>CM060943.1:1036946143-1038196143 GCA_030765085.1 Allium cepa | reverse complement strand
TAATATATTTGTGGTATTATATAGTGAAGTGGGCTTTCTTTCCCTAATATTTTATTTTTCTCCCTCTTCACAGATCATATCTTTTCAAATATAAATTGGTTAGCCCTACATTTCCACATCTAATTATTTCCCATTTATATTAGATTTTAGATTAGGATTTTCCTAGTATCGCTTGATTTACATATGCATAATAAGTAAATAAACATCTCGTATGTATTTACTCCACTTATATTTTTAATTTCTTTGCCCTTATAATTACATTTTTGATTAATTATTTATTAATTTATGAAGTGTTACAGATTCCCTCATTGTAGGAATTTCATCCTTGAAATTCAGATAAGGTACAGTAATAATTCTTTAGTCTTTCACATACCCATACTAGCATGTGCACATACTACTCATGTGTCTCAAGCAAATGTACTAGGTCATCTAACAGTGCATAACAAAACCAACCATAATATCATATCATATATGTGTGTGTGTCTGTGCATGGCATACAATCAGTCACAACAAACATATATGCCTCATGATAAAATTCTGTGAGATCCGCTAGTAGATCCCTTTCTAAGGCAACCTTAAAATATGTCTTACTGGCAACTCTTGAAACTGCCGCCATCAGAACCACCGATGGATTCGGCTTATGAACTACTACGGATGCTGCATTAAACCTAACCAAAAACTCCTTGGGATCTCTCCAGCCTTTTGATTCACGTTTAATCTTCTTATCACATTTTTTGGTCTCGAAATGTGAGCTCCGAACTGCCTCATAAATCTATTCACTGACTCGGTCCACATGCTGATGGAACCATAATCTAACTGTCAAAACCACGTCACTGCAAAGTCTGTCAAATACAAAGGGGCACACTATCCCATTACTTCTTCAGATGCACCCAACACCTACCTATGTCGAATGTATCCCATCAAATGAACCGTTGGATCGGTTTTTCCACCATACGAATCCGGTGTTGGAAGCTTGAAATCGGGCAGATTTCTTACATACCGGATGTTAGGTGTGAATGGATTTCTAGTTAGGTCTTTCAAGTTTTTTTTGGTGGTCCATCTCTCAATGCTTGCCTAATTATCTCAGCAATTATATCATCTTGATCTAATGGAGATGTAACAGCCCGCAAATCCGTACCCCTTGAATCAACACTATTCTGCCTCTATTAACTCAAGTGGCACAGAATTACGAACCATTAGGGTTAAAGAAGAAGAGATAGAAGAAGAAGAAACTAAACAATATCAGAATCTCACAGTCGCAACGGAATAAAATATAATAGTAAATATAGAACTTTACACAAAATGAAAACTATCACTGTTTTATACATCAAATCATCTGAATATCTCATACATCGACAATCACAAATCAGACCTACCATACAATCACAGCAGCGGAATACACATATATAGGTACATATAATACGTCTCGGACTCCAGCTCCTCTCCTACTCCATAGCATCCTGACCTGAACATATAATACTCGGTCTGACCCGAGCATTATAATGAAATAACACCCGAGTCAGTCTGGAATACCAGCTGATAATAATGCATCCAAATTGATTATTAAAGTTTCAAAAATCCTTTGAAAAAAAAAGCATCTCGTAAGACCACGCCACAAATAAACATGTCGGGGTTTTACCTTACGATAGCTAAAACACTTTTTATAGAAATCCTCTGATATTATAATAGTGTCTATTTACAAATACTTATAAAATAGCCGAAATTGTTACATTCATTAAATTCCAGCTACTAGCCACAAAAGTGGGTAATACAAACAAAACTCGTACAAGGCTCGTAGGGAAAATGGATTTCCAACAATGACTAGGCACTGGGGTACCACCTGTCACAGTACGGGGCCTAGATCACCGTACCGAGGATTACTCCCTTCATCCCCTGCAACACAAGGCCGGAACCATTCCTTACTGAACAGTCCCGAACAAGATAAACCCCGTTGTTGGCGCGACCAACCACCCACTAAGCCGAAATAAAAAAAAGGGACATCTAGACAGGGGAAATATCTTGTCCTGCTTGGGCATGACCCACCTAACCTTGCTGCATATCCTCTGATTTTCAGTCATTCCCGGTTGATGAGGCTTGAGGCTAAGTGTTACCTTTAGAACGTTTTCACTTAGAATGCCCATCGTCCACCTGACGATGTTTCGCAAGCATTCGTCCATACAAGTCCGTCCCGGGTTCGAACGGAACCGAAGGCACTACTCCTACTACATCCATTTTGGAAATATCCTCAGGATTAGTAGCGACTAGCCCTTGCGCTTCATTGCTCCATCTTCGACTCCGAACACGTTTTTCGCATGAAACGTACAAACCGGATCGAAGTGGTTTTCGAGAAATAAATCTCGATCCCGGTCTCTTCGAAACGATCAACGCATTTATCCAATATTGATAGTCGATGATTTAACAATAAATTTATATTCATAAACATCCATAAGCATCCATCACACAATAAATAATATTCCACATTATTTATTTGCCCAAATATCTTTAAAAGATATATTTTCAAATTTCCAAAACACATTTGAAAACAATTCCCAAAGTTCTTCCTTTACAAGGTAAATCCTTTACCATATATTCCCATTGGAATAACCAAGTTCAAAACCTTTAAATTTAAAAACAGTTAAATATTTTATACTGAAAGATACTTTAAAATATGCAAATTTACCTCTAGTTATTTACTCAAAATATAATTTCGAAATATTTAAAGTAAACTATTTTATAAGATATAACTTGATTTAAAATAAGGTTTTAGTTAAACTAAATTTTAAAAAATAGAGTTGTAAAAGACTTAATACTAATTTCAAATAATTTAGGTCAAAACTAGCCTTTTTTAAAACAATCCATTTATAAAATTAATTACTAATGTAATCGAAAATAACCACTATTGTTACCTTATTAATTAGCTTTTAAAACAATAATTTTCCAAACACTCATTTATAACAAGTTTTAAACTTAAATTCACTTTTAATAAAATCTGTTTAAAACTCAAACTTTGTGTTTCCCAGGGAAACTCATTCCTACTCAAATATCCCAGAAAATCCTTCTTATAAATTCTGTCAATTTATTTAGATTCAGGTTTAAGTTTAATAACATAAATTTACTTTCACATTTATCAACTGATAACGTTTCTCTTTGTTTATCATTCCAGATTTACCAAATTTCAATTTTCATTCCAAATAGATTTCAAATTTTAATTCCTTTAAATTCATTATTTAACAATATCTTTTATTTCTCTAAAATTCAATTTATCCATTTATAATTAATTATGGATTTATAATTTACCCAGCAATATTCCAATACAATTTTATTTCGGTTTTCCATCCAAGCAGATTCTAATTTTTATATTCCTTTAAATTCCTTATTTATTAATTTCTTAATTTCTTTTGAAAACCCAATTTAATTTCTTTATAATTTAAAACTCCAAATTTCTTTATAATTTAACATTCTGGGCTTATAGTTTATCCCACAATTTCACAATACAATTTAATCCCAAATTTATCAATCACAATATATAACAGGCATCATCATCAATTATAAAAATAATTATTACATTGTGAGGAATCCAGTTGGCTCCCTCCAACCTGTTTTTCCTGCATCCACAAATATTAGCACAACACTATAAATATATATCAATCCAGGCTGATATAAATAAACATTTCAACCAATCACACAGATATTTAAGTATTAACTATTTAAATCCGCTAACATTTCAGATGTGAGTGAGATTAACTCACCTTGAGTTTCGGCGAGCGTTCGAAATTTAAATTAAACCGAACGATGTCCGATTTAACTCAAATTTCTACTTGCCCTGAATGAATCCGGATCTGCACCACTGCGTAATACGCGCTTCTGCGATTCCAACGCCGCAAATTTCGTACGAATCTGACTACGTATGAACTATATATGAATTTTCAAAGTTTGTATATAAAATTGATAAACAATTTCCTTTAAATTAGATTTTATTATACCCAACCATTTCTGGCCGTTCATCTAGAGCAAGAAATCCAGGCCGATCTCTACACTGTCTTCCTCATGCGAGCTCAGGTCCCTCAAACCCATCATTGAACAACTAGGGTTCAACATCGTTCCGCCGTGACCCAACTAGAACACGATCAGGAATCACTGCTCGAACGACCTCCCTCCGACGCCTCCCTGGCCTTTACGATGACGAGCTCGGTCGTCCCTGAGAGGCGCGACAACCCTTCCAACGTGCAACGAACGCGGCTATCCCTCCTCTCCTCTGGTCGACGAAACGCAATCTTAACCGTTGGATACTTAGATCCCGAGGCTCTCTTCCCTTTTCCAGTAGAAAATTTCTGAAATCGTCGCGTGGATTGCGTGAAAATAGAGGGAGAATAAGGAAGCGCTTTCGGCCATTGAACATGAATAGCGGCGGCCTGGAGATATAGATTAGGGTTTGCAATTATATAATTATATATAATTGTTTTATAGCTTTAATTAATATTATTTTAATTTTGCACTTCAAATGTTAACGACTTATGCAAACGAACTCCAATTCTCACGTACCAATAGGCGTTCCTAGGGTTTTTCCGTGTTTCGGACACAATGGAACAGGTTTCGTAAGCTAATTCGGTCATATGTGCGAGTTACGGAATTAAACGATCAATTTCAAATTACGGGGTCAAACGACAACTCCGATTGCTACGAAAATTGAAATCCGATAATAACTAACTATTACGAATCCAATGGAACTGGTTTCGTCGAATTCTGAAACTGTGCCCCGGAAGGCTATTTTAACTCGTCTATTTAATCGGGCGATTTCCAAAATTGACGAAAACGCTTAAAATTTCACTTTTAAAATTTTAATAACTTAATAATAAATCATATAAAATTTATAAACACATTAAAAATCATTTTGGCTCATTCCGGACCAAAATCTGATTAAATTGCATTTTAATAAATATTAAATTCATTTTTAAATTAGTATAAAATCCCAAATATTAATTTATCAACTTTAAAATTCTTCTAAAATTCCCACCACGCTATTTATACTCAAATAACTCAAAATAAATTTTTAAAACCATTTTCATCACTATTTACATCCATATTTACTTTTATTCCAATTTCGAGTATTTAAATTATTATTTTCCCATTATTCAAATTCAACCGGAATTACTATAATTAAAAAATTATAGTCTATTTCATTGATTGAACCCGAATCCATTCATTTCAAAATCAATTAAGAATCCACATTAAACATTTAAAACGAATTAAATGTTCAAATTCAATGGCTTAAAAATACGGGATGTTATAGGAGATATCCACTCCACATTTTCAATCCGATCCCCATTCCTACAAGGAAATTCTAGCACGTACCCTCAGGTAGTACGTTTGTGTTCTGATTCACATTCCGGTGTCCAATCGCATTCCTTAAATGAGAATCTCTAAGTTCCAAATTTAAGTCGACATTGCCCTCATGGGTTCTTGGATAAGTACCGATCCATGTCCTTGGATCGGTACTGATCCAAGGTGCTCCACGTGGTTTGCTTCGACCCACTCTACTTCGAATCCAACTGCATTTGTCCTACCTTCGGAACTTCAATTCTAGTATTCAGGCATTCCAATCGTCGATCATTGTTCCATTCTTCTGAAGAATCCATCCATTATCTCTTCATGGAAGGCTATCATTCTCTCTTGCATTTTTGTCATCATTATTTCTATCTCATATTTGGTTATGTAGATGGAACGGGGGTTAAATCTTAAGGACACTCCCTGACTACCCTTAAGTTCTTGTTGGCTTCCTCCAACAGTGATTTTTCTAGTTGTTGGCCTCGTCATCCTTTCCAAGTTCTCCTTTCAAGTTAAAAAATCCAAGTCCCTCGGTAAAATCACTAAAATTTTTGCATCAAATGTGGCATAAACACCTAGAAAATTAAAGTGGGGAGGAAAAAAAATAAAGAAAGTAAATGAAAACGTAAAGTAATAAGATACACAAACTTTATAGTGGTTCAACTAATCGTTGCCTACATCCACTTAACTTTGCTACTAATTTGGATGTCTTTTTCATGAGATGTTCTTATGGATCGATGATGATCTTTAAAATTATCAGAGATGTACATAAAATTGTTAAGAGTGCCAAAATGATCCTTCAAAACATCACCCTCCCCATCTATTTATAGCTGGGGGTCACCAGAATTTTCTCACCCACGTTCTCGTCCACTTTCCTCACTTCCAGGGAGTGCTAACCGAAAAAGATAGTGGCCACATCATCGATGTTCAGGGATTAGTACCGATCCATGCCAAGGATCGGTATCGATCCACAAACTTCTTCTTAGATCGCAACTCACCTCTCACGAATACTTTGTTGACTTGTATCTTGGTCCTTGGCATCAATTTGTGTTGATATGAGCTTGAGTTTGAGTGAATTCCTTGGTTTGGATATTGGTTAAAAGCTTTTGGTTTGCCCATTAATCGTTTTAGTTGCTCTTTGCTAGCGAACCATCTTCTATAACATGTATTAGTTCTTAAGTGCTTCAACTTCGTGTTGTATGAAACGCTGATTTGAGCAAAAGTTGGAAATCGGTACCGATCCCTGATCATGGATTGGTACCGATCCAAGGCTTAGCATTGATATTGGTTTTTTGGGAATTTTGGTTGAAGTGAGTTAGTATTTTAAAGCTACTTGGAACGTTTTACAACTCTACTTCTCAATCTTGCTCGATATCCGAGTTTAGTAGTTATCGCTTCGGATTTCTGCTGGTTATTTTTTTGCTTGGTCAATTTAATTCGTACAAATATAACTTAGCCAAAGGGCTGGATAACAGTAACACATACACACATAGTTTACTTATTATTATTCTGCCTTTTGGCAAAGCCGTGATATCCTCGATTCGACCAGGAATGGATGGTCAACAACCTGAAGAGCCAGTTATGTACAATATTATAGATGATAATTTGGCAGATTTGAACCAGGACCCAATCGAAGTGTAGCTAGCATGAAGTAACTAGCCTGGCCCCATGAAGTTATATATCAATTTTGGAGTTAACTGAAGTTAATATGCTCAAGCTACGGATGAAGCAACGATTTGTATGGATTAACCAAGAACGAGCCATGGAAAAGTTCAAATCATTGGAGAACATTTAATATCTTGAGATCCATGAAGCCGATTCATGCGAAAATTTCAGAGCATCAATAAAATGGAAATCGGATCTTACCATGACGATCGCGCATCCCAAAATGGAAGTGGGAGGAAGGTCGGTCGTTATGTACCGAGCGTTATTGGATAATTCAACATAACGATCGATGTACTTCAATGTGTGTACTATCTTCGACCAAGATCAACCCATATCTTACAATATACAACTCTGAATGACACCAAATTTTAGGAGCAACATCAAGAAGCCTGTAGGGCCCTCCAATAATGATCGCAATTCGATTGGAGCAAATAAAAACAATAGGCTATAACTAGGTCGATCGTTCCATGCCATCGAGATATCGCTGCCAATCGATGTGATGGGCTCCATTGGACCTAAAGAACCTTCTTGCAAAGTTTCAATCAAATCCATACACGTCTTCTGCTATAATATAGTAGGCGTAGCTTTAGAAAGGGGATCTTTCTTCCTGCTGCCGAGGCTCTGCCATTTTCATTCTTTATTCTTATACTAATGGATCCTAGCTGATCCAAACATCCTTATAAGTGTAATCAAAGTAGCACTAATAAAAATATGAAATGGACGTAGGCCAAGATTGCCGAACCATTATAAAAATCTATGTGTTCATTTACTTTTTCTGCTTAGTTTTTTAATTTCATTCATTGTTTAATCTCCATGAGATTCTACGGGTGTTGATGCCTAATTTTGGCTTCAACACTTATACTTACATAAAAATATTTATAAAATATTTTTAACTAACTTCTAAAAGTTTATTTATATTTATTATATGATAATTACGAGTTTTAAGTAGACATTTAAGAAGGAGAAAAGGTGAAAGACTTTTCTCATTCCTTTACTCATTAATTCAATGTCATTTCAAATCAACATTTGAACATTTAATCCCTTGTGCATATAAAATTAATTATGACAAGTTTTATGTGTTCTAAAATTTAAATTTAATATTTTGAAATCTAGTTTTGATTTAGGAAGGATTCGACATTAGATTTACCATTAAGGTAGCATACACGATGGTTTGGTAGGCAAATTATCATTGGGGTTGTATACTCCATCTGTGCCATGATATTGTGATTGTATACTTAGTTTGTGGGACTTAGGAGGTTCACCGTTTAAATAGTCTACACAGTGCATAGTTAAGCGGTTTACCACCAAGAATGTATACTTAATGCATTGTTAGGTTACCTAGTTTCTGGATGTCCAATCTTCAGGTGGAAATATTTGTAGACTATTATCAAATTTTAAATGTATTATAGGTTATTACCCTATATTTTACCAATTTGATAATTTGTTAGATGTAGTACATAAATAAGAACCATAAGGTTTTATAGATTAAAAATGATATAATTGTTGGAACTGGGCTAGCCCACAATAAAAGTTATGGGTGAATTTCAAAAAAATAACCCCTTATTGGATATATCTTGGGCTTATGAAGTCTAATTCATTTAGAACATTTCCAATTATTATTTGTATAAAATCTTTTATTTTATTTAAATTTATAAATTCCATGTAATTTTATTTCATTCATATATTAATATATATATATATATATATATCCATGCATGTTTGTATCATATACATATATATGTGCGCGCGCATGTGTAACATGTCAAACCGTGCAAGGTATAACATGCTTGCTTATAGATGTTGGAATTTACATCACAACGGATAAGTTAGCTTATCCGATATGCAAGCATATGTTGTCCAAATATATGTATGTATATAAACTATTACTTATATATAAATATTATAAACACACAGATATATATGTATATGTATACATTAAGTTTGTTTAATTAATTTTATGTAAATAAATATAATATTTAAATACACACACATTTACATATATATATATATATATATAATTTTATAAATAAAATGTTAGTAATACATACATACATATGTATATATGCATACTATTATAATATATTTATTTAAATGCAAACGAGCTATTTAAATAACAAATAAATAATATTTTTTTATAAAATCATGAATAAAATATGTACTAGTAAATACATAATTGTAAAATAATATTATTTATTTATTTTGATATATATATGTGTGTGTGTGTGTATACATAAATATATTTATAATACATGAATATTTATATATATATTTATATCGACTATTAAAATTTTAAAAATATTAATTTTTATTTTTATTCCAGATCAGGTGTACAACATAGAAAATTTTATTACTTTAAAATATATTTTAGTTGAGTATTCATTCGAAATCACATAAAATATTAACAAAAAAAATTATTTTTGAAATCTTTTATAAAATATTATATTTCCAGTAAACAACAAATGATATTTCGTAGTTTGAAACAAATTAATAATTTTTTTCAGTTAGATTTTATTTTTAGTTAATTTATTAATTTTTAGCCAATTTGAATAATAATTTTAAAAAATAACAATTTTTTTCTAATTTGTTATTTTCTTATGGAGAACTTTTATGATATTAAAATAATTTTACAAAATTAAAAAATATTTTTCACAACGTATTTCATTTTGTATGAAATATTTATGTAGTATATTAATTTAAATAATATTAAATAACAACAAATTATCATAAAATTACTATTTTTCTTTTAGAAATTACTACCACCATAAATTTAAATATAAAAAACTATACGTAATTAAATAATATTTTTCTTGAAAAATGGTTCTTTATTAAGTGACATACAAAGAAAGCTATGTGAGTAGGCGGAATATGGATCTTAAGGCTAAATTAACACTAGAAGAGGGTCAATAGTGTTTAATGGATTATATGAATATTTTTCAAATTCTTTAATATTCTACTTGGAATGATGTAATAGCAAATCAAATAATCAAAATGCGGATAAAAGTAAATTCAATAAAAGTAAAAAAGGAAAGAACATACCAGGATTTTATACTAGTTTGGAGTACCCCACGTCCAGTCCTGCACAATTCCCTATACGGATTTGTTTTCAACTAGTAAATGCAAATACAATCTTGAATTCAAGGCTACGAGACAACCCTCGAGAATCCCGACCTCTAGGAAGTGTCACATGATTTTTGGGCTACTAGCACACCCATTGGATTTACGGGCTGATAAGCACACCCAATTGATTTAACTGGCTATAATCACACCCACAAGTGTAGTAGTATGATTTGATAGAGTTTTATGGACTCATATCTTCGATCTTGATTATAATTGATCTTATAACTCTTGAATAGAACTTTAATCTTGGTTTGAGTGAGAATCAAACTAGTGAAGATTGAATTTGATTTTGGTTGAGTTTTCACAAAGTTTGGGTATCTTTTGATTTAGAAAATAAGAGAGTAGAAAGAGGAGAGAAGAATAATAAAGTGAATGTTCAAAATTCGTTTGCAAGTCTGGTATATATAGGGAAACAACGGTCACGTCCATTCACGAAGATATATGACGAAAAGACACTTCCATTCAAATTTGAATTTTGAAAATTACAGCCACTATATCAACATACATAGATAGAGTATGTCGACATACTCTCCATAAAACTAAAGAAGACTTTAAAAATATTATTTAGAAATCCTTTACTTTGTAAAATAATTTGATACTTTATAGAATCATTTAAATATAGTTTATACACATTTTAATTAAAATATAATTTAATAAAACTTTATAAAATAATTTTGAACGATTTAATAGGAGTATTCAATATAATGTAAATAATACATATGAAATCAATACAGTTATAAATTATAAGTAAGTAAAAAATGTTAAGAAATTATTTTGAGAAATATTTTGAATAGATGTTTGAAAAGATTATTTTGAAAACCAGGATATTTGGAAATATTTAAAACTTTTTTGAAATATAGAGAGAGAGATCAAGAAAGTGGTGTCAGGATTTTAACAAAAGTTCTATGACTCTATAACTTATAGGGAATATCTTGAAATCTTGAATTCTTTAATACTCATGAGTCTTTATTCTTCAACCCTAGAAACTTTTTATCAGCATCTTTAATCTATTCTTGATATTATATCATCTTCTTAATCAATATATGTCTAATATCCTGCATTATATACTATATATAACTTGATAAAACATTAGTATCTATATTTTATATAATGTCTTAAGTTGTTTTCATCAAAACCAAAACCTAAGGTACTAATAATCTCCCCCATTTTGATGATGACAACAATGTACATAAAATATAGATACTAACAATATAGATACCAAAACCAAAGGTACTAACAATAACATCATTTTGTTTCAATTGGATCTAAAATCCAAAATATAGATTGGCTAAAAAATCATCATTTTTAATAAGGTTAAGAAAAGCATTGAATTATTTAAACATAAAAACAATATTTTTAATATTAATAACTACAGCGTCAGCATTTATTCGGATTCGAATGAAAATTTTACTTATCATCATAATGTTCTTTTGATCAATGGAGATTAAGGTCAATATCTATGCCTCTTGATTTCGTGATCATTATCTCATAGCTTATATGTAAGTTTAGATGTTGTGTAATAAGTTTAACCCTTTTATTAGTATAGCTTTTATTATAGTTTATTTGTATCTCATAGTTTAACTCTAGTTTTATTTCTTTTGTTTCATTAATGCATACATAAATATGTATATAGTTTTATTTATATACATACATACATACATATATATATATATATATGTATATAATTTTATTTATATACATATATATATATGTATGTATTATTCTTATATTTTTGTTTACTTCCATCTACTGGTACAGGTTTAGGCTATAAATGGTGCTAGAATGCTATTCATAGGGTTTCAGGTTTGTTATTGCCGGGATTACATGATGTTGTTCGTAGAATTGTTGATAGGAGAGATTTCTTAGTTTAGTTATGGATCATCCATACTAGCCATGAGGCGTTCATCTCTAGTTAGCCACTTGTTGATCTCATTTTTTCACTTGGATACACCATGGTTTATATTGAGTACTTAAAACACTTCATTATCGGGTAGTGGCCTTGCCGGAGTATGATACTGAGGTGTAATGGGCAGTGCCTTTGCCAGATCTCTTTCTAGAAGTTACCTAATGTTGTTTTCTTTGATTTTCCATGTTATGATTTGTTACCTGCCAAACATGTTGGCAACTCCTTTACTATCAGATATATATATATATATATATATATATATATATATATATATGTCCATGTATACTCTCCTCTACTTTAGAGGATTACACATTTCTCTCAAAAAAATTGATTGTAATAGATAAGATTTAAGTCTTTCATACCAAGATCTTGGAGCCTTTTTTAGATCATAGAAATCCTTCTTTAATTTGTGAACATGGTTAGGTAGTTTTGTATCTTCAAAAAGAGGAGGTCATACTACATGTATATCTTATTTAATAAAAAACATTTAAAAATGCACTTTTCACATCCATTTGATATAAGTTAAAATTATAATGATTAGCAGAAGCAAATAAAATTCATAAGCTTCTAACTTTGCTATGGGTGCAAATGTTTCATCAAAATCTATTCCTTCTACTTGACAATAACATCTTGCAACTAATCGAGCTTTATTTCTCACAACCTCTTCTTGTTCATTCATTTTGTTTCTATGTACCCATTTAGTTCCGATTATGGATTTATCTTCGGGTCTTGGGACTGAAAGTCTAGTGGGTCGTCTACTATTTATCTTGTGTATAATATGTAAGTATATATATATATATATTAATGTAACAGTAGATAATAAATAGTAAAATATAATAAGCGTGCATACCGGAATTTTTATACTGGTTTGTACCTCCCGTCTTATGTCCAGTCCTGAAGCTCCTCTTCGATATTTCCTTTAAACAAACTACCCTTACTTTGCCTGAAGGAATAGGCTTAATACAAAAAGCGTCTTTAACAATCTCGTGTTCCAATAACATAATTTTTGACTTACAGTACAGATCTTTCCATGATCTCCTTTGAGTATACGAATATGATTGCTTTGAGTTGTTAGGAAGTGAACTTAACCAAAAGTGAATAATCGATTGAGAGTATGTAAACAGTGTATTTGTAAGATAATGCTTATAAATCAAGAGAGTATAGAATTGACGAAAAGCAAGTTAAGTTAGTTCTCAACCAAGATGCTTATTTATAGAGTTGGAGAGATGCGGATGAAAGGATATTGCTTTTGAAGAAAACTTTTCATTTTAATGGCTACAACTCTTCAAGAAAGAAGATTTCCTTTGGATTCATAAAGAAGTGTCTTTTCGAATATGATAGTTTTTGCCTTGAAAGATGTCTATGGTTTAATGATAGACATCTGTGCCTTTTTTATTTTTTAACCCGAAACTCGTCACATACATCTGTGAATATACGTCAGACGTCTGTCAATGTTTTTATTTTTAAACTGAAACTTATCACATACGTTAGTGGGTATACTTCAGACATTTATGAGATGAAATTGCAGCTTCCTATGTGTTTTGATGTATATAAGATTGTGTATGCATATATACTTAAGGAGACCTTAAAAACATATCATCGACGACTCTTTTACAATAGAACAACCTTTACTATGATTAATGAATCTTCATCTCTCTTTGAGTCTTCATATTTCTGTTAATTTCTTTGATCATGGTGTTTGCTTGTAGTATATACCTGCAACTTTTAATAAAATCTATCTATGTATATGATTATGTGCTTATTATCATTAAAACATAAGTTGGAGGTTCTAACAATCTCCCCTTTCTGATGATGACAACTATATAACCATAAACCAATTATTCATTCATATAATCAAAACAACAGAAGTATTATTATGTTTATCTATTTATATGCTTCTCCTCTTATGTATATGCATAGTTTTAGCCCCTATGTGCATGTTCTCCCCCTATGTATATACATAGTTTTCTCCCCCTTTGTCATTATAAAAAATATTAGGAAAAATGACCAACAAATATTAAACAATCAAACAATCATTAAGTAGTAATGTTCAAGACAGAATGAGAAACATAAGTTGTAAGAACAAAAAGGTATTGGAGTTATACCATAACAAAAAAATAAAATCTAATTATATTGATTGTAGGAATAAGATAATCCGCTGTAGTTCTCGTAATATTCCTAGTAAGAAGATGGATCCTGATCATACAAGCCTGGCCACTATGTCTGGTCATTGTACTCCTCATCTTCTTGAGTAGAAGGACCTTGAAATTCCATATATGGTTATCTAAAATGAGGAGTGTCGGACACATACATCTCATCACTGTCTTCTTCCTTTTCTTCATGTTGTATAAGAGTTTTCCCTATAGCACTTCGATCGTGTGATGTGTCTATAGGTGATGGTTGTGCGTGATAGACTGGTGTTTGTTCCCGAGCTAGAGGTGTTGGGGAAGGTGAGGATGATGATCATGAGGAAGAGCGGCCATAGACCTTGCGCGTTACCTTCCTTAATGTGGAGACCACTTTGTCTAATGTCTTCTTCATCTTGTCATTCTAGTGGAGAAAGACCAGTCTAATCCTATCATCTTTCTATTTAATGCTCTTTGATTTGCCGTGATTATTCGTTGATTTTTGAAGGCCAAATCAAAATTAAATTCTTCCACCGTTGGTTCAAGATGAGCTTCTTATAACTCTGAGTTGGAAAAAAAATCTGCACGATGACGGGATAAAGGCACTTGTCGGGAAGTATGAGAGTAACTTTGTTGCAGAGCACTAAGTGGAGGAGGCTCATGGTGTTCTTCTTCTTGTTGATGCCGTTGAGTCCATTGAATAAAAGGATTAATATAAGGAGGAATTTTTGGAAGATGCTTCAACGATAGATATCACGGGCCATTATCTTTGGTGGGAACTTCTTTGTTGTGATACATACGAAGGAACGTTAAGATTTTGGAGGAAGCGCAAGATATAAGGAACATACACAATGGAATGACGATGCTATGACCAAAATCCTATAATTTGGTCATGATTACATTTTGCCCAATTAACCCATTGTTGAGAATATATGGTATACAAGGCTCTATGATTATTAGGGTAAATTTTTTCATGACTACCAAGACGAGGAATAATGGTATTAATTATTATACAATTTAAAAGCCGGGCACGAGGTCAAAGATAGATAAATTCCATTATGGCATATTATCCTCCCATATTTGATGCGTAATTTCATCTCTAGGTAATAGACTATGACCCGGTATTTCTGTCAAATCAATTCCTTCATAGAAACAACCCAAAATTCGACCAAGAGTACACACATCTATTTTAACGACTTTCCCATATACACTGACCATAATCAGCCCTCATCATTGTCAAGATTCCAAATCTCTTAACTACATAAATTTGAGTAGAAGAGATAAATAGCAAGGGGGTCAATGGTTACCTTGTTAGTATCGTAGCTAACCAAATTACATCATCCGACAGCCGTTGTAATTGTAAGAATCTCATATTCCATAACATTTGCAAGGCGGTAAATAGGCCTGGAGCGAATCTTCTTTTGGGTAAAAGATTCAAACCATCTAATTGTGTCTGGATTATTATGAAGCCATTGATTAATATGAGTTTGGGTAACTGGGGCTTGAGTGGAAGAAGATGATTGGCCTTGTTTTGGCTTCTTGGAGATGGAAATCTTTTTGAGAGCCATTAATTTGAAAATTTGGGATTTTATGCGAATTAGTATTTTAGAATTTTGAGGTTAGAATGAAGTTAATGGTGAAAGAAGGATTAAAACTTTTATATAGGGCAGTTAACTGAGGCTCGGTAGGTGTCTATCAATAGGGAGCAGACGTCTCGGTATTAGTAAATATTAGGCTAAAAGGGTAGACAGACGTCTATCTTGCATCAACAAATATCTATTGTTGGAAGAGTTTTAAATAGAGAGTTCTCACAGAGGTCTATCATGTATGCACAGACGTCTGCGACTACAGGAATTTTTTTCCTAAAAGTGCTGACAGACATCTGTGGTCTGGTAACAGACTTATGTGACATGCATATTTTTGATATATGGAAGAATTTCAATATTAATGAAGACAATTTATTAACATTCAATGTTTACATGAACCAAAATACATATCAACCATTAATGAATATATATATATATATATAATTTTAGTGTTTATGAGAAGAATCAGAGTTATTGTGTTGTTGAACATCCCACAAATTTGGTTCAACTTTCGTATCGTCAAGCAACGGCTTGAGTGGAGACCAACTTAGACGAGCTGGGGAGTCAATCCAAAGTTGGTTTGAGGGTCCTAGTTTGCATTGGTTTCTTGGAGTAATGTTGTGTGCTCATGTTGTAATTTCTCATAATCATGGAAACTTTTGATGCATGCCATCTTTTGTTGGTGAATGACCTAGATCGCGAGAATACATTTTTCACGACAGTTTAAATGCGACCCTTGGTGACATTTCTCGTAACACTTCTTACGTTGAGTGTCAATCATCTCTTATTGATAAAGATGTATCTCATCGACTTTGTCGAAAACAGATGATGATTTCAAATCAATCGAATGTTTAGCTTTCTTTCCTTTTAGAGGAAGCCAGTGTGGTATGTTGGTGAAGTGATGATGTATAAAGTAGGAGATGAAGTAGGAGTGGTTTTTGTTGGAGATACATAAGTGCTACTAGATGAAGGGGATTTGTAGTCAATCGTTGAATAGGTGGAGTCGTGATCGGAAGACATTGTTTGTATGTACTTTTATAAAATTTTCTTGTGTTTATTTATTTCTAAACAATAAGCAACTGAATTTATAGGCTAAAATATAGTTATATTAAGAAAGGACAGTTAAGGTAATTTAGTGAAACCTTATTTAATTACTTAATTTTAAATGGTTTCTATTTAAAACAGTTTATGTGGTAGTAATTAATTCAGAGTTATAAAATTAATTTGGTTGAAATTTTGTACTATTATAGACTTAAGTAAACTATTATAACTTTAGCTAATCAAACCAGTGTACGAACAAATTCATAGATCCCGTCTTAACTTAACAAAGGTTTGTTCATTTAACGGTTTTGTAAAAATATCCGCTATTTGATTTTTGGTATTTACAAATTGTAGAGTTATTATATCTTTTTCAACATTATCTCTCAAAAAATGGTGATGAATATTTATATGTTTTGTCTAAGAATGATTAATTGGATTTTTAAATAAATTTATAGCACTCATATTATCATAATATATTGGAGATTTATTTATTATTTTGCCATAGTCTTTAAGTGTTTGTTGCATGAAAATAACTTGAGTGAAAGCTAAGGCAGCAGAAATATATTCGGCATCACGTGTTAAAAGAGGAACACAATTTTGCTATTTACTAAACCAAGAAACTAACGATAGGCCAATAAAGTGACATGCGCCACTTGCACTTTTTCTATCCGATTTACATCCACCAAAATCCGCATCATTGTAAGATACAAGTTCAAACGTATTGCCTTTTGGATAAAATAAGCCACAATCTTTAGTACTTGTTAAATGTCTTAAAATTTGTTTAACTGCATAATGATGTGATTCTTTAGGTTGTGCTTGAAATTTTGGGTATAAACAAACACACATCATAATATGTGGTCTACTACCAGTTAAGTATAGTAAGGATCCTATCATGCTTCGATATAATTTTTGATCAAACTCTTTTCCGTGTTCATCTTTGTCTAGATAAGTAGTAGTACTCATTGGAGGGGATTACTTGATGTATCATCCATTCCAAAACATTTTAATAGTTCTTTACAGTATTTTTTATTATTTATAAAAATTCCATTATTTAATTATTTTATTTGTAATCCTAAAAAGAAATTTAATTCACCCATATGAGACATTTCAAATTCGTTTGTCATTATTGTATAAAATTCATTACATAAGTTTTGGTTAGTAGATCCAAAGATAATGTCATCGACATAAATTTGAACAATTAATATATCCTTCTGTTCTCTTTTAATAAACAATTTTGTATCTATTTTACCAATTTGAAAACCAAAATTAACTAAATGTGATTTTAATCAATCATACCAAGCACGATGTGCTTGTTTTAAACCATATAAAGCCTCTTTAAGTATAAAAACACGATCCAGATATTTTTCATGAAAAAATAGTGGTGGTTGTTCTACGTAAATATTTTATTTTATAAAACCGTTTAAGAAAGAACTTTTAACATCCATTTGAAAAAGCTTAAAGTTATGAGACATGCAAAAGCAAGTAATATTCTTATGGCTTTAAGACGTGCGACCGGAGCAAAGTCTCTTCATAATCAGTGCCCTCTTCTTGATTATATCCCCATGCAGTTAATCTAGCTTTATTACGAATGATATCTCCATTTTCGTTAGCTTTATTTTTAAAAACCCATTTTGTTCCAATTACTGATTGATCGGTTAGCCATGGTACTAATTCATAGACATTATTACGTTCAAATCGATTAAGTTCTTCTTGCATAGCTAAAATCCAAAAATCACTATTTAATGCTTCTTATAATTTTTTGGTTCAAATATTGATATAAATGCTATATTACTCATTTGATTTATCTGTCTTCTAGTCGAAACTCAGTTACCTAGATTTCCAATTATATTATTAGTAGGATGATCTTTTAAAATGCAAAGGGTGATTTCAAACCATTTTGATTACTATTTTCAATCATATTGTTTTGATTATTATTATTATTATTATTATTATTATTTTCAATGATTCTATTCTGATTAGAGTCGAAAATTCTTCGCCATCATTGTTTATATTTTGAAGTTTTCATCAAATAAGAGATGAAGTCTTTCTTATATAATATTTATTCATTTTTTAAAAATTCTATAAGCTTTACTTTGATTAGAATAACTAGCCAAAAGTCCTTCATCAGCTTTTGAATCGAATTTATCAAGATTATCTTTTGTATTTAAAATAAAGCAATTTGATCCAAATATTCAAAAATATGACATCTTTGGTTTCCTTCTGTAGAACATTTCATAACATGTATTTTTAGTCATAGGTCTAAGAGTTACTCAATTTAAAAGGTAACAAGCAGTAGCGGCTACTTCGGCCTGAAAATTCTTTAGTAAGTCACTGCCATTTAGAAGAGTTCGAGCACATTCTTGTAAGGTACGATTTCTTCTTTTGACTACTCCATTTTGTTGTCGTGTTCGTGGAAATGAAAATTTATGAAAATTCCCTTTTTATTACAAAATTTAGTAAATAATTCGTTTTCAAGTTCTCCACCGTGACACTTCTTATACTCTTTATTTTTAAACCATTAAAGTCTTAATTTGTTTAGCAAAAATTGTAACATTTCGAATGTATTACTTTTATGTTTTAAAAATACCGTCCAAGTATACCTTGAAAAATCGTCTACAATTACAAAGACATATTTATGATGATTTATTGAACATACTTGAGTTGGACCAAATAAGTCTAAACGAAGTAATTCAAGAGGTTTTTAGTAGAGATTTATGTTTTAGATTTAAACGAGCTTTTCCTTAAATTTTCCAAGTTGTCATGCATCCCATAGATTTTAACTTTGAAATTTATTTTTGGTAATCCTCTTACCGAATTGTTTTTAGCTCATTTGTATATATATTTAAAATTTATATGAAAAAATCTTTTATGCCATATCCATGGATCATCATGATTTACTGTTAAACATAAAACATTGCTATGATTAATATTCGTGTTTAGAATATAAATATTTCTATTTCTTATTCCTTCGAAAATTAATTTTTTATTTGATCAAAGATATTACATTTATTTTTTCAAAATCGATTCTATATCCTTTATCCATAATTGGCTTATGCTAAGTAAATTATGTTTTAAATTTTTAATTAACAAAACATTTGAAATAATAGGAGAAGTAGATGTACCGACATGGATGACATTTCTAATTCCGATAACATATCCTTTGGAATTAACCCCGAAAGTGACCATGACACTATCCATGTAAGTGATATTTCATAGCATGTGTGCATTTCTCGTCATATGTTTGGAACATCCACTATCTACTATCCATTTCTCCTTATTTTTGTTTTTAAATACCTGCAAAATAATAAAAAGTTTTAATGTACCCATATCCTTTTTTGGGTCCTATGGGTTAGTAGGAGATGGTAATCATACCCATGCAAATTTGGAACCTTTAGAAATGTAATTTTTATTGTGAACTATTTCTTTTAGATACATATCTATGTGTTTTTGTCTAATCAATTTGTTATTTGTTTTAGAATTCATATATTAATCATTTTTGTTTCTTTATTCTCATTTTTAAGTTTTGTTTTCTAAAATTTGTATATAATGTACCATACTTCTTTAAACTCTTTGTATTGTTAGAAATTACAATGTTTCTAAGATGTTTATGATTATTTTTGTCAAATCCTAAACCATTTCTATTTCCCAATTGTTTTGAAGTCTTTATCAAATTATCTAGATTTTTCTTTCCTTTATTAAATTTTGAAACATTATTAGTAATTTTATCTATATTATTTGTAAGATCTGAAATTTCTATATTAGCTAAGTCTAATTTTTTTTAATTCATATTATTATTTTTCAAGTTTATGATTCTCTATTTTGTTATTCTCTATATCATGTTTTAGAGTAGTATTATGAGATGACAATTCTTTGCATTCTTTTTGTGCTAATTCTAATTCTTCTTCTAAAATACTTTTTTCGTCTTTTAACATTCCAATTTCTAATTTAGCTCTGTTTAATTTTCCTATATTTTCTTTATTTAATTTCATTAATTATCTATATTTGTCATCTTATTCCATACTAATTTCAAGAAGTTCTTCGTATGTTAATTTAGGACGTACCTCATCTATGCTAGCCATGAAGCAAACATTTGCTTGTTCTAAGTCACCTTCACTATCAGATGAAGAGAAAGAGTCGGAATCGTTCCAACTTACTTGAATTGCTCTTCTCTTTTCTTGAAATTTTCAAATTTTTTCTTCTTTTTGTCATTGTTGAGTAGTGGATAGTCTTTCTTCATATGACCAAATTTGTCACATCCGAAGCATTTTATCGATGTTTGATTTAAGGAATTAATGTTGTTGTTGTTTTGAAATTTCATAATCTTTTCGAACTACTTGAATTTTTTGTAATTTTTGGCAATGAAAACAGTCTCATCTTCTTCCAAGTCAGAGTTGTCATTGTTTTCCTGAAATGTGATGTTTTTATTTTCTTGATTCCGTTCGTTTCTTGCCTGTAAATTAGCTTCATATGACATCAGATTTCTATTAACCCTTCGACTTTGAGTTGTGAAAGATCGTTAGCCTCTTCGATGGATAAATTTTTTCATTCCCATTCGTTTGTCAAAGAGTTCATAGTTCGTGTGACTAAATAAAAATCAATGAATTTAACTCCTAGTGCCATAAGATCATGTTGTATTGTTCGAAATCTAATATACATGTCAATAATTGACTCATTTGATTTCATTTTAAAAAATGAAAATTATTTTTGTAGAATTGAAATCTTTGTTTTCTTGAATTTATTTATGCCTTCATGAGTAATATCTAATGTAAGTCATATATATAAGCAGCGGTGCACCACATGACTCGATAAAAATTCATTTTTATTGAGTAAACAAAATAAAGCATTCATAGCTTTGGCATTGTAGATGCATGTGCTTTTTGTGCATCAGTCCATGTGCCTGCATCAGTGTTAGATGCTTCATGTTTATTTTGAGTTGCTAACCCAATTTCTAGACCATTTGCTTCCATAAAAATACGCATACATGTAGACCAATAAGCATAATTAGATCCAGTGAATAGTGGAGGATGTGCAATAGGTTGACCTTCATGTAATGTACTTGACGTATTAAATAGGTTTCAATTACATGTTACTGTAACTTGAAATAGCCGTGCTCTGATACCAATTGAAACTCCAATAGATCGTATGCTATTTACCTTGTGTATAATATGCAAGTGTGTGTGTATGTGTGTGTGTGTATATTAATGCAACAAAAGATAATAAATGGTAGAATATAAAAAGCTTGCAAACCAAAAATTTTATACTGGTTCGAACCTCCCATCCTACCTCCTATCCCCAAGCTCCTCTTCGATATTTCCTTTAAATAAGCTACCTCACTTGTCCCAAAGGGACATGCCTAATACAAAAAATGTCTTTGACAATCTTGTCTTTCAATAACATAGTTTTTGACTTACAGTACGCATCTTCCTATGATCTCTTTTGAGTATATGAATATGATTGCTTTGAGTTTTTTTGAAGTGAATTTAATCAAAAGATTATAATCGATTGAGAGTATGTAAACATTGTATTTGTAAGATAATGCTTACAAATCAAGAGAATATAGAATTGATCAAAAGCACGTTAATTTAGTTGTCAATAAAGATGCTTATTTATAGAGTTGGAGAGATGCAGATGAAAGGTTATTGCTTTTTGAAGGAAACTTTTCATTTTAATGGCTGCAACTCTTCAAGAAAGAAGATTTCTTTTGGATTCAAAAAGAAGTGTCTTTTTAAATATGACAGTTTTTGTCTTGACAAACGTCTATGGTTTGATGACAGGCGTTTGTGCTTTTTTATTTTTTAACTCGAAATTGTCTCAGACGTCTGTGAGTATACCTCAAACGTCTGCTAGTGTTTTTTTATTTTTAAACTGAAACTTGTCACAAACGTGTGTGGGTATACTTCAGACGTCTGTGAGATGAAATTGCAGTTTCCTATGTTATTTTGATGTATGTAAGGTTATGTATGCATATATACTCAAGGCGACCTTAACAACATATTATCTATGCCTCTTTTACAATAGAATAACCTTTAGTATGATCAATGAATCTTCATCTCTCTTTAAGTCTTCATATCTTTGTTAATTTCTTTGATCAAGGTGTATTCTTATAGTATGTAACTGCAATTTTTGACAAAGTCTATCTATTATATGATTGTGTAGTTATTATCATTAAAAATTAAGTTGGAGATTCTGACAGTGACTAATTATCATACATCATTTCTTGTAAATTTATTAAATTCCTCTTGCATAGAAAGAATCCGTGAATCATCAGTTGATGCCTCCTTTGGATTTTTAGATTTGATAGTTGAAATAAAAGCAATATTACTCATTTTATTTAGTTGATTTCTAGTTTTAACAACAGATTCAATATTTCTAAATATATCTTCTATAGGATGATCTTTCAATTATCTTGTTCTTTTATTTAGATGTGAATTTTTTGAATTATTATTATTTCATTTTCGGTAATCTCATGGTATTAATTTTGTTTGGGTTATCAATACTTTCTTCTTCATTAATATTTGGATTATAAACTTTGAAATTCTCATCAATAATACATGTAATGTCTATTCAATAGTATTAGTTCTAGTATTGAAATCTCTATAAGCTTTACTTCTATTTGAATATCTACTAAAGATTCCTTTATCCGATTTAGCATCAAATTTATCTAAATTATCTTTAGTATTTAAAATAAAACATTTACTACAAAAAAAATCAAAAGTATGATACTTTAGGCTTTCTAGTGTAGAACAATGCATATGGTGTTTACTTAGTTAATGGTCTTATTAAAATTCTATTTAATATATAACATGTAGTACCAACTACTTCAGCCTAATTTTTTTTGGTAATTTGCTATCATTTAGCAAGTTCTAGCGCATTCTTGAATCGTCCAATTTTCACGTTCTACCACTCCATTTTGTTGCGGTGTTTTTGAAAATGAAAAATTATGAGTTATACCTAGAAATTCTCAAAATTTTCATTTGAGAATTCTCCACTGTGACCGCTCTGAATAGTTTTAACTTCAATAGTCATTTGATTTTGAACTTGTTTAACAAAGATTTTAAACACTTCAAAAGCATCACTTTTAAGTTTAAGGAAAATCATCCAGGTAAACCTAGAATAATCATTTACAATTACAATTACATATTTATTGTGATCTGTAGATTATATCTGCGAGGGACCGAAAATATCTAACTGAAGAAGTTTAAGGGGTTAAGAGGTTGAAATCATATCTTTTAATTGACTTAAAAGAACCTTTTCTAAGTTTTCCTAATTGATATGCATTGCATAAATTATTAACTTTAAAATTCCCTTTAACTGAATCATTTTTACCAATTTTAGATATTAGTTTGAAATTCAAATGACCAAATCTTTGATGCCAAATCCAAGGATCACTTGATTCAACCAAAAGATATAAATTATCGTTTGAGATTTTCATACTTAATATATAGATGTTTCGTTTTCTAATACCTTCAAAGATAATGTTAGACTCATTATCTTTATCTGACATTTACCTTTTATGAATTTAATTTTGAAACCCTTATCAAACAATTGATTAATACCCAACACATTATGTTTTAAATTCCAAACCAATAAAACATTAGAGATAGTAGGAGTTTTAGAATTACCAACATTGCCGATGTCAATGCATATCCTTTAGAGTTGTCTCCAAAGTTTACTGATACACCATCTTTGTAAACTATATCTTTCAAAATCTCTAGATTTCCAGTCACGTGCCTTGAGCATCCACTATATAATATCCATTTGTTCTTTATGATAGAGTTTGATCATCAGGTGTCTGTTCACCAAAAGCTATGTGACATATCTGTTCCTGCAATTTATACCATTTCAAAAGATCACATGATTTTTTATAATGAATAGCTGCAAATTTATGAAACAACATTATGATGATTTTGCAAATTATCTTTCCAAAATCAGAGTTAAAAATATTATAAAAAATTTCCACTAAAACTTTTTCAAAAATCAGATTATGAATACTTTGGATACCAATGCTCTAATACTAAAATGAATCAATGGAATGTGAATCATAAGGCTAAATTAATACTAGAAGAGGCCGAATAGTGTTTTAATGGATTATATGAATATTTTTCAAATTCTTTAAGATTCTTATTGGAGTGATGTAATTAATAATCATAGAATCAAAGTGCAGACAAAAATGAAAAGGAAAGAACACACCAGGATTTTATACTAGTTTCGAGATACCCTACATCGAGTCTCGCACGATTTCTTGTATGGATTTTTTTTCAACTGGTAAATGCAAATACAATCTCGATTTCAAGGCTACGAGATGCACCCTTCAGAATCCTAACCTTTGGGTAGAGTCACTTGATATTCAGACTACAAGCGCACCCACTAGATTTATGGGCTGAATAAGCACACCCAATTGATTTTACTAGCTACAATCACACCTAAAAGTATAGCAGTATGATTTGATAGAGTTTTACAGACTCAGATCTTCGATCTTGATGATCTTGGTTTGAGTGAGAGAGATGAAAGAAATCATAGAGTAGATTAACGAGAATCAAACTAGTGATGATTGAAATTAATTCTTGTTGAATTTCGGCAGAGCTCAGGTATATTTTGAGTTAGAAAATGAGAGAGTGGAAAGAGGAGAGAAGAATAAGAAAGTAAATGTTCAAATTCATTTAGAAGTCTGGTGTATGTAGGGAAATAACGATCATGTCCATTCGCGAAGAGATATGACGAAAAGACACATTCATTCAAATTTGAAGTTTGAAAATTACGGCGCCACTATGTCGACATGCATAGATAGAGTATGTCGACGTTCTCTTCATAAACTTGAAAAATACTTGAAAAATATTATTTTGAAAATCCGTTGCTTTATAAAATAATTCGACACTTTGTAAAATCAGTTAAATATAGTTTATACACATTTTAATCAAAATATAACTTAATAAAATTTTATATAATAATTTTGAAAGATTTAATAAGAGTATTCAATATAATGTAAATAATATATATAAAATCAATATACTTATAATTATAAATAAATATAAAAGGTTAAGAAATTATTTTGAGAAATATTTTGAATATATGTTTGAAAAGATTATTTTGAAAAGCAGGATATTTGAAAATATTTAGAACTTATTTGAAATAGAGAGATATCAAGAAAGTGCTGTCAGGATTTTAACTAAAATTCTAAGAATCTGTAACTTATTTGGATTATCTTAAAATCTTAAACTCTTTAAAACTCATGAGTCTTTATTCTTCAACTCTTGAAAATTTATATCAGCATTATAAGCATTATATACTGCATATAGCTTGATACAGTCTTCCTGATAAAATATTAGTATCTATATTTTATATACTGCCTATAACTTAATAAAACAATAGTATCTATATTTTATATAATGTTCTATATTTATTATCATCAAAACCAAAACTTAAAGGTATTAACAATCAGCGGTTTTGCCTTTTTAAAAATGCTTGCCGGAGAACCAAAAAAAGTGCAACAACTCACACTTCACCAAAAACACGATAATAAAACACAACCTGCTTAGCAAAGCTGCCCAATAACACAAATACAATAAACCCTAGCAGAAAAGCACGCCATATGCTTCATCCTTCAGGTCAGTTCCTCGATCTAAAAAATCTCTTTCCTCTAAGCTGTAATGGCGATGATCCCAACCTCGAATTACCAAGGCAATTATCTCTTTCTCAATAATTCTTGTTTTTTGACGTCGCATTGTCTCTTTGTTGTGGAAATTTCTTCTGTTTCTCTCCCTCCAAATATGATAAACTAGCGTAACCATGGAAACATAAGTTGTACTCTACATGATGTTCTTCGAAGTAAAGGTTGATTGAAGCTCACAGATCTCCTCCAACAAGTCGGCATAAGTTGGGCATGAGATTCCCGGTTTTAATCGAAAGAAAGAAACAATGTATTTGCTATAATTACATCGAAAGAACAGATGCTAGTGCGATTTGACCTCAGTATGGCATAGTGAGCACCGGCTATCAAGTTGTGTCCCCCAACTTGATAGTCTGTCTTGGTAATCTCTGATTCACCGCTTTATATGCACATTTAGACATTTTCCTAACATTTAATTTATGCCAAATGAGACTCGATGCCAGTCCACTGTAGGATATGTTTCTCAAATTTCATTCTATACTGGTGCAAAAATAACTCTGTTTTACCATTGATTTCCTAGCAATCTGCTTGCTGATGAATGTTAATTGTGTAGGAGTGATGTATCGCTTTATTTCCCTGGTTTCTGGTAGCATTTCTGTATAGAATTGGTTGTGATGAATGATTTGATATACCATTTTTCCTGTATTAAACAATGCGACCCTATGCCATCCCAATAAATTAACTAAAAATTTGTGGTTGATCCATAGATCAAACCACAAAGATGTATTGTTACCATCAATTCTCACCCTGTTAAAAAATGTTATTGTATTCTGTCTGCATCTCATCATATGCTTCATAGTAACTGAATAGTTGTTGTTAATGTATAGTGACCTGTAATTAGTATGTAAATACTTATTTCTCATCCATTCGGTCTAGAGGTATTATTTTGTGAGGAGAGTCCAATTTAATTTCAAAATTGCTGTAGACCTCAAATCTAACAATCTCCTCAAACCAATACCCCCTTCGATTTTAGGTCTACACAAAATGCCTCATGCAATCTTATGAGTTTTCCCACTCTAGAAAAAGTTAGCACAAAGAGATTCAATATTCTTTATGATTGAAGCAGAGATGATAAATTAGTAGCCAGTAAAGAATTATAGGAGTGATAAAACTATGGATCAATTGTGCTCTTCCAACAGTAGATAGTAAATTACTGTCCCAACTTTCAAGTCTAGTTGTCATCCTCTGTAGCAATGTGGAATATTACGCTGCATTAACATATTTAAAGAATATTGGAATCCGTAAATACTTAACTGGTAGATGCTCCACATCCATACCCAGGACTTGTAATATTTCAGGACCACCGACCACACTTTTGCTGAAATAAACCTTTGACTTAAGTTGATTTTAGGCCCGTCAAACGGGTTCGGTTGGGTCAAAATGGGTTGGGTCGAGTTTGACCCAACCCATTTATGACCCATTCTCATTCATCCATTTATGATCCAACCCACTTAATAAGCGGATTATCCATTTAACCCAATTAAAGATTTAAAATTTAATTTGACTAATAAAAAACAAATAAATAAAAAATAATTCTAATTCTAATTTTTATGTTTTGAGATCCGATAAAAATTTAAAATTTTAATTCTAATTTTCATCAAAATTCAAATATGGGGATGAGGTAGCTTATTATTTTCTAAATACAACTGTCAGTCCTTTTGAAGAACTATAGTGTGCGTTCACACGATAAAGTTTCCGAGTGTTACATACTATCCGTAATTTAGGCGGTACTTAATCGGTCAAAGTCCCGTCTGATTCTGAGTTAGAACGAAAGAGTTATTGCAGTCTGAACAAAAAAGTAGTGCCTTCTGCACTTGGCGGAGTTCGATATACAGATGTTGTAGCCTGTTATGTTCTAAATATAACTGTCAGTCCCCTTGGAGATCTACAGTGTGCGTTCACACGATGAAATATCTGAGTGCTCCATACTGTCCGTAATTTAGGTTGGAGTTGATCGGTCGAAGTCTCGCCTGATTTCGAGTTAGAACGAAGGAGTTATTGCAGTCTGAATAAAAAAATAGTAGTTTCTGCACTTGGCGGAGTTTAAATATAGGGATGTGGTAGCTTGTTATTTTTTAAGTACAACTGTCAGTAATTTAGGTTGGAGTTGATCTGTCGAAGTCTCGCCTGATTCCGATTAGAACGAAGAAGTTATTGCAGTCTGAACAAAAAAAATATCGGCTTTTACACTAGGTGAAATTCAAATATGGAGATGCGGTAGCCTGTTATTTTTTAAGTACAACTGTTAGTCCCCTTGGAGAACTACCGTGTGCGTACATACGATGAAGTATTCAAGTGTTGCATACTGTTCGTAATTTAGGTTGGAGTTGATCTGTCGAAGTCTCGCCTGATTCCGATTAGAACGAAGAAGTTATTGCAGTCTGAACAAAAAAATATCGGCTTTTACACTAGGTGAAATTCAAATATGGAGATGCGGTGGCCTGTTATTTTCGAAGTACAACTGTTAGTCTCCATGAAAAATTATAATATATGTTCAAAATTCTTATTTTTAAAATTTATATTAAAATTTAATATTTTTAATAAATGGGTAAATGAGTTACCCATTTAGAACCCTTTCAAAAATGGGTCAACCCAACTCATAACCCATTTTATAACATTCATAAACGGGTTGACCCAACCCATTTGTAAGTAGGGTAAATAGGTTGGGTTGATGGGTTGGTCAAATTTTGACAGTTCAAATTTAATTTATGTACAATCAAGTTTTTTGATTGAAATCCTCAAATACATGTCCGATTTCAGAACCATTGTCCAGAGTGTCTTCTAAAATATCATTACATCGTCTGCATACAATAGATGTGAGACTATAGGTTTAATTTTAGAGATAGGTCTCAGCTTTCCTTGAGAAACAACATCCTCCATTCTAAGGGAGACTAATTTCATTGCAATACAAAATAGATAAAGGGACACGGGTCCACCTGGCTTAATCCCCTATTAAACTGTATAAAACCATATGGAATCCCTTTATTTAAAATAGAGAAAGTAGGTATACTGAAACTGATAAATGATATAGGGAAGCCCATTGCTTCAAGCTTATAGCAGGTAAACTCCCTGTTTATAAAGTCATATGCTTTTTGCAAATATATCTTGATGCACATTTTGGTTTTCCAGTCTTTTTGAAGTCCCTTATCAATTCATGTGCATGTAATATGTTCTCCCTAATATTTCTACTTGGAATAAATGCAGACTGATTTTCTGAAAAAAAGTAGAAAAGATTTAAATCTATTACATAATATTTTGGCAACTAGCTTATATAGTACATTAGCACATGCAATCAGCTTATAATCAGAGAGAGTTTGGGGCTTGTCTTTTTTTTTAGGGATGATTGTGAGAAATGTATGGTTGAGACCCCTAGCCAGTTGACCTGTTTGGAAAATTTCTGAAACAACAAGATACGGCTCTTCTTTAATTTGGGCCCAGTGTAGTTTGAATTTTTTTGAAGTATAGCCATCTGGGCTTGGGCTTTTTGCATCATGCATTGAGTTTAGTGCTTCCAGTATTTCTCCAAGTTGAACTGGGGAGGACAAATTGGTTTTCCTCTGGTATTTAATGGTCATTCTGGGCTATATTTATGGGAAGGTAATTTAATTATCGCCATTGAATAAATTTGTGTAGTAGTTCAGAGATTCCTAAACTATTACATCTCTATTGTATATGTAATCCCCATCTGCAAAAAGAAGAGCTTGAATGCGGTTTTTATTTTTCCTCATTGACATTTTTATGAAGAAAATATTTGAATTTGTGTCACCATCCTGTAGCCATAGAGTTTTGCTTTTTTGCATCATTTGCTTATTTTGCAATGTTACTTAATGTCTCAATTCCACAGTAATATGCATCATTTTATCATACAGATATAAATCTTCTGCGTCTTCATCAGTTTGAGTAAAAATATTATCATATTTGTCTTAAAGATGTTCGACTGCGTCTAATTTCTTCATATTCCTGGTCTAAAGTTTTAAGTTATCATTTGTCTGCTTGAGCTTTGCTATGAAATTGTGTGTGAGATCCCTCCACGTAGTGGCTTTGTATCCTTCTGTTACATAATGTTAATACCCTTCCATTGTATACCAAATGTTGATATATCGAGCATTCTTGTCTTGTTTTCTTCTATCTTTAAAATTGATTAGTATTGGAGTGTGATCACTTAACTTTTTAGGCAATGCAATAGTACTTAGATCTAGGCAGAACTGTAGAAATTCCTGATTTACAAGTGCTTTATCAATATTTGTATCCATGCCTCTTTTCCTCTATGTGTAAACAAAAATTGTAATGCATTGAAAACCACCACAGTTAGTCAAAACAGCAACAATTTGCTAATGGCTTTTGTTTGAGATAACAGCAGCCCAACTGTGGTATCAATGATGACAAGAATTCTTCCCTTTATTCCCATATTATTGTCGTGAAAGCAAACTCCAGTGTGCAGGAAATTTGGTCATAAATTTCTAACTAAATGCCTTTATTGTTTAATTTGGTCTCAAGTAGGGCTATAAAGATAGCCTATGAGACTGTAGAGGTTTGAATACTGGACTACTTTGGACTCATGACATTGTTTGTGTACGTAGGTTCTGAATTTTGAGTTTTTCGTAGCCAAGATTCACCACAATTTTTTGCACTGTGTCCAAAATATCTATAATTCTCACATGGTACTTATATTCATACGATACTTGCATTCCTCTGAGCTAAAAGCACTTGTATGGGTATAAGTGGACTCCCCACATGCTATATAAAATATTTCCTTTCGGAAATCCATGTTTTCCTTGCTTCTCTGAAAACGTCTATTAGAACAATAAATGTTTAAATCTATGTTTTTGATACTTATCTCATTTAAAAACCATTTAAATTCCATTTGGAATTATTACTTACAAAAGATAAATTTACTTTTAAAACCATTAACTCCATCAAAATGTTTATTTTGAACATTCCTTTAAATAAAAAATCATTTAAATCTTAACATAAATTTTTTTCGTATTTATGAAACTATTTTTGTAAATCTTCTTTCGATTTCATAAAACTTCCATTTTATAGAATTCCTTTATTTACAAAATTCTATTCATAAATCCTTTCTTTTATAAAAACTAATTTTACTATCAAAATTCAGTTGTAAATCCTTATCTTTATAAATCAAATTTATTTATGAAATCCATTTATAAAATATCGATTTCAATTCCATAAAACACCATTTGAAAATCCATTACTTATCTATACAATATACCTTTATAAATCGTTTATATAAATTTATTTAAAAATCTCTATTTACAGTATTTCATAAGGCCGTAAATTTTATAACATCAAAATCAAACTTTCTTAAAAAAAAAAAAAACAAATTCAATTCCTTTTAATAATTTAAAAATCATTAAAACATACAGGAAATTATTGTCAAGGACAAAATTTCACAGCTTTTTAGCCTCAAGGACAGACCTTCGATATTTTATCCTGAAGGACAACTTTCTGTAGGTATCAGTTTTTAGTTATTGATAGCAGTTTTTAGGTATCAGTTTTAGTTATCGGTAGCAGTTTTTAGGTATCAGTTTTTAGCTCGGTATCAGTTTTGTTGTCCTTATGAATAATTTTGAAAAATGTTTGTCCTTGTAAATAATTTTTAGAAGAATGTTTGTCCTTGTGGTAAAAATATTGAGGTCGTGTCCTTGAGGCAAAAAATATAGAAATTTTTGTCCTTTAAATTAATTTCCCCTAAAACATATTTACAGTTTCAAAATTACTTCAAAATCCTTTTCAAATCAAAATCATCATTTTTAGCACTACAAAATACCAAAAATAAGGCCTGGTGCTACTAAACACTAAACAAGTCAGATCATATCACAATCAATAATATGGCATCAAACACATCATATATTAGCATGTATATGAAAAGTAAATCAATAGTGGTGAGGAGTCCTGTTGGATCCCTCCAACCTGTCTCCTGCATCACATACAGAACATAATCATAAAAATATAAATCAACCGCTTCGAGGTGGCTTTTTTATGCAAATGGTTATCCGTTTTTACACGGAAACGTAATAGGGTCTCATCAGCTCCAATAGGTGGGAATGTATATCCAAACCAACAAATAAATGTAGTATATCATCCAAACAAGCAACAAACAATATAAATAAATTGTTTCCATTTATTTAAAAATATGAGCATAACAAAGAGGTGGGTTTACTCACAAAAATTTCAAAAATAGCCTAAGCGTTCCGGTTTGAATTAAAACCATAAAACTGAATGGTTGTTCAATTTAATCCAAAATTCCTACTACTTCCAAATCCATCCAATCCAACTGCATCACGTAATACTCGCTGATACGAACGCAACTTGTCGCACTCGATTTCGACCTCGCACGAAAAGGTTAAGAATTTATAATCATACAAGATAATTAAATTAAATAATTAACTTAATTAAATAAAATTTAAAACTTTAACCTGTCTCTCCCGCAACTCCTTCATGCGTGAACATCTACAGGCCGCGACATTTTCTTTTTCCAATTATCGAACGTCGACCGCATACGACCACCACGCCACGGCGCCATCGCGCGCCGCTCCCCAACGCTCGCCTCGTGCTAGCCTCCACCTCCACGTGCCAGCATGCACATGCGAACGACGCAAAACCCATGAACTGCTCATCGAACGGAGCACGATTTCGGCCACCACACGAGGAACGATGGCGATCCTACCATTGGATAGTTCGCACCATCGTGCTCTACATTTGGTTAGTTGAAGCCGAAGGCCAATTCGGCCTCTAGAGACTTCGACCATTGTTAGCCATTGGATGGTTTAATTTTTTTTATAGCAGCTGAAAATAGTTTTATGGTTAGGGTTTGCAAATGAAAGGAATGGATGTCCATTTATAGCAAATTAAACTTGACACTTATTCACCCTTTAAAATTTCGAACTCCAAACGAAGCATTTCACCTTGCAATCTATATGTTACCCCTGTTCCGGATACGATGGTATATATATGGGAAGCTAATTCCTTCATATACACAAGTTAGTTTTTCAAAATCAATTTATTTTGATTTAAATTCCTTTAATTAAATTCTATGCGTTTCGAATTCGCACGACCAAACGATACGTCTAATTGCTACGAAATTCGTTTGTATATAATAGTTTACTATTACGGATCCGATGAAACTTGTTTGGTCGAAATCCGAGACAGTGCTCCAAAAGAATATTTTTACACGTTAATTTAAAACAAGTAATTTCCAAAACCAGTTTAATCATTTTAAATCAAATTTAAAAAATTTACTATCTTCCTTCTTATTCAAATAGATTTGAAATCAACTTTTGAAATCGTTTTTGTTCACAATAAATTGAAGATTCAATTATTTAAACAATTTCAAATATCAAATTTAACAATTTAGTTATCAAATAAATCACTATATTTGAAATATAAGTTATTTACCTTATAAGATTAACTTTTCAATATTTAAAATCAATTAAATATTCCAAATTCGAATGACAGAAATTCTACGTCATTACACAAAGGGTAGGTCGGTCTTGTGTTGGCAGAGGATCCCGGCGAGATCTTCAGTGTTATTTTATGTAGAGATGCACCGTGATAGGTGATACCCCAGTCATTGTATAGAATTCATTTTCCAATTAATGCCTTTGGTCTTACTTGTATACATATTATGCTGGAATTTAATTAATGTAACAATTTCGGCTATGTTAATTATTTGCTTGGAAACCTTAGACATTATGATAATATCATTGTATTTCTATATAAAGGGTTTTGGTCGTCGAAAGGTAAAAAACCGTCCGTGTTTATGTGTAGCGTCGTCTTGCGAGATACCTTTTATTTTACAAGTGTTTTAAAGGTAATAATTCAAACTGAGTTTACTCACACCAGATCCATGTCTGATCCGGAGTTTTATTTTCTTTTTCTAAAACTCTTGGATACTCGAATTTTTATGCGTAGGAAAGTGATCCAGGTTTCTCACTATTGCATTTTGAGGGAGCTGGAGCAGGTGGCTTCAACGTTAGCTAGCTACTATCTTATTCTGTTGTGTATATATGTATGTATTTTGTATTAGTTATTTATGGACGAGTAGTTGTAACTGTCTCGGTTTGTAACTTGTACTATCATGACTCTGATGTACAACTATCGCAGTATCTATGTAAAATCTTATGTTGGTTAATATATGTTGTTTCGTCCCGTTATGAGATTTTGTGATTGTTTAATTTTTCTTCTCATCTCCCCTTTTCTTTTTACCCTTAATGACTCGTCTTTCGAAGTAAGGAAGACGATTCGTTACATAAGTATTGTTCCAGAGTTGCTATACATCGTACCGACAAGCTCCATATATAGTTTAAAGCCGCAATTCAACGTTTTGTAGATCTATCGCTTGGGCTAAAAAAGGCCAAAGCAACCATGCAAAACAAACTTGAAAACACGAAGCCAACAACAAGATACGCTGGGACAGAAAGTTGCAAGACCCCTACATATGTGTTTAGGGATCAATATCGATCCCCTTTATAGGGTTCGTACTGATCCTCAACCCTAGGCGATCCAAGGCCGAGTTTTTTTGGAGCGCTTAGTCTTGGCAACGAGATTCTGCGGGAGAAGTTTTAGCAAGATATTTGGTCATCCACCCCTATAGATACAAAAAGCATGGTTCATTCTAATAGACTTCTTTCTTTTTCTTTGCCTGCACTCTGCCATTTTTTCAGTACTCCATGGATTTATACAAATCCAAACAAACAGAACTTGTAATCTATAATATAAATAAACAAAATCTTTGAAGTGGGCAAAGATCAGAGTATGTCGAACCACTATAAAATCTGTGTGTGTTCATTTCTTTCTGGTTTTTCATTTAATTTCTTCATTCTTATTCTCTGTTATATTCATTTGGATGTTTCTGCCATTTTTATTTCAAATAATTGGTATCTCTATATGCATGTTTATTTTGTAGAATTAATCATTTGGAGGAATAGTGTTTAAAATATCATTTATTGATGTTGAAAAATATCACAGAACCACATGCATACATCTTTGGCTTATGAGTATAAAAAATATCATGTGGAAAAGTATATAAAGCTTATATAATTCATGATTTTATCTTTTAAAAATTAATTTTTGCATATAAAAGCATTCAAACGTGCATGTATGATAGCAGCATAGCAGAAGTTTGAGTCATCTAATTCGTTTATCAATATATAATACATTCTAAAAATATATATTAGCCATATCAATATATTTCAAGAGATCGTTATATTACCATATCAACATATTACCAGTATCTAGAGATCACTATATTACCCGTATCAGTGTATTTTCTAAGAAACATGGGATAGTTTGGGTATACCATTCCTTCTAGAAATCTGATAACTCGCGATAGTTGGTAATGCTGTAGCTTGGATTTCCATTTTCATCCTCTGTTTGATGGTTATTCAATGGTCCTATTGAATGCTTCACTTCTTTGAAGGCTTGGAGCTTTTCTGGGTTGTAGTGCAAATGATAGAATATGGTCATCTCGTTCCATTTCTTCAAGCTGACAAAGAAAGAATAACACATATATGTTCTGGTTTGAGTAGTAAACAATTGTTACTAGAATGATAGGTGTTCAATTGGAAAATTTAGAACTTGGCGTTGGATTATTCCGCATAAGTAAAAAAAGGGATTTTTTCACTACAGATTGGTATTGGAGCCAGTTGATTTACTTTAGAATTGAGCATCTAATGCTTCCGGGAAGATAGGTTAATCCGGTAGTAATTACGCCGTTCCTCGTTTCGATGGAAAAGGAGATTTTAGCACATTGAAGATGAAGATGGAAGCCGTAGTGAAAATGAAGAAGACTTTTGAGATCAGTTCCGAGTTGGATAAATTGAGAGATCTAAATGGGATGTTTTCAGATGAAGTTCTTAGATGATTTTCTCATATGAAGAAGGCGAAGAAATTATGGAAAGCATTATCAAATGCATAACAAGACAAGTCTCTCACCAACCGGATAATTTAGCAGCAACAACTCTATTCATTGAAGATAAAGCCAAATGTTATACCCAAATTTTCCTGTAAATTAAAGCATAAAAGAAAAACATTCCCGTGGGGAGGAGGCCAAATGTTATACCCAAATTTTTTAAAGTTGTTAACAAGAACAAAGGAAAAGAGCTAACACAAGCATAGAGAAGAGGCTACCATACATCTAAAATATGAAGCTATAGTAAGTATAGAAATAGGGCTGTTGAAGGTATAGTATTGAAGCTATCACATGTCTCGAAGTGGAGCTATCATATGTATCAATAAAGTGTATCGCATGTCTCTACCGCATGTCTCAATTAAGAGCTACTGCATGTCTCAAACAAGAGTTATCAATATCTTAATGAAGAGCCATCACATTTCTCAGTGAAGAGCTATCACATATCTCAATGAAAGTTATCATATTCACATGTCTTAATGAAGAGGCATCACATCTCTTAATGAAGAGCCATCGCATATCTTAATGAAAGTTATCGTATGTCTCAATAAAGAGCTATCATATGTATCAATGAAGAGTTATCGCATGTCTCAATAAAGAGCTATCCCACTTCTATGATAAAGGAAGTTATTGCACTTCTAAGTAAAGAGGGCTATCGCATTTCTAAGAAGAATGAAGCTATCAGGTGACTAAAATAAAGTGCTCATGCATTTCTATGTAGAATAAAGCAATCACATTTTTAATAGGAATGAAGCTATCACATGACTAAAAGAAAAATATTATCGCATGTTTAAAAGTTCTATTGCATTCTTAAGGATTGATCAAAAAATTATCCCAGTCGTCCACGTGGCAACCTTTTATTGGTCCAAGAGTGCTACGTTGTTAGGAAAAGTTGAAGAAAGCAAACCGTGCCATGTGTCATCTTGACAGCTGCAACATCAGCACTATTTAGGAATATCTCAGATCTTCGAAATTGATGCTTGTCCCATGTCAAAATCTAATGATGTAGTTTTTCTATAAATATGAAAGTACCTCTATACTTAAGAAGGGGTGAATTCTTAATTTACTTCTTCTTCATTTTTCATTTATACTCAAGCATAAATAAAGAACTCAATTTGGGACTTCAGTGGCTACCTGGGTCAAATTCCAGTTAAGACTTTGTAATAGGGGGCTTGTATAATTGTCTATTTGCGTAATTGACCACTTGATTGCATGTCAACTTGCATTCTTGACTAAGAACTGATCCTCTTTCCAAGCATCATCGACTTCTTTGACTTGAATATATAAGTTAAGACAAAACTTTGGCTTAACAAGTATATTGGATACCGGAGGTGAAGTTAAGTTGTCACATTGGTATCAAAGCTTAGGTTGAGCAAACACTTAGATTTCTATAATATATGAATTAGAGATGGGGGAAGAAGTATACCTTAAAATGGATCAAAGTGATTTATGAGAGAAAGTACTTGTTATATTTTTCCTTTTAGACTATATAGCATATATACATATAGTAAGTTGCATTTCATACCCGAGTACCACCTATGTTGTTATCCTTTACGAGAGATTGGTCGTTCTTATTACATATTATAAGAATGAGCCAGTATGTTAGGAACATAGTATGGAACTCTATATCAGATATCAAAGAGGAAGCATGTAATGAGGCAACTACTTACCCTGATATGTAGATGATGTTCACTTAGGTAATGATGAACATGAAGTAAAATACCCAAGGAGGAGCTCGTGGTAGGTGGTGCTTTAGTACAAGCACAACGAGTTGACTTTGCTAAGATCAATAAGGATTTTTCTAGTTTCGGAGGAAAGCCATTCATGGGGACGAATGTAACACCCCCACCTCTATACCCATACCATCCAAGAGTATTACAGAGTAATATTATTAGATAATACGGAGAATAAGGCGGTATATGGTACACACGTGAAAATTCCCTCGACCAACACTCGTACGTATTGAAACATTGAATAAATAAATCACCTATGTGTACTTAGTATCGATATAAAGCAATAAAAGCGTATGCCTTTAGGATAGAACAATACATAATATATAATAAATAACAAAGAATATAGAGTCCAAATCACAATGACAACATATAGTATATAATATAACATATATAAAGATGTCATTACTCTTCTTAAAGCAAATCAAATCAGAATTCAAAAACATCAAATCCGATGGGCGAATCACCCAAGTCCATAAATCATTATTAAAAACAAGAAACCTTCATTTCTAAAATATCGTTAAATTATTTTACAATAATAACCAAATATATCACTCAATATCAACAATAAAAGAATCCCGTCAATACACCATGATAGGCTGCCATCAATACATAAATAAAGATTGGAGGATCCACCATATTTTGGACTCCTAAACAGATATAATCTCATCTCTTCATATATAAATAAGTCAGACTACTATGGATTTACGAGGACTGACTACACTTTAGACACACAATCTCTAGTAGAGCCACCTCATGGGATAGTGAATAATATGTGGAAATCCACATCACATACATAACCCTGTACCAGAAAGGGAGAGTGATATATAACATACAACACTCTCAAGGAACCCATGATCTACTAGCCTCCCACTAATAGCCGGATCTGTTCCTACAGTCATCGGTTACCATAACCTCTCCTCCCTTGGTATCATGATAATGATCCACCATAGGCTCGATAACACGTAGCCTCTTTGGTCACGACTACCAACATGTGCCCATATGGTAACTGATTGCTGGCCTATGCGACATAATGGGGCAACCGATTCTAATCTCGTGATGTGCATCCAATATCATAACGATGAAGGTGTCGCGGATCTGAAACGTGACCATACGATTAGGCCGCCAGGGTAGATACTGGCCAATCTGGTTCACTCCTGAACCATAAAGGAAGTTGGACACAAGTGGACAACATATAACACTCATATCCTATATCGACATATAGCTTTAAACATTAGTCAACATACGGTTCTGCATAAGTCACCACCTAACAATAATATACTAGAGCTCCTATCCCTCATGACACACGGCTCTACCCAATAGCCAACACATGGCTATAGTATGCTCAAAATAGCGAGTATCATCGCATAAATGAGTGATCCCCGTTTGAGTGATATTTACTTACAAAGAATAATCAAATGATTGACATAAGTGGCGTCTCATACCATCACATATTACTTGGATAATTTTTCAATGCTCATAAAATACACTCAATCCACACTTGATATCTCCATATGACAAGTCGGATAAATAATATTAAAAATGTTATTGAAAGTCTCTATTAGACGGTATCACTAAACAATATATTCAAATTTCTCGTCACACAGAAATGAAATCTCACAAATCAAACAGAAAGATGTCATCACTGTCGTATTAAAAGCATTACTCAAATCAATATTAAAGGTGAATCACTTGTATCATCAAAAATTAGCAACTAATATAAAAATAAATTATTCAAATAGAAAGAAATCAATACATAATAATAATACATTACAACATATAATTTTATATATAGCAAAATTGATACTTAGAACTGTATAAATAATAAACATATATTTTGAATTTTTTGTCGAAAAAATTATTTAAACTCAATTATAAGATGTCCTATAAAATAAATAATAAATTTCTCAATCTTTTACGTATAATTAAAATAATTATTCCACAAACTTTAATTACATATGTTAAAATTTCATTAAATTTACTTTAAAAACTATAAAATGTTGATTACAAACCGTATCATAACTTTTTATTCAAATAATACAATTAAATTTACTTTATTAATTTGTTAAAATATAACTTAAAATTACTTTCAAATATAATGTTTGAGCTTATATATACATTGGAGTTAAATTTTTTTTTACATTTCGTCTAAAAAACCATCATCCAAATTCATGTCCACATATTGGCTGTATGGCAATATGTGGAAACCGAATCAATCCATGCACCAAATAAACTTTAACTAGACAATTTAGTTAAATGAAAACGGAACATTTACTGCACCTAAATGAACCCAACAGTCAAAATCTTTTGGTACTTTTAGAAAACTTCTAAGCATGTTTGGTCTTTTGTATGAGCTACACAGGTAGCGACTGTTTAATAAGTTGATACAACCAACTGAACTAATTTGCATAACGAATCCAAGATAACAAAGTATTGATATGTGATATGCACCACAAAACTAAAAATTGCATCTATTACCCATCAAATTACCTACCAATAATACTCAATGGAATGATATCTATAGTAGCGAGCTAAACAATCTAAAGGCAAGGGAAATGAATTCACCCATACACTTTATATATCTATATACACGCGCACACAACTCACCCTTCACTTGGCACACACATGCATGTACACCGTGTACACATATATATGCACATGGATACACGCTTGCATATGTCAATATTTACAACAGAGCATCCAAGCATAATGGTTTCAGAATTTAGTCTACATATTAACATAAAGAGATACGACAATAATAAATACTTACCTTGGTATGATACGGCCGCTCTCCTCTATTCTCCTTTTGAATTTCCTTCAATGGCATATAAGAATGCACATAGCATTATTAATATGCACAAAAATATAGTGGTACGGAGTTAGGAACCTTGAATTCGCCTCTCATCTTCACCGATGGTTCTTTCTTCACCTACCCGACTCATCAACACCATCGCCAACCTACCTGGACCACCCAGTCAAAATGCATCTTCGTTCGATTAGCTACAGGTGACTTAAAAAAGTTGTGACTCTTATTTTGATCATACCCTACCAAACTCGCACTAGTAGAGCTCCTATCGACAAATCAGGATTGGAGATGTCGGAACAGCCGATTCGACTTATCTCTGCCTTTTTCCTAACCAAAATCCGACCCTAGTTTTGAACTCGTGAGTTCGACTATCATCGAGTCATCACAATTTAACACCAAAAACTCTCCACTACTTTATGAAGCTGATGACGCAGATGATGCTGTTTATTTTTTCTTGATTTAGAAGAATTTAATTTTTTTAATGAGATTCCATTTAGCTTAGTAAGAAGCAACCCTATTACTCTTACTTCATCTCTTTGTTATTCGAGTGTTAGATGATGATGAGTAATCCGTATTTGAATTAGAGAATTTATATAATATGTTTGATTTTTAATTTAATCTTTAAAATAGTAGGCAGTGGTTAATTTATTTTGAATTTCTCCCCTTCTGCCAAATGAACAAACAAAGTGTATTTATAAACAATGATGAATCCTCTAGAAATTGAATTCTCTAGAGAAAGTAAAATCCATAAACTTTATTTTAATGTTTGAGTTGTTAATGGGCTTATTTTTCTTGTGTTTGGGCTTTTGAAAATATAAATAATTAAGTAAATATATAAATATTTTTTTCTTTTCCAATTTATTTAAATGTAATACAAATTTACTACAAAGTATAATAAAACTCCAAACAAAATTCTATATTCATTATGCTCAATAATTTACTCATTATGGTAAAAAAATTTATATTTAATTTAATTTATTATTTTTAATTTATTTATTTTCCTTATTTAAATTTATTTAAATTCAAATCCTTATTATTCACGTTTTAAATTGATATTTAACCATTTCCCAACTATTCTATTTCACAATTCTCAAAGCACCCATTTATTTACATTACTAATTTCCTTGAAGTAAATCATGATATTCTAAAAGAAATCTAAATTATTTATCTAAAATTCAAAAAAATTTATTCTTAATTAATTAAATATCTACTGTATATTGCCCCTAAAATTGGGTTGCTACAACGAAGTTCGTTGTGGAGGTGCAAGGCTAGCTCTATATTTGTGAGTATATATTTAATGACTTGGAGTTGGAAGATGCTCAAAAGAGGAAGTTGGCCCTGTGATAACTTCAGGGTAAAGCTATGGGTCGGTGCATTGCTATTAAAGAAGTTACTTCTGAGGACTGATTTACTTAGGAATAATTTAAAGCTCACTTTGAGGATAAGTTTATCCCAATTGCCGAAAAGTCGATCTTGTTTGGGAAGTTTGCCGATTTGATGTAAAAAGACATGTCAATATCTGAATATGTTGATGAATTTGACACTTACATAATATGATATGTTGTTAATCGACACTCCTTTGAAGAAGAATGAGAAATTTATCATTGGATTGAAAGATTAACTTGGAGAGAGGCTAGTAATCCATATCGATGAAAGCTTTGAAAAAAATATAAGAAGGATTTGAGGCATGAGAGCCTGTACCCAATGCCATAACTAGTTGTTGTTCCGAAGGATAATGCTCGGCCATAAAGAGGCAACGGTAGTAAAAGGAAGCAATATTAGAACAACAATGGGAAGAAGTAGTTTCGGTGCACGGATGGTCAGAAAAAAGACGCTGAAATCCTACTTGTTTCAACTGTGGAGAGAAAGACCATCTTAGTAACAATTACAAAAGAGAAGAAAAGAGATACTTCAACTGCAACAAGTCTGGTCATATCAAGAAGGACTGTCGAAAAATGTTAAAGGATAAGGAGATTGTGAAGGCTTATACATTAAATATTCTTCATACTTCATTGAATGCTCCATCGATGAAGAAAAGGGAAAAGACATCATGAGTATGATTTCCATTTATGATATACCTATTTATGTTTTGTTTGATACTGGGGCACTGTAGTCATTTATATCTAATGATCAAATAGATAGGCTAGGATTTAGACCCGACCTAATAAACAAACCTTTGTTAGTGTGGAATCCCGTGGGAGGAACAACCAATTTGAGTATGGTTTGTCATTATGTTATTCTATTGAGTCGTGGATGCATGTTTTCTAGTGATTTATTTATGCTTGGTTCTGTTAGGGTTAGTGTTATTTTAAGGATGTACTAGCTTTAAGGATATCGAGTGATGGTCGATTATTGTGAGAGGTTATTGGTGATAATATGGAATGATGATGGGCATAAACTAGAGTTTAATTGCATGTCCAAGGATGCAGTGATGCTTATCTTTTTATATTCACTTAGGATTCTGCATGACGAGTTATCATTAATACCTATAGCAAAGGAGTATCTGGCACATTTGGAGGGTTCCATATGACCACCACATAGAGAGATTGAGATGCATATCAATTTATTAAAGGATTCTAGACTTATTGTATTTCCTTTGAGATGGATGTCACCCAAAGAGAAACATGAATTAGAGGTGCAAGTCAATGATCTATTGAGAAATGGATTTATTCAAAAGAATAATTTTGAGTAGGAAGCACCTGTAGTATTTGCTACTAAGGCAGATGGCACTTTGATACTTTGTGTAGACTATCGTGAGCTAAATAGGGTGACGAGAAAGAACAAGCATCCTCTTCCGTATATAAGTTACATGTTCGATCAGCTTCGCAGTGCACGGGTGTTTTCTCAGTTGGATTTGGTGATAAGTTTTGATCAACTAATTGTGGCAAGGGATATTATGCCAATTACTGCATTCCATACACCATGTGCATTTTATGAGTGGTTGGATATGATGTTTGGACTAACTAAACCATCGACATACTTATTGATCTTATGAATTAAGATGATATGCTTAATAAGTTTTTACTTGTGTTCATCAACGATATTCTTTTCTATTCACAGACAGAAGACGAACATGAGATGCATCTGAGAGTGGTGCTTGAGACGTGGATAGAGCATCAGCTCAAAGCTAAGTTTTCGTAGTGTCACTTCTGGAGGAGGGAGGTACAGTTCTAGGATCATTTTGTTTCGAAGCGGGTCATTTTATTTTGAAGCAGGGCATTTTTATTAATCCTGCTGAAGTTGCAGCAATCCAAGATTGGAGAAGACCTAAGAATGAGATGGATGTGAGATGTTTTTTGATTAGCAAGTTATTATAGGAGGTTCATTAAAGAATTCTCTAAGATATCCACACTATTGACTTGTTTGAAGAAGAAAAAACAGATTTTTGTTTAGGACGCGAGGTGTAAGCATGCATTCATTAATCTGAAAGAGGGGTGACAAGTGCACTAATCTTAGTCATTTTGAATGAAAATGAGGAGATGATAGTATATATAGACGCTTGTAGTATTAGAGTTGGGGAGGTATTGATGCCAAGAGGTAATGTTATCGCTTGTATGAGTAGACACCTGAAATCGCATGAGAAGAAATATCCTATGTATGACCTAATGCTAGCAGCTATAACATTTACATTGAAGACATGTATGCATTACTTGCTAGAATAAATGTTTGAGTTGTCCATCGACCATAAACCAAGGAAATATGTTTTCTCACAGAAGGATCTTAACCTTTGATAGAAGAGATGATTAGAGTTCTTATCCTTACATGACATTGACATTTTCTATATGCCTAGTAAAAGAAATGCACTCGGATATGCATTCAATAAGAGACATGCCAACTTGAGAGCTATGTTCCTAGGTAGGGCACAATTAGAATATCTAGATCGTTATGATTCCCATTTAAAGTGTGATCTAGAGCTAGAGATATTGGTGAGCTTGACTAACTAGTAGAGCGGATTGGTACTAGTTAGCGGTCTAATGCTAGACTAGCAGAAATTATCTTAGAACTTAGGGCAGGAGAAGAGTCTAAAGATTTGAAACAATATGGATTTGGCCAAGATGGTTAGCTCTCTAAGGATAGGAGATTGTATGTACCCAATGAAAATGGACTTAGAGATAAGGTGCTATGTGAGTGTCATTATTCGACATTGACCATCCATGCTAAAGGAAATAAAATGAATAGAGATGTGAAGCAAATATTTTATTGGGAAGGAGAGAAGTAGGACATTGGGACATTTGTTTGAATGTGTATGAATTGTTAAATAATCAAAGCCGAGCAAAGGAAACCGAATGGTTTGTTGCAACTGCTCGAAGTTCCACAGTGGAAGTGAAAGCAGATATTAATGGAATTCATCGACAAGGACTAGAGGAGGGTAAGGTAGCATTTGGTTTATAATCGATGTATTGACAAAGAGCACCCATTTTATACGCATAAAGTTCAGTAGAATGAAAATGAAAGTGGATAAGTTAAATGTGCGTTGGAGCATAAAATTCCAAGAAGTACCAACAAGAATTATGAGCGGTAAAAACCCATTAATCAGGATCAGATTTTGGAAGAACTTAAATGAGGTATTGGGGACAAAACTGCATTTTAGTATAATCTATCACTCATGGACTTATGGCCAATCCGGAATCATATAATTGAGTATCTTTTGCTAGCTTGCATATTTGAATTTGGTGGCTTGTGGGATGACCATTTTGCATTTAGCACATTTCGCATATAACAATGGTTATCCGTTATGTATTGTTATGGCACCATTCAAAGCATTATACGATCGACCATGCAACACCCCTTTTTATTAGTGGGAAGGGGGAAAACCAATGCTTGGTCTTATATGATTAAAGGGACTTCAAAGAAGATAGAGTCATTCGACAACAAATGAAAGCTGCACAAGATAGAAAAAAGAGTTGTGCTGATAAGAGAAGACGTGATATAGAGTTCTCTGTTAGTGATATGGTATATGTCATAGTTAGATTTGGTAATAAGTGAAAGTTGGCTTGGAGATTCGTAGAACTTTTTCTAGTAATTAGGAAGATTAGGAGCCTTGCATACAGAGTCGGCTTACCTCAAAAGATGTGGGTGTACACAACCTCTTCCATGTTTCATAGAAGTTTGTGCATGACGTAGGCATGCTATTTGCACCGACTCAACATAATGATATAGAAGTTTGGCTTGAAGCATCGAGATCTTATAGGCAAATTTGTATAAAGAGTATGAAGTAGCTTAGGAGGCGATCAAAAAGTTCGTAAAGGTTTAGTAGAGTGAAAGAAAAGGCGATAAAACTTGGGATACTGAGGGGAAAAAGAAGACCGCTTATCCAGGGCTCTTTACTTTATAAGGTTCCATTTAGTACATTTGCTTCACATTTGGTATCTTATATAAGTTGCTACTATAGGTTTGGTTACTATGCTTTGATTGTGCATGTTTTATTATTGCTTGATTGTTTAGCTATGCATGTTTGATGTTGAATTTTGGGAGTGAAATTCTTAAAAGGGAAGGGGAGAATGTAACGACCACATTTTTACTTACCGGAAGATTGTAATAATATTATTTTCAATATCAGACAACCTTAGAGTGGACTAAAATTTTGATTAATACTGTGATTTGATGTTGTTAGCCTCTAGAATTAATTGCAGACAATTTTACCTAGAAATCTTGTTATGGCTATAACTTTCGATAAAAGCTGAATTTGGATCTGAAACTTATACCAAATAAAGGATATAATGGTTTCTTCTTCCACAGAGTAGGCATAATAGGAATTTAGATGAGCTCTTTAGCTGATATCACAGATTTAAGTTTGATTGTTTTTAGGCTGATTTATATGTGATTGGGCCTAAGCCCATTATTAGGCCCATTAATGGATTTTATGATTTATGCTAATTACAACAAAACAGACATTCCTAAATAACTTTATCTTCTTCATAAAATAAGTTTAGTCCTCCATCAACTATATCTCCACCTAAATTCATTATTAAATAATTCCATTGCTAGTTAAATCAAGAGATTATGGTGTCATTAAGAAGGATATCAATAACATCCCTCATTCTAAGACCCAAAAATAAAACCCAATGTATTGTAGTCACCTTAGAATTATCATAGGTGACATATATGAGATCAGTTATATTATACAGTCTAAAGTAAATAGAGTGGATATTAACTAGAACTAAGAAGCACATTACTACAGATTAATTTTAACAAGTTAGTTCCCATTATTTGTGCTTAGGGGTTTTTAGACACAGAGAAGAAGTTGCAAAAAAATTTAGTCTCAGGGACATCAAGTTTGGTTTTTAGTCTGAAGGACACTTTGTAATGTCAATCACAAAATGATAGATGCAGCTATCATTTTCTGTTTACACTATAAAGTGTTCTTCAGATTAAAAAAAAAATTTAGTGTCCCTGAGACTAATTTTTTTTTTAACTTTTTCCTTGTATCTATTTTCCTATTGTGCTTATGTAGGATTCAATAATATAATGCAGCATATACAGTTTTATGCTCAATGTATGAAGATGCTGACTTAAACTCCTAATAAAATGGAATCAAAATAACACATAATACTCCCAAGTCTCCTACTCATCTTTGGCTTCTTTATTTGTCCTCCTTTGAATTCCACCCTTTGTAAACCTATAAAATTAACTTACACAGATGAGTAACCTTGAGTTTATAGGGAAAAATACACTAAAAGCAAGGTTCGGACATAAAGTCTAGTATGAGTAACATATTACCCTAAATACAGATCATAATGAGACGACGCGACCAAAGCATGGAACGGGTTTTCCCCTCACTATAAGAAAACATTCATTCAAAGCAATGCAATACCACAAATAAGATCTAGGTTGTATTACTTAGGGTAAATAATCGTTTTATGCAGTCCGCTATTAGTTATCATACACACACTAACTAAAACATGAAATAATATTTTAAACTACCACTAAGACCTTGTGGCTTCTAAAATCGATGAAATGTTTTAGTCTAATCTTTCGGAAGTTACCAAGGCCTTATGTCCTCCCTGCTTTCTAAATTTCATTAAACTCATTTCCAGTTTACGTTGTCATTTGAGCTTATACCAGCGCTTTCATATTTCGACTGTTGCACCCGACTTCTTGCCTACTTTGTTTTCATTTTCGACTGTCTTACACCTAGCCTTCCATATTTGATTGCCACTAAGGCCTTATACCTTCTTTGCTTTCGGTACTCAACTATGACCTTAGGCCTTACATCTTCTACTAAACCTTTGGTTACCAGATTAGGCCTTACACCCATTTTGTTTAGATGCCACCTTAGGTCTAACTCCATGTATGATTTTCTCTTTAGACCTTACACCTACTTTCATAGTTTCAGTTGCCACTTCAGGCCTTGTGCCTAGTTTTTTCTTGCAGATGCCACTAAGGCCTTACACCTTCATTCACGTTTGCAGATGCCATTAGTGCCTTACTCCTTCATTCACGTTTGCAGATGCCATTAGTGCCTTACTCCTTCACTTTCGATCCATTGACTGCAACCTTAGGCCTTACGTTAACTCCTAAATACACTACTAACCATTCATGATTAGGTTTTTTTTCACTTAGGTATTCATTAAGCTGATGTTTAGTCTAACTGCCTTTCAGCTAACAATGTTACTTCTTATATTATAATCAATGTTCTAAGTATTAATTCGGATATCTTAAGCCTTATCATAAATTCTCTATTGGAAGCCAATTAGTTTCAGTTTTAATATCTTATGGAAAGCTACACTATCTTTGGCAATCACTATCCTCAGTCTCATCTGGGAAATCCTATCTCAGCTTATCTTTGGTGACTTATGATAATTGAACTTTAAATTTCCAAAATCATCTCCTTTACCCATACTTCCTCTTTATCCCTCGACCACCTTCGACTCTTGGTTAATAATTACGGCTTATTAACCTTAGATTTATACTTAACATTTCTTAGCTTCTTACTTAAGTCCATATACTTAAGGTTTTAATTCATTTTACTTTTGATTTGGCTCCACATCCTTCAGCACTGCCTCTCGGTACACGTTGAGAACCACACTCTGCACATTTTACACTAGCTCTACAAGTATAGGCTCCTAATTCATTTGATTTAGTCCTTTCTTACCATTATTTAGTAATACCTGACATGTTTAGGAGAAAATGTGGATCTGGTTTATTGACCCATTATTAAATACTTGATTTAATTAATTTACCTCCTGGCTCGATGTATTTGCCTTCCGGCACCCAATTTATCTCTCGACCAAGCCTAGTTAATTTTGGAAATTACTTATTTTACTTTTAGAAAATCATATAAAATATATACATTTATTTTCTTTTTTAAAATTTCCCAAACAGTTTATCTCTAACCAATTTCCATATTATATGACACTCAACTAATTCATATCAGTTTATTTACTTATGGGAAAATTCTATAAATCAAAACTCATATCCAATAATATGTTTTTAACATCATATTATATTCTCGGGTCTTGAAGATTATAAGATGTATGAGAACCATTTAACATTAACTTGGCCATGAGAGACTTATGAAGTAAAAGGGATTAGGAACATATAACTTACCTATATTTTGTTATTGGATGATATTTTTAGTTGATCTTCTTCTTTTCCACTTTTCTTTTTAGGCCATAATCAAAACTAAAGAGCTTCAAAGATTCTATTTAAATCTTGAGGGTGGAGTAAAATGAAAAGAGGAAAGTAGTTATCTTTATCTCGAAGTATAATTGTGCCACCGGTCCACCATTTCCCTTCCCTCTTTAACTGATTCAAGTTAAGCTTTATTAAAAATTACTTTTGATAAGTAAATGTACATCCGAGTACTTATCACATTATATTGCTTAATTTCGTAATTAGATCATTTAAACCTTTATTCACATAATTAATCCTTTAGCTAATCATTTATTAATTTATGGGGTGCTAGATGCTTCCCCTTGTAGGAGTTTTGTAATCGAATTTCAAATAAGGTACGATAATAATTCCTAGGCTTTCCCATGCCCACTCTTGCATATGCACATATAAGCTATGTACCTATGTATTTTAAACAAAATGTAATAGTGCATTTACTAATACATACCAAAATCAACCATAATATCATATATATGGTTTACAACAAACATACCAATATGTATGCTAATCTAAAGAAACGACACAAGATAAGTTTTCCTGACTTTACTATCCATCTTCCAAGTACAATCATCTTGGTCCTCACTCTACTATATCCGAAAAATCTTGACAGCCTTGTTTCGAAGCTTTTTCTCATCCTAATCTATAATTCGAATGGGTTCCTAACATAGATTATAATTGGCACAATAATGAAGTCTTCCATTGCACTTGGAATATCAACATCCTTAGTGTCTCAGACATACTATGTGCTACATGAAACACATTATGACCCTGACAAAAGTGCTCAGCAATTCAACTATATAAGATGCTTTGCTGGTTCTCACTAATATCGAAAATGGATAGCATATCTCAGCACCAACTTTTCAACCTTTTCAAATCTCATAGTGCCATGCATTAGGGACATTTAACAAATACATGATCCTCTGGATTAAATTCTAATTCTTTTCGTCTTTTATCGACATAACACGTCTGCCTTGGTTGAGCATCCTTCATCCTTTGTCGAATCAAATCAACCTTTTTAGAAGCATCTCTTACATGATCCGATCCCAAAAAGGGTCTATCTCCTATTTTGCATCAATTCAATGGCGACTTACATGGTCTTTCATACAACACCTCAAAAGATGTCATCTTAATACTGGACTAGAAACTATAATTATATGAAAATTCTACTAAGTGCAAATGATCTTCCCAAGATCCACCAAAGTCTAATACACACGCGATCAAAAAATCTTCCAGCATTCGTCTACCCTCTTGGTCTAGCCATCGATCTGTGAATGGAAGGTGGTGCTCATATACTATTTCGAACCTAAAACACTATGTTGGCTCTACCAAAACTCACTAGCAGACAACGGGTCTTGGTCACTGAATATGGTATTTGGAATTCTGTTAAGTCTCACTATAGTCTTAACATATATTTAGCCAACTTAGCTATCGTCCTTGTAGACTTCAGCGTAACGAAATGGGCACTCATAGTCAATCGATCTACTATGGCTCATACACTTTCGTCCCCTGCCCTAGTACTCGACTAACTTTCAAAAAAGTTCATCAAAACCGAGTCCTACTTCCATACCAGAACTTCTAGAGGATGCAAAAGTTCACTAGCCTTTAATGTTCTTTCTTAACCTGTTGGCATGTGAAACATCACTTCACACATTTCCCAACATCTCTCTTCATTCCTTCTAAGTAAAAGCTCTGCTTTATACCTCGGTACATTTTTATAACCCTTGGATGAATAACCAACTTTAAATGATGTGTTCGTCCAAAACCTGCTTCTTAAGGTCTCCGCTATTCAGAACATATAATCTTCCTTTATTCTTCCAATGCCAACCCTTTTATGAATACCAAAGTCCTTCAGCTCTTCGGTATTGACGCCACTCTTCTAGCCATTAATCCTCTTAGCACATAGTAGTTCCTTTTTTCGTCCTTGAGAAATTTTCTCCATGAGAGCTAGATGCACCTCAAAGGTTGACAATGCCCCTAGAGCTCTACTTGGAACAACACTTGACCAAAAGTGTATATTACAAGTGGCCAGTCAACAAAGCATTCCACTCTTCAATCATGTACAAGACACGACTTTACTACTTTCGGCTCATGGCATCAACAACCTTATTCCCCTTCCCCATGGTATACTTGATTCCAAATCCATTTGATGCCAAAAATTCCATCCACCTTTGTTGCCTCATGTTCAACTCCTTCCAAGATAACAAATATCTCCAAATCTTTAACATAAAGATAACCACTATTAACTCTAAATCATGGGTTGGATAACGAACCTCGTGGGTCTCAACCGCCTAGATGCGTAAGTTATAATCTTACCTTTTGCATGAACAATACTCCTAACCTTGATCCTGAAGCACCCATGTACACTACAATATCTTAATTCCCCTTCAACGTTACTAAAATAGGAGCTTCTTTTTGTCAAAGCTTCAGCTCTCAGAATGCTTCCTCGCACTCCCTCATCCCAATGTACCTTTCATTTGTTGGGTAAGTCCGGTTGGTGGTGCTGCTATCCTATAGAAGTCCTTAATGAATCTTTAAAGAATATGGCCAAACCCAAGAAACTCCTTATCATGGTAGCAGTCTCTGATCTCTTTCAATCATTCAGAGCTTCAACCTGTAAAGGATCTATAGCCAATCCCTCCTTCAAAACCACATGGCCTAGGAACTTAATCTCATGCTTCCAAAAATGACGTTTGAAATTTTTTGCCTTTACCTTATTTTTTTTAGAGATCTCTAATACTAGTCTAAGATGAACTCCATGATTTTTATCATCCTTAAAATACACCAAGATTTCATCTATATAGACCAACATAAATCTATCCAACTAATCGTGAAAGACTCGGAGTAATGACCCCACTGCTATGCCAAGTTTAGCAAAGAACATCACAATTAATGTCATCTTCTAATCTAGAGAATACGGCTGGTTAAGGGCAATCGATTGTGAATATATCTTTGTACTAACAATGACACATCTTATTTACCATTTTGAGGATTTGAACTGAAAATTTAACGTGTGCAAATTAATACAAAGTTATAAACACACCGGTTAAAAATAATCGGAACATTCTATAATATAGAAATCATAATTAGAGTCACAAATTACAACGGACTAATATATAACATATTTCATAATAACGTGTGAGCCTACAAAATGTCAATACTATACTCTCTTTAATATACGTTAAATCTCATACACTATATTGGGTACAAAATAACCACCGAATAATATACATGATATAGCTACTAAATGTCGATAAACATAATGATGAAGTAAATTGAAACTGTTAAAATAGTCTACTCCAAAGCTAACCCAAAATCCAAGAGTCAATAAGTCCCGGTATCTATAAAGTCTCAGCCTGACCCGAGTATTATAAAATAAACGGATCAAACTATATCTAATAAAATGGAGAGATACCGATGTCATGAATATAGGACTTAATCAAAATTAATTCATTTTAACTACACCTAGCCTCAATAATAAAGGCATATCAAATAGAATAATAAATTCCAAATTCCAATTATGATTCAACTATAAAATTAAATCATATAAAATATGCCTAAAACCAATCAATCAAAATAAGGCATACTAACCTAAATCGCCATCTAAAATCCATATCAGTATAAGAATTAACAATAAAATACGCCATAATAAATATGCCAAAACAAAAATCATATAATACTAAGGCATATTAATCTCAATCACCATTTCATAAACTCTATCAAGTCTTTGATAGACTATTATCTCAAAATATGATGGCAATCATCTCAAAATTATCGAAGCCATAAACCAATATCAAAACCAAGATGCTTCGATGAATAAAGGAAATGATTATTTGAACACTAAACAAAACTATAATGATAGTATCCCATCTCGATCAAAGTGCAAAAAGACAAGGCCTCAGTTGTAGGCTCACTATGTAGATTTCATTAGTGCATCGGAAAACTAGACGACACTCACTAGTCCAAAACTGTTGGTCACCGAAAATCTAGACGTACCAACAAGATCAATAGGTATGTTGTGGAAACCAAAATGAGCTATAACTCAAACAAGAAGGAGGCCACTGGAAAACTATACGGTCATGTCCTATAATCATGAATAAGTAACTGGAAAACAAAACGAACTTGCCTATCAAAATATAAAGTTTGGACCATGGTGACCTAGGGATCTGTCTGCTCTAAATGCCAAATACCCCAAGTAGAACACAACCCACAAGTGTCAAACATTTTCAATAGTAATTTATTGAATATCGACCGAACACCCCATAAATATCCGGCATTATTCAAATATTTACTAGAAGTTAGTAAATTCCACTTAAACTCTATTTAAAAAATTATAATAATAAAAGAAAGAATTATAGAAATGTCTCAACCAATCCGACAATTCAATCGTTTATTAAAATTCTTTGTTTCATAGAATAACACGAAATCTCATTAAAATCTCAATCCGTAATAAATAAAATAGAAGAGTTTTAAATTAATTTTGTATATACGAAAACATAATTTTCCAAAATCAGTTTTAGATCCATAAAGTCATTTTAAAGTAGAGTTTCTTGTTTATAAAAGCTTTCGAAACTCTTTCCAAACATTTAAACCTCTTTTTTTTTATACTAAAATCACTTGGAACTGAAATCAGTACTTTCATAACAGCTTTTGTAAAATAATACTATATTTTTCCTTTTGCTTCTACAATAGTTCCAAAATTTTATATACTTAAAATAGCAAATTTGAAAAGGTTTTATAATCAAATTTTAATCATTTTTAAAAACTTTGAATAAAAATTTTGAAATAGGAAATAAGTTAAGAATATAAAATAATTTGACTATATTTTATAAATTAAATTCCAATAAGGATCAAAATAGATAAAAAATTATTTTTGAAATTCTATAAAATATTTAAACAATTCAAAAAATAAATCCATCAAAAATTCAACATATAGAGCCAATATCACTCTAAAAGTACAAATCCATAATATGGAATTATTTAGTGACCCGAGTTTCTGTCTGACAGCATTGGTCACACAAACAATGTACATACTTCTATATAAGTTAAAAGAATTTAGTTTGAAAATGAACGGAACTCCATTTGCAAATTTTCTTCTTTTAACCGACATAATACCAAACAAAGAAATCTTATCCACATCATTCGACAAATTAGATAAATCGCAATATGCAACCAATTGAATTCATAGCATGCAAATTTCAATGATTTCATTCTATTACTACCGTATACTTATGTATTTCTTAACCCAAACAAGGCATGCAAAAAGGATATAATTATAAAGATATAAATGAGTGGATTAGTAGAATAACTCACTGATTCAAAGAGTAGAAGAGAACATAGCAGCAAAAAAGCCACTTTTTGGCCCATGCTTGCGCTTATGCCCCGATGTCGACACCGCCAACCATCCTCGACCTGATGCCCACGACCACTTGCACTGTTCAGAGTTGCCAGCAACCTCTCCTGGTCGTTGTCCACCCAAAACCAATCGCCCATGACCACTATGCCGACCCAAGCTCCTCCGCCTTTGGCTTAAAATCCATGTGCACTTCCAACCATCACCAACCATCGTCCTTTACGCATCATCGCACAACCTTTGACCTGAATTCGGCCTCGCCCCCATGCTGCCGTTGCTCACCTTGCCTTTGCAGCCTCCTTAACTCATTCGTTGTTTTTTTTTGAATTTTGATTTTCATTTTAGGCTTATGAAATATAACGAATGTTATCCCGCCTATTGGTCAAGGCCAGTATATCAAGAAATAGGCTAAAAAGGATGGAAACCACTATCAAAGATCGATTGAAAACAAGGCTATGATTGATGTCGTCAAAATTGGACCGGGCTTCAATCAAGACAGGATCGATTGGGAATGATGCACAAGGCTAGGAGAGGCTACTTTTCAAATTTCAGGTCAATCGGAGTTCGTATGCTCAAGATATGATCGATGCAAATCAAGCCTCAACTGTTCGTATCCATCAGTTTTGAGGTCATATTCGTATCCATCAGTCCTCAACTGTTCGTACCCATCAACTGAAAGGTCTTGTTCATATCCATCAAGCCTCAACTGTTCGTGTCCATCAACTAAAAGGCCTTGTTTGTATCCATCAAGCCTCAACTGTTCGTATCCATCAACTGAAAGATCTTGTTTGTATCCATCAAGCTTCAACGGTTCGTATCCATCAACTGAAAGGTCTTGTTCATATCCATCAAGCTTCAACAGTTTGTATCCATCGGCTCAATTGGTTCGTACCCATCAAGTGGTCGTCATTTCTATCCATCACTATCGATACGAACAGTGCAATGGCGATCGATACGAGCAAGGTAGAGGCGATCGATACGAAGAAGGCAGAAATGATCGATGCGAAGGAGACAACCTTCGAAAAACACGAACTTGCATCGATCATATCTCACAATCTACAAGTCCAACTGCCATCAAATTTTCATAGGAACTTGCGTACAACCTAAAGAATGTTCATGATCGATCTCGAGTCGATCGGGCAAGATCTTGATCGATACGAAATTCATTCGCATCGATCACGGATCGAGCCAAAATCCCATGTGATCGATCGCGTGGGCCCATGCACGTGCCTCAAGAGGTCTCCTGAGATCTGAGCAAGATATTTGCAGCCTACGTCTACAAATAGCATCCCAAAGTCTACGGAAAAGGGACTTTTTAGCTCTTCTTCGTCCAAACTCTGCCGGACTCATCATTGTACTCGAAATTTGCTGTTGTAATTAGTTGCAACTCGTTGTAGTCAGCATGCAAACATCAATAAAATCATCAACTTCAAAGTGGATGTAGGCCGGATTGCCGAACCACTATAAACTGTGTTCTTTATTACTTTCCTCTTAATTTCTGAGTGTTCTTCATTTTTAATTCCCTACATACTTGTTATCTGTGATCTGTGATTGTGAACTGGTGCTTTCATCGTTAATTGGGTGTTTGTGACCAATTTTGGTGCAAACAATGAATAAGGGAAATGAGGAGGAAGCGTTTGAGGAATAGGTGGTCTGGTTCCCTTTAGTTGTGGGACGAGCTTTCGAATTTTATGTAATATGTTTGTTTATTCTTTTTTCCTTCTTTTAAATTTCCCTTCTTTCCTTTGTAAATTTTTTTTGATTATATTAGTCTATATTTCATTTTACACAAGACGTTCATAACTACACAGTCCCATTCAATTCAATATCGTTTCAATCTATTTAATTATTCATTGTATTATTATAAAATAAGTTTATTTGTTTTCAAATTTTCAATGAAATTTTTTTATTCCCCAAAAATAAAAATCCTATGAAATTTAATTCGAATACTTTTATTCAATTAAACTCATTTAATCTTAAGGCTTCGAGAACTGGGTTGTTACACTCGGTTCATAAGGTCTACTGAGAATGCTTGAGCATTAGTAAACCAAAAGGGCATGACTAACCACTCATATCAGTAATATCGTGACTTAAATGTGATAAAGGAATACTCTTCAACATCTCTTAGTTGACAGAACCTTATGCCAAATCTAAATGTAAGAATACTCTAGCTCATTAACTGATCAAGTAGATCACCTATCCTCTGCAATGGTTACCGATTCTTCACTACCATCTCATCTAGCTTCCTATAATCAATACGCATCTAAATTGATCGATCGGACTTCCTCACAAATACCGCAAAATCTTCCATGGTGAACTACTTAGTCTAATGAAACTCCTATGGTTAAGTTCCACCAACTGCATCTTAAGCCCTTCCATTTCCTTCGGTGGATCCTACAATGCGGTCTACTAACAGGTTGTTCCCCCTGTACTAAATCAATGTAAAACTCAATTTCTCTTTTCGAAGGTAAATCTATCACTAGTTCAAAGATATCTAAAAATTACCAAACCAAAAAATTATATCTATCTCCTCTTCATGACTTTTCATCACACATAATGAAACACCAGACCTTCCCTTTGTCTCGTCCAAGGATACTAAGACCCTATCTCTTCCTTTCGGGTTCCGTAGGGTAATGATTCTCTTGACACGATAAATGTTGGCATCATTTTATACTATCCAGTCCATACCCAAAATCACACCATACCCATCGAAGTCAAACACAAATGGGCTATAAGAAAACAAATGATCACAAGAACAAATTCTATATCAATGCACCTTGACCCGAGAGTGGCATACCTGCAAATAGGATTGACCACCTACAAAGAAGTAACCAGGTAGGTAACATCTAACCCTACTATATTAGCCACATCCTTAGTAATGAAAGAACTGTACCTCCAGTATCAAATAGATCTCTAACTAAAGAACTAGAAATCAAAATCATACCCTAAGTACTACACCATTTCTTTTATCATTAGCTATTGGCCCTGATGATGGCCCCTCCAAAGAAAATAATCTTGCCTACTTTAGATTTGGACAATCCTTCTTATTATGGCCTGGCTTGTCATAATTGAAGTACTTATCTTTGGCCATCCCAACTAGCTGTGGACACTTTGATGCATAATGCCACTTCTATCCATAATTATAACATGTAACTTCCGAGATATCCTTTCGGCCATCTCCCTCTTGAGTCTATTCTCTCAGCTATTGCCTTTTCTTCCCTGGTTGGTAAGGAGCCAACCTCTACTTTTGTTCCAATTTTGTCTTTGCCTGGACTCTCTCCTACTCTCGGTACGTATGGTCATACTTTTGGGTCATATCTGCTGTGAACTCAAAAGGAGATAATAGATGCGCTATCACCTTATGATTCAACCCTTACTTCAAACCCATGATAAACTTCTCGTTCTTCCTCAGAACATATTAATCAGTACTTGTCCATACTTTGCTAAGACATTGAACTTCTAAACATACTCTTCGATAAAAAGTACCTTTGTCTGATATTATTGAACTCTCTTAACAAAACACTTCTTCATGACAGAAATGTATTGAGCCTCAAGCCTTTCCTGAAACTGCTCCTAAGCTATCTATTTTTCAGTAGTCTCAACTGTCACTGCCACCAACCAATCCAAAGCATTTTTATGCAATTATTTGGAGGCTAGCCTTCTCTTTTGCATATTAGGCATCCCTAAATCCCTAAAGACACGTCACTCATCTTTAGCCAATTTAACACTTCAACCAACAGCTCTCTACAGGTAAATGTTTTGTCTCTAATATATCTGTAGTTCTAGTTTAACTAGAAGCCCGTCCTAGCTGTTGGTCTCAGCTTAACCACTTTTTGGCATGTTTTCTCTCATCCTCTGCACCAAGAACTGCCAAAACAACACATCCACATCCATTCCCACAAAAGTTGGGACAGTCGCACTCACGATGGTCGAAGGCACCTCTCTAATGTTACCTTCAATAGTTTGTGTACATCATTCTCTCTCCCAGTTCCGCCTATTGTATCTCTTCCACTTCTTAAATTCATTTCTACTAGGAAGGTCATCCTCAGGATCGGAAGGAAGAAAGTGATTTAGAAATAGAAAATATCTACTAAACTCATCTAGATCCCTATAGAAAAATACAAATACGTATTATAGTAGTGTATACCCTACCCAAGGTGTTTGTTTTCTACTATCTACTCTTACCTAAACTTTTAATTGACTTTTTTTTACTTAATTGTTCCCTGAATTAAGCTCTAATACCAACTGTAACATAGCTCATCTCGAGTTCCTAGAACGAAAACCCAATGTGCTGTAGTCACCATGGAATTATCTTTCGATAATTGATATAAGATTAGATATACCATGGAGTAATAAGTAGAGCATATCTATACTATTATATTATTATTGAGTTGCATTTCAAGAGCACACATGCCCCTTCAATATTTCATGAAATGAACAGTCACATTTTTTCAATCCTATATTCATTTTTTCGTCTCGTTCCTATAAAAGACCATTTTAGATCACTCTCCCTTTCTCTCTTCTCATCATAGCCCCCTCTCTAATTTCTCTTTTTATACTAAAGAAAATTTCTTCCATCTTTTGATTCTTCAGAGGAAAAAATTATTCCCCTGTTATTACCATAAGAAATCATGTCATCACTCGCTTTTTCCTCAATTTTTCATCCGTTCATTCTTTTTCATTTTTCAAGGTTTTCATTTTGAGATTTTGGGTTTCCAACTCTTCCCCTAGATCCTTGCCTAAAGGAACTTTTTTAACAACATGCGGAAAGTTCAAAAAATGCATTTAATAGCAAGGCATTAAACTGCACTTCCGATCCATTTGAGCACCTCTTAAATTTGGTATTCTTTTTTCATGTGTTGTTTTTTATTTTTCTATTCAGTATTTTAATCTCCTTTACTAACTTTTATGGTGATTAAATTAGTCGCTTCAATGTTAGGTTGTTATTTTGATCTTCTAATCTTCGCCAAATGAAATCTGGAACCTTAATAATATTTTTCTGATCCTTGTTATTATTATTTACTTTAACAAAGGTGATTGCTGACTAATAATGATGAAGTAAAATCTTATATGATTTGGCTGAAGGAGAATGGGTAACTGTTAGTTAACAAACGTATTTCCATTTTACTATTTTATGGAGCTATTAATGTGACTAAAAAAAGAGGGACGATAAAGATGTTAAATTAGGCAATCAAGTTAGATAATTCATATTTTTTGCATTTTGTCATCAAAGTAGTGAACATGGTTATATGAGCTTGCTGATGGAAAATATTACACACACACACATATATATACACATAATTATACAAATATGATTTTATGTCATGCCTCGGCCTTAATATATTTCATGCTTCTGATTCCTCTAATTTTAGAAATCATTCAACTGCCAATGAGCTAAAGTTTTGGTCTTTGTTTATAATGACAGGAAAACTGAATGGTTTCGACGCTGCATGAAAGAATTTCATACTATTCAAATTATATACTAAAAGATTGGACTTAAATGTACTATAGCCTTATGATTATTGGTTATTCATTAATTGTAACATTCAAACCACATACACACAAATACACTTCTAAGAACTTTGCAACTATTCCATGATTGGGGAAACACACTCAGATTTTTCCTAGAATTTATATGTCATCACTAATTTTTTGTCAACGTAGTTATAATTTGAATAGCTACAATAGGTATCCTTTTTTCCCTTTTTTTATCCATCTCATATAATTGCCTTCAATATTGGAAATAATTAATTTTTTTCTATGCAAATAGGGAGGAGTTAAGAGTGCACAACTTATTGGCCAAGTGGTATCAAAAATCTTGCACTTGTTACTCCAAATAGTGGTAGAAGAGAATGTTAACGCACTTTCCTACTCAACCGACCTCTTCTACCTAAACTTAGGTTGCTTAATTCTGTTAGTAAGTCAATTTACCTAATAAAATACATTTTTTCTCTTATTTCCAAATTTGTTTCGTGTTGCTACAATACATTAGCTTTTTTATACTCAAATCATGTTTTGAATATGCAAACTGTGTGAATTAATGTAGTAAAACATCCTCAGCCAACTAAAATCTACTAATCTGATAAGATATAGCGTATAGTTTTGTTTAGTTAATTTTCCAAAATTATCAATTATCTTTTCATTTAGAACTAATTTTATAGCATTAATCAAGCTAACCATGTATCAAAAAAGGTTCATATAGGAACCATGATCGAAAGAGTTTTTGTCATTTGATATTATCAATTATGCATGAAAATCATCCTATTGATTGTCCTTTTTTTTCATTTTCTTAATAACAACATAAACATATGTTTTGGATATATAGTCGTGACTGGTAATGGCAGCATGGCAAACAGTTTACAGTTCTTTTTTTACATCGTAATATTGTAAGATTAATGCATATTCCGATTTCTTACAAGGAAAAAAGAGAGATTTGACAATTATGTCAGCTTTTGTTCAGTTCGATGAATTAACATGCTTTGTTTTAATGAAATAATGTGGAGTTTTTGATTTTGCAACTTATTTTGGGTTCTTTTCTCATTGCGTAAAAATAAAAATAAAAATATATTAGTATATCAAAGTGCTTAATATTGTTGAGAATATGTTCGTATGTAAATAGGTTTGTAGTTAATTTTGTTTAGATACGTCGATTGGTTTTCTTTGCAAAGAAAACATATATTTGCATATTTAATTAATCATGCTGCATAATTTCAATAGCGAAATCTGGAATGAACAAAAATCACAGAGAATAAGCTTCTTGCTATGTGTAGGTTTCACTTAAACAAAACATGGTATCTATTTTTATACATTTACTATTATAAATTTGTAAATGTGTCATATGTTTTCATGTATTACTAAGGTAAATTAAAGTGAAAATTCCATCTTTAGTCTTTACAATTGTGTATTTTCTTTCTCGAAGACATAGGTAGATTCTAGCAACATTTTTGCTAGACTATTTGCAAATGAGAATTACAGTAGAATTTTAATTCTAATAGAACATTCTCTAATTTTTATTCTTACATATTCAACCACACATATCTAAATTATTTTATCATATTATTTCTTTTCCTCGTTTACTGTTTCTTTATTTAATCAAATGTATCCGGGATTGAAATTTTCACTATACACATTCATTTTTTTATTAAAATTAGAGACCTTAGGCTATCATTTTCTTATTCAAATGTAACCATTTATATCCAAGCATCCATCTTTTCTACATGATTTCTTTCTTTCATTATTTTTTGGAGGATAAAATGGACGAGCATCATGATTGTTGCAATTTGCACTTATTATTATCTTAGAATGTACTGAATATCCCACCAAATACTTTTCTAAGGTGACAATAATTATTGATGTATATATCTTTGTAATGTATAATTATTAAGTTGGTTCCATAATAAAATTAGTTCATACTAAAGTATGAAATTTTCTATCAACATTTGAAGATATATTTATATTAATTAGGAGTATTATATAGGCATTTAATAATGGATAAGTTTGCTCTATCAACTACATTAGTTAGGTTGATTATATAAAGGTAGAAATTGTGGTTAAATGAGGAGTTTCTATATTAATAATTGGGTGGTTATTTCAAAAAAAATAACCTCATTTTTGACCAACCTACCTTTGATTTAAGTCACTTTAGAAATTTTCTTCCACTCCCATGCATTATGATCTTTTTCCATATTGCTCTTCAGTAGTTGACATACTTACACACAAACATAAATGAATTCTCCACAATTGGTTTTCTAGCAAAACACAAATGTATTCTCCATAATTATTTTTTGTTGTTGTAATTTACCTCCATTTATATATGTAGATTTCCAATTTCCATATAAACCAGGACAACTTTTGCAAGTACATTTTCCATTTTCCATATAAACAAGGATACTTGACTAAGATATAAATGCATATTACTATTGTCTTCTTCATCTCTTTTGCATATATACATATCTTTAACCTTTCATTTGTTTTTAAATTTTCACTACCAAATGTGTGAAAATAATATTTCTTGCCACTATTTTTTGGATTTAGGACATTGGTCTGGAAGCACTTATGTTATTTTATGAATAATAATATTTAAACATAGTAAGATTATTTAGTTTATTAAAGAGTAGTATTATATATTTATAAATTCATAAACACAATTCCTATCCTCAATATGGCAATTAAAAAGGTCTTTTCTTTATAAAATATGTATCCTAGATCCTAAATTATTTATTTTAATAACATAGTTAATAATATATTACTAATTATTTCATCACATAATTATATACATTCATAAGAATAATATTGGTTACTAGCATATAACTACCTAAGCGTGAATCTACCTAAATATTCCATGTTTAATAAATATGCAGTAAATGCTCGATAATAACTCAAATTCTGGATAAGTGTAGTACGTATAAAATCAGTAATGAATTCTACAATGTTCCAAATGTATATTGGATGCCTACATTTGATTATTGTTTCATGAATAAGGTATATTTGAGTCAATTTCTCATTTCTATTCATACTAATCCAAGATTTCACTCATCTTATTTATTAGTTGCTTGTAATTAACAGTGGTTTAGCATAATGTTTTTATTTTTACAATAATGAAATTTTAGGTGGATAAGTAGTTAATTCTTTGTTAATCATTGTTAAATCCTTCTCAAATAGTGGATGATTTCATTTATATAAGCAACTTTAATGAATTTTACTTGGTAACTATTGTTGTTTACTTGATGCATGGAAAATCTATAGTATCATGCTTGGATTTGACACTTCTTCCAAAGGAAGAAGTGTGTTGATGTTTGCTCTAGAAAGTTGTATAGACTCTATTGATTTTTTTCGTCATTTCACAATTTCATGTATTAATTTTTTGTTATGCCTTTATCTATTTTTGTATGTTCTAAAATGTTTGACAATATATTAAAATGCAACTCTGGAAATGTAGTAATGTATTGCAAAGTGAAATTATTTTGTTCATAATTTGTTGTTTTGATTTAGAACAATACTATTCACACCATAAAAATGACTGAAAATTGTTCGGTTTCAATCAACGAGACAAAGTGCGTCTATGCTTTAGTTATTCAGCAGCAAAAAGCGTGTTTGAATTAAAAAAACACGAAGATACTTTCAAATGGAGGTACGAAACATGTAATGAAGAGCAGACATGCTTTGTACCACCGATTGAAAATTGAGTAGTTTTTTGTAATTTTTATGGTGTGAATGAGAATACTTTGATTTCTATGAGTGAACGAAGGGAATCATTACATTATACTTCATTTTTTTCCCTTAGCATGTTTATTCTTTTTTCTTTTTCTTTTTAACATGCTTAATTGATGTCAATCAATTTCAATCTCAAGGTCTCTCGATCCATCTACCATTAGCAAGTTCTTTTTTTCAAAGATTAATTTGCAAGAGATACGACTCTATATTTGAATATATATGATATTTGTAGAAATAGAGTTCTATGCTGCTATTGAGACAAAAGCATCACGTGAAAAGTTGAGGGAAAGGATTAAGACAGGTATGTTAATGTATGTGTCCTTTGTTATTTTATTTGAAATTTATATTTTGTAATTTGATAACGATATTTAGGAATCATTGTAAACTATTATATTGTTGACGTGCCTCTAAAGCATGTTTTGAGAGAAAAAGACAAAATTAGTGATAAAAGTTGTAGCGAACAAAATCAACCATTATAACCAAATTATGAAGTCTGGAGTGGAAAAAAGTAAACATGAATGTTTATATCAGTTTCCTTGCACACTTTCATGAGTTACTCTAAGATCAGCTTTGGAGTGGTGCTTTATGCATAGTGTTTAAACAAGTGCATAAAGGATAATTTCAATTGCCTTATGTTTAGTTTTTAGTTTTAACTTTAAAATGATTGATTGATAATGCAGATGCTACAATAAGTGCGTAAAATGTCTAGCTCTAACTTGAAGCTAAGCTAAAAGTGTAGTTCGGTTATAAACCATGCACAATTGAACCTCAATTAAAAATTCAACGTTGAGACGCAAATGTGAGATCTTTTTCAACTGTTGTATCTAAATTCATCTGTCATGGGTAATGCAATTTGTATATTAAACAACTGTATATTTATTGAACAATTGTATTAAATAGCTTTATTTATATATATATACATATATATATATATATATATATACACATATACACACACACACATATGTATATATATACACACAGAGATATATATATTAGACAAAGTATAAAAGTTTGCGTTTATCTAAAATTACGGTTAACATCGCATTGCTTATTTATGTATTTCACTATGGTTCTTTTCAACATCATACAATTATGGTTTAATGTTCCGTTACTTGCTATTGCTTTTTTACTTTCTATTCCTTATGTCAATGATTTTCATGTTTTCTATTTGCTATGTAACTACTATATTTTCACTACACCCGTGTGCGAAACACAGGTTTGCACTAGTAATAAATAAAAGTAAGAAACACATCATTGTAGATCATGCTTACTAATTTAGTTCATAATGTTCATACCCATGTAGGGGTCAAAAATATAATACAGTATAAATAATAGTGTCATGGACAACATATGAAGATGTTGACATAAACGCTAAATACGGTGGGATCAAAATAACACATAATACTCTAGAACGTCCTGCTTCGCCTTTGGCTCCTTTATTCATCCACCTCCAAAATGCACCTTATCTAAACATAAACTCTACCTACTTGAATGAGTACTCGTGAGTTTATAGGAAAAAAAACAATAAAAACATTGGTCAGATATTAAGTCCGTTATGAGTAACATATTACCCTCGACACAAAACACAGGGAGGCCACGCGCTAAAATACGGAATGGGTTTCCCCTCACTGTAACAGTACATTCATTTAAAACAATGTAGTACACAACTAAGGTCAACATTGTCATAATTAAGCCAAATATCAATTTCATGCAATCTTCCGTTTGTTATCATACACGCACTACCAAAACCCAAAATACTCTATTCTACGCTGCCACCAAGGCCTTATGCCTTCTACAATATATGGAAGTTTCTAGTCTGAGCATTTTGTTGCAACTAATACCTTGCACCATCACTATTATATTTTGGCCACCACATTTAACCTCACGCCTACTTTGCTTCCCTTTTTGGTTTCCACTTCGATCCTTACACCTATGCTTTTGAAAACTGACTGCCACTATGGCCTTATAACTACTTCACTTTTAGTACTTAATTACCGCCTCATGCCTTTTATCTTCTATGGAACCTTTGGTTGCCACTCCTAGCCTTACATCGATTGTGTTTGGCTACCACCTTAGGCCTTACTCCAACATTCATCAATAGTTGTCACTTTATGCCTAAATACCCATGTTCATGATTTTGGCTACCACTTCAAGCATTTTGCCTACTTTTTCATTTATGGGTGCCATTAAGACCTTACTCCATCGTTCACAATTGTGGATGCCACTAAAGCCCTCATTCCTTTACTTTTTTCCCTTGACTACCACCTCAGGCCTTACATTAACTCTCAAGTACATTACCTAACCATCCACTATTGGGCTTTTTTATTTAGCTATTTGTTAACATTTAGTTTAACTTCCTTTTAGCTAACAATGCTACTTCGCACATGATCATCAATGTTCTAAGTACAAGTTTTGACGATCTAAAGCTTTATCATAAAGTGTAACAACACACATATTTTACGATTATATATTTTAAATGTTTTATTTAAAATATAGCATCATTAGTCGGATTTAAGTCCAAAATGTAACTTTCTATAAACGGTCGAATTCAGACTCAGGACCACTTCCATTGATTCCAAAACGACGTTCGAGACCTTTTTGAGTATAAACATCGATATGTTTGGAGTTGATTAGAATTTTAATATTTGCATTTGGGGATTTGGGTTTGGGTTTCAGCCCACTAACCTAACAAGGAATCCAACTCCTCTATCAAATACCCTAACTCCACTCATCTTCATTCATTTTCAATTCTAATTTCCTAACACTCTCAAGCTAAAGGAAATGGGGGAAAAGATGGGAAATTAAAATTCCTATGCCCTAGTTTTACTAGGAAATTCAAATTCAAGTCCAAAATCAAAGAGAAGCTTAGGTAAGCATCCTCTTCATCTTCTCCATCTCAATTCCTCTTCATTTTTTAGAAAGTTTCCTATAACCTAACTTAAGAAATATTTGCTTATGTGCTTAGACTGGAACTTCAATAGTTGAAGTTGAAGAGTGTTGATCTTTCCTTTGTTTTAAAGCTTCTCACTTGTTGTTTTGGGTTTAAAAGTGAGTTTTTGAACACATATCTATGTATATACCTTTGATAGTTGTTAGATATGAATTCCTAACATCTATTTCATGCCCATTTTCTTTTAAATTGAATTTGTTTGGCATATTTTCTAATTTTTGGTATTTTGAAGTCAAAATCTATGGAAATCCTATTTTGGATGTTTGGACATGTTGTTTGGAGTGTATTGATGAGTTTATAGGGCTGCTGGTCGCTTGGCATAAATCCCTAGCTATTGTCGCTCATTCGATTGCCTCCTAAATGATTTGGCCATCATTGGCCTAAGATGATTTTTGCCTGATCTTCAGCCCGGACTTCTGGGATAACACTCAGACGTCTGGGCCATCGGAATAAAAATTCTAGATGTGCAACTCAGACGTCCGAGCTTACTTCCCAAACGTTTGGGCAATCTGGAAGAAAATTCCAGTCTTTCAGCTCAGACGTTTGGGATAACCACTAGACGTCTCGAGCTTTTAAATTCAGCCAATTTTCCTATTTTATGTGGGTTTCCATTTCTATCGATTTAGGTTGATCCAATTAGTTGTTATCACTTTTATCGACTTTGATGACTTCTTTTCTAGATTTTTGGAGTATCCATTTGATGGATTTGATATCGGTTTTCATGGTTTTAATTCACATCGTCGAATGTGAATTTTTGGTGATAGATTGTTTCTACAATTATTTCTGTGATTTGTCACTTTAAAATACAAAGGTTTTTATACTAGTAGTAAATACTCAAACTCTTTTGCAAAATAGATTTCAACAATTACTTTCAATGAAAAACTTGCTTTTAAAACTGTTTTTTGATCTATTGGTATGTACAAACCTTTACCTCATTAGTATGAGAAATCTAATTAAACGACTTAGCAAAACAAGTGGTATGAAATGCTTACATTTTCTTTGTCGGTTAATTTTTGGACTTGTTCGATTGAAATCTTGTGGCACTTTTCGAGTGGAAATTTACAGTTTGTTCGTAAATATTTAAGTTAAGCCAGTGGTTATGGGACATGAAGCTAAATTCATTTATTTACTAGCTTAGTACAATTCACACTTTTTATTGATCTATGATGATCATTTTGTAGTTTAGACTAGCGATATGCGATGTCCCTTTGTCCGCGTGGGGGACTGTACCCCGTTCGTTGAGCTTCGTCTCATTTTTATAGGCTAGCGACCTATGAGTTTTATGGAGTTCGGTTCATCGATTGTACCTTTGTACCGCGTGGTTGTTCGGCTTATCAGGTTCATCAGGCGTACCATTTTACTAGGTCATTGTTTCGAATTATTTGAGTTTCAGGTTCCTCGGGTATACCGTTGTACTATGTCATTTCACCGGCTCTATGGTTAGTGACCATGGGATAGCGTCCCATTTGTGATACATGTGTCGGTGAGTTTTCATGCTTCCGTTTGTGATAGGCATCCCCCTTTGTGTTTTTTGGATTTCTAATTATTGATTTTTGGAATTTGTTTTCACCATTTATTGCGAATTGGCATTGTTATGTTTTTCCAATATTTGAGGTTTGATGAATAAGCTAAAGAATATGACATTCTTTTTGGTGTTGAGAAGATTTGAGATATTGTATGATTTTTGTTGTTATCAAATGTATGCTTGTCGAAGCATGGCATTATTGTCATCATATAATTTTGTTATATCTCTTATCCTATCTCATCTTGAATGATATTTATAGATAGAATGATCCACTTTTTTTTTCTTTTTAAATAATACTCGGGTCTGACCGAGATGTTTCAGGTGCTTCCATTTGACTTCTTATCAGGGATCGTCATCTGACTTTTGGCTAACTAGTTTAGCTTAGTAGTTTTTGCTTTTATACATTCAAGATAGAGACTCCTTGATGTATACATATTCTTTTGTCTAGCACTAGTACCTATTCTTTTGGGATGTAGTGGATCTTATATGACATCTACTTTGATGTACACTTCTATGTGTTATATTCATATCTTTTTCCGCCTTAGTGATATGAATATCTAAGACCGATTTGTGTTATGCTTATTTTATATTTGTTTCTAAAGACCACTTAGCCACTGTGTAGTTATTTTGAGTTTGTATTGGTATGACGAATTTCCTCTTGAATGAAATACACGATATACCAACTGACATATCGGTACTCGCACAAAGCAATTACACATATAGTCGCTCCTCAACAGCCTTATTCTTCATACTAACCTACGGCATTACCCAGTAGTGTCCTTGGGTAGTGTGCGTATAGAGATGGGGCGTCACAGCTTGGTATCAAAGCTAAACTTCAAAACAATATAGAATAATCTAGCAAGGATCGTTGTCGTAGGTCTCTTTTAGGAATCATACCTTTGGATTTAATTCGAGTCCCAGGACCCTTCTATCCTATATTCTTTTTGATGCATTATTTTATCGGTCAAGTTAGTTTGATATTAATTTTGAGAATAACCTTTTTCTTCTTCTTTCTTTCTTTTCTAAAAAGAATAGAAATGGTTAGACCTGGCCGTCCCAGCACCAGTCAATCCAGTGCTACACCCCAGGATGGTGTATTCATGTCTGCCCAACAGCTTTTAGGTCTTGTATAGAATGCTCAAGCTGTCGGATCCATTCCAAATCCTACTCGTCCTAAATCCGATTTTGCACGCTTATGCAGTGATTATACCAATTTGGGTGGAAGGCCATTCAAGGGTTCCGAAAGCATTATAGAAGTCCAAGCTTGTCTTAGAACATGCGATTGAATCTTTTATCGCATGAATCATATATATCTACATCATGTCTAAGTGGCTTCTAGCATGCTCCTGGAAGGAGCATTAGATTGGTATGAGCTTTTGGTTTCTGAGATCACCGAAGTGGATCTTACTTGGGAGTAATTCCGTGAAAGGTTCAAGTTAAAGTTTGTGCCGGAAGGTGAAAAAGTTACTTTGGCCCGATACTTTATTGATCTTGTTCAAGGTGAATCTTCTGTGACAGACTATGTTGCATCTTTTGAATCCCTCTCTAAATATGGGGTCGAGTAGATTAATACTACACTGAAGAAAAATCAAAGGTTTATCTATGGGTTGAATAAGAACCTCAAGAAGGCTTTAGTTCTGAAACTGGAAGTTTCTTTCGATCAGCTTGTTGATATCGCTCTTCGACTTGAAGAGGCCGATAAAGAAAGTGATGTTGAAGTTATGGGTGCCAAACAAAACTTCAACATTGATGAGAAGAGGCCTATTAAATTCAAAGGCCCTAATCCCAACAAGAAAGGGAAGCAAGCAACTTCGGTAGAAAAGACTCCTACCCCTAATCATGGACAATGTTACAATTGTGGTTCAAAGGACCATTATGCAAATAAGTGTCCAAAACCTTTTTTTGTCATTATTGCAAAAGTTCGGGTCATCTTATATCTCCATGTCCTAAAATTCAAAGCAAGAAAGTGGGAAAGCTAAATGTTGTGCGAGCCCCAGTAACATTTCTCTTGGTCAAGGTATTTCTCATTCTATCCTTGATGGCTTTATTATGTTTCGTGATCATCCTATTAGAGTTCGTTATTATGACAACCCATAATTTCTAGATATTTGAAATTGGAATATTTAATTGATTTTAAATATTTCAATGGTTAGTTTTAACTTGAATTTCAAATATCTCTATTTATTTGATATTTAAATATTGAATTTAATAATTGAAAGTTGGGTAAAATATTGAATCTTGAGTTTTAAGCTTGTTAAAAATAATTTGAAGGGTAGTAAAATCTACATTAATAATACTGAAAATAATATAAGTGTTAAAATTGAATTTGGAAGTGTTTTCTTCATTTTTAAAAATATATTGTTTAAATTGAATTTAGAAATAGCCTTCCGAGGCACAGTCTCGGATTTTGATGAAACTAGTTCCATTGGATCCGTAATATTGTATTATTATCGGATTTCAAGTTTCGCAGTGATTGAAGTTGTTATGTGAGCATATGATATACAAACGCGCTGAAATTTATATCGAAAATTCAATTTAATAACCGGGTTCAAAAAGCTATCTTCTCCATACGATCGAATTAGGACTCGAAACCTTTTCCAGTGTGTTCGAAATAGGGGTTTAAAATTATAAACGCCTAGCAGCATGTCTCAATTGGAGATCGAGTTTCTGAGTTGCGTAATTTGTGACGATTTGAAATTGAATTTGAATAAAATATATATTTTCACAAATTTAATACATTTATAACCTTTGAACACGTGGTTCCCTTGGTATAACACGTGTCTTACCTATGAACACGCGTCCCCTAAATCGAAACCAAATACGTTTAAAAAAGATAAAGAAATCGTGCTTCTTTCTTTTCGAAATGATCTCGTAAATTCAAAAGAAAAGATATTGGCCGAAAAGAAAAATTGTTCTCTCGTTCGATTATCCTCAATCCCCTCTTCTTTTTATTTGCTCGAACGCAGTGATAATGGTTGTCTATTTCGAATTCTACTCAAGTTAATTTCGAAGTAAATAGATCGTGTTCGAGATCGAGCATGGAAGAGGATCGAATCGAACAAGATTCGTTCGTTTTGCTCGATTGTAAATTGCTTGAACTCAAGAAGAGGAGCGTGCTCGAGAGGGAGCTAGGACTGGCGGCAACGCCAGCAACGGAAGATGTGGCGATAGCAGTGGGATGCGAGTTTGCAGATGAGGGTTTAGGGTTTCGATCGATGCAGCGCGATGGTGGCGGCAGCTTAGGACTGGGATAACAGTGAGGCTTGGGTGAACGATGGGTTTAGCTGCAGTTTTTATAGTAAGGTTTGTTGAGACTTGGTTTTGATTCTTGACACAAAGCTATCATCTACAACATATAGATTTGACGACTGCTACGACAAAAAGAGAATATATAATACAAGGAGATAAGACTTCAAAACCGGTGCATCAATTTTATTATTATTTGATTTTTGAGTCTTAGGGTCAATATTGTTAAAATCTCTCCTCGGTTAAGTATATATTAGCTTATATATTTTCTATCACTCTATTTACAAATATTATATATATATAAGCATATAATTAAGATTATAGAAGTTGGAAACTTATATATTTATATTTATATATATGAACTGTGCTTATTGCACAAAATTCACCAGGTCAGTCGACTGACCCTGTTTTCCAGTCGACTGACACTGGATAAAAAGTGTAATGCACAGTGCACGTATATATGAACTTAAAAACTTAAATTCGTTTGAATGTTCAGTCGACTGACCCTGAAGACCATTCGACTAAATTTCTATAACAACAATATTTTTGAAAGGACATGACTTTTATGAAGAGTTGCGAACCTTTAGCGAAAAGGTTCGGACGCAACACTTCGATTGAAACTCTTCACCAATAGTCGTAGCTTTCTAACTCTTATAAATACAAACTCCAACTTCATTTCAAATCACTGAATCACAATCGATTTCTCTTATTCTTTGATCAAACTTTCTGAAATCTATTTGCTATCATACTCTCAATTATTCTGCATAAAAGCTTTACTATACCTTTCTATTCTTCATATGCTTCAAATACAAACATTTATACTCGAGGTGTGGATTATAGGAAGAGTGTACTACGAGTGACAAATCCGTGTTATCAGAACACACATTAGTCAATCTATTTACTGTATTAGTTGAAGTCATGTTCTGCTGCTCAGGCAAGTGAAGTCCTCTTCGGCTATTGAGGCAAAATCCTGTTCTGCTGCTCAAGGGTTGTATAGACCTGTTCCTTCGGGTTAAGTGAGGGTTGTTGTTTTAGTGAAATTCCAAAAGGAGTCTGGGACTGGACGTAGGACGGTGCTCCAAACCAGAATAAAAATCTCTGGTGTCATTTTACTATACTGCTTTTTATTCCGCACTATTTACCGTATAATTATCATCATTATACTCTGCATTATCATATATCCATATTACACGATCCACACTGCATTTTCATTTCGTATCAGAGCAAGGTCGTCATATAACTGTAACACAATTATCTGATAATCTACTAATATGGACACTAACACCTGCACTAGCATTAACACTAGCTTCGTTGAAGGACAATCCACTGCACGTCCACCACTATTTAATGGCATGAACTATAACTATTGGTCCACACGAATGAGAATATATATGCAAGCAAATATTTTTGAATCATGTAATATAACTTAGACAGAATATACTATTCCTACCGAAGAATATTCCACTTGGTCAAATGCACAAAAATTAGATGCCACGGCTAATGCAAAAGCCACGAATATGTTATTTTGTGCTTTAGATAAAAATGAGTTTAATCGTATTAGCATGTGTAATATCGCATATGAAATGTGGCGTACACTCAAAATCACACATGAAGGAACCAATAAGGTTAAACAAAGCAAAATATCCATGCTCAAGAGTCAGTTTTGAACTTTAGAATGAAAGAAAATGAACCCATAAATGACATGTATTCAAGGTTTCAGGATATCTATCATTCATTAGTAGGATTAAGAGAAAAATATTCAGATTTTGATATCGTATCCAAAATCCTTAGTTCTTTAACGGATGAATGGGAAAGAAAAGTTCTCACTATTGGAGAAGCGAACGATATTTCCAAAATAACCCCGAAAGAATTAACAGGAAATCTAATGTCTTATGAAGTGAGTTTACAGGCAAAAAAGTTCAGGCTCAAGATAAAAAGAATATAGCATTTCATGCAGAACAAGAAGAATCAGACTCAGACAAAGACGACCTAGCTTTTATTGCAAAGAACTTCAAGAAATTCTTGAAACATAGAAAAGGAAACAGAAATAATAGCAAAAGAAGCTCAAATAAACCACCGTCTTTATCAGTTATGGAATATTATAACTGTTACAAAAAGAGGCACATGCAGAAAGACTATCCAGATCAAAAGAAAGAATATCGAAATAAAAGGAAGGACAAATTCAAAAGAAAAGCCTTTTCAGTCACATGGGATGATTCAGATTCCTCATCATCTTCTCCAGGAAGTGAAAGTGGAAGTGATAATGAACAAGCTAACGCATGTTTTATGGCTAAAGCTAATGAGGTTAGTGATTTTACTTTTGATGATATGATAGAAATAAACTCTGAATTATAGATACTTTAAAAAGTCTTAAAAGAAAATATAAAGGAGCTGTAGAAAATCAGAAAAAGGCAGAATTTGAAATAGATATGCTTAGAGATGAGAAGAAAATATTGGAAGAAGAACTTGAGAAAACTCAAGAAACTCTCTCTAATGTTAATTCTCAACTTATATTATTAAGTCAAGAAATTGAAACTCAAAAAGAAAAGAATGATAGTCTTGTTTCTGAAAATCATGTTTTAAAAACTAATATTAAAATGGTAGAACCAGAAAATTTAAGTCTAAAGCCTAAACTAGATGGAATCGCTAAAAATGTTTCAAATTTCAATAAAGGCAGAGAAAATTTATCTAGAATTATTGAGAATTCACAACCTGTTAATAATAAACATGGTTTAGGATATACAAAGAAAGTTAAACTGTCAAAAACTAGTAATTTGAACAAAGTTAAACCTAACTCCAAGCCTTCAGATAGACTAGTTACTAAAACCATATGTACACGGATACTTAAAACCAATAACAAACTAATAAGAAAGAAATATATTAGTTCGTTCATAGAAGATGTTCATAATAATAAAAATTATATTTTTAAAAGGGATACTAAACCCTCTTGGGTTTGGTTTCCTAAGACCTAGCTCTTAGGACCCTATTAAAAATGTGGGTACCAACGATATCTCATATTTTTTGCAGGTCCCACTCAAGAAAAGAGGAAAATGGATACTCGACAGTGGTTGCTCAAAACATATGACAGGAGATAAGGACATGCTGATAAATATTACATACTCAAATGGAGGTTCTGTCACTTTTGGAGACAACTCTAAGGGATATATCTCGGCAAAGGCGATGTGAGCAATTACGGTACATCTAATTTACCTCTTATTACAAATGTTTTATTAGTTAAGAATTTAAAATATAACTTATTAAGTATAAGTCAACTATGCGATAAAGGTTTTAAAATTTCATTTTCTAAAAATAAGTGTAGTATTCTTGATCAGAATCAAAATCTTATTTTCGAAGGAAATAGAGATAAAAATATTTACGTTTTAAATATGAAAATTGATCATAACTCAGATTTATGTTTAATAGCTAAAGAAAATGATCCATGGATGTGGCATAAACGATTTTGTCATATCAATTTCAAAAATTTAAATAAGATTTCTAAGAATAATCTTGTAAAAGGGTAACCAAATATTAATTTTAAATTCAATACTATATATGACTCATGTCAATTAGGAAAACTAACCAAATCCTCGTTTAAATCCAAGAAAGTTATCTCGACATTACAACCGCTCGAATTACTTCATATGGATTTATTTGGCCTACCCAAATTCAATCCACAAATCATAATAAAATATATACGTTTCATATAATAAAACAATTCATTATGCAAAATGATACAGATCAGTCGACTGGATCCTCAAATCAGTCGGCTGACACTGCATAATTTTAAAAATAAAAACAAAGCCAGTCGACTAACGTAGGCCCACAGTTGACTGGTCTAGAAGGTTGAAAATAATCAACCTTCAGCTTCAGTCGACTGAAGTTCTACATCAGTCGACTGACCCTGTAACGAGGCTAAAAATAACACATGGCCAGTCGACTGATACAGGCCCTCAGTCGATTGGTCCAGAAGGTCGAAAAATCACAACCTTCAGCTTCAGTCGGCTGAAGGCCCGCATAGGTCGACTGAGCCATAGATCTGAAAGGCTTTTAACCTTTGCACCTACCCTTTCGCCCCTCTTTATTTATCACTTTACCCTCTCTTCTCCTTTACAATTCAATTTTTCAAACTACTCCAAATCCTAAGCTCTCCAAAACTCAAAATTTTATCCTCCAAATCAAAATTAAATGGCACCAAAATGAAAAGGACAAGTCTCCCCCTCATCTCAACCACCTTCTAATGAACAAATTCAGCAATGGTTATTTGATGATACAGCAATGAAGCGATGGAGACAGATGCAAGATTTCAGAATATTCGAAGGTTCATTCGTCAACTTCTCTGATTTTTCACCTTATCATATTCAAGAATTAGCCCGCCGTAGTAATTTAGAGTCGTTAATTGATATCAATGACAATAAACACAAAATTAACCAAATTATGTTTAAATTGTTCTACGCTAATCTCAATTTTGGACATCAAGATGTTCCGAATCAAGAAGATTGCATATAGAGCCTAGTATGTGGTAAGCCCGTCTTCTTTTCTCTAAATCGCATGGCTCATATACTAAAAACAGAAAATGACGGAGTTGAATTGTCTACTATTGATATCGATTTGGTTGTTAGAGAACTGAGTTAGCCATTTATTTCTTGAAGACGATATGCGTCAATTAAAGTCAACGTCTTTACGACCAAAAGCCTGAATAATTCATCGCGCCTTAATGAAAACCGTAACTCCTAGAACCAAGAGTTATGAACTCGTCTATGAGCATAATTTTAGAGCCTTGTATGCTATATTTGGAAACATCAAAATCAATTGGCTTCGTTTAATACTTAACAACTTTTTAAGCTTTAACAAAGGCAAGATGAATATAATTTATCACGGAGAATATATTATGCGTCTTCTCAAAGCTTGTGAAGTACCGGAACCGGATTCACCGGTTTCTACAGTTGGATGCTTAAATGCTCGAATCTAAGCTTTAATGAAGTTACCAGTTTCCCAACCCCCTCCTATAATTTCCTTTGAAGAATGGACACAAATACAAACATCTCAAGTCCAACCACAACAAGGCGAGTCTTCTCACCGACCATCTCGCCAAACATCAACTCGATATCAACAAGAAGAAATTATAATTCCGGATGAAGGTCTTCAACCACGTGCGGCCATCAATATCATGTGCCGTAATCAACAAATCCTTCAATCAAACATTCAAAAAGTCGATAAGAAGCTCGATAAAGTGAAAGGATTTTTTACATAATTATGGCAAGCCATATCGTGCTCTTCCGGTACTTCTACATCTACTTTGGGCGATCCGGGTAAGCAATCCGTATTTACATGGTCTTCTTCTTCTTCTGGGGACGATCAAGCTAGTAGTGATGAAGAAGCGCACTTTCTTTCAACTCAAGTTCACAGCAGATCAACCTCATTCCTAGATAACGTCGGCCCCTGACTGATTAGTAGCCAGCGTTTTAGTTAAGAAAGAGCGTTTAGTGACGAAAACTCTATCGTTTCCGCGGCTGTTTTGAATGCTTCTAGTTTACCAAACTATGATTGTTGCAACTTGGTTTCGTTCATATCTTTGTTGTTCTTAGTTTGAGGCGGCCGCAGGCGCCAATTAATATACTACCAATGGGAGCGCTCCATTACCGAGTGAAAGAGTCAGTGACATAGTTGTTAGCCTCCGTCAACAAGTATAGATTCAGCCGGTAGACTGTCTGCTTTTTCTTTCTGATAGCGGCAGGCAGCCTTTACCTGGTCTTCAAGTAGATGATGGTAATGAAGGAGATGGTGGTAGGGGTAAGGGTCCGATGGTGTAAGATGCTTATTTTTCTTTTGAGTCAAGACATTTGTTTTATTCAATATGGCTTGTACTTAAGTAGCAATCCTAGTTTATTTGCTTTTAAACACTATTGTCTATGGATATTAAATGTGTGGATGTTTGTTCTTCGTTTTATTTCATATTATCTCTCACATTATAATATCATATTACTTATTCCTTTTTGTCGATGACAAAGGGGGAGATATATTATTGCTAATAATAAGAATGTAGGATATAGAGCGTCAGAGATTCAGGGGGAGTAAGTATTTATGTTGTTTTATACACAGTCGAAATCTATATCTATTTACAGGTTGTCATCAATCAAAAAGGGGGAGAATGTTGAGACTTGGTTTTGATTCATGATACAAAGCTATCATCTACAACATACCGATTTGACGACTGCTACGACAAAAAGAGAATATATACTACAAGGAGACAAGACTTCAAAACCGATGCATCAATTTTATTATTATTTGATTTTTGAGTCTTAGGTCAATATTGTTAAAATCTCTCCTCGGTTAAGTATATATTAGCTTATATATTTTCTATCACTCTATTTACAAATATTATATATATATAACCATATAGTTAAGATTATAGAAGTTGGAAACTTATATATTTATATTTATATATATGAACTGTGCTTATTGCACAAAATTCACCAGGTCAGTCGACTGACCCTGTTTTCCAGTCGACTGACACTGGATAAAAAGTGCAATGCACAGTGCACGTATATATGAATTTAAAATTTTAAATTCATTTGAATATTCAGTCGACTAACCCTGAAGACCGGCCGACTGAATTTCTATAACAACAATATTTTTGAAAGAACAGGACTTTTGTGAAGAGTTGCGAACCTTTAACGAAAAGGTTTGGATGCAACACTTCGATCGAAACTCTTCACCAACAGTCGTAGCTTTCTAACTCTTATAAATACAAACTCCAACTTCATTTCAAATCACTGAATCACAATCGATTTCTCTTATTCTCTGATCTAACTTTCTGAAATCTATTTGCTATCATACTCTCAATTATTCTGCATAAAAGCAATACTATACCTTTCTATTCTTCATATACTTCAAAACAAACATTTATACTCGAGGAGAAGATTATACGAAGGGTGTACTACAAGTGACAAATCCGTGTTATCAGAACACACATTAGTCAAACTATTTACGATATTAGTTGAAGTTCTATTCTACTGCTCAGGCAAGTGAAGTCCTCTTCGGCTGTTGAGGCGAAATCATGTTCTGCTGCTCAGGTCCCTGTTCGGCTGCTCAGAGGTTGTATAGACCTGTTTTTCTGTGTTAAGTGAGGGTTGTTGTTTTAGTGAAATTCCAAAAGGAGTCTGGGACTGGACGTAGGACGGTGTTCCGAACCAGTATAAAAATCTCTAGTGTCATTTTACTATACCGCTTTTTATTCCGCACTGTTTACAGTATAACTATCATCATTATACTCTGCATTATCATATATCCATATTACACGATCCACACTGCACTTTCAAGGTTTAGCTACAGTTTTTATATACATATATATTTCAATTTAAAACATATTTAAGAAAACAGTAACTTATATGGGCAGTAAGGTAGAAGTCTTATTTATTTTTATTTTTATTTATTCTATTTAACCAACTTATATATATATATATATATATATATATATTTGCGGAAATATAATGGTTGTTACACATTTTAAAATCTTACTGTTAATTTTTTAAATAGACAATATGGAGATGTGTATATATACATATTATAAAGTATATTAAGATATATATATATATATATACCAATTTCAATTTGAATATACATAGATAAACAGAAAATGTATACATGTATAAGATTTGGATAAATATAGGATTTTTTTTAGAGTTTATATAAAGAAGATTTTTAAAGGTGTATATAAGTTGTTTTAATAACAATAATAAAATAAAATACATATATACCTATATTTATTTGCTACCTTAATTTTATCATAATGGAGATTAATTTGTTCAACAAACTTATTTAACTAGTTTTTCACTAAAAATATTTGTAAAAAGGAAATTGATTTAAAATTTAAATTGTTAGTTAAATTAGAATTTTAAATAATTAAATTTATTTAAAAATAAATAAAGCGTTTGATTAATTCAAATTGCTAATAATTCGTCAATGGTAAATTATTTGTAAATAGTAATAAATCATGAATTGTTTATACAAGGTCAAAAGCCGAAAAAGTTGGTCTGGAGTGGATTGCAAAACAAAATCAAAGGTGAGTTGACCTCACTCATCTGGGTTATTATTAAATTTAAATAGTTAAATTTAATTTTTCATTGAATGAATGAATTGATTGGATGCGGTATATAATATATCGTAGTGTGTCTATATATATATATATTGGAGTGATTGATCTCCCGCATTATATAGCGGATGAGACCCAATGCGCCGCATAATAGCCGATGAGATAATATAATCCCATATACCGCGATATTCCACCTCGAAGTGGAATTGATATTTTATATTGTGCTAACATCTATGGATGTAGGAAAACAAATTGGGGGGATCCAATTGGATTCCTCAAAATATTTTAGATTTGTTTTATTATTCTGTGATATGATTTGATAATCTGAGATAGACCATATTGGTAATTGAAATGTTGAATAATATGGATTGATTGAATATGTTTGGGTATACTGAGTTACCAAAAATATATAGATAGATTTTTGGAAACAAAATAAAAAGGGAGAGAATTTGTAAGTAAAATGATTATACAGAATTTGGGATAAACTAAAAGGATAGAAGAGGATTTTAAATTTTAGTAAATAAAGTCCAAGTATGGGAGAGGAGATTTTGAATAAAAGGGGAAATAATGAATTTTAAAACCTAAGTGATATTATTTGAAGGAACAAAGAATTTGTTTTAAAATTCAAGGTTCAAATCTATTGGAAAGGATCGAGAAGGAATTTGGAAAAGTATAAAATTGGTAATTTCAGTTAAATATGATTTTAAATCATATTTAAAGAAGTAAAATCTGAAGTTATTAGGTTTGAAATAGAAAATGGAGTAAGTAAAGGAATTTATTTTAAATAGTGTTAATTTTGAAAATCAATATGAAATTGATTTAGTGTATGAAACTATGATTTAAAGAAAGATGAGACTATGGGATTTATAAACTGGGTTTATAAGGTGAAACAAGATATCAGTGGATATTTGAAAATATAAATTCACGGTGGCAATTTAGAAAGGAATGGGTAAATTGTTTTGAAATAAATAGTGGTTTATTTTTAAAGGTATGGAATTAGGAAGTGTAATTCTCTGGAAAGCCAAGTATATTTTAAAGGAGACTTTTTATGCATAAGTTAAAGGCTTTAAAAATTTGTTTTAAAGAAATGTTTTAGGAAATTTATTATTTTTAAATGTTTTAATTTTAAATTAAATATTATTCAAATTTATTTTAGCTGAATTATTTTAAAAGGTTAACTGGTATAATGTTTTAAAGGATAATCATTAATATTTATATTTTATAAAGTAATTTTATTTTAAAGATAGTTTGGGTAAAGTTATTTGAAAACTTGTATAGAATTTCGTTGCTCTTATTTTAAATTTAGTTTGGCTTAACTTTTATTGTAAAAATTAGTTTTATATTTTATGAAGTAGTTTTATTTTAAATATTTTTAAAGCATATATTTTTGAATAAAGTGTTTGAGTAGTTTAATTTAAATGTTTTAAAGTATAATTTTGTAATAAAGTGTTTAAAATTATTTTAAAATCTAAAGTATTTGTACTTGGTGATTTCAGTGGAAATAGAAAATATTTTGGGAATTTATTCCGCGAGATAAAGATGGTTTGAAACCGTTTTCAATGGATTGAAAAACGAAAATATATCTTGCGAAGATATTTTAAGGTAAATAAATAATTTGGAAGAAATTATTATGGCTTGATGATTGTTTGTGAATGTTATTTGATAGTTAAATAATCGACTATCAATATTGGCCAATGCGCTGATCATTTCGAAGAGACCGGGATCAGGATCAATTATTCGAAAACCACTTCGTTCCGATTTGAACATTTTCATGATGAAGACAAGAGTTTGGAGTCGCAGATGGAGCAGTGAAGTGCAAGGGCTAGTCGTTACTAATCCTGAGGGTGATTCCAAAATGGATGTAGTAGGAGTAGTGCCTTCGGTTCCGTTCGAACGCGGAACGGAGTTGTATGGACGAATGCTTTTAGAACATCGTCAGGGGGATGATGAGCATTCTAAGTGATTGTGAGCTATAAAGATAACACATAGCCTCTATCCTCATCAACCGGGAATGGCTAAAACAGGGGGAGGTGCGCACAAGGCTAAGTGGCTAGCAACTAATTAGGGTAAGGTCACCCCTGTCTAGATGTCCCTTTATATATTAGGCTGTGTGGCGGTTGCTGATCCCAATCGTGGGGTGAACTTATTCGGACTATCCAGTAAGGGGTAGCTCCGGCTTTGTGTTACAGGGGATTTAGGGTGGATCTTTGGTATGGTAATCTAGACTACATACATTGATGGAACCCATTTTTCCCTACGTACATTTACGGTTTTGTTTGTAAACCTATTAGCTGGAATTTAATAAATGTAACAAATTCTGCTATTTGAATAAGTATTTGTACATATACACTATTATAATATCAGAGGATTTTATAAGAAATGGTTCGGTTATCGTAAGGTAAAAACCCAGTATGTTTATTTGTGGCGTGGTCTTACGAGATACCTTTGATTTCAAATGGTTTTGAAAACTTTAATAATCTAATTGAGAGTATTTTCTCACACTGGTTTTCCCGACTGACTCAGGTGTTATTTAACTATAATGCTTGATTCAGACCGAGTATTATAGAGTACAGATTCTGGATGGACTGCTGTGTAGCTTTGGAGACGAGCTGGATGATGTGGCGTATTTTCCGTAGATTTATATTCCCACTGTGCAGAGTAAGCTATAAATTTAGCTTTGGAAGGACGAGATATTATAACCATCCTGAATTGTGTTGTTGTTTGTATTGAACTCCGGTGATCTAATGTATAAAACAGATATAGTTCTCTTTTGTGTAAAGATCAATTATTATATATTATATTTTATTTCCGCTGCGTTGGTAAGATTCTGATATTATTCTATTTCTTCTCTATCTCCTTCTTCTTTAACCCTAACGGTTTGTATTTTCGTTCACTTTGAGTTGATATGTTGGAGAATAGTGTCGACTCAAGGGTACTGGACTGCAGGCTGTTACAGTGGTATCAGAGTTGAAGGTTAAGCGAGAACCATGGCTCTGGTGGGAATTACTCATTAAAAATAGAGTCCATTGTACTCTAGAATGAGTTTGAGAGTATTAATAGCATCAGCGCGTATTTGTTAGTAAATATAATTTTTTTTTATATTGTGTTGATTTATCGGTTGAGTGTTTATGGATTCTAGTCGATTGTGGGACGCCACATCATCAATAGGGATTTCTAAACTTTTAAACAAAATAAACCGACATAGTATAGTTTAAAAACTAGGGTGAATGAAATAATTTTACCTAAATTATTTTTGTATATAAAAGAAATAATATTTCCGTAAATTATTATAGTTATACATGTTGCTTGGTTGTTAGGAGATGATAATATTAAATTATTATCATTATTAAGTGGAAGTTGAATAAAGGATTAAAATCATAACCAAAGTTAAGAATTTATTTTATATAATAGGATGAAATTTGTAAATATAAATTGTAAATATGATTTATAATTAAAATGATATTTATAATTTGAACTTCCAGAGAAAAATTTGAATAAAGATTCAAAGAATTTGGAATTTGAAAATTTAATTCCTTTTGAGTTTGAAAATGAATTTCAAAGGTTTTGCAGGAGTAAAGGTTATATTATTTGAGAAATATTTTGAATTGGATTTGAAATATAGTGAGATTTGGATTTTTTTTTTGAAGGGGTTTTATTGAGATAAAAGCATTGAATACTTTTCGGTCACTGGAAAATAACTTCGGTGATGATTGCAGCATCATCAATGTTCATTTTCGAGTTTCCAAGAGAGGAGTTGCTACCCGAATGATTTATTTTGGAGTTGTTTGCAAAAATAGGTTAGTTTTAAAAATTCAAGGAATAATTGGATATGCAATTGAATTATGGATTTCAATTTTTTTTTTTGAAATATTGAAGTTTTGGTTTGGTAAAACCGTTTTGATTTTAAAATACAAAGGAATATTGAATATTTTGAATTGGTATTTGTTGCTAAATTGAGTTTAATTTTTTAATGCAGAGGAATATTTTGGTTTGGATATAATTGATTTCAAAAATGATTTTGAAATGTTGATTAATTGATTAAAAGGGACTCTGAAATCTTATTAAACATGGAATTGGAATAAATAAGCTGGAAAACTTATAAAAGTTAAAAATTTGAATTAAAATGGAATGTAATTGAATCTAGTAATAAAGTAAAAAAATTATTTTATTTAAAGTAAATTGTGGAAGAACAAATTTATTTGAATTTGTAAGTAATAGAACTAGAATTAAAGTTGAATAATGGAATCAATTAAAATCGAGTCAAGAAAGGGAATTGTAAATTTGTTCGAAGGAACTAAGAGAAGTAAAAGTTTAGAAATAAATTTTTTATTGAAATTTGAAATTTGTGGAATAAGATTCAACTTGAAAGGGTCAAATAAAGGTAAATGTGATTAGAGAATAAAGTTAGAAATATAAGCTAATTAAATAAGGTTTGTAAATGGAATGGAAATAAAATTGTGGATAGACAAATGAATTTGCATTTGTGTGAAAATAGAATTGGAACTGAATATTGGGAATTAATTTAAACCATGTGTAATGAAAGTTAGTCAAGTTTTGACTAAATAAAATAAAGGACTGAAATAAAATTAGCGAGTAAACTAATTGATTTAAGTAGGTAAGAAAATGATTTGGAATGAGATTTGATTTGAATCATGTTATATAAAATGAAGTATTAAATTTGTTTGGGAATAAATGGTGGAAGGAGGAAAATTTAATTCAGGTGTAACTGAAAATGGAAATTTGAATAAAAGAATTGAGATTTGGAAATTTATTTGGTTGCAACTGAATGAAATTGAGAACTGAATATTAAAATTTAAAATTTAAAGTGAAGTTGTAGAACTAGTTCTATGTGAGCTAAAATAACAAAAGTTTGGAAGTAAAAATGGTTTGAGATATGTATAAATTAGTAAGCAGAACTAATTAGAAAAACAGTTAATTAAGTAGGGGTTGAGATAATGTAAATAGAATTCACTATTTAAAATGAAAGGGAAATTGAATTCAAATGAAATTGGAAATGAAAATTTGAGTAAAAATACAGATAAACAAAAGTGGTGAAGTAAAAATAAATATAAGATGTATATAAAACATTTATATTATACTTAAGAAGGAATGGTGAAATTCTTAAGTAAATTTGGTATGGAAAATACTAAGTTAATAATAAGATGAAAATTAATCTGGAAATTGTGAATTGGGATGGCTGTGAATAAGTGAATAAAAATCAAAATAATATGAATGAAAGAGAATTGACATAGCTAATAATCAATGGATATAAATACGCAGGATGTACGTATATTATTTATTCGCATAGTGATTTGATCCAGATTCGAGCACAGAATTTTGAGGTAGTTGTACCGACCCGAATTCGGATTTTTCACTCGATTTTCAACGGCGAATCCTGGATATGGATTTTTGATTGATTCTAGAAATTCCCTGTCATAATTTGTGGCTATGCAAGAAGAACGACGGTTTCTAATCAAGAAACCAGAGCTAAGTCCGCACTAGAGAATCTGGTGGACGATACTAGTTCGGAAGTGAAATTGTGTGGTCGAGCGAGCGATCAAATTGGGTATTGCATACAGATGATATATGTGTATCATACGGGTATGAATGAAATAGACATGAAAACTTTTGTAAAAGAAATGTGTCAGGTGATTTTGAATGTTGTAATTAGACATTATTGTTCAGTAGGATACAGGTGTTTAAAAGGAAAAGGAAAATTGGAATTTTTGATTTTTGAAGATAAATCAAAATTTTCTCGGCAAAAGTATGTTTTTAAATTTCTATATGAAATTTGATGGTTTTCTGGTCTAACCACTTGGCTTTTTGTTCTCTTTTGAAATCTTAGGGCCCATAGAGGCATTTTGTAGTTGTACCGAGCTAGCCGCGCAAAGGAGATGCTGGTAATTTTTTTCGAAAATCTAGGTAGTTAGAAAATTTTTGAGAAATTTTGATAATTTAATTTGGTTTTAAAATTTAAATTTGAATGGTGTAAGAGATATGGGTTGGAACTAATGGAAGAAGTTTGGAAAGTTAGTAAGGTTGATGATGTCTTTATTAAAAAGATGGTTGGGTATTGTTAAAAACTATTTGGTTTGAGAAGTAGTTAAAAACTTTTGGATTAGGAAACAGTGAACGGGTTATGAATCATTCTTCTTAATAATAATTTTGGGGATGAAATTCTTTTAAAGGAGGAGGAATGTGACAACCCAGAATTTATAGATATTTGAAATTGGAATATTTAGTTGATTTTAAATATTTGAAAGTTTAGTTTTAAATTGAATTTCAAATATCTCTATTTATTGATAATTAAATTATTGAATTTAATAATTGAAAGTTGGGTAAAATATTGAATCTTGAGTTTTAAGCCTGTTAAAAATAATTTGAAGGCTTGTAAAATCCATATTAATAGCACTGAAAATAATAGAAGTGTTAAAATTGAATTTGGAAGTGTTTTGTTCAGTTTTAAAAATATATTGTTTAATTGAATTTAAAAATAACCTTCTGAGGTACAATCTTGGATTTCGACGAAACTCGTTCCATTGGATCCGTAAAATTGCATTATTATCGGGTTTCAAGTTTCGTAGTGATTGGAGTTGTTGTGTGAGCATATGATATAGTAACACGCTGAAATTTATATCGAAAATGCAATTTAATAACTGGGTTCAAAAAGCTATCTTCTCCATATGATCAAATTAGGGCTCGAAACCTTTTTCAGTGCGTTCGGAATAGGGGTTTAACATTATAAAAGCCTAGCGGCATGCCTCAATAGGAGATCGAGTTTCTGAGTTGCGTAATTTTAGACAATTTGAAATTGAATTTGAATTAAATGTATATTTTCACAAATTTAATACATTTATAACCTTTGAACACGTGGCTCCCTTGGTATAGCGCGTGTCTTACCTATAAATACGCGTCCCCTAAATCGAAACCAAATACGTTTAAAAAAAGAAATCGTGCTTCTTTTCTTTCCGAAATGATCTCGTCAATTCAAAAGAAAAGATATTGGCCGAAAAAAATTGTTCTCTCTTCGATAATCCTCAATCCTCGCTTCTTTTTATTCGCTCGAACGCAGTGAAAATGGTTTTCTCTATAGAATTCTAGTCATGTTAATTTCAAAGTAAACAGATCGTGTTCGAGATCGAGCACGGAAGAGGATCGAATGGAACGAGATTTGTTCGTTTTGCTCGATTGTAAATTGTTTGAACTCGAGAAGAGGAGTGCGCTCAAGAGGGAGCTAGGACTGGCAGCGACGCAAGCAAGGGCTAATGTGGCGATAGCAGTGGGACGCGAGTTTGCGGATGAGGGTTTATGTGACGCCCCACCTCTATACCCACGCTAGCCAAGAACACTCCGGAGTAGTGCTGTCAACTAGCACGGAGAATAAGGCTGTTGAGGAGCGACCATCCATGTAATTGCTTATCACACGGTGGCTATAAATAATCTTCGGAAACAAACATAGAAATAATCATATCACAAATCAGTCACAGATATCCATATCACAAAGGCGGAAGAAGATATGAATATATAACTAACACATGAAAGTGTACATCAGAGTAGTGGTCAATAAGATCCACGATAATACAAAAGAATAGCAACACGTGCTATACAAAAGAATACAACTTTGAGTCTATATCTCAAGTGTATACAACAAAAACTGCTAATCTAAACAGTTAGCCAAAAGTCAGAGTGATGAATCCCTGGTAAGAAGTCAAGCAGAAGCACCTGTAACATCTCGGTCTGACCCGAGTATTATTTAAGAAAATAATAAACGGATCAGTCTAGCTATAAATATCAGATGACCTGATATAACATAAAAGATATGGCATAAACATAAACATCCATAACGACACACCACTATAAGTATGTAAATAATGATCAACAGAAGATCAATCAATAAGAGATAATCAATATCACAAGAATCTTCTCAAAGATTCGAAGAGGGCATCATACCCTAAACTTGTACTCATAACAAGTCAATGACATAAATTCCAGAAATCAACACGAGAAATCCAGAAATCATAAAAAGGGAAAGAGGCCTATCACATGACGGTCCGAAGACCAAGGGGAGCTACCCCGCATGTGTGAATGGAATCACACAGATTGAGGTTAAGACTAACCAAAAAGCAGAAAGGTATGTGTGAATGGAATCACACAAGTGGTGTCTAGTCTAACCTTGCAATGAAAGAGACATCGCGCAATTGCTAGTCTAATTCATAAAGCGATCATCAAGATCAACGAGAAGTGTCAATTACACTAAGCTAGTAAATATAGAAGTTTAGCTTCATGTCCCATAACCACTTGCTTAACTTAAATATTTACGAACAAACTGTAAATCTTCACTAATAAAATTGTCACAAGAGGTTCAATCGAACAAGTCCAAGAATTAACCGACGAAGTGAACGCAAGCGTTTCATACCACTTGTTTTACTAAGTCGTTTAATTAGATTTCTCATCTGAGTGAGGTAAAGGCTTGTATATACTAATAGATTGGAAAACGGTTTAAGAAAAGAGCTTTGTTATTAAAAATAGAGTTGAAATTGTTTGTTAAAAGAGTTTTGATATTTACTACTAGTATTGAAACCTTTGTATTATAAAGTGACAAAACACATAAGCAAGTGTAGAAACAATCAGTCACAAAGATCGCATACGGAGATGCGAATAAAATCCAAGGAAATCAGCTCAATGTTTTTTAGATAAGATCCCCTACGGAGGGGGGGTCCAGGGGGGGTGGCAACCCCCCAAGGTGGGGGTGCGAGGTCTAACGACCTAAAGGGATAGGGATAGGGTCGAGCGACCTAAAGGTGTTCGCGACCTAACGAAGAGGGGGTGAGCGACCTATGGTCATAAACGAGACCGAGCGACCTAAGGGAATAAGGGCCGGGCGACCTAGCATTCGAACGACCTAAAAGAGGCGTGGGCTAAAGGAGACGCGACCTAAAAGAGGCGCGACCTAAAGGAGACGCGACTTAAAGGAGACGCGACCTAAAAGAACATAAGGTCAGACGACCTAACTGTATTGGGTCACGCGACCTAAAGAGGGGCGGCCTAGCGACCTAGAGTGCACACGTCCAAAGGTGGGAACGACCTATCGAGGTAAGGTCCAACGACCTACGACCTAAACAAATAGGCCAAGCGACCTATAGGGTTAACGGTCTAACGACCTAACAGTTATGGGGTCACGCGACCTAACTAAGTACGCGACCTAGTGGGTAAGGGAGTCGAGCGACCTAACTGCATCCAGTGACGAGCGACCTAATGGAGTCAAGTAGCGAGCGACTTAACTAGTTAACGACTCAAGGGGGTCAACGACCTAAAGGTCCAACGACCTAAAGGTCCAACGACCTAAACCCAAACACACGAAAAGTGGCCAGAACGACCTAGGGGTTAACTCACATGCGACCTATGACCTAAGGCCCATGCGACCTACGACCTAACTCCGATACGAGCTAATAAGGCCAGAACGACCTAGGAGCAGAAAATCCACCAAAACGCTAAAAATCGGAGTTTTTCGCCAACCCAATCCAAACCAAATGCAAATATACATGCAAACACGATAGGGATTCATTCCCAACAGCCCAATATTGATATAGACTAGATTGGTGAGATAAAAATCTCACCTTTGCACTAAAGTTTATGAAGATGAAGCTTGAAAGCAAGGAGAAGCAATCCAAAGCTTGAATCCAATATCTTCTACTTGAATTTGGAGTTGAATGTTGGATTTGCAATTGAATTTGTGCTTGGAGTTTTAATTTCCCATTCCCTCCACCATTAATGCCAAAGCTTGATTAGTTAGGAAATTTATGAAGAGTGAGGAGAAGAGGGTTGGAACTTGGGCTTAATAGGCTAAACTAACCCAAAGTCCAAAGCGGAAAAAGTTAGTGAAATTTCACTAACTCCAAACCTATCGATGTTTATACTTAAAAAGTTGTAAACGACATTTCGAACTCAATGGAAGTGGTCTCGAGTCCTAATTTGACCGTTTGCAAAAAGTAGCTTTTCGGACCAAAATCCGATTAACGAGTTAATATTTAAATAAAATATTTAAATACAAACTCGATAAATATGCGGGTTGTTACAGACTCCCCTCCTTAAAGAAATTGCGTCCTCGCAATATATATATAAGATGGAAATAAAAAGTAACAACCATAAAAGCATATTAACACAAGAGGAATTTTGAAATAAGAAGTTCACCTCTAGGAAAAGGAGTAAGCAAGTCCGGATGTGTACGCTCGATGAATTCTCTGGATTCCCAAGAACAATCCTTAGGATTTGAGGACCATTGAACTTTCACAAGCGGAACATCTTTATTTCGAAGTCGTTTAACCTCAGAAGCTATAACTCGAATAGGATGCTGCTCATAAGTTAAATTCGGCGAAACTTCAATTTCTTCCACAACAGCAGGCTCAAGAATAGAATCGAAATCCCGAAGGCATTTCCGTAATTGAGAAACATGAAATACATCATGCATAGCAGAAAACTGAGCCGGCAATGCAAGGCGATAAGCCATGGAACCAATACGTTCAGTGATAGGAAATGGCCCAATATATCGAGGCGCTAACTTCCCCGATCGACTGAAACGTACAACACCCTTCATAGGTGAAACACGAATAAAAACAGGATCCCCAACAGAAAATTCTAATTTCCTTCTTCGATTATCGGCATAGGATTTTTGTCTACTCTGGGCTTCTTTCATCCTATGTCGAATAAGTTCAATCTTTTCCGTAGAATCTCGAATAAAGTCTGGACCTAAAACCAGCTTCTCACCGGCCTCAAGCCAACAAGAAGGAGATCGGCATGGCCTTCCGTAGAGTGCCTCGAAAGGTGCCATACCAATACTAGATTGGAAGCTATTATTATAGGAAAATTCAACAAGTGAAATATGATCTTCCCAACTTCCACCAAAATCAAGCACACAAGCACGAAGAAGATCTTCAAGAGTTTGATTCACACGCTCGGTTTGTCCATCGGACTGGGGGTGATAAGCGGTGCTAAAATTAAGCTTCGTTCCTAAAGCTTTTTGAAGACTCTTCCAAAATCCACTAGTAAACAATGGATCACGATCGCTAACAATAGAAGTAGGAACTCCATGCAATTTTACAATTTCCTTGACAAATAGTTTGGCCAAAAGAGGAACGGTTCGGTTAGACCGAACTGGAATAAAATGGGCGGATTTAGTAAGTCTATCAACAATCACCCATAAGCTATCATGACCCGAACGAGAACGGGGAAGGCCATCTATAAAGTCCATGGAAATTTGATCCCACTTCCAAATTGGAATTTCTAAAGGTTGCAATAACCCACCAGGCCTTTGATGTTCGGCCTTGACAAGTTGGCAAGTCATGCAACACTTAACAAAGTTAGCAATATCAGATTTCATTCCCTCCCAATAATAAAGTCGCTTCATATCAGCGTACATTTTACTACTACCGGGATGAATGGTGAATTTAGAACAATGGGAATCTTCTAAAATATCTTTACGAAGATCTCCAATATTTGGTACGATAAGTCTACCAAATTTTCGAATGCCGCCACGAGAATCAATATCATCGTCTTTCGAACCTTCAATATCAATTTTATCCTTAACATTTTTGCCAAGAAGAGCCAATTCAGAATCTAGCCCTTGAGCTTCAAGAATGCGGTCTAAAAGAGAAGGATGGGCCTCAAGGCTACATAAAACAAGCGATGAGCATAAATCGGATACGCGCTCTCGAATCTCACAAGTGGATAAGATCTCGAGATCGTTCCATTCGGATATCATCATAGAAACAACTACTTGTTGCTTACGGCTAAGAGCATCGGCGACTCGATTACCCTTACCGGGGGTATAAAGAATATCAAGATCATAAGGTGCAAGGAACTCGAGCCAACGCTGTTGACGTAAATTAAGTTCTTTTTGAGAAAATAAATATTTCAAAGACTTATGATCCGTGTAAAGAATAAATTTCTCTCCCAATAGATAATGACGTCACATTCGAAGGGCGAAAACAATAGCCGCGAGCTCTAGATCATGTGTGGCATATCTAGTCTCGGCCGGCTTCAATTGCCTAGAAGCATAAGCAACAACACGTTCTTTTTGCATAAGAACGGCACCCAAACCAACGTGACTAGCATCGGTATAAACAACAAAATCTTGATTCCCCTCGGGAATAACAAGAATAGGAGCATCGGAAAGGAGTTCTTTCAATTTCTGAAAAGAGGCTTCACATTTGTCTGACCAAATATATTTAACTCCCTTCTTAGTCAAGCCAGTAAGAGGCACGGCAATCTTAGAAAAGTCTTTAATAAAACGACGGTAATAGCCCGCCAATCCGAGAAAACTACGAATCTCTGTCACACTCTCCGGTCTCTTCCAATCTTGAATTGCTTCAATCTTTGAAGGATCCACGGATATCCCGGATTCGGAAATAATATGACCGAGAAACTTCACACGAGATTGCCAAAAGTGGCATTTAGAAAATTTCGCCTTTAATTGATTACTCCTAAGTGTTTCCAATACAATCCGAAGATGTTTCTCATGTTCCTCCTCGGTTTTTGAATACACAAGAATATCATCAATGAATATGAGAACAAACCGATCGAGGAAATCTTTGAAAACTCGATTCATGAGGTCAACGAAATAAGCTGGAGCATTCGTTAACCCAAATGGCATAACAAGCCATTCATAAGATCCATATCGAGTACGGAATGATGTCAAAGGAATGCTATCCTCAGCGATACGAAGCTGATGGAAACCGGTAGCCAAGTCCAATTGTGAAAAGACCTTAGCACCACTAAGCTGATCGAATAGATCATCAATCCGAGGTAAAGGATATTTATTTTTAATAGTAAGATCGTTAAGCTTGCGATAATCAACGCAGAGCCTCAGAGTACCGTCGGATTTCTTTACGAAAATAGCCGAAGCTCCCCAAGGCGAGGAACTAGAGCGAATAAATTGCCTCGTCTCCAACTCAGATAATTGTTTACGCATCTCCTCATTTTCCTTATTGGACATGCGATAAGGAGGACGAGTAATAGGTTGAGCTCCAGAAACAAGATTAATTCTGAACTCAATTGCTCGTTTAGGTGGTAAACCTAAAACGGGCTCGAATATGTCGGAAAATTCACGAACAACATGAATACGAGAAATAATATCATCTTCATCATCATCATCGTTATCACGAGGATTTAAAGAATATAAAGATGCCACCAAACATGATTCTGAATCTTTAAGATTAACAGAAATCTGTTTAACAGATTGTGGATGTCGGAGATGAATAGTCCGCTCCGGACATAGGATATGGGCTTGATAACGGTTAAGCCAATCCATTCCCAAAATTATTCCAAAGCCTAAGTAACGCATGACATGCAAATCGGCTAGGAAAGAAAAATCACATAAAATAATCTCCACATCTTTACAAAGCAAACTAAGAGTTACGGATCCACCAACAGGATTCGCAATTTTTAAAGAAGTCATCAATGCAGTAACACTTAAGGAAAAAGTGTCTACCAGTTCCTTTGATATAAAAGAATGGGATGCACCCTTATCAAAGAGAACTCTAATAGGTTGATCATGAAATAAAATAATACCATCAAGAATGGAATGAGAAATACCTTGGCCACGAGATGTGTTGCCAGGGACTTGAGCCACATTTAACTTTCCCTCATTCCTGCTTTTACGTTTGAGGCATTGATGTATAAAGTGATCTGGGCTCTTACAATAGCGACAAGATTTGGGCTTAGAGCACTTATTCGCATAATGATCCCCAGACCCACAGTTGAAGCAACTCGCACCACTAGGAGAAGGAGACTTTGCCGCAGGGGTTGCCTGCTTACCCTTTTTGTTGGGATAAGGACCCTTGAATTTGTTTGGCCTCTTCTTGTTGTTGAAGTTTGGTTTAGCACCTTCCACTTCAACATCACTCTCTCTATCAGCCTCTTCAAGACGAAGAGCGATATCGACGAGTTGATCAAATGCGACTTCTAGTTTTAGGAGCAGTGGCTTCTTAAGACTCTTATTTAAGCCATAAACGAACCTCTGGTTCTTCTTCAATGGGGTGTTGATGTATTCAACCCCATATTTGGAGAGCGACTCGAAGGCTGCGACGTAATCAGTCACAGAGGATTGACCTTGAACAAGGTCTATAAAACGTCGAGCCAAGGTTACTTTCCCAGCTTCTAGTACAAACTTTAACTCGAAGCGTCCCTGAAATTGCTCCCAGGAGAGATCCGCTTCATTAATTTCTGAAATAAGGAGTTCGTACCAGTCCAATGCTCTCTCTTGGAGCATGCTGGAAGCCACCTGAACGCGGTGGAGATCGATAAGGTTCATGCGAGAAAAGATTCGATCGCATGATTTTATCCAAGCCTGGACCTCGATGATATTTTCCGAACCTTTGAAGGGCTTCCCACCCAAGTTGGTGTAATCGCTGCACAAGCGTGCAAATCCCGACTTTGGGTGAGTAGGTTCCGAGTTAGCTCCAGCTGCTTGAGCATTAGTTACTAAATCAAGAAGCTGTTGAGCAGTCATAAAAACTCCATCCGGTGGTGGAGCACTAGATGATCCAGCTCTGGGACGACCTGGTCTAGACATTCTTTTCCTTAAGAAAGAAAGAAGAGAAAGAAAATAGTTATTCACCAAATGAATATCAAACATTCTTGACAGGTGAAATAAGGAATCATAAAAGAAATAGGATGAATCGGTTTGAAAACCCGAACAAAATCCTAAAGCAAGACTCCTAAGGTGGACTTAGGATGATGATCCTTGTCAAGTTATTCTACATTGTTCCGAAGTTTGGCTCTGATACCAAGCTGTGACGCCCCACCTCTATACCCACGCTAGCCAAGAACACTCCGGAGTAGTGTTGTCAACTAGCACGGAGAATAAGGCTGTTGAGGAGCGACCATCCATGTAATTGCTTATCACACGGTGGCTATAAATAATCTTCGGAAACAAACATAGAAATAATCATATCACAAATCAGTCACAGATATCCATATCACAAAGGCGGAAGAAGATATGAATATATAACTAACACATGAAAGTGTACATCAGAGTAGTGGTCAATAAGATCCACGATAATACAAAAGAATAGCAACACATGCTATACAAAAGAATACAACTTTGAGTCTATATCTCAAGTGTATACAACAAAAACTGCTAATCTAAACAGTTAGCCAAAAGTCAGAGTGATGAATACCTGGGAAGAAGTCAAGCAGAAGCACCTGTAACATCTCGGTCTGACCCGAGTATTATTTAAGAAAATAATAAACGGATCAGTCTAGCTATAAATATCAGATGACCTGATATAACATAAAAGATATGGCATAAACATAAACATCCATAACGACATACCACTATAAGTATGTAAATAATGATCAACAGAAGATCAATCAATAAGAGATAATCAATATCACAAGAATCTTCTCAAAGATTCGAAGAGGGCATCATACCCTAAACTTGTACTCATAACAAGTCAATGACATAAATTCCAGAAATCAACACGAGAAATCCAGAAATCATAAAAAGGGAAAGAGGCCTATCACATGACGGTCCGAAGACCAAGGGGAGCTACCCCGCATGTGTGAATGGAATCACACAGATTGAGGTTAAGACTAACCAAAAAGCAGAAAGGTATGTGTGAATGGAATCACACAAGTGGTGTCTAGTCTAACCTTGCAATGAAAGAGACATCGCGCAATTGCTAGTCTAATTCATAAAGCGATCATCAAGATCAACGAGAAGTGTCAATTACACTAAGCTAGTAAATATAGAAGTTTAGCTTCATGTCCCATAACCACTTGCTTAACTTAAATATTTACGAACAAACTGTAAATCTTCACTAATAAAATTGTCACAAGAGGTTCAATCGAACAAGTCCAAGAATTAACCGACGAAGTGAATGCAAGCGTTTCATACCACTTGTTTTACTAAGTCGTTTAATTAGATTTCTCATCCGAGTGAGGTAAAGGCTTGTATATACTAATAGATTGGAAAACGGTTTAAGAAAAGAGCTTTGTTATTAAAAATAGAGTTGAAATTGTTTGTTAAAAGAGTTTTGATATTTACTACTAGTATTGAAACCTTTGTATTATAAAGTGACAAAACACATAAGCAAGTGTAGAAACAATCAGTCACAAAGATCGCATACGGAGATGCGAATAAAATCCAAGGAAATCAGCTCAATGTTTTTCAGATAAGATCCCCTACGGAGGGGGGGTCCAGGGGGGGTGGCAACCCCCCAAGGTGGGGGTGCGAGGTCTAACGACCTAAAGGGATAGGGATAGGGTCGAGCGACCTAAAGGTGTTCGCGACCTAACGAAGAGGGGGTGAGCGACCTATGGTCATAAACGAGACCGAGCGACCTAAGGGAATAAGGGCCGAGCGACCTAGCATTCGAACGACCTAAAAGAGGCGTGGGCTAAAGGAGACGCGACCTAAAAGAGGCGCGACCTAAAGGAGACGCGACCTAAAAGAACATAAGGTCAGACGACCTAACTGTATTGGGTCACGCGACCTAAAGAGGGGCGGCCTAGCGACCTAGAGTACACACGTCCAAAGGTGGGAACGACCTATCGAGGTAAGGTCCAACGACCTACGACCTAAACAAATAGGCCAAGCGACCTATAGGGTTAACGGTCTAATGACCTAACAGTTATGGGGTCACGCGACCTAACTAAGTACGCGACCTAGTGGGTAAGGGAGTCGAGCGACCTAACTGCATCCAGTGACGAGCGACCTAATGGAGTCAAGTAGCAAGCGACTTAACTAGTTAACGACTCAAGGGGGTCAACAACCTAAAGGTCCAACGACCTAAAGGTCCAACGACCTAAACCCGAACATACGAAAAGTGGCCAGAACGACCTAGGGGTTAACTCACATGCGACCTACGACCTAAGGCCCATGCGACCTACGACCTAACTCCGATACGAGCTAATAAGGCCAGAACGACCTAGGAGCAGAAAATCCACCAAAACGCTAAAAATCGGAGTTTTTCGCCAACCCAATCCAAACCAAATGCAAATATACATGCAAACACGATAGGGATTCATTCCCAACAGTCCAATATTGATATAGACTAGATTGGTGAGATAAAAATCTCACCTTTGCACTAAAGTTTATGAAGATGAAGCTTGAAAGCAAGGAGAAGCAATCCAAAGCTTGAATCCAATATCTTCTACTTGAATTTGGAGTTGAATGTTGGATTTGCAATTGAATTTGTGCTTGGAGTTTTAATTTCCCATTCCCTCCACCATTAATGCCAAAGCTTGATTAGTTAGGAAATTTATGAAGAGTGAGGAGAAGAGGGTTGGAACTTGGGCTTAATAGGCTAAACTAACCCAAAGTCCAAAGCGGGAAAAGTTAGTGAAATTTCACTAACTCCAAACCTATCGATGTTTATACTTAAAAAGTTGTAAACGACATTTCGAACTCAATGGAAGTGGTCTCGAGTCCTAATTTGACCGTTTGCAAAAAGTAGCTTTTCGGACCAAAATCCGATTAACGAGTTAATATTTAAATAAAATATTTAAATACAAACTCGATAAATATGCGGGTTGTTACAGTTTAGGGTTTCGATCGAAGCAGCACGAAGGTGGGGCGACTTAAGGCTGGGATAGCAGTGAGGCTTGGGCGAACGATGGGGAATTTGTGATGTCCCGGAAATTTAGGCAATAATTATTTAATAATTTCTTTGATAATTATTTTAAAATGTGAAATATTGATTTAATAATTTAATTTAAAACTGGAATTTTCTTTTGAAAATTAATAATTATTTAGTTTGTTAAATGATATTGTTTTCAAAGGTTAAAAATATTTAAGTAATAAATAATCTTTCTTAACTAATTTAAAAATATTTTATTTATGATGTATATACATTGTAAATAGAAGATTTGGTTTTTAATTTTAATTTTATTATTTAATAAAGGGTATTTTCTAATTTATATATAAATGAATAAATTGTAAATGGATTTAAATTAATCTAAATTAGTATTGTAAACTTTTAAAAATCTTTCTTATATCTTTATAGTAATGTAAATAAGTATTTATTTTGTTTATAAGAATAAATATAGTTTAATTTTGTTTTATAATAAAAGTTTGATTTGTTTTATTTTAAATTGCTTTTCTTTGAATAGATTTAATTCATTCTTGTTAAAATATAACATTTGATTTAAAATTTAGTTTTATAAAGAATGTTATTTTAAAAATAATCAATCAAACATTAAAATGAATGTTATAAGAAGTTATAAATAAACATGTAATTATTTCAAGGCTAAGGTTAATACAACATTTAAAACTTGCTAAAAACAAATTAGTAATGATTTAAGATAATTTAAATACATTTAGAAATTTAGAAATGGCTTTTAAATATTAACATGCATATGTGTTAATCATTTAACTAATGGAAGGGACAATTGTAAAATTTTCTACACCTAAACATAACAAGTGGCATTTGATTTCAAAGCTTTTTATTTTAATTTATATTGATAAGTGGATATAACAAATACTTTGGGGTTAAAACATTTTTTCTTCAGGAAAAAAAAAAAAACCTGAAAACCAGATTTTCAGAAAATCTGAAAATCTAAAATACAATTTCTAACTTATGTTCAAGAAACCAAATACAAATCATATTTCAGTAAAGATCAAAACCCAAAACAAATTGCATGTTTTAAAATCTGCAATCTTTCTCTTTAATTCTCAATTCTGCAAATCAATCTCTGCATTCAACTTTAAAACCTGCAAATAACAAATCTGCAAAGATCAACTTCAAATCAAAATTTAGAATGGAGTCTGCATACAATCTACATCATCAAGTAAAGCAACATCAACTTGCTAATGGCATCCAGGTTCATCATGCATTTGAAAAACAGTTCCTGGAAATTGGAATCTGCAGCTAAATTATTTTCTGCATCTTCAGTTTAAGGTGAGTGAACTTTTGTTTTAAAAACAGTTTCTTTTAAGTTAAAATTTTATAAATTTCCTGAATGAAATATTAGTTCACCTTAATTAGAAATCTGGGTGATTAGAACTACCTTGTTATCTATTTATTTATTTCTGCAAGAAGTTGAATATATATGTTGCATGTGAATTTATAAGATTGGGATGCTTGTATGATTCTATTGTGATCAATATGATATATATGTATGGAATTTCAATAATCCTAATCTACAGTTTTCTGTCTTAAAATATGTATTAATAGGAAACTTTATTCACTTGAGTAATTTTGTTAGAAAATAATATGTATAAACAGGGCATGCTTTTTAATTTTAATACAGGTTTTATAAAATTATGATTAGATTAGAAATTGTGGTCTGTTTCTTTCTGGAAACAACTCTGTAGTGAACATTTGAAATGAAACAAAATATCAAACTTCTAAAAAACATTAAAACAGTTTGTAACAGGATGCATGATTGAATTCATGGATTTTGGAAACTAATATTATAGTTTTAAATAAACTGTCAAGGAAAGGCATTTCTGTTTTAAAATAGAAATGGAAAATTTGATGTATATTGTAGGCTAGTGAATTTGGGGAGGGTTAAGATGCATACTGTAGTGGATTTAGGATGTTATGATGTTTCATGTCAGTGGTGTATTGATGTGAGATTGGAGTGGATTAGGTGATGGAGAATCAGAGAGAGAGGAGATGTGGATTGGGGGTTTCCAGGTTTTGAAACCTAGTCTTGCAGTGTTTAGGTTATGGGGTTCTGCACATCACTCTGTTGCATCGAGTTATTTGTGGTTTTGGGAGTTTGTAGAGGGGGTGTAATGGAAGCTATATCCAAGGTTGTGTCGATGATGGTGGCTAGAGGTGGAATTTATGGGTGTTGAAAGATTGGTTTTGGTTACAGTGGAACTCAGGGGAATTATTTGGGGTGTGCAGGGTTTTGACCCGAAGTAGAACTCGGGTAGTTTTGCTTCTGACTCGAAGCAATAGGTGTAGTAACTCGAAGTAAATCAGGGGGTTACTCGGGTAGCATGGTTACAGGTTTATAAGAGAGAGCTTTTACAGTTTTATTTTTATTTTTGTGTTGAATGGAAATCAAATTCTGGTGCAGGAGTTTGATTCATGTATGAATTGAAACTGAATTCATGTAGAGTTTGAATTCAAAGCTTTTAGAAAATGAAATGTCTTAGACAAGTTTAAAGTTTGGTTTTAAATCAAAATTAAATCTGTTTCAGGTTTTAAACCTGAAAGTTGTTTTGCAGTTTTTAAGAATTTTGAATGAAGCTCCTATTTTAAAGATTGTAAATTAAATCAAGTGTAAGATTTAAACTGAATTCAAATGTAGCTTTGAATTCAAAGTTTTAAAAAAAATATATCTTAAATTTAAACAAGATTTAAAATTTTGTTTAAAATCAGGAGTTAAAACAGTTTGCAGGTTTTTAAAGCCAGAGAGTAAATTTTGCAGTTTTTTAGTTAAGTAAATTCATATTATTTTTAGTTAGAATCTGATTTAAATGGAAGTTAAATCTAATTTCAAATGAGGTTTGAAATTCAAAGTTTTTAAAAATGAAACCTTTAAATTTAAACAAGTTTTAAATTCAGATTTGAAGACAAGTCTAAAAACAGTTTCAGGTTTGTCTTTTTAAACCAGAATTAGATTTAAAAACAGTTTTGTAAGTTTTTAAAGGTATGAACAGATTTAAAGGTTGAAGTAAAACCTAAATTTGTTTTTGAATTCAGATTAAAAACTGTTTTCAAGTTACTTAGAAACCAGTTTTGAATTCAGTAGTTTGTAAATTTAAAAATGAATGAACATATTCAAAAGTTTAAAAGAAATTGATTTCTAATAAGTTTAAACCTGAAAGAATTTAGTTCCTTTAGTATTTGAAAGTATTTGAAGTAAAATATGAAGTGTTGATTTAAATTTAAAAGTTGAAAATAATCAATTTATTTTCAATGCTTAATTTATCAAGTAATTTAGTTTTAAATCTTTTTTATATTTAAGTGATGAATGATGTTTAAACATTCATTTTTATTTTATGGTTTATAATTATTTTTGGAATTAATGAATCTTTAAATAAAATTTGAAATTGAATTTAATTCTTAGAAATGTATTGTTTTAATACATTTTGAATTTAAATGAGTCATTTGATAGTAATTTGATTATTTTGAAAATCTTTAAGATAATTAAGGGTTTACTTAATTATTTGATTTTGAATAATGGTTTAGATTAATTTTGATAATTAATCTAATTCAAATTTTCTTAAGTACTAATGAATGAAATGATGTTAATTAATATTTGGTGATAATTATCTAAGGATAATTAAGTAATTAATTAATGTCAATAAACTTTAATATTGTGATTGTTAAGTTAATTAATTTAGTTTAATTAATTTAAATAAATCATTTGATGATTTTAAGAATGTAATTACTTAATGTAATTAGTGGAGCAGGATTACTTAGAGAAGTAATAATGATAATTACTGGAATGTAATTAGTAATTTGGATAATTACTTTTGTAATTAATTAAGGAATTAATTAATGATTAATTATTGGATAATTAATTTGATTAATGAGTAATTAAAGATAGTTAATTACTTAATATAATATTAATCAAGGCGATTAATAATTGGATTAATTACTAAATACAATTAATTTTAATTAAGTAATTTATTAAATATTAGAAATCATTAATTATTATAATTAATGATGTAATTAAGGATTGTTTAATTAAATAATAAATAATTAATTAAGTGATTAATTAATTGTAATTAATTAAGGATAAATATAATTAATTATAATTAATTAATAATTGAAGTAATTAAATGTTAATTACTTATGATTAAGGTTAATTAATTTATAAAATTTATTAAGGACTAATTACTTATTGTAATTAGTGAATGATTAATCAAAGATGTTTAATCAAGTTTAATACTTAGTGAATAATTAATTAACTGGGTTAATTAATTAATGGATGTTAAGCAAGATTTAAATGTGTTAATTAATTTAATTTAATTTAAATTAATTAGAGATGGTTGTAATTACTTTAATTCATTTTAAATTAATTATAATTGATGGTTAATGAATCTTTGCTTATGGATGCTATTGATTGAATGTTGTGATCTCAGTAATGAGACTAGTTGTATCTGTATGATATGGATGATTAGTTTAAGTATGATAGTTTGTGAAGGATTATTTGGTTGTGATGATTATCTGTTTATGGATGATACATATTATCTGTTATGATATGAATGTGATTATCTATTGCTAGATGTACTTTATCTATCTGTATGAAATAGATAATAACGAGATAAGTTAATTATTTAAAACCCTTAAGTACAACTTGGACATTAAAATGGCGTTTGGTTTCGGTGAGACCGGGATCGGGTTTCCATATTTGGATATCCGAAAACCACATCGATTCCAATTAAACGTTAGGTCGTTAATCCAAGTGGAGCAAGTGAAGACTCGAGGTGTAAGGGCTATACGTCAGTATAACTCTGTGGGTGATTCCGTAATGAGTTTGACGGAATAGTACTTATAGATTCGAGATGGTGATTTAGAGTGCAAGGGTTATCGTCGTTAACTCTAAGGGTGATTCCAATACGAGTGTAACGAGATAATGCCTTCGGTTTCGTTCGAATCCGAACGAACTTGTATGGATTGAATGCTTTCAGAACATCGTCAGGCGGACGATGAGCATTCTAAGTTTGTTATGTCCTATAAAGGTAATCGTAGCCTCAAGCCTTATCAACCGGGAATGGCTAAAACAGGGGAGGTGCAGCAAAGCTTCGTGGGTAGCACCCACTTGAGAGCAAGATTTATCCCTGTCTAGAGGTCCCTTTATATTTCGGTTGTGTGGCAATTGGTGACGACCAATCTGCGGGGTAGTCTCGTTCGGAACTGTTCAGTAAGGAACGGGTCAGGCTTTGTGTTGTAGGGGATGAAGGGAGTAATCCTCGGTACGGTGATCTAGGCCACGTACTGTGACGGGCGGTACCCCAGTAGCCCTGCCATTGATGGAAACCCATTTTCCGTACGTGACCCTACGGTTTTGATTGTATTACCCACTTTTGTGGCTAGTAGCTGGAATTTAATAGATGTAACAATTTCGGCTATTTCTTATTTACTTGAAAACCCTAGACATTATTATAATATCACTGGATTTCCTATCAAATGTTTTGGTTAGCGTAAGGTAAAAACTTTTCCATGTTTATGTGTGGGAAGTCTTACGTGATACCTTTTGTTTTCAAAGGATTTTCTAAAGTTAAGCAACCTTTAGCCCCGTTTACTCACACCAGACCCCTGTCTGACCTGAGTGTTTATTTTCTGTTTATTTAACCTCTTGGGTACTCATATTATGTATGAGTAGTCAAGTGTTCGGGATTGCTTTGTCGAGTTTCTGGAGGAGATAATGGAGCAGGAGGCTTCAGCGTGTAGATATATTTAGTGGTTCCGCTGTGTTTGAGTTGTATCTGATTTTCTCTGATATACTTGGATTGTAATAGCTAGACAGATGTTTATAACTGTCTAGTTTTGTGTTGTATTAGCTGTATTACTCTGATGTATATGATACTATGTAAAGTATTATGTGGTATTATAATTTATTCGATTCTGTTGTGAGATTCTGATGTGGTCTGTTCTTTCTTTCCTTTCTCTTTTCTATCCCTTTCTTTCTTCTTAATGATGCAACTTTCTGGAGTGTGGAAGTTGGGTCGTTACAAAGTGGTATCAGAGCATTAGGTTGAGTGAATACCTAGGCTCTGTAGTGGTGTCCTTGTTGAGAGAGCGTATTTGTAATTTTGAATATATATATTTATATATTTATTTCTGCCTATTTGTTGGGTTACCTGTTCGGGTTTTCCAATGTAAGTAATAAAGGTAGATTGGGTAGTGGTGGTGTGTGTAGCACAACTACCAATGTTTGGAGTTCGAGTGTTTGAAGTTGGAAGTGATCTGCTAGGGCAGTTTTGGGCATCTTGAGTAGCTTGGCAGTTTGGTGTGAAGGATTTGACCAATCTCTAAAGGAAATCTTTTTAAGATTCGGAGTATATTTTTGGATTGTAAGCTGGATTTCACTCGTGTGAGTGGACTCTCTTGAGTTTGGATTAGTTGGGAGTTCTGAAGCCAGCAATGGTATTTTGGCAACCTCAGGAAGGAGTTCTGTCTGTATTTGAGTTGAGACTCAGTATGGCAGAGTGTTTTGAGCTTGGTTTGGAAGCGAGTTTCCTGAGAGATATCTTTCTATCTGGAAGGCTCTATTGTGAAGAGGCTGGTGTAGCTTTGAGGTTAGATGAGCTTTTGGATAAGGAAGTTTTGGCAGCAGTAGCAGCAGAGAGGGGCCTGTTTCTTCGATGGTTCTGAAGTCTCTGTGATTCTTCTGTCAGTATTCCGGGCATACGATGGAGCTTATCCATTTCTTATGGAAGCTCAGCTGGGTGTGATGTTAGTGGTTAAGAGGTGGACCACTAGTTTTTCTTTGAAGACTTTAGCTGTTCTGATTGTTGAAGTGAGAACGATTTCTTGGAATCTGAACTGAGTGGAATCGCAAAAGTGACTTGCGATGGTTCGGAGGTTCTCTGAGTAATTTTTATTGTGGGGTTATGACTGAATCGGATAGGTCACTGAGATTTTATGGAATTTGATGAACAATATTCCGGGATAAGTTGATCAAGTTTATACTTGTGTTCATCAACAGCATTCACAAATCAGAGTTGCGCAGTGGAAGCATGGTGGCAGCTATTCCAGAATAGAAGCAGCATCCGATTCTTTGGGAATTTGAGTTTTGTCTTGGATCAGAGGATTTCCAGGAAATTCATTTTGGATCTGGAGACTTGATTGTTTTGTATCTGTTTGTTTCCAGTAGGTTGGAAGTCTTCTGATATTTTTGTGGTAGAGTTTGTGTGGTGGATTGTGTTTGATCTAGAAGGTTGGAAGCAGCCCAGGATCGTCAGGAGAGATTTGTGGATATGAGTATTGGATTTTTTGAGAATTGAGTGTTTGGTCTACGGGATTGTATTTCCAGTTCGGATGGCTGGAATTTTGTTTTGTTTTCACGTATCTCTGAGGGAGTACGTGTATGGTTTATTTCTGGTTTTGGACTCAGTAGTTCTGAGAGGTTTGAGAGTTGATCAGGACTTGTCTGTAGTCCTGTATTCTGTTTAGATTTGTAGATCTAGATATATAGGAGCTCTAGATCTGGGTGGTGTAGCTAGTTTAGATTTTGTAGGGCGGGTGTCCCGGTATTTGTACTTGGAAACTCTAGGGAATCTTATCCAGAATTTTGTCTGGATAATTAGAATTATTTGTTTTGAATTAGTTGCTATGGTTGCTAGTATTTTGGTTGATAGCATCTGTTTGCTCTTTTAAATTTAAAATCTGTATGAGATTATTAAATTACCTTTGCTTTTAAATTTCGGGGACGAAATTCTTTTAAGGGGGAAGGAATGTGATGTCCCCGAAATTTAGGCAATAATTATTTAATAATTTCTTTGATAATTATTTTAAAATGTGAAATATTGATTTAATAATTTAATTTAAAACTGGAATTTTCTTTTGAAAATTAGTAATTATTTAATTTGTTAAATGATATTGTTTTCAAAGGTTAAAAATATTTAAGTAATAAATAATCTTTCTTAACTAATTTAAAAATATTTTATTTATGATGTATATACATTGTAAATAGAAGATTTGGTTTTTAATTTTAATTTTATTATTTAATAAAGGGTATTTTCTAATTTATATATAAATAAATAAATTGTAAATGGATTTAAATTAATCTGAATTAGTATTGTAAACTTTTAAAAATCTTTCTTATATCTTTATAGTAATGTAAATAACTATTTATTTTGTTTATAAGAATAAATATAGTTTAATTTTGTTTTATAATAAAAGTTTGATTTGTTTTATTTTAAATTGCTTTTCTTTGAATAGATTTAATTCATTCTTGTTAAAATATAACATTTGATTTAAAATTTAGTTTCATAAAGAATGTTATTTTAAAAATAATCAATCAAACATTAAAATGAATGTTATAAGAAGTTATAAATAAACATGTAATTATTTCAAAGCTAAGGTTAATACAACATTTAAAACTTGCTAAAAACAAATTAGTAATGATTTAAGATAATTTAAATACATTTAGAAATTTAGAAATGGCTTTAAAATATTAACATGCATATGTGTTAATCATTTAACTAATGGAAGAGACATTTGTAAAATTTTCTACACCTAAACATAACAAGTGGCATTTGATTTCAAAGCCTTTTATTTTAATTTATATTGATAAGTGGATATAACAAATACTTTGGGGTTAAAACATTTTTTCTTCAGAAAAAAAAAAACCTGAAAACCAGATTTTCAGAAAATCTAAAAATCTAAAATACAATTTCTAACTTATGTTCAAGAAACCAAATACAAATCATATTTCAGTAAAGATCAAAACCCAAAACAGATTGCATGTTTTAAAATCTGCAATCTTTCTCTTTAATTCTCAATTCTGCAAATCAATCTCCGCATTCAACTTTAAAACCTGCAAATAACAAATCTGCAAAGATCAACTTCAAATCAAAATTTAGAATGGAGTCTGCATACAATCTACATCATCAAGTAAAGCAACATCAACTTGCTAATGGCATCCAGGTTCATCATGCATTTGAAAAACAGTTCCTGGAAATTGGAATCTGCAGCTAAATTATTTTCTGCATCTTCAATTTAAGGTGAGTGAACTTTTGTTTTAAAAACAGTTTCTTTTAAGTTAAAATTTTATAAATTTCCTGAATGAAATATTAGTTCACCTTAATTAGAAATCTGGGTGATTAGAACTAACTTGTTATCTATTTATTTATTTCTGCAAGAAGTTGAAATATATGTTGCATGTGAATTTATAAGATTGGGATGCTTGTATGATTCTATTGTGATCAATATGATATATATGTATGGAATTTCAGTAATCCTAATCTACAGTTTTCTGTCTTAAAATATGTATTAATAGGAAACTTTATTCACTTGAGTAATTTTGTTAGAAAATAATATGTATAAACAGGGCACGCTGTTTAATTTTAATACAGGTTTTATAAAATTATGATTAGATTAGAAATTGTGGTCTGTTTCTTTCTGGAAACAACTCTGTAGTGAACATTTGAAATGAAACAAAATATCAAACTTCTAAAAAACATTAAAACAGTTTGTAACAGGATGCATGATTGAATTCATGGATTTTGGAAACTAATATTACAGTTTTAAATAAACTGTTAAGGAAATGCATTTCTGTTTTAAAACAGAAATGGAAAATTTGATGTATATTGTAGGCTAGTGAATTTGGGGAGGGTTAAGATGCATACTGTAGTGGATTTAGGATGTTATGATGTTTCATGTTAGTGGTGTATTGATGTGAGATTGGAGTGGATTAGGTGATGGAGAATCAGAGAGAGAGGAGATGTGGATTGGGGGTTTTCCAGGTTTTGAAACCTAGTCTTGCAGTGTTTAGGTTATGGGGTTCTGCACATCACTCTGTTGCATCGAGTTATTTGTGGTTTTGGGAGTTTGTAGAGGGGGTGTAATGGAAGCTATATCCAAGGTTGTGTCGATGATGGTGGCTGGAGGTGGAATTTATGGGTGTTGACAGATTGGTCTTGGTTACAGTGGAACTCAGGGGAATTATTTGGGGTGTGCTGGGTTTCGACCCGAAGTAGAACTCGGGTAGTTTTTCTTCTGACTCGAAGCAATAGGTGTTGTGACTCGAAGTAAATCAGGGGGTTACTCGGGTAGCATGGTTACAGGTGTATAACAGAGAGCTTTTACAGTTTTTTTTTATGTTGAATGGAAATCAAATTCTGGTGCAGGAGTTTGATTCATGTATGAATTGAAACTGAATTCAAGTAGAGTTTGAATTCAAAGCTTTTAGAAAATGAAATGTCTTAGACAAGTTTAAAGTTTGGTTTTAAATCAAAATTAAAACTGTTTCAGGTTTTAAACCTGAAAGTTGTTTTGCAGTTTTTAAGAATTTTGAATGAAGCTCCTATTTTAAAGATTGTAAATTGAATCAAGTGTAAGATTTAAACTGAATTCAAATGTAGCTTTGAATTCAAAGTTTTAAAAAAAATATATCTTAAATTTAAACAAGATTTAAAATTTTGTTTAAAATCAGGAGTTAAAACAGTTTGCAGGTTTTTAAAGCCAGAGAGTAAATTTTGCAGTTTTTTAGTTAAGTAAATTCATATTATTTTTAGTTAGAATCTGATTTAAATGGAAGTTAAATCTAATTTCAAATGAGGTTTGAAATTCAAAGTTTTTAAAAATGAAACCTTTAAATTTAAACAATTTTAAATTCAGATTTGAAGACAAGTCTAAAAACAGTTTCAGGTTTGTCTTTTTAAACCAGAATTAGATTTAAAAACAGTTTTGTAAGTTTTTAAAGGTATGAACAGATTTAAAGGTTGAAGTAAAACCTAAATTTGTTTTTGAATTCAGATTAAAAACTGTTTTCAAGTTACTTAGAAACCAGTTTTGAATTCAGTAGTTTGTAAATTTAAAAATGAATGAACATATTCAAAAGTTTAAAAGAAATTGATTTCTAATAAGTTTAAACCTGAAAGAATTTAGTTCCTTTAGTATTTGAAAGTATTTGAAGTAAAATATGAAGTGTTGATTTAAATTTAAAAGTTGAAAATAATCAATTTATTTTCAATGCTTAATTTATCAAGTAATTTAGTTTTAAATCTTTTTTATATTTAAGTGATGAATGATGTTTAAACATTCATTTTTATTTTATGGTTTATAATTATTTTTGGAATTAATGAATCTTTAAATAAAATTTGAAATTGAATTTAATTCTTAGAAATGTATTGTTTTAATACATTTTGAATTTAAATGAGTCATTTGATAGTAATTTGATTATTTTGAAAATCTTTAAGATAATTAAGGGTTTACTTAATTATTTGATTTTAAATAATGGTTTAGATTAATTTTGATAATTAATCTAATTCAAATTTTCTTAAGTATATAATGAATGAAACGATGTTAATTAATATTTGGTGATAACTATCTAAGGATAATTAAGTAATTAATTAATGTCAATAAACTTTAATATTGTGATTGTTAAGTTAATTAATTTAGTTTAATTAATTTAAATAAATCATTTGATGATTTTAAGAATGTAATTACTTAATGTAATTAGTGGAGCAGGATTACTTAGAGAAGTAATAATGATAATTACTGGAATGTAATTAGTAATTTGGATAATTACTTTTGTAATTAATTAAGGAATTAATTAATGATTAATTATTGGATAATTAATTTGATTAATGAGTAATTAAAGATAGTTAATTACTTAATTTAATATTAATCAAGGTGATTAATAATTGGATTAATTACTAAATACAATTAATTTTAATTAAGTAATTTATTAAATATTAGAAATCATTAATTATTATAATTAATGATGTAATTAAGGATTGTTTAATTAAGTAATAATTAATTAATTAAGTAATTAATTAATTGTAATTAATTAACGATAAATATAATTAATTATAATTAATTAATAATTGAAGTAATTAAATGTTAATTACTTATGATTAAGGTTAATTAGTTTATAAAATTTATTAAGGACTAATTACTTATTGTAATTAGTGAATGATTAATCAAAGATGTTTAATCAAGTTTAATACTTAGTGAATAATTAATTAACTGGGTTAATTAATTAATGGATGTTAAGCAAGATTTAAATTTGTTAATTAATTTAATTTAATTTAAATTAATTAGAGATAGTTGTAATTAATTTAATTCATTTTAAATTAATTATAATTGATGGTTAATGAATCTTTGCTTATGGATGCTATTGATTGAATGGTTGTGATCTCAGTAATGAGACTAGTTGTATCTGTATGATATGGATGATTGGTTTAAGTATGATAGTTTGTGATGGATTATTTGGTTGTGATGATTATCTGTTTATGGATGATACAGATTATCTGTTATGATATGAATGTGATTATCTATTGCTAGATGTAGTTTATCTATCTGTATGAAATAGATAATAATGAGATAAGTTAATTATTTAAAACCCTTAAGTACAACTTGGACATTAAAATGGCGTTTGGTTTCGGTGAGACCGGGATCAGGTTTCCATATTTGGATATCCGAAACATCGATTCCAATTAAACGTTAGGTCGTTAATCCAAGTGGAGCAAGTGAAGACTCGAGGTGTAAGGGCTATACGTCAGTATAACTCTGTGGGTGATTCCTTAATGAGTTTGACGGAATAGTACTTATAGATTCGAGATGGAGATTTAGAGTGCAAGGGTTATCGTCGTTAACTCTGAGGGTGATTCCAATACGAGTGTAATGAGATAATGCCTTCGGTTTCGTTCGAACCCGGAACGAACTTGTATGGATTGAATGCTTTCAGAACATCGTCAGGCGGACGATGTGCATTCTAAGTTTGTTATGTCCTATAAAGGTAATCGTTACCTCAAGCCTCATCAACCGGGAATGGCTAAAACAGGGGAGGTGCAGCAAAGCTTCGTGGGTAGCACCCACTTGAGAGCAAGATTTATCCCTGTCTAGAGGTCCCTTTATATTTCGGTTGTGTGGCAGTTGGTGACGACCAATCTGCGGGGTAGTCTCGTTCGGAACTGTTCAGTAAGGAACGGGTCCGGCTTTGTGTTGCAGGGGATGAAGGGAGTAATCCTCGGTACGGTGATCTAGGCCACGTACTGTGACGGGCGGTACCCCAGTAGCCCTGCCATTGATGGAAACCCATTTTCCCTACGTGACCCTACGGTTTTGATTGTATTACCCACTTTTGTGGCTAGTAGCTGGAATTTAATAGATGTAACAATTTCAGCTATTTCTTATTTACTTGAAAACCCTAGACGCTATTATAATATCACTGGATTTCCTATTTTGGTTAGCGTAAAGTAAAAACTTTTCCATGTTTATATGTGGGAAGTCTTACGTGATACCTTTTGTTTTCAAAGGATTTTCTAAAGTTAAGCAACTTTTAACCCGTTTACTCATACCAGACCCCTGTCTGACCTGAGTGTTTATTTTCTGTTTATTTAAACTCTTGGGTACTCATATTATGTATGAGTAGTCAAGTGTTCAGGATTGCTTTGACGAGTTTCTGGAGGAGATAATGGAGCAGGAGGCTTCAGCGTGTAGATATATTTAGTGGTTCCGCTGTGTTTGAGTTGTGTCTGATTTTCTCTGATATACGTGGATTGTAATAGCTAGACAGATGTTTATAACTGTCTAGTTTTGTGTTGTATTAGCTGTATTACTCTGATGTATATGATACTATGTAAAGTATTATGTGGTATTATAATTTATTCGATTCTGTTGTGAGATTCTGATGTGGTCTGTTCTTTCTTTCCTTTCTCTTTTCTATCCCTTTCTTTCTTCTTAATGATGCAACTTTCTGGAGTGTGGAAGTTGGGTCGTTACAGAATTAATGGACCAGAGTGCTCGATAGATGAGGTAACAGTTCCTGTTTATAATTAAAAATTGAATAAATAAATATTTATATATATGCAGGAAGAAAAATGAAAATAAAAATTTACAGTAAGGTTTTGATGTAGTTTTTATATACATATATATTTCAATTTAAAATATATTTAAGAAAACAGTAATTAATATGGGCAGTAAGGTAGCAGTCTTATTTCTTTTTATTTTAATTTATTCTATTTAACCAATACACACACACACACACACACACACACACACACACACACACACACACACTCTTAAGGAAATATAATGGTTGTTACACATTTTAAAATCTTACTGTTAAATTTTTAAATAGACAGTATGGAGATGTGTGTGTGTATATATATTATAAAGTATATTAAGATATATATATACCTATTTCAATTTAAATATACATAAATAAACGGAAAATTATATATGTATAAGATTTGGATAAATATAGGAATTTTTTTAGAGTTTATATAAAGCAGATTTTTAAAGGTGTATATAAGTTGTTTTAATAATAATAATAAAATACATATATACCCATATTTATTTGCTACCTTAATTTTATCATAATGGAGATTAATTTGTTCAACAAACTTATTTAATTAGTTTGTCACTAAAAATATTTATAAAAAGGAAATTGATTTAAAAATTAAACTATTAGTTAAATTAGAATTTTTAGCTAATTATATTTATTTAAAAGTTAATAAATTGTTTGATTAATTCAAATTGCTAATAAATCGTCAATGGCAAATTATTTGTAGATAGTAATAAATCATGAATTTTTTATACAAGGTCAAAAGCCGAAAAGAACAAGCTAGTTATTTCTAAAAAAAAAAAGAGAAAGCGCGTGAAAAATGATAAGGTCTGGAGTGGATTGCAAAACAAAATCAAAGGTGAGTTAACCTCACTCATCTGGGTTATTATTAAATTTAAATAGTTAAATTTAAATTTTGAATGAATGAATGGACTGGATGTGGTATATTATATATAGTAGTATATATATATTGGAGTGATTGATTTCCCATATTATATAGCGGACGAGACCCTATGCGCCACATAATAGCGGATGAGATAATATAACCCTATATACCATGATATTCCACCTTGTAGTGGAATTGGTATTTTATATTGTGCTAACATCTGTGGATGTAGGGAAACATGTTGGAGGGATCCAACTGGATTGCTCAAAATATTTTAGATTTGTTTTATTATTCTGTGATATGATTTGATAACCTAAGATAGACCATATTGGTAATTGAAATGTTGAATGCTACGGTTTGATTGAATATGTTTGGCTATACTGAGTTACCAAAAATATATAGACTGGATTTCTGGAAAGAAAATAAAAGGAGAAAGAATTTGTAAGTAAAATGATTATAGAGAATTTGGGATAAATTAAAGGATAAAAGAGGATTTTAAATTTTAGTAAATAAATTCCGAGTATGGGAAAGGAGATTTTGAATAAAAGGGAAATAATGAATTTTAAAACCTAAGTGATATTATTTAAAGGGATAAAGAATTTATTTTAAAATCCAAGGTTTAAATCTATTGGAAAGGATAAAGAAGGAATTTGGAAAAGTATAAAATTGGTAATTTCAGTTAAATAAGATTTTAAATCATATTTAAAGAAGTAAAATCTGAAGTTATTGGGTTTGAAATAAAAAATGGAGTAAGTAAAGGAATTCATTTTAAATAGAGTTAATTTTGAAAATCAATATGAAATTGATTTAGTGTATGAAATTATGATTTAAAGAAAGATGAGGCTATGGGATTTATAAACTGGGTTTATAAGGTGAAACAAGATATCAGTGGATATTTGAAAATATAAATTCACGGTGGGAATTTATGAAGGAATGGGTAAATTGTTTTAAAAATAAATAGTGGTTTATTTTTAAAGGTATGGAATTAGGAAGTGTAATTCCCTGGAAAGCCAAGTATATTTTAAAGGAGAATTTTTATGCATAAGTTAAAGGCTTTAAAAATTTGTTTTAAAGAAATGTTTTAGGAAATTTATTATTTTTAAATGTTTTAATTTTTAAATTAAATATTATTTAAATTTATTTTAGTAGAATTATTTTAAAAGGTTAATTGGTATTATGTTTTAAAAAATAATTATTAATATTTATATTTTATAAAGTAATTTTATTTTAAAGATAATCTGGGTAAAGTTTATTTGAAAACTTGTATAGAATTTCGTAACTCTTATTTTAAATTTAGTTTGGCTTAACTTTTATTATAAAAACTAGTTTTATATTTTATAAAGTAGTTTTATTTTAAATATTTTTAAAGCATATATTTTTGAATAAAGTGTTTAAGTAGTTTAATTTAAATGTTTTAAAGTATATTTTATAATAAAGTGTTTAAAATTATTTTAAAATCTAAAGTATTTGCACTTGGTGATTTCTGCGGAAATAGAAAATATATGGGGAATTTATTCCGTGAGAGAAAGATGGTTTGAAACTATTTTCAAAGGATTAAAAAGTGGAAATATATCTTGCGAAGATATTTTGAGGTAAATAAATAATTTGGAAGAAATTGTTATGGATTGATGATTGTTTATGAATGTTATTTGATAGTTAAATAATTAACTATCAATATTGGCCAATGCGCTGATCGTTTCGAAGAGACCGAGACCGAGATTAATTTTCCAAAAACCACTTTGATCTGGTTTAAACGTTTTCGTGAGAAGGCAAGAGTTTGGACTCAAAGATGGAGCAGTGAAGTGCAAGGGCTAGTCGTACTAATCCTAAGGGTGATTCCAAAATGTATGTAGTAGGAGTAGTGCCTTAGGTTTCGTCCAAACCCAGAATGGACTTGTATGGACGAATGCTTTAAGAACATCATCAGGGGGATGATGAGCATTTTAAGTGATTGTGAGCTATAAAGGTAACGCATAGCCTCGAGCCTCATCAACCGGGAATGGCTAAACAGAGGAGGTGCACACAAGGCTAAGTGGCTAGCAACCAATTAGGGTAAGGTCACCCCTGTCTAGATGTCCCTTCATATATTCGGTTGTGTGATGGTTGCTGATCCCAACCGCGGGGTAAACTTATTCAGAATATCCAGTAAGTGGTAGCCCTGGCTTTGTGTCGCAGGGGATTTAGGGTGGATCCTCGATACGGTGATCTAGACCACGTACTGTCACGGGCGGTACCCCAATAGCCCTGCCATTGATGGAAACCCATTTTTCCCTACGTGCCTTTACAGTTTTGTTTGTAAACCTATTAGCTGGAATTTAAATGTAACAATTTCGACTATTTGAATAAGTTTTTTATATAGGCACTATTATAATATCAGAGGAATTTATAAGAAATGGTTTGGTTATCGTAAGGTAAAACCCAGCATGTTTATTTGTGGCGTGGTCTTACAAGATACCTTTGATTTCAAATGGTTTTGAATACTTTAATAATCCAATTGAGTGTATTTTCCCACGCTGGTTTTCCAGACTGACTCGGGTGTTATTTAACTACAATGCTCGGTTGAGACCGAGTATTATAGAGTACAGATTCTGAATGGATTGCTGTGGAGCTCTGGAGACGAGCTAGACGACGAGGCGTATTTTCCGTAGGTTTATATTTCCGCTGTGTAGAGTAAGCAGTATATTTAGCTTTGGAAGGACGAGATATTATAACCATCCTGAATTGTGTTGTTGTTTGTATTGAGCGCTGATGATGTAATGTATAAAATAGATATAGTTTTCTTTTGTGTAAAGATCAGTTATTATCTGTTATATTTTATTTCCGCTGCGTTGATAAGATTCTGATATTGTTCTATTTCTTCTTATATCTCCTTCTTATTTAACTCTAACGGTCGTATTTCCGTTCACCTTGAGTTGATATGTTGGAGAATAGTGTCGACGCAAGGGTACGAGTTTGCGGGCTGTTATAAATACTTTGTCTTTAAATGTTATAGGCTTCATGACTTCACTAAGAATTGCGAATCTGGTTGGTGGATCCACAACACTTAGTTTACTTTGTAAAGGTGTCGAGATTATTTTATTTGATTATGCTTTCCGAGCCGATTTGCATGTTATGCCTTACTTAGATTTCAGAATGATTTTGAGAATGGATTGGCTTAATCGTTATGAAGCCCACATCCAATGTTTCGAGAGGAATGTCCATCTTCGACATCCTCAATCTGTTAAGCATATTTCTACTGTTCTTAAAGATTCAGATTCTAATTCGGTAGCATTCTTATATTCTCTAGATCTACATGATGACGATAATGATGATGAGGAAGATTTCATTTCCCTCATTCACGTTGTTCGTGAATTTTCCGACATATTTGAGCCAGTTTTAGGATTATCACCAAAGCAAGATATTGAGTTTAGAATTAATCTAATACTTAGAGAACTATCTATCACTTGTCCTCCTTATCATATGTCCAGTAAGGAAAATGAGGAGATGCGTAAGCAATTATCCGAATTGGAAGAAAAACAATCTATTCGTTCTAGTTCCTCTCCTTGGGAAGCTTCAGCTATCTTTGTAAAGAAATTCGATGGTACACTTAGGCTTTGCATTGACTACCACAAGCTTAATGATTACCATGAAGAATAAATATCCTTTACCCTGGATTGATAATCTACTCGATCAACTCAGCGGTGCTAGAGTCTTTTCACAGTTAGACTTAGCAACCAGTTTTCATCAGGTTCATATTGCAGAGGATAGCATTCCTTTAACATCGTTTCGTACTAGTTACGGATCTTATAAATGGATTGTTATGCCATTTGGTTTAACGAATGCTCCAGCTTATTTCGTTTACCTTATGAACCGAGTTTTCAAAGACTTTCTCGATCGGTTTATTTTCATCTTTATAGATGATATTCTTGTGTATTCTAAAATCGAGGAAGAGCATGAAAACATCTTCGGATTGTATCGAAAACTCTTAAGAGCAATCAATTGAAAGCAAAATTCTCCAAGTGCCACTTTTGGCAATCTCGTGTGAAATTTTTAGGACATATTATTTCTTAATCTGGAATTTCCATGGATCCTTCAAAGTTTGAAGCTATTCAAGGTTGAAAGAAACCTATGAGTATGATGGAAATTCATAGCTTTCTTGGATTGGAGGGTTATTACCATCATTTAATAATTTTTTTTTAAAATATTCGTACCTCTTAATAGTTGACAAAGAAGGGAGTTAAATACATTTGGTTAGACAAATGTGAAGTTGATTTTCAGAAATAAAAGAATTTCTTTCCGATGCTCATATTTTTGTGATTCTCGAAGGAAACCAAGACTTAACTGTTTATACCGATGTTAGTCATGTTGGTTTGGGAGTCATTCTCGTGCAAAAGGAATGTGTTATCGCTTATGCTTCTAGGCAATTTAAGCCTGCCGAGACGAGGTATGTCACTCATGATTTAGAGCTCGCGGCCATTGTTTTCGCCTTTAGAATTTGGTGTCATTATCTTTTTGGAGAGCTACACTGATCATAAATCTTTATAATATTTATTTTCTCAAAAGGAACTTAATTTCCTTCAACAAAGTTAGCTCGAATTCCTTGCATCATATGATCTTGCTATTCTTTATACTCTCAGAAAGGGAAATCGTGTCACCGATGCCCTTAGTCGTAAGAAATAAGCGATTGTTTCTTTAATGATATCCGAATGGAATGATCTCGAGACTTTGTCTACTTTTGAGATTCGAGATCGTGAACCCAATTCATGTTCGTCTCTTATTTTATGTAGCCTTAAGGCTCATCCTTCTTTTTTAGACCACATTCCTGAAGCTCAAAACCATGATCCCAAATTGGCTCGTCTTAGCCAAAGTTGTAGGGTTAGAAATATTGATGGTTTAAAACACTTTGAAATGATGCTCATGGAGGTATTCGAAAATTTGGTAGACTTATTGTACCGAATATTAGTGATCTTCGTAAAGACATTTTAGAAGATTCTCGTCGTTCTAAATTTACCGTTCATCCTAGAATTAGTAAAATGTATGCGGACATGAAATGACTTTATTGTTGGGATGGAATGAAATCTAATATTGCTAACTTTATTAAGCGTTGCATGTTTGCAAACTCATAAAGACCAAGCATCAAAGGCCCGGTGGGTTATTACAACCTTTAGACATTCTAGTTTAGAAGTGGGATCAAATTTCCATTGACTTTATTGATGGTCTTCCCCTCTCTCGTTCGGGTCATGACAGTTTGTGGGTGATAATAGATAGACTTACGAAATCCGCCCATTTTCTTCCTGTTCGGTCCAACCGGGCCATACCTCTTTTGGCTAAACTCTATGTCAAAGAAATTGTTAAATTGCATGGAATACCAACTTCTATTGTTAGCGATCGTAATCCATTATTTACTAGTGGATTTTCGAAAGTCCTTCAAAAAGCTTTGGGAACGAAGCTTAATTTTAGAATCGCTTATCATCCTCAATCCGATGGACAAACAGAGTGTGTGAATCAAACTCTTGAAGATCTTCTTCGTGCATATGTTCTTGATTTTGGTGGAAGTTGGAAAGATCATATTTCTCTCGTTGAGTTTTCTTATAATAATAGCTTCCAATCTAGTATTGGTATGGCACCTTTCGAGGCACTCTATGGAAGGCCATGTCGATATCCTTTGTGTTGGCTTGAAGCCGGTGAGAAGCTAGTTTTAGGTCCAGATTTTATTCGTGGTTACAGGCAAAACATTGACCTTATTCGTCATAGGATGAAAATAGCTCAAAGTAGACAAAAATTCTATGTTGGTAACCGAAGAAGGAAATTAGAATTGTCTGTGGGAGATTTGATGTTTATTCTTGTTTCACCTATGAAGGGTGTTGTGCATTTCAGTTGATCGGAAAAATTAGCACCTTGATATATTGGTCCATTTCCCATTACCGAACGCAATGGTTTCGTGGCTTGTCACCTTTTATTACCGGCTCAATTTTCTGCTATTCATGACGTATTCCACGTCTCTCAACTACGAAAATGCCTTAGAGATTCTGATTCTATTCTTGAGCCCAGTGTTATTGAAGAAATTAAAGTTTCACCCAATTTGACTTATGAGAAACTTCCTATTCGTATCATTTCTAGGAGGTTAAACGCCTTCGAAATAAATATGTTTCGCTTGTGAAAGTTCATAATCCTTAAATCCTAAGGATTGCTCTTGGGAATCCAGAGAATTCATCGAGCGAACATATCGAGACTTAGTCTCTTGTGCTCCTAAAGGTGAACTTCTCACTTCAAAAATTTTCTTTTGTGTTGTTATGCCTTGGGGTGGTTGTTACTCTTTGTTTTCTTCTTAAGTATTACGAGGGCACAATTTCTTTAAGGTGGGGAGTCTGTAATAACTCGCATATTTTACGATTATATATTTTACATGTTTTATTTAAATATAGCATCATTAGTTGGATTTAAGTCTAAAATGTAACTTTCTGTAAATGGTCGAATCCGGACTCGAGACCACTTCTATTGAGTCCAAAACGGCGTTTGCAACCTTTTTGAGATTAAACATCGATATGTTTGGAGTTGATTAGAGTTTTGATATTTGCATTTGGGGCTTTAGGTTTAGGTTTCATCCCACTAACCTAACAAGGAACCCAACTCCTCTATAAAATACCCTATCTCCACTCATCTTCATTCATTCTCATTTCTAATTTCCTAAGACTCTCAAGCTAAATGGAAATGGGGGAAAAGATGGGAAATTAAAATTCCTATGCCATAGTTTTACAAGGAAATTCAAATTCAAGTCCAAAATCAAAGAGAAGCTTAGGTAAGCATCCTCTTCATCTTATCCATCTCAATTCCTCTTCAATTTTCAAAAAGTTTCCTATAACCTAACTGAAGAAATATTTGCTTACGAGCTTAGATTGGAGCTTCTAGAGTTGAAGTTGAAGAGTGGTTGATCTTTCCTTTTTCCTAAAGCTTCTCACTTGTTGTTTTGGGTTTAAAAGTGAGTTCTTGACCTCACATCTATGTCTACACCTTTGATAGTTGTTAGGTATACATTCCTAACATCTATTTCATGTCCATTTGCTTTTGAATTGAATTGGTTTAGCGAATTTTTCAATTTTTGGTATTTTGAAGTCAGAATCTATGAAAATTCTATTTTGGATGTTTGGACATGTTGTTTGAAATGTATTGATGAGTTTATAGGGCTGGGTGATCGCTTGGCATAAATCCCTAGCCATTGTCGCTCATTCAATCGCCTTAGAAATGATTGGCCATCATCGGCCTAGACTGATTTTTGCCTCAGCTTCAGCTCAGACGTCTGGTATAACACTTAGAAGTTTGGGCCGTCGGAATAAAAATTCTACATGTACAGCTCATACGTCTGAGCTTACTTCCCAAACGTCTGGGCGATTTGGAAGAAAATTCCAGTCTTTCAGCTCAGACGTCTGGGATAACCACCATATGTCTGGAGCTGTTAAATTCAGCCAATTTTCCTATTTTATGTGGGTTTCCATTTCTATTGATTTTTGGTTGATCCAATTAGTTGTTATCACTTTTATCGACTTTGATGACTTCTGTTCTGGATTTTTGGAGTATCCATTTGATGGATTTGATATCGGTTTTCATGGTTTTAGTTCACATGGTCGAATGTGAATTTTTGGTGATAGATTGTTTCTAAAATTATTTCTGTGATTTGTCACTTTAAAATACAAAGGTTTCTATACTAGCAGTAAATACTTAAACTCTTTTGCAAACATGATTTCAACAATTACTTTCAATACAAAGCTCGCTTTTAAAACTGTTTTTCGATCTATTAGTATATACTAATCTTTACCTCATTCGTATGAGAAATCTAATTAAATGACTTAGCAAAACAAGTGGTATGAAATGCTTGCGTTTCTTTGTCGGTTAATTTTTGGACTTGTTCGATTGAAATCTTATGACAATTTTCAAGTGGAAATCTACAATTTGTTCATAAATATTTAAGTTAAGCCAGTGGTTACGGGACATGAAGATAAACTCATTTATTTACTAGCTTAGTGTAATTCACACTTTGTGGTTTACACTAGCGATATGCAATGTCTCTTTGTCCACGTGGGGGACTGTACCCCGTTCTGTTGAGTTTCGTCTCATTTTTATAGGCTAGCGACCTATGTGTTTTATTGAGTTTGGTTCATCGGGCGTACCATTGTACTACATCATTTTTCAGCTTATCAAGTTCATCGAGTGTGCCGTTTTACTACGTTGTTGTTCCAAATTATTTGAGTTTCGGGTTCCTCGGGCGTACCATTGTACTACGTCATTGCGCCGACTCTATGGTTAGCGACCACGGGATAACGTCCCGTTTGTGATGCACGTGTCGGTGGGTTTTCATGCTCCCATTTGTTATAGGCCTCCCCCTTTATGTTTTCTGGATTTCTAATTATTGATTTCTGGAATTTTTGTTTCACCATTTATTGCGAATTGGCATCGATATGTTTTGCCAATATTTGAGGTTTGGTTAATGAGCTAAAGAATATAACATTCGTTTTGGTGTTTGAGAATATTTGAGATATTGTATGATTATTGTTGTTATCAAATGTATGCTTATCGAAGCATGACATTATTTTTATCATATATTTTTGTTATATCTCTTATCCTACCTCATCTTGAATGATATTTATAGCTTGACTGATCCGTTTATTATTTTTCTTTTTAAATAATACTCGGGTCAGAATGAGGTGTTTCAGCTGCTTCCATTTGACTTCTTATCAGGGATCGTCATTTGAATTTTGGCTAACTACTTTAGCTTAGTAGTTTTTTCTTTTATACATTCGAGATAGAGACTCCTTAATGTATACATATTCTTTTGTCGAGAACTTGTACCTATTCTTTTATGATGTAGTGGATCTTATATGACCCTTACTTTAAGGTACACTTCTATGTGTTATATTTATATCTGTTTCCGCCTCAGTGATATGAATATCTGAGACTGATTTATGTTATGCTTATTTTATATTTGTTTCTGAAGACCACATAGCCACAGTTTAGTAGTTTTGAGTTTGTATTGGTATGACGGATTTCCTCTTGAATGAAATGCATGATATACCATCTGACATGTCGGGACTCGCACAAAGCAATTACATAGATGGTCACTCCTCAACAACCTTATTCTTCGTACTAGCTGGCAGCATTACCCAGTAGTCTCCTTGGTTAGTGAGAGTATAGAAGTGGAGCGTCACAGCTTGGTATCAAAGCCAAACTTCGGACCAATATAGAATAATCTAGCAAGGATCATTGTCCTAAGTCTCTCTTAGAAATCATGCCTTGGGATTTAATTCGAGCCTTAGGACCCCTTCTGTCCTATATTCTTTATGATGCCTTGTTTTATCAATGAAGTTTGTTTGATGTACATTCGGAGAATAACCTTTTTCTTCTTCTTTCTTTCTTTCTTTCTTAAAAAGAAGAGAAATGGTTAGACCTGGCCGTCCCAGTGCCGGTCAATCTAATGCTACGCCTCAGGATTGTGCATTCATGTCTGCCCAACAGCTTTTACATCTTGTAAAGAATGCTCAAGCCGTTGGACCCATTCCAGAGCCTACTCATCCTAAATTCGGTTTTGCACGCTTGTGTAGTGATTATACCAATTTGGGTGGAAGGCCATTCAAGGGTTCCGAAAGCGTTATAGAAGTCCAAGCTTGGTTTAGAACATTCGATCGCATCTTTTCTTGCATGAATCTTATAGATCTACATCGTGTCTAAGTGGCTTCTAGCATGCTCCAGGAAAGAGCATTAGATTGGTATGAGCTTTTGGTTTTTGAGATTATCGAAGCAGATCTTACTTGGGAGCAATTGTGCTCGTGTCCGAGTGGCTTCTAGCGTGCCCGCATAAAAGTGCCGGAAACTAGACCCAATGACAATATTTGTCTCTTTATATGTATACTTGCTATCAATAATTAGCTTGTTATATAAAATATTTGTACACACATAGACACACACATATATATGTATGCATATGCATAAAACGTTTATCGATTAATTTTGTTTATTAAAATGTTGAGCAATTCAAAAAAGATTTAAATTGATATCTAAAATACCTAAAACTAATTTCAAATTTAAAACTTGATCTAGATCTAAGAGAAAAATCTATTTCAAATTTAAATTTAATTTCAAATATTAATATGCTATATACACACACACACATATATATTTATAATAATAATTCAAATAAACATATATAACATTTTATCTTTAATTTAAAATTTTATTTATCGAATTTTAATTAATAAATATAAATTACATATGTCTAAAAATTAATTATTTTATATTTCAGCCGATAACATTTTTCATAATTTTTTTAGTAATACAAATCTATGCAAATTTATTGTAATAATTTTTTTTAAATTATGAAATCTATATGGATTTTGTAATAACTTTTTTAGAAGTATAAATTCATATGGATTTATAATTTTTTTTAAACATACTCAATAACTTTTAAATAGTTTAAAATATTTACAAATTATAATTTGTGTTCTGTAATTAAATATGTATGTGTATATAATTTTTACAAATATATATATATATATATATATATATATGGGTATATATTCATAGATAAATTTTGTGAAATATATATACTAACTACAAAATTCATGTTTGATTTAATAACAGTGTAAAAAATCATTTTCAATTCGTTGATGTTTTTTTAATGGTTGAAAGTATATATATGTGTTTAAATGTATAAAAATGTTTTTGTTTTAAGTGAATATGTATATATTTGTAAAATCAAACAACAAATGCACACATACACATATGTATGTATATGTATGTGTATAAGTTCGTTATAAAACAATGATCAATTTATACTAGCATATTGACATAAATGAATGTATATATTAGAAAATTGAGTAGAAATCACCAATAGCTATAGCCTTGGATTTTCACCTTGAGTTTTGAACCAAAACCCCTTAGATCCAATCTATACTTCTGTTAAAATTGAGGTTGACTAGAAGAGAACGCCATTAACTATAAATAAATTTATCTTATTTGAATTTGAGTTAGAAATGTAGGGGGATCCACTATAATTTTCGGCTTGAGGTAGATGGGGTGGAGGCTCCATAAAACCAAAAAGAGAGAGGATGGATCATTTAAATAGGCAACTGGAAAGAGTAAAAGGAGGAGATAACAATCTGCTAGTTTACCTCTTCTCTTTTCCAATTCAAAACTAAATATTTCAAATAAATATCACCACTTTCCCCATTAGTACAGCTGACACCAATAAGGGCTCAATGGATCCATATACATCTCCAAATTCAATCAGTATTAATTCAATTTAAATCAAATTTAAAATTTTATCGATATCCTATATTGATGTGTACGTATATAAATTTTATATACACCCTTTACTAAATATTGATTCAAATAAATCAAAGGAAATTTAATAATTAATATTTCATAAATATTAATTGATTTAATTTACAAAATTATAATTTAATCAAATTATGTGGTATTTTAGAGTATTCAACGTTGTAGCTATGCGACACGCAGGTGTAAATTTAGCCAACGATTAACAGTGAACAATTTGAATATTAACTTTCACACGTTACCTTAGCCAGTGGTGTGACAGTTTAGCCAAATTTATCGTTGACGCATTTTTCAGTAAACTCCAATTTATCTATTTAAGCTGTACCTAGTAATAACGATTATTTACAACAATTCTGTTTGTCGAAACTATATACACCAGGACTAATGGAATTGGGTTTTAGGTCAAAATTGCCATATAGTCCACATTTAATTTGTTGAATCCATAAAATCTATGGTTCAATAATAAAAACTGTTATTAACTGAACTACTACATTGATCCGAGACTTTGACTTTGATTTGACTACCATGATACTGATCTCATATAATTGAGGAAAAAAATTCTCTATCGAATAGTGTTTCACTTCCAATGCTTCCACTTAGACCAACTATAGTCATTCAACTGGCATCATGCCATATTTAACTATAATCAAAGTGGAGTATCCACATTAAAGTTCACGAGAGAACTGTGTAATATCGTCACTTCGAGATTCTAGTTTTGATTTTAGTTATATTAACCAACATAAAACTCTCAAGTGAGTCATTCCATAGTTATCAAATAACATCGGTACATAACCCCTTGGTGCCCATAACTACCATCAGTAATACACTGCCAACAATTGTAGAGCGTTACACACTCTAGTTCCAACAGACGTGTTGATATCTTATCTCGAAACATATTAACTAAGAATATTTATAACAATATATTATTTTAATGTGATAATTTTCTCATGGTTATAACACATTATAATTCCATCGCATAACATATCATTTAAGGATTTTCTATTAAATATGCATAAACTAAACAATTAATTAACATAACACATTATGACAAGTAAATAATAGAAAGAAAAACAACTATATTTTCGAACAAGATTTTATTATATAGTCAATAATTTAAAATAAATTATTGAATTAATTCGAGGTCATACCCCTAACTTCATCGATTTAAATCTTTAAATTTCTAAAATCATCTCCTCTAACCATATTTCCTCTTTAGCTCTCGATTGTCTTCAGCACTTGGCTAATAACTTCAGTCTATTAACATTAGTTTTACATACTTAACATTTCTTTACTTCTTACTTAAGTTTGTATAATCGAGGTTCTGGTTCATTTTACTTTCAGTTTGGCTCCACATTCTTTGGCACTGTCTCTCGATACACATTGTGTAATGACCTACTTTTCCGTACAATTCAAGCTGATAATAAATCAAACATGTCCATCCTAAATCGTAAGGAAAGACTGATAGTTATGGGGAAAGAAAGACAGAAGAAGAAGAAGAAAATAAACTAAACACAACATAGAATCTCATAATCGCAGCGGAATAATATATAAAATCAATGAACATTACAAATGAGAAACTGTTATGCACATACATCCATTAGAGTACAACAATAATCATAATCATTAGCCTGGAAATTTATAACAACATGTCCTACCTCTGCTACTCAGGACCGACACTACCCACTTCTCGAGTAGCACCAAATATGATCACCCCTTGGTTGCAATCAACAACCACACAATGGGATGCCGAAGCATACATGAATATCACTTTAGATTTGGGATGATCATACCTTACTTGGGTGCGACCCACTTAGCCCTACTACATGTCCCTACTTTATTCATTTTCCGGGTGTGAGGCTCGAAGAGGCCACACTCTTACCATTCATATAGAACTTCCCCCTTGGAATGCTAACATTGCCCTTCCGGCAATAATGCAATATCAGCATTCATCCATACAAGTTTGTTATGGGACTGAAAGAAATGATTGAGAGCTCCGTCTCCAATCCCATTACCTTTATGATGTCTTCACTTCAAAACGCCTAAGTTGGATTGAAGTGGTTTTCAAATAACATATCCGATCCCGGTCACTTCGAAACAACATTCTATAATTTTCGGTAAACTCAACGCCAGTTCTTTAGGAAATTAAAAATCACATGTAAGATCGGAGATCACCTCCAACTATTAGTGGATGAATTTTCTTCTCATTTGTCGTGGAAGAATGAAAAAAGATTTACACACATAGTACAACATCATCGAAGATGACTGTGTTATACAACTCATGTGTTTATCTAGATATTTTCAAAGTCACATTTGGGTCCACATTCGATAGTCGGTTATTTAACTATCAGCAACACACATCCAAATTAGGATTTATTTCCAAATGAAAACGAACATTAATTAAGCACATAAGCAACCACTAGCCTCTTGAATTAATCTTCCATTAATTAAATCACTTTGTATACCAATGAAATACTTTTCACAAAGGTAAATCCACCATTCCGTATATTATCAATATTAGAAAATATTCATATACTTATCTCAAAAGTACAAGTATATTCACAAAATTGAGAAAGATTGTCATTATATTCGATTCTCAAATCATTTATAAATCCCTTTAAATTCTCCAAAACCATTTATAAACCATTTTATAAATCTTCAAAAAACCATTTATAATCCCATCATAAAAGTTCAACCGCTTATATTTTTTTTTGTACATTCAAAAAATCAATTAAAGTCCGTAAATCATTTATAAACCCCTTTCTGTACATTTTCTAAATCATTTATATATCCATAGATCATTTATAGACCCCGTTCATAAGTCTATACATCCGTTTCTTAAACTCGCTTATAAAAATCTAGCTATTTATAACTCTTTCACCTTGTAAATAACTTTCTCCTAAGTCTACAAACCATTTTATAAACTTCTTTATAAAATCCAAGTCTTTTAACTCTATTCATGGGTTTGGAAAACATTTATAAATAATTAAAAATCTTTTTACTTCAAAACACCATTGCAAAATCATAATTGTAAATAATAAACATTATAAATAAATGAAAATTATTAAATTTAAAACATCTTAATAAATAATAATTTCAAAATTTATTAAATAAACAAAAATAATTAATCTTTACCATTTTTATAAATAACAATGATTTATTTTCAAAACCTTCTAATAATTCTTATTATTAATTTCAAACCATAATTATTCTTGAAATAATATAATTAACCTTTTAACATTTTGATAAAATTTTAAAACGATATTAACTATAAACTAATAGTTTTAAAATGATACTAATATAATTAAATAGCCTTAAAATGATCTTACTGTAATTAAATAACTTTAAAATAATATTAGTTTAATTAAATAACCTTAAAACTATATTTTTGAGACCGAATTTCGAATTTAAAATCATTTCTTATCTCAAAACCAATTCTAACTGAATGGTAGTTATGGTATTTTAAAAATCCAAATTTGAGGCCAATACCCACGAAACGCTTAACCTATATTGATATTGATTTCTATCACAACGGGTTTTCAATTTTTAACAGATAGCAATGTCATAACCCATATTTTCAACGAATCAGGTTTATTATCCAACAATTCATACCAAAAAGAATATTATCAAAACAATTCAACAATAACGAGGAATCCCTTTGGATCCCTCCAACCTATCCCCCTGAATCATAACCCATATATCAACATGTGTGAGTGTGCGCGTGCGTGTGCATGCGTGTGTGTATGTATATATATATATATATATGTATGAAATCAACATTGATGAGGAATCCTATTGGGTCCCTCCAACCTATTTTCCTACATCACAATAGTATATAATCATAAAATATAAATCAACTGCTTCAAGGGGGGATTCGTATACAAAAGGTCATCCGCTCTTACATAGGAATGTAATAGGGTTTCTTTCGCTCTGGGGCGAGAATATATCCAAACCAACAAATAAATATAGTAATTCATCCAAACAATCATTTCAATAATTTTTATTAACATATATCATACTAGTTAACCAAAAAGGTGAGTTTAACTCATTGAAATTTCTTGTTTTCGTCGAGGCATACCGGTTTGGAACTAAAATCGAACGATGTCCGATTTTAGCCCAAATTTCAACTATCTCCAAATTCATCCAAACCATTTCCATATCATACATCTTACTGATATGAGCGCAACGCGACTGACCACGTTTGATTTTGACCTAAAACGAACAAGATATTAATTTTACAAGTTTATGGAATTTAATAATATATAAATTCCTTAATTCCATTATTAAAATTATAATTAACCTTATCATTTTTAACCCGCATCTCTCCTCTCTGTTTTTTTAAAAACGAGATACTATGTAAACAAGCCAACCCAGTGTCAAATAAACTCGCGCCACGCCACCACTAGAGGCCACCTGACCTCGCTGCAACCTCCCTAGAGAACCCCCTACTCTGCCGATCCCAACCCCAATGGAACGAGCCTCCCTATCGCCACCTCCACTGATAAAATCAAACCATACCATCGCTGTTCGTCCTCGATTTGCACTCCCACAATCCATGCCATGCCACCCAACTACGACTTTTCCTCGCCTTTGTCCTCCTACAATCTGCCTTTTGGGCCCCTCAACTAATAGCTTTCCACGATGCCACAATTAGCCAAAAATCAATTTCGCTAATCATCTCCACATCCTGGCCATCTCGTGTCATTTGACGGCGATCCTACCGGTCATTCGCCTCGTCTTGATGCCGCGTACATTTCTCCAATTGATGCCGAAGGATGAAATACTTCGAGTAGTCCAAATTGTTTTAGGTCGTTAGATCGTGGACGATTTTGATTTGAAAAATAGCAAATGGGTTTCTCTAGATAAAGCTACAAATTTCTCTAGAAAAATCCACAAATTTATTAAAGAGGGAGATAAGGCAGCAACATGGAGGTATAGGCAGTATGGCCATACTATGAGTAGTACGGGCTGGGATGGTTATATAATATATATATATATATATATATATATATATATATATATATATAATTTTATTTTTCTATTAAAAATATCGAATTATAAAACATCTAAAAAATTTAAACTCCTATTGAGACGTGCGACTTGGCATTCTATATGTTATACCCCTATTTCGAACACAATGGAACTTGTTTCGGGACATAATTCGATCGTTTGTAGAAGACAGCTTTTTGGACTCAGTTATTATATTAAATTTTTAATATTAAATTCTACGTGTTTTGATCTCATACAGCCAAACGATTCATCTGATCACCATGAAATTTGAGAGCGTATTATAATACATTATTACGATCCAATGAAGCTAGTTTCGTCGAAATTCGAGATTATGCCCCAGAAAGCTATTTTCACTCGTTGAATAACAGAACTATTATTAAAAATTAGTCAAATCATTTTTGAATCCAATTAATTTTTTTTATTATCTTTATTATTATTAAATAGAATTTAAATAAGCTTTGAAATTATTTCCATCCAACTTAAAATCCAAGTTCAATTATATAAACAACTCAAATTATTAAATTCAACAATTAAATTATCCAATAAATCGCCATATTTAAAATTCAGGTTATCTACCTCATAAAATTAATTTTACAATATTTAAAATCAATTAAATATTTCAAAATCAAATAGCTGAAATCAAGATCGTTACACATTGGGAACCATTCTCTGCATGTTTAACACTAGCTTTACATGTGTTGCCTCCTAATTCATTGGACTTAGTCCTTTCTTAAAGTTATTTATTACTTTTCTAATACATTCATCATAAAACTTGAATCTGGTCTATTGACTTATTATTAAATACTTAACTTAATTGAATTACGTAGCGTCCCCCATTCGTTTGCCTTTTGGCACCCAATTTATCTCTCTAGTCAAGCTTAATTGCTTTTGGAAATTACTTATTTTATTTTTTTTAAAATCATAAAAGATATTTGCATGTATTTTCTTTTATAAAATTTCCCAAACTCCCCGTTTCTAGATAATTACCATATTATATGACAATCAATTGTTAATATCAATTTATTTTCTTACGGAAAAATTCTATCAATCCTAACCCATTTCAAATACTATGTTTCTAACATCATATTAAATTCATAAATCTTAAAAATTACCGAGAGTATGAGAAACATTCAATATTAATTTGGCAGCGAGAGATGTATGAAGAAAAAGGGATTATGGAACATATTGCTTACCTATATTTCGTTGTTATATAATAATTTTAGTTGATCTTCTTCCTTCTCCTTTTATTTTTAGGCCCCTATCACCATTAAAGAGATTCAAATCTTCAATTTTAGTTTTGAGGGTAGAATTAAATGAATATAGGAAAGTGGTTACCTTTATTCCAATGAATAATCGAGCCCTTAACCCACCATTTCCCTTCCTTATTTAATCCATTAAAGTTCGGTTTATTAAATGCTACTTTGATAAGTAAATGTACACCCAAGTACTTATCACATTATATTAATTTATTTCATAATTAGGTAGTTTAAACCTTTATTTATATAACTACCCCTTTAATTAATTTACTAATTATTAATTTGTGGGTTATAAGATCGATAAGAGATTAAAAAATTTGCACCGTTGGGGGGGGGAGTATTGGGCCTTGGTTATTGTAATTCGAACTTGCTTTGGTTTACATGATTTACATCGATTTTATATCAGCTGGTGGGTGATATATTATATTACACTAAAAATATATGTTTAAACATGTTTTGGATCCACATTTCAAGTTAAAAATATGACTCTGAATTTGATTCGGTTTTAAAAATAAGATGGAAACGAATTTTGATTGTTTAAAATGGTTTTAAACATGTGTTTTCATACCATGGTTGTTTATATGAATTTTAAACTAGGATATGGATATGTATTTGATTGAGTTTCCATAGTAGATGTTTGTATGTTTGTTTATATGTTTTTCATGCATGTTTGAATGGATGTTATGCACATGTGAAGTGAATTAGGGGTTGAACCGTTTTTATTGGCGAGGATCTTCAAGTTAGAAGGAGAAGCCAACGAGAAGCTCTCTGATTCGATCACATGAAAGATGGAAGATATGTAGTCATACTACGAAATTTGATGGATCGAATCTTGAGTTTTGATTGACAATTTTCTATAGGATTAGAAAAACACAAGCTAAAAATAATACTACAAGTGGACAGGTATGTACTATGTAGGTCGAACACAAGGAGGAAAATTAAATTCTACTGTTTATGTAATTTTGTGGGTGAGTTAGACGAATTTGGAGGTGATTTCTAAACTACAAAAAATGTAGAAAAATAGACTACTCAAGAAATATTGATTTAAACTCCAATCATTTTCTCACAAAAGGATCCAACTATTTGTCATGGAAGAGTTGTTGAGAGTTAAATCAGAACTCCTTCACAAGTTCTAAATAATGGAAAAAAAAGAAAAAGCAGAAAAACAAACAGAAATTCAGATAAACAAAAAATAAAATTAGGATAGCCATTAAAATTAATTAGTGGTCCATCACTAATGAAAAAGGAAGAAAAAATTAGATAATTATGTCCAAAAAAATTAATTGATAGAAGCCACAAATATTTTAAGTGTAAATAAAAAAACAGAAAATAGAAGAAGAAGAGCATTATTCTACACTAGAAATTATGAGATATGAGATATCGTTTACAATGAATACACCTGGGTATTTATAGAGTGCAGGTTATTTCCCATTAAAAATTTAGAAAATATGTTGCCATAAAAATGAATATCTTCTCTTTAATCATGTGAATATAAATATTCATGAGAGATAGCTTGTCTTCAGATCTTTGACATGTGGCATGATGGGAGATTGAGATTTAAGGATGATTTGTTGATGTGAATCAAATCCATGATAAATTGGCATAGTCATTTGAATGTGATTGCTTAATCTGCTTGGAAGATTTTGATTGATTGTGATTTGATTGGAAGAAGATTTGTGATTGTTTGGAGGATATAATGATTGATTGGGAGGATATTGTGATTGATTAAGAGATCGTTGATTTGTATATATATAATCAATCACAAGTATGTTCATATGTACATGTATATCTTCTAAAAAAATCCTCCATTTTCATATGCAAAATTAATGTGCTTTCCAAAATTTGAACTCAACTCCTTCCTCCATTTAGAAAATTCCTTAACCACTCAGCTACAACTTCTTTTGTTCAATCTTTTCAAAGTAGCTAGTATAATCCAATGCAAATCTCCCTTTTTCTTCTCTTTTGCTCTAGTTAACATGAAGGCTCCTCAAATGTATATATCTACAGAAACACTCAAAAATACCTAGTGTAACATTTTATTTATATGCAATAAAGATAAGATATGAGCGCAAAAATAAAAACTTTTATATGTCAATCAAATATCCCTACACTTATCTTTTACCCGTCCTCGAGTAAAACAAAAATAAAACTAAACTAGGTTGGTCGCACTTTCGTAGGAATCACGATTGCATTGAGAAAATGCAACAAGCCGTTAAACCTATAAGTGTCCCTAGTAGGTCGAGTGGTGTCTTATGAGGGTTTTCAGCGGTACTACACACAAAATCCAAATGCAATATGCGATGGTCCTAATGCAACTATATGAATGCAAATTTGCAAATGAAAACTTGATTTACTTTAGAATAATTATGACATAGTAATTTAAATAAGTCTAGTCAATTTATGGAAATTTTTTGTTCCTCAACTAGTCACAAATTTCCAACATAAATAAAGTTTTCATATGTTCACATTTCTAGTTTGGCCAGTTGTTTCAGTTGATAGCATGGTGCAATCATGAAATAAATGCTTTGTTTGTTTATCACAGCTTGAAAGTGGTATTTTATTTCCTTTTGTGTAACTTAGTCAAATCAGTAAAGTCAAGAAGTGCTTGGTTTCAATTGATTACTCTCTCTTTATTTGTAAAATTAAAATAAAAAGTTATAACTAACTATATACATCTAACTTAAAAGGCCAAGGTATACAGTCCATGCACTGCCTCGCGGGCTTACATAAGAGTCAGGACAAGCTTGGCGGATTGTACAGACCGACGCTGACTATGTCAACAAGGTATCGATAATCCTTAGGTGTTCAACTCATAAAATGAGACCAAGGTATACCACCCATGCACTGCCTCGTAGGCTTACATGAGAGTTGGCAAAGAGCTTAGCGGGTTTGTACACCAACGCTAGATGTACTAGCAATGTTGGATACCCTTATGTTTTACTAAAGAGAGATTTATGCAAAACCATCTTAGCACTTATTACCTCTACAAAAAAAAACAAGTGTCAATGTAAGTACTTTAAAGCAACCACTTTTTAAACAAAGCCTACAATTTAGAATATATTTCATAACTATCACCTATGAGTCTCCCTATGTACTTTACATTATTATCGTCCGTAATTCAACTTTTCATTACATTTTTGATTCGATGTTAGTGATTCACAAAATTTTCCAACCCATGAATAAAACCATTGACTTATTACGTCATGGCTATTTAAAATAAATCGAAGTTTTGAAAATAATAGAAAATGGATGAAATTTTGAAAAAATGAGGTGAATTTTGACAACAAAAGAAAAAAGAAAAAAAGAAAAATGATGAAAATAAAATAAAAATGAAATAATTAAATGCAGTGCAGATCCTCCCCCACACTTAGTTAAGATAGTGTCCGCATTGGAAAGAAAAAGCGTTTCCTAAATGTGAAAGAGAGTATCCAAAGATGGATTAGATGTGAAATGGTTTGAAGAATAAAATGCAGTTTAACGACTATATGTGAATGTGGTTCATAAACAAAATGAGATTTATGCAAATGATGAATGAATTGTGAAGAATGATACCCCTTTCTCCCCCCACACTTATTTCCAACATGATAGTTGTAAGATGGGTTCTTCTCCTTAGATTTTTGAAACACCCAAGACATGTCTAAAACTTCCCTAATCAGAATCCTTCCCACAAATAGTTTTTTCCAAAAATTGTTCAAGTAATTTTCATTTTAATCCCATACATTTGAGTGTTTGTGCAAAATTTCAGTTGATGTTATGGGATTAAGATTTTCTTTGAAACATTCGAGAGGCTCACTTTCATCGTGTAGAAAATTAAGCTCATCTTCAAATAGCTCTTCAAATGATAGAGTGGATACATCTATAGAAGTACGTGAAGTTTTGTGAACAACGTGCATCATGTCAACTTCTTTCATTTCCGGCTCCATAATTTGTTTATTAATATTGAAAATGTTTAGTTCAACGGTTAGGTGTCCAAAGGAAAGTCTGACCTGACCATTCCTACCATTTATGATAGCGTTTGAAGTTGCTAAGAACGGACGACCTAATATCGAGGGATTTGAGCACTATGATTTGAAACAGGTTCGGTCTTTAGGACTATAAATCCACAAGGAAATTGAATTGTTCAATTTGGATTAGCACATCTTCAATAGTGTCCAATGGCTTTTGACAAATCGATCAGCTAGTTGAAGCGTGATGTTCGTGGGTTTTAATTCTCCAAGTCCTAGTTAATAGTAAACAGTGTAAGGCAAAAGATTGACACTAGCACCAAGATCAAGTAAGGCATAGCTAATGTGAGTGTTGCCTATTCGACAGCTGATTGTAGGGAAACCGAGGTCCTTATACTTGATTGGGCACAATTCGCAAGGAATGAGCTAGTAATTGCAGTCAGTAATGCGATTTTTGGGACATTAGTGGCACGTTTTTGAGTACAAAGCTCTTTAAGACATTTTGCATATTTTGAAATCTGCTCAATGGTATCAAGGAGTGGTATATTCACTCGAACTTGTTTGAAAATTTCAAGAATTTTATCAAAATTGGCGGACTTCCTCTTTGTGTTGAGTCTATGAGGAAAAGTAGCCTTAGGTTTTTGGACATTTTTTGAAGTTTTTTCGTTTGAGAAAGAGGATGTCGCATCATGAGGTAAAGGCGACAAAGCTATGGACGCTGGAATGTAGGGTTGCCAACATCCAAAGGTGAGGATTGATCGGGATTGTCGACCTTCGATGAAGAAAGAGGATCGTTTTGATAACAAGAGTGGGTGTCGAATGAGTTTCAGAATTTGGAGCATGGATAGACTTTGGAGGAATGTCGAGGTTGCCAACTAGGTTGTCTACCTTCTTTCCAGACCTCAATATGGTGATATCGTTAATTGGATTTACATTTTCATCATCATAAGAGTGAACTCCTCGAGAATTATACTTTGGGTTTTCTTCAGCTTGACTAGGCAATTTTCCTTTCTCGTTACTTTTCATTAGTTCCTTCATCATGTTCATTAGTTGTTCAATTTTAGCATCCAGATTGCTTATTTGTTTCTCTAGTCAAACAATTTCTTGTAAAGATTGAGGAGTCTGAGAATGTGAAGGAGTTTGAGAAGGTTGAGCTGAAGAGTTAGGATGCCTATATAGTTGATTCGAAGGTTTAAATCGAGGTGCAGTTGGAGAAGGTTGAGCGTTTTGGTTCGTGGGATAAAAATGCGAAGTGTTATCAAAATTGTTAGGGTTTGACCATGGCAGATTTGGATGGTTTCGCCAGTTGGAGGGGTATGGAAAAGTGTAGGCATTATTGTGGGCTAGGGCATTGGCCTGTTCCGTAGGGTACACCTACGGTATTCCTCCTTCGGCCTGGAAATCGTCGACGTGAAACAATGAGGGGTCAATTGCGTCTACCGCTCTCGTACGGGAAGGCCCAAGCCACATCGGCGGATTTTCTCCTAAAATCGTTTTGACAAATGGTTTCAACAACTGACAATCAAGCACAGTTGTAAGCAAGAAGAAAATAAATAGAAAAGGGATAAATTGCCTTTAATGCAACAACTGACAATCAGGATTCAGATGACGATAATGATGAAGATATTGTTCTTATGATCTGAAATTTAAGAAAATTCTTGAATTACAGAAAGATGAATAACATTTGTATTTCTAAAAACAAAAATTCTGGAAATGGGAGTGTGATTAAATATTACAACTTTGATGAACCTGATCATCTGCAATGAGACTGTCTATATCAAATGAAATCAAAGATCTTTCATGTCACCAATTCATCCAAAAAGGAAGAAAAAGGGATTACACTGCAACTTTAGATGTTTCTGATACTACATCAACTGACAATGAACTAGATATAACAATGTTAATATGTGCTTCACAACAACAGAAAATGAACCGGGTCGGAATAGAGGACAACAACAAAAGTGGTACTTTTTACATTTAATTTCTATATTTATTTCAATTATCATTGAATTTAGGATTAAATATAGATTAATAATAATTATTAATTTTTTTTAAGAGTGTGTATATGTATACAGAGGAATATATTGCCTTTGTTTATATTTGATACTTTCGGCCTATATGTCGACATATGTCACATGGATAAGTTGACATATGTGGAAAAAAATAGGAAAATCATTTCAAATTCAAATTTTGAATTTTCCTCTCTTTTGCCTTAATTTTAAAAACTGAAAAGGCATCTTTTCAAATGGAAAATATCAGCTCACTCTCTATTAATTCATCTCATTTCTATCACTTCATTCACTCACACTTTATTTCAAAATTCAAAATCATTCTTTACTTTCTTTGCTTCAAAACTTCACAAGAATTTCTTCCTCATGCCAACCCATATCATCCAACGCCATTAGTCTTAACAAAAAGATCAAAAGTCAACTTCATAATATTCAAGAGTTCATGGAAACTTATATCGAGTGCGCTACTTATGGAAAATTATTTTCAAGAAGGTTTGCAAATTTCAATGAATTTTATCCTCACGGTTTACGACATCTTGCTTTAAAAAGTGTATTTTTCATTTAACCGATTTATCTCAAAATGATTTTGATTGCTATCCTGATTTGGTTAAGTTGTTTTACGTAAATTTGAATGGAATTTTTTTTGTCAAGGACAAGAAGGTCAGATTTGGAGTATTGTCAAAGATACTACCATTGTTTTAGATTACAACCTTCTTGATTAAATTCTTAGTTGTAAAATAGTGGAAATGGCGTCTCCACTTTTGAAATTGATTATGGTAATATAGAAGTTATGCACAATTTTTTTTCTAGTGATCAAGAGTATAGTTAAAAATCTTAGGCCTAAAGCAAGACTAATGAGTCTTATTTTACAAAGAAGTATTACATCGAGGACATGGAGTTACAATAATCTTACTTAAAAATTTTCAAAGCTCTTTCGCTAATTTGGAAAGTATGATATAAATTAAGCAGAAGTGGTTCTTGATGACTTTTTTCAAAAGAAAATCTCTAGACATGAAAACACGCTTTACTATGGTGTGTATCATACTAATATTTCATTTATTTTGGTATCGATCTAAGTGGTGAAAACATTTTATCTCATAAATTTTTCGACAAAACTAACCTCTCTCTTATGCACAACCCTCTTGAATTCAAACCCTATGAAACTTTGGTTGAAAAGGAAGAAAGACTGGTGTAGGAAAAAGAGCAAGAAATTCAAGAAGAAGAAGAAGTCGACAATGTGGAAATTGAAGAGTAAGAAGAACAAGAAGTGGAAAAGGAGGAAACTGGCACTTACTTGAAATCTTTGACAAAACTTCTCGCTATTCCAATAAAGAAGTTTTCAAAAACCAAGAGAAGCTTCTCAATAACCTTTTAAATGCACCTGTGGTAAAAAGTTCACTTCTCTCTCTAACAAAGTGGACAAATACAACGGGAAGATCGTTAGGAAACATGGTGGAAACTCTTCTTTATCACCAACATCTTTTTAGATCGTTATCTACCTTTATTTTACTTTGTTGCATGTTTACTCGTTTTATTTCAAGACATTTTTATGTATTTTTTCTTTGAATTCATGTATCTCTCTATTTTGATTAATGAAATTTATTTCTTGTTTTTCAATTATATTATCTTAATCTTTGCAAATCATTAAAATAAAACAATACTAATTACAAAAGAAGTTTGAACAAGAATATAAATGTGCAAACTAAGGCACATATGTCGACATACCCTACATAGGTATGTCGACATGCTAGCCATTTTTGAAACTTTTAAATTTTATTTTTTTTTATAAAATAGTTATTTAAAATGACGTTTTGTCTCTATTTAACCCCATTTGTTCCAGAAAAACTCAATAATAATTCATCCTTTCATCTCTTTCTATTCTAAACAAATCCTATTATAAAAATGAATTCTCCATATCAAAAATTGTGTGAAAACTTATAAGAAACACTTCGATCTTTCAAAGATATTCTCTGTTTTATCCTTCAAAATCAAAGGCATTTGGAAGTAAGCTAAATAGAAATGATAATGGAACAATAGAAACACTTTAATGATCTTCACTGGTTAGTTTTCTCTCTTATCAAAGATAATCAAAGCAATAACTCGAAATGCTTAAATTCTAAGGCAAACATGGAATAAAATGATTAGGATGTCATCAAAATAAATCCAATCTTTGGATCCGAAGGTTGGATTGAAGTTCTAAGGATAATCTAATATTTTTTTAATTTGTAAGTTTATGTTTTAAAAATGTTTTTAAATTCGGTCGACTTGTAAATAATATAGTTTGGTTTGGATTAATGTAGCAGTGTATATAATACTTAACTTGGTTTGATTTGGATTGTATGGTTTATCTTGTCTTATTTTTCAATATTAAGTATATAATTTAGAATTTTATCATTAGTCAATATATCAGTATATAACATTTAGTTATTGATTTTGACTCCATAGTTCATAAGTACATCACATTAAAGGGGAGTTTTGTTCCTCGTCCATTTTTGTTGATGAGAAAGAAAGGGAAAAATATAAAATGCGTATATCAATGGGGAATTGTTTAATTCGACGGGGTTATGTTATAATTTATATACAAGAATACTTATAAGGTTTTTATCATCAAAAGAGGGGAGATTGTTAATACTTCAGATAGTAATTTTGATGACAACAACCACATATATATTAATGTTTTATCAAGTTGAATAGAATAATTAAAGAATATTACATAGGAATGAAATGATTAAACTTGAAGACCGGTCAGTATAAAGACCAAGAATAAATATTAGAGATGATGATCAAAACTCATGAGTTTATAGACAAAAGACTTGAAGAGGTCAAGCCTTATTTTTTTAATATGAGTAATTAGAACTAATCATTAAAGTTCCAGATGGTAGATTTTAATCTTTATCACAAATTTCTTATCTTTGATATTTGGTCAAAAATAATTATTTATAATTTAAAATATATTTTACAGATATTTTATAAAAGTTTTTATAAGTTCAAAGTGTATTAAAACTTTGTTCAAATGATTTTGCAAAAGTATAGAATTTTGAAACCTTTTTTAAATGTTTTTATTTATTTTTCAAACATACATATGCATCTTGACATATACCACATAGAATGTCGACAAATTAATTGTTGGTTGCTTTTTAATTTTTGAACAGAAGTGACGTTTGGACATACTTCTTTATGAATGGATACTTCTGCTCATTCTCTATATAAAGAGGAGTGCAACTTTCTTCTTACTCCTTACTCTCTTATTCTATTTCTTGAAAAATACTTTCTATATTCTTCAAATTCTACATAGAATCAATCCATACTCAATTTGATTGATTCTCTACAAACTATAGACTATTTTGGAAGCATTCTCTCTACAAACTTGAAGATCAAACCACTATCAAAAGAGCTATAGGGTATCTCGTTGTCAACTCTTTTAGTTTACATTTTGTTATTGCTTTTATATTTATTTGCGATTGCTACTTAATTAGTATAGATCTATGTTGATAGTCTATGATTTTATTTAATACTCGAATCAAAGATAAAATGTTTCATAAAATTTATAAAACACTATTCACCTCCACTGTAATGACCTGAAATTTTCAACGATTTGAATAGGAATTTTAATGAAGATTTTGAAATAAAATTTATTTTAACTATAAAATTTTGACAACAAAAATTAGATATTTGAAATGCATCCATTGGAACAAGGCCAACGAAACATAATTTACGTCAAAATTTGTTTGAAACTCGATCAGCATATTTTTCCGGTACGAAATATCAAATTTTGAAGCGTAAATATTTTTACATAGAAATAATCTAAAAAAATTCCTAATTAAAACGTCAAAGTTCGTTCCATCCAATTCTAACCATCTTAGCTCCGTTTATCAGGAATTGTCGTTTTCTTTCAAATTCGATGCAGCATAAACGGCGATAGATGGAATTTCCTTACGAATGTCATAACATAGATTTTAGTATATCGTTGGATTCGTCTCACCGCACTGATCTCCATAGTATATTTATTTTCATATTTTGGATTCCATGGTACGCTAAGTGGACGAGATAACAATCCGTGACCATGCCTTGTAGAATATTTCACACGTCATAATGACTTTCTTTCTTTTCGTGGTATAAATTCTTTTCGTCGACTAACCTTGCGTGTGAAGTTTCAAGCATTAATTGCTGCATCAGTTACCTCTATGCATCCATCTTCTATCTATTTATACGTGCATGCTTTACTTTTTGCTCCTCCTCGTTCTCTTCGTTTCTGAAGGTATTTGCTTAATAAGAAATAATACAAGTGTGTGTGTGTGTGTTAAACCACCCACTTAGCATCATTCCTCCTCTTTCCTCTATCTCCCTCACCTTGCTTCCAACCCAACCTCCACCCGACCCTTCACCAACCCAGCCCACATCTCCTGACCTGGTCTTCACCCGCCCCTCATACGCACCCAGCCACCCAACTACTCCTCTCAGTCATCCCCTCAGCCAACCCGCATGCAATTACCCACGACCCAGTCCACCAGCCAACCTCTAACCATCTTGGCCCCGTATCCCCACGACCCGCATCCGACCACCCGAACCTAGCCGACTAGCAACCAGAAACACCCACTCCACCCTCTTCCAGCCCAGTCACCCTCTCACCTCCTCCACACCAGTCCACTACCCGAATAGCCCAGCCACCCACCTACTCCATCATGCACCTAGCCTATTCCCGCTTCACCAACCCAACCTAGCCATCCTTTCAGCCAATCCTTCCCCAAACCGCATCCCAGCACCATCTCACCGAACTACCCACCTAGTCTACCTCAGCCTAAAACATGCACTTTGCTGCTACACCCGAACTCAAACCCCACTAACTTTATCCACCTAGTCACGACCAGTGGCACCTGAGTTGCCACGTACACAACAACATTCCTCCAAGGCAGCAATCTCCATTCTCGTTCTAGTGCGCATGTACATGTCCGTATCTGTATCGTCGTGTTCGTTCTTGTTTTCCTAATCCGCGAAGGTGAGCTTTTATAAACCCACGACTGGAAATTCACATTCCAAGTACCCCATGATTTGTATAAATAATTGGTTTGTAAATATGATTGGTATTGGGATTGGAAACTATGGAGACTCAACACTGTGATATATGATTTTGTTGACATAGTTTAATTTATTAATTGGGACCCCAATTGCATGTGAAAACCTTTTAAATATACCATGTCATCTTTATTTTATTATTATATGCATTGATTGGACACTAAAATTTGAACCGGAATATGGGTTGAAATGATATGTATCCAAATTTAAATCACTTGGCCTAGGATAGAAAACTTAATAATAAACACCGATTGGTGAAATGAAATTCATTTTAAATATTTAATATTTAAATTTAAGACAAAAGAATAATTTAGAAATTTAACGTAAATTTATAAATTTGGAATTTATGTTGAAGTCAATATTTAAATGAAATCTATTAAGTAAATTAGATTTTAAAATGAAATATGAGTTAAACTGTTTTAAATTTTGAAATTTAATTAAAATGGTTATGTTTAATATCAATGATATTTAAACTCGTCAAGTTGATTATTTGAATTTAGTGGAATTTTGTTAATATCGTATACATAATTAAATTCTTAATAAATATTTAATTTAATTAAAAAGGGAATTTTAATTGATTTTATTGAATTAATATATAAATATTTAACTAAATTATTTTAAATTAAGGTTTAATTAAAGTGTTGAATTAAATATTTAAGTAAATTTCTTAATCCAGAAGTTTAATTATATTGAAGATTTGATATTAAAACTTTCATATTTAAGATTAATTACCTTTTTTAAATTGAATAGTTATTCAATTTGGCTAATTTTGTATAGGTGAGATACTTGTTTAAAATTAAGCCTTTAGATTTTGAATCCAAATTCATTTTAGTCAACTGAGGATATATTATTTGGAAATAAGATATACTTTGATTTAATAAAAATAACCAGTCGGTATGAAAAATGACATTAATTATCAAAGAGGCACTTGTGCTAATTTGAATGACTAAAACAGGACGGCTTGAAAGGGCCAAGCGGGCTAGCTACCCCTAGCGGACACACTTCTTCATATGAATATCCTTACCTAGGTTGTTGTTGGTGATCACCCTTTGATTATAGGAGTGTTGGACGCGTTGGGCGATCGCTGTGGCGATGTGTTATCACCAGCCCAACGATCTGAACTGGTACTATCCTACCTTAGGTATTGCCTCATGTGCCTTATCATACTTTTATCCCAATACGATACCACTACGATTTTGATTTAGTGTTTTCGTATCACAGGGCGTCCCTATCTACCGACGGTTTACTGGAGTTTTATACGCAAACTGTACAACAATGCTTAAAAATGCATTAAGGGGGATCAATCTAAAGCCTTAACAATATTTTGATATTTCATATTACTGGTAGATATTATGTATATACGGTATTGTACTGTATATATAGATAATTTGACGGATCCTTAAGAGATGGAAAATCCCATAACATCTCTTGAGTTAATTTATACATTTCACTTGAGTTAGACTATTTACATGAGAACTTCTATTTCTGACTCGAGTATATTGTTTTACTTCATGCTCAACTCGGCCTGGGTATTACAGTGTGTGAGCAGTGCTTATTTTAGGAGGCGAAGACTTAGTCAAAGACTCCACTCTATCCATTGTTATTTATCTATTTTTATTTTGGCTTGTACTAGCGGATTCTTTTGTATCTCCTGTCTTTTATAATTAAAGGCTGAACTCTAATGTATTTTGTTCAGTAGCTTCATGAACTACTATGTATATTAATTATTTCCATTGCGAGATTTTTTTTATTCTATGTGTGATTCTATTTTGAAACCCTAAATTGATAATTTATTGAATTTGAACGGCTTAAGTTGAACATGTGAGGTTTATTGTTTGCTTAACTTGTTCGGAAAAGGCAGGTCGTCGCAGTTGGTATCGGGGCTTTAGTCTAGTGAATACCTTAGCCTGAAGGGTAACCTCATTAGGAATAGGGTTAGTAATGCCCTATAATGAGTGGAATCATTCTTGAGAGAGCATATTTTGAAAAAAAATAAAATGTTTTGAAATTCAACCTATTTTCCAAATTTCTACGAATTCGGATACATCTTCCTTGTTAGAATTCGTTTTAAGTAGGATTTCCTTAAGTTTAGTGCTTTTCCATGTTCTAAACCCATCGTTGACTTTTCAGAATGAGCAAAAGAAGGAATGCTCGAGGTCGAGTAAGAGGGAATGGCCCCATACCAGATGTTATTGCACCAGTTGCACCAGTTTTGCCAGTTAAATTCACTACGCTTTGCAAATTATACGCATAGCTTAGTGGTACTAAATTCTTATGGTCCGAAGGTATTATTGAAGCTTAACAGTGGCTTAAGAGCTTGGAAAGAATCTTTATAGGACTTGAAATTTCTAATGCCCAGAAGCGTCAGTTAGCCGCTTGGCAGTTACAGGATGCTGCCCAAGATTGGAGGGAATCTATTAACACCTACACTGAGGAAGCAAACATTACTTGGGTGCGGTTCAGGGAAGTTTTCATGACCTGGTGGATGCCCGAAGCTAAAAATCTCAATTATATCGTAACTTTATGGATCTTAAGCAGGGAAGCATGTCCTTTTCGAAGTATGAAAGGAAATTTAACGAGCAATCCAAGTTTAAACCATGCTGATTGATACTCCGCTTAACTAGAATGAGAAGTTCATAGCCGGCGCTCATGCAGAATATTATGACCATTTGACTGCCTATGTTCGTGGTACTTTCATGAATCTTATTGATATGGCCCTCAAATATGAAAACTCGAAGGAAACATTGGTTGTTCACTCCATAACTCCTTCAGTAGCTTCCAAATTTTTTTAGAAGAGAAAGTCTAACTTTCAACAACAGAAGAAGAATTGGCAGAACATGAGAGGGATTGGAAAATTCTTAGAGAAAGCCCATTGATATCTCTTCTATCACTTGCCTCACGTGCAATCAGAAAGGTCGGTATGCCAATAGTTACCCAATTCCTGCAGGAGCATTTGTTCCACCAGTTCAAATGACTAGGCAAGATCTTTGCCATATTTGCTTGCAGCCAGGCCACTTCATGAAGTATTGTCCCACTCAAAATAAGGGAACTCCATCAGGTGTCTTCGCGGTTTCCGTGTCTACTCCTAAGGATGAAACCATCAACGCAACCCTTCAAGGTACCTTCCATATCTTCCGTCTTTTCTGTTCATGTTTTGTTTGACATTGGAGAATCCTATAGTTTTATATCTGCTAATTTATGTGACAAATTCAACCATATTTTGAAACTCAAACTTCCATCTCAACCTTTATGTGTATCAACTCCTATTGGGGGTCCTGCAAATCTTGGTATGATTTGTAAAAGGGTTTGACCCTTCAAAAACGATAGACACCATTTTACATGGTACTTTTATGTTCTTAGTTTTATAGTATTCGATATTCTATTACGCATAGATTGGATGACCATATTTAATGCTCATATTGCCAGCAAATCTCAGACAGTTTCTTTAGTAGATGATGGTGGAAATCCCTTGGTAGTGGAGTGTAAAACGCCTTTAGATTTTGCCGGTCTTTTTCTCTCTTGGCTCTTGTCCGAGTGATCTTATTAGTATTCTGGTTGTCAAGCACTTCCACGATGTTTTCGTGAAGTGAATTCTTTGCCACGTCAGCAAGAAATTGAATTTCGAATTGATCTCATTCCTGGAGTTAGGCATGTCTTGAAATTTGTGCTCGAATCTGGATCAAATTACTATGTGAATAGGATAATAACGTACATCCTATGTATTTAACTTCATTGATTATTTCCAAATCAATTTCCTTTCTATTCATCCTCACTTTGATTTTATTCACTTCAATTCTTATCTCAATTGGGTATTTAATCAATAACAGTTTGAACTCCGACCAGTTTATATTTAGAAAATAGCTTGAAAATTTTAAAAATAGATGAGTAGGTGAAAAATAATTATTATTTTGCAAAATAGCTGTGAAATAGTTAAGAAATTGTAAAATAGTTGTAAAATAGTAATTAATTTCTATAATGATTGAAAAATAGTAATTAGTTTGTAAAACAGTTGAAAATTTGTTAAATAATTCCAAAATAATTGTAAAATAGCATAAGATAGTTTAGCTTTAAAAGAATGATTGTATAGTAAGTAGCTTGGAAAAGTAGATTTATATTAAAACAATTTATTTTGAAAATAGTTCAGAGCCAAACCGTTCAATTTCCAACCTCCATTTTCATCAACTCAGTTTAAATTTCCGCTTGTCTCAATTCCAATTTAAACAACTTCAATTTTCGTTGAAATTGATTTATTCCTAATTCATTGAAGTTAATTTTAGACTAATTTCAAATTGAATCCACTTCAATTTCAAATCATTTCAATTCTTATGAATTAGTTCCAATTCCCATTTAAATTTGAACTCATTAAATCTTCGATTTTATTTCAAACTAATCTAATTCAATTTTTCCATTTGAATTTTATACTTATCCATCTTCAATTCTAAGTAATTCAAACTAAATTCAATTTGAACTAATGAAATCTAAATTTTAACTTTAGCCCATCTCGAATTATATAAATTCGAGCTAAATTTCCAAATGTTGATTTAACCCCTTAAATCAAATTAAACCCCCCCCTTTTTAATCAAAAATCCAAATCTTTAAACAATTTAATTCTGAGTCCAATTCTCATAAATCCATTTTAAATTATCTTTACTTAACTTGTTAAAAGTTCAAATAAGATTTCAAACAATTTTATCTTAAAAATTCAACTCATCACCCAATTTTTTTTTTCTCGTCCAGTTTTGAAACCAGTACTTAAACAATTTTAATTTTCAAATGCAATTATTCAAATTTTCAGTTCAAAGTAATTCCTTATCCTAAATTTCAAATTAAAGTTTAATTTTCCTTTCATCTCAATAATGGATATATTACCACACTTCATTTCTCATTCATTTAAACAAATTTGATCCACAATTTAAAGATTTTTAATAACAATAAGATGGTACATCCAATTTATTTAAAATCATCCATCCATTTTAAATTTTCAAATCTCAAACCCATTTTGAGATCACACAAACTTTCGATTCAAAATAACCATTTAACTTTCCAAGTTAAATTCCAATTCCATCTTGAAATTTCCAATTCAAGTTGTTCATTCAAACTTATTTAACTTCTCCCAAGTTAAATTCAATTTACTTAATCCAGTCAACCTTACTCAATTTGAATTCCCAATTCAATTTTTAAAACTTCGCAATAATAATCTTATAATTTCAAAACCTATCGCCTAGGGTATCACATCTCATTTCACATTTAAAACTCAACATTTAGAGTTTATACAAACTATTTTTGATAATGTATATTCCTCATGTATACATATTATCTCCTTTACACTCTAAGTTATCCTAAAATTTTAAACCACTTTTAGTTTTTAATTCATAACAAATTTTTAAACAACCCTTGTTTGCAACAAGTCCCTTTTATTTAAATAATATTTATTATTATTATTATTATTATTATTATTATTTTAAACACAATAATCATTTATGATAATAACCAAGATTATCATATCTGAAACCGTCCATTATCATCTTATTCTGAAACTCTTTCCCAATCCAAGATTTCAATTTCAATTTGAATCCGTTTCAAACTTATCTTTATTCAATTTCAGTTTGGTTGTATTATATTACTTCTTAATTTAATTCCAATAATTTAACAACCAATCACCTTAATATTTATTAGAAGGAAATATTGCTTTATATATCAAAATATATTTTTATATAAAGTCATTTAAAACCTTTATATAAGAAAATAACAAGTACACTCTCATATACACACATACACACACTCAACTCATCCTAGAGTACTACGGACTCTATTTAAGGAGTAATCCCTACCAGAGCAATGCTCTCGCTTAACCTTTCAGCTCTAATACCAACTGTAGTGACCATAGATTTTCGAAGAGATAGTGAGGAAAAAGAAGAAAGAGATAGAAGAAGAAACAGAAAACACAACATAAATTCTCACATTCGCAGCGGATCAAAATATAATATCAATAATAACGGTTTACAAAAGAATACTATATCTGTCGATTACATGTTAATACATCAGAGTTACAACATATATGCAGGTACAATCAACATGACTCAGATATATACAACAATATAGTACAGCGGAAATATTCCATACGTTCTTTCCATCCAGCTCGCCTCCTGAGCACTAGAACGTCCTTACCTGAAATCTGTAATACTCGGTCCGACCCGAGCATTACATCAAAGTGACACCCGGGTCAGGCTGGAAACCAGCATGAGTAAACCCATAAAATTTGAAATACTAAATTCAAACCATTATCAAGACCCGGGTAACTCATACTTCCCTACGAGTTCATTACTTGTTATGCTCAACTCTTATTTCCACATCCAATTCCTAAGTACCTTTATTTAGTTTATATAGTCCAGTCATTTAAATTATTCCATTCTAGCCAGTTGATTTCACAAGCCACCCATAAAGAACCATTGTAGGTTACCAATCGAGGTGGGTTCAGGTATTACTGATACCTGATCCCAGTTTCTTCGAATACAATATTATCTTAACCTAAGTCATTCAAATAAATACGATTCAACTTTAAATATAAGGTGTCACCGCTTTAACCCAATACCATTTAATCATTCATAAGCAAGTTAAATTAACCATACCAGCTCTGATCAATTTAATTAACTACTATCGAATTAAATAAATTACTGTGATTACTTCTAATCCCTGCTAATTAATTGATTACAAACCAATTAATTGATCATCCAATAATCATGCATTTAATTAATCTTCCTTGATTAATCACACTTAGGAATGATAATTACTTTCACTAAGTGATTATTCCTTATATTAACTACAAAAAGTAATTAATCCCAAATCGCTCCCGTACTTCGATTAATTATACCCAGTAATTACCCATTTTAATTACTTCACTAAGTAATTATTCTTTATATTAACTACACAAGGTAATTTAACAAATCGTCCAATGATTATCTTAAATAAAGTAACTTAATTAACTTAAACTAATCACATTAAGCTTAATTAATTACAATAAGCAATTAATTCCTTAATTACCTATTTATTTAAACCATAATCATCAAATAATTAATAATTCTTTAATTACCTTTAATTAATTTCAAATCATATTATCTTAATTATCTTTAAGATAATCATTTCCTTATTTATACTAAATTGTCATTATCAAACTTTTGAATCATTTTCTTTAAAATTTACCCTAGAATTTACATTTTAAAATTTAAGATTTGAAAATAATCAACACGTTTAATTTTAACAAAGTTTAAAAGCAATTTAAAACTTCTAAATCACATGTTAGAGACAGACACTTATTTATAAAAGAAATTTACAAAAGTTTCTAACCCAAATTCATTTTAAATTCAAATCCTTTATAAAATATACTTTAACATTTTAAAGTTGTTTAGGACATTTAAATTTTAAAAACTTTAATTATTTTAAAACTAGGATACCAATTAGATTTTGAATCAAGATTCAAAACTTGATTCAAACTTAGTTTAAATCTCTAGCTTTCATTTTAAATTCAGTTTCGAATTCAAAACCTAACAGGCTTTAAAGTCTGTCACAAAACCACTGCCCGAGCCACACAGCACGTTGCTTTGAGCAAAACCTAGCTAACCTTTGAGCCAAACATCGAATTACAAAAAAAACTCGAGAATTCAACACTGACCAAACTAACCATTTACCCGAGCTCACCTCAAATACTTCAAGCTTCACCCGACACTTGCTCGAAAAAAACTTCGAGTCCGACTTCTCTGCTTCAATCAGACTCACCAGAAATCACAATGTGCATCGTGCACTTGCACCGTGCCGTCGACCACCTCCAGTCACCCTTGATGACCTTCCCACATCGGCAACCAACCTTGCATCATACTCCGACCATCACCACTTTGATTCCCACTCGAAAACAAAATCGAGCAACCTGACACTAAACTGGAATAACTATCGAAACTTGGAATCACCTCGTTCTCGCCCCTCCGACCACCAGAGTGCGAGCGGTTTCAGACACGTCTTCGACAACCCCAAAGCTTCCATTCCCCTAAGTATCGTGAAGCTCGATCCACCAGAGGAATCGTGCCAACCCAAAAACCCGATCAAACCAAAACTAGGTCAACTGACTTCATCGTTCAACCACCGTCGCCACCATGCCTTGACCGCCGTCCTGATATTTTTCCCAAACTCTCTGATCATCACACTTCCTCAAATGATGATTGCGACCCCCCAGATCATCTCGATCATCAGAAACCACCCAAAACAACAATTTCAGTTCAATACGAACTGCTCATTCAATTCTCTTCTAACAATTGTAATTTCACTTCCAAAAATCATGATTTAGTTTAAGAATTAAGATCATATACCTGAATCATTAAATTAAGATGCTTGAATTTTTTTGCAATGACTTATATTTTCACTGTTCTTTGGTTTCCAAAGGGATTTCCAATTTATTTTAACTTGAATAAAATTTTAAGCTATAATCTAAAATGAGACAAACAACTTTTGTTTATAACTTAAGTCCTCATAGTGAGTAGATCAAGAGAAAATGAATTTTGATCATAATTTTAGCTTCTAAAACTAAGAACAGACAACAAATAGATACAGCAGCAAAGCATCCATCTATACATTCATATACACATAAGCATTTCATAAATATTCACATACAATTCATACTTCATCTCACAAATTTCAGGCAACCAGATTTTATACTTAATTTTTTAGAAGAAGGTGTTACTCACCTGAAAAGTGGTTTGAACAGAGAGCATCTTTTGTTTTTGGAAAGCTGTAGCTTGATCTTTCTATAAATCCTTTCTGTTTTGTTTCTGTTTAGTCGAATGAATGTGAGTTTGAAAATATAGTGATGTTTACTTCTTTTTTTCAAGCTTGCTAAGTTATGAACGAACTAGATCAAGATGCATTGCATATATAGAAACAGTTTTACAGGGTAGGAGCTTCTGGTATAAGCCTTTTTCTTTGTTTTCTAATATTTGGTCAAAGATTTGTTTCTGAAATTTGAAATGATTATTTACACACTTGAAATGACTTTATTTTGGAGCCGAGATGATAGTATTAAATGTATATGTTTCCCTATAAGCTTACAGCCTTATTTCATTCCTTTTATGTACATAGATTTTGTTTGTAGATTTTTTTTTATTTTCTTGCCCTGCACAAACAAACTCACCGCAAAACATACTTTCATCCTTGTCTGGTTTTATTTTATACCCTTGTGCTTAATTTAAATTTTTTATAGTTATTGATATGTATTTACCTTATGTCGCCATATAACCATATAATTTATTACTAACATAAATCCTTAATTTTATTTCCCTTTAAAGTTTAACTATCAAACATTTAATTTATAACATATATTTTATTTCATACTTATTTTTAATATTGATAAGATAAATTTTATTTTAAACATTATTACCTATATTACGTCCATATATATTATACCAAATGTTAATAATGTAGAACATTTTAATTTACTTCAATGTGAATAAGATAAATTTATTTTAAATATTTTTTTTGAAAGATTCTATTTTAAATTTTCAAATCAAAGTTTCTTCCAAAATATATATATATATATATATATATAAATGGTAAATGGCCAAAAGTAAAATGAAAAGCTTGTATTTTATTTAAATAGATTAAATGCGTATTAAAATAATATTGCCAAAATCCCGGGTCGTCACATTCCTCCCCCCTTTGAATCTTTTCGTCCTCGAAAAGGAACGAAGCAAGAATTATTAAAATGCTGAAAATCAGATAAATTTTCTTTGATCATTTTTAAACTACTTTAAAAATACTAAAATAGTTTTTATGAAAGTACTTTTATAACTCGATGTTTCGACAAGTCCATCCTTGTTCTTATAGAAATTCGGTCATACGTTGATCAGGTGTAGGACTGGAAATCTATAAGTACTTGGTAAACCCGTTTCAACACCCAGTGAAATTTCTTAGAAAAATATATCTTTGGTGAGAATGCTCTGGAAATCATCACTCCCATCCATGGTCGCAGTTACATCCTAGGTTACGTTGCCATCGCAGCAAAAGTCCATGTAACTGTAGGCACTCCGCACCCCTCAATTATGCCATGGAACCCACAACATATCGTAGTTACATTCCAGGGTTACGTTGCCGTCGCAGCAAAAGTCCATGTAACTGTAGGCATCAGTGCCCTCGATTTTCGCTGTTAAAATGAAAATTCTCCACTCCTACATAGGTCGCTGTCTACTGATATAAAATCAAACGCAGACTGTTGGCTCTCAGCGGCATACACGACTTCCGCTATGGTCTGCAGTATATCGCAGTGACATCGAATTACACTGTCGTTACAGCATAACCCAAATGCCTCTGTAGGCATCAGCTCCCCTCGACTTTCGCTACACACTACTCATAATCCCCAGGAACTAGTTTTGTCCGGACTCCTTACAAGATCAACTTTAGAACCCCCCTTAGGGTTCAAGGCAGCACCATCCGGTGGCACTCCTGAGAAGTTCATTTCAAGGGAGCGCCTTTTCCCCAGAGCCATTATCAAAACACTTTATACTATACACTTATAGTATCTTCCAAATCATACACCTAGTATGAATCTTATATAAATCTTCTTTTCTCAAAATCGATTATCCCAAAATCCATAATTCTCAAACTAGGCTTTCCAAATTCCAATATTGATTTTACCCAAAAATCAAAAGCCTTTCCAAATCCAAAGGTTCCCAAAACCTTTTTCCAAAATCCTCATAAGATCCTTTATATACATATAAATATATATATATTTTTTTCAAAAAAAACTTTGGATCACTTCAATCTTGTATAAACTCCTTTTATACTTCAAGCACTTTCAAATTCCTTTCCTTCCGGTAATAGATTCAACAAGGGGAGATTTGTCTTATATCACAAAGATATATAACTTTGTTTATTCAAAATCAAATATTCAAATTTGATAACTCTTCTTTTTTTTATAAATTTGTTTCCATCTTACTTATCATCATAAAAATATCCAACTTTCACTTTTATCCATTGTATATTTCACAAAATGTACTTTCATTTCAAAAGAAATCATTTCACATTTCTTATTCACAAATTTTCAATATCAATTTCATTCAAATCCGTACGATGTACACTTATCATCCGTACGCTATACTAATCTGATCGCTCACTCGATCACACAATTTCACCTCCAAACTAGTATTGTCCACCCGACTTTCTAGTGCGGACTCAGATTTGATTTCTTGACCAAAAACCGTCATTCTCCTTGCATAGCCATAACTATGATAGAGAATATCTAGAACCAATCAACAATCCATATCCAGGTTCGCCGTCACAAATCGAGTGAAAAAAATCTCAACTCGGATTGATAAACTATCTCGAAATTCTATGCTCGAATCTAGATCAAATTACTATGCGAATAGAATAATATACGTACATCCTACGTATTTAACTTCATTGATTATTGCCAAATCAATTTCCTTTCTATTCATCCTCACTTTGATTTTATCTCACTTTAAGAATTAAGATCATATACCTGAATCATTAAATTAAGATGCTTGAATTTTTTTGCAATGACTTATGTTTTCACTGTTCTTTGGTTTCCAAAGGGATTTCCAATTTATTTTAACTTGAATAAAATTTTAAGCTATAATCTAAAATGAGACAAACAACTTTTGTTTATAACTTAAGTCCTCATAGTGAGTAGATCAAGAGAAAATGAATTTTGATCATAATTTTAGCTTCTAAAACTAAGAACAGACAACAAATAGATACAACAGCAAAGCATCCATCTATACATTCATATACACATAAGCATTTCATAAATATTCACATACAATTCATACTTCATCTCACAAATTTCAGGCAACCAGATTTTATACTTAATTTTTTAGAAGAAGGTGTTACTCACCTGAAAAGTGGTTTGAACAGAGAGCATCTTTTGTTTTTGGAAAGCTGTAGTTTGATCTTTCTATAAATCCTTTCTGTTTTGTTTCTGTTTAGTCGAATGAATGTGAGTTTGAAAATATAGTGATGTTTACTTCTTTTTTTCAAGCTTGCTAAGTTATGAACGAACTAGATCAAGATGCATTGCATATATAGAAACAGTTTTACAGGGTAGGAGCTTCTGGTATAAGCCTTTTTCTTTGTTTTCTAATATTTGGTCAAAGATTTGTTTCTGAAATTTGAAATGATTATTTACACACTTGAAATGACTTTATTTTGGAGCCGAGATGATAGTATTAAATGTATATGTTTCCCTATAAGCTTACAGCCTTATTTCATTCCTTTTATGTACATAGATTTTGTTTGTAGATTTTTTTTTATTTTCTTGCCCTGCACAAACAAACTCACCGCAAAACATACTTTCATCCTTGTCTGGTTTTATTTTATACCCTTGTGCTTAATTTAAATTTTTTATAGTTATTGATATGTATTTACCTTATGTCGCCATATAACCATATAATTTATTACTAACATAAATCCTTAATTTTATTTCCCTTTAAAGTTTAACTATCAAACATTTAATTTATAACATATATTTTATTTCATACTTATTTTTAATATTGATAAGATAAATTTTATTTTAAACATTATTACCTATATTACGTCCATATATATTATACCAAATGTTAATAATGTAGAACATTTTAATTTACTTCAATGTAAATAAGATAAATTTATTTTAAATATTTTTTTTGAAAGATTCTATTTTAAATTTTCAAATCAAAGTTTCTTCCAAAATATATATATATATATATATATATATAAATGGTAAATGGCCAAAAGTAAAATGAAAAGCTTGTATTTTATTTAAATAGATTAAATGCGTATTAAAATAATATTGCCAAAATCCCGGGTCGTCACATTCCTCCCCCCTTTGAATCTTTTCGTCCTCGAAAAGGAACGAAGCAAGAATTATTAAAATGCTGAAAATCAGATAAATTTTCTTTGATCATTTTTAAACTACTTTAAAAATACTAAAATAGTTTTTATGAAAGTACTTTTATAACTCGATGTTTCGACAAGTCCATCCTTGTTCTTATAGAAATTCGGTCATACGTTGATCAGGTGTAGGACTGGAAATCTATAAGTACTTGGTAAACCCGTTTCAACACCCAGTGAAATTTCTTAGAAAAATATATCTTTGGTGAGAATGCTCTGGAAATCATCACTCCCATCCATGGTCGCAGTTACATCCTAGGTTACGTTGCCATCGCAGCAAAAGTCCATGTAACTGTAGGCACTCCGCACCCCTCAATTATGCCATGGAACCCACAACATATCGTAGTTACATTCCAGGGTTACGTTGCCGTCGCAGCAAAAGTCCATGTAACTGTAGGCATCAGTGCCCTCGATTTTCGCTGTTAAAATGAAAATTCTCCACTCCTACATAGGTCGCTGTCTACTGATATAAAATCAAACGCAGACTGTTGGCTCTCAGCGGCATACACGACTTCCGCTATGGTCTGCAGTATATCGCAGTGACATCGAATTACACTGTCGTTACAGCATAACCCAAATGCCTCTGTAGGCATCAGCTCCCCTCGACTTTCGCTACACACTACTCATAATCCCCAGGAACTAGTTTTGTCCGGACTCCTTACAAGATCAACTTTAGAACCCCCCTTAGGGTTCAAGGCAGCACCATCCGGTGGCACTCCTGAGAAGTTCATTTCAAGGGAGCGCCTTTTCCCCAGAGCCATTATCAAAACACTTTATACTATACACTTATAGTATCTTCCAAATCATACACCTAGTATGAATCTTATATAAATCTTCTTTTCTCAAAATCGATTATCCCAAAATCCATAATTCTCAAACTAGGCTTTCCAAATTCCAATATTGATTTTACCCAAAAATCAAAAGCCTTTCCAAATCCAAAGGTTCCCAAAACCTTTTTCCAAAATCCTCATAAGATCCTTTATATACATATAAATATATATAATTTTTTTTCAAAAAAAACTTTGGATCACTTCAATCTTGTATAAACTCCTTTTATACTTCAAGCACTTTCAAATTCCTTTCCTTCCGGTAATAGATTCAACAAGGGGAGATTTGTCTTATATCACAAAGATATATAACTTTGTTTATTCAAAATCAAATATTCAAATTTGATAACTCTTCTTTTTTTTATAAAGTTGTTTCCATCTTACTTATCATCATAAAAATATCCAACTTTCACTTTTATCCATTGTATATTTCACAAAATGTACTTTCATTTCAAAAGAAATCATTTCACATTTCTTATTCACAAATTTTCAATATCAATTTCATTCAAATCCGTACGATGTACACTTATCATCCGTACGCTATACTAATCTGATCGCTCACTCGATCACACAATTTCACCTCCAAACTAGTATTGTCCACCCGACTTTCTAGTGCGGACTCAGATTTGATTTCTTGACCAAAAACCGTCATTCTCCTTGCATAGCCATAACTATGATAGAGAATATCTAGAACCAATCAACAATCCATATCCAGGTTCGCCGTCACAAATCGAGTGAAAAAAATCTCAACTCGGATTGATAAACTATCTCGAAATTCTGTGCTCGAATCTAGATCAAATTACTATGCGAATAGAATAATATACGTACATCCTACGTATTTAACTTCATTGATTATTGCCAAATCAATTTCCTTTCTATTCATCCTCGCTTTGATTTTATTCACTTTAATTCTTATCTCAGTTGGGTATTTAATCAATATCAGTTTGAACTCTGACCAGATTATATTTAGAAAATAGCTTGAAAATTTTAAAAATAGATGAGTAGGCGAAAAATAATTATTAGTTTGCAAAATAGCTGTAAAATAGTTAAGAAATGGTAAAATAGTTGTAAAATAGTAATTAAGTTGTAAAATGATTGAAAAATAGTAATTAGTTTATAAAACAGTTGAAAATTTGTTAAATAGATCCAATATAATTGTAAAATAAGTATATGATAGTTTAGCTTTAAAAGAATGATTGTATAGTAAGTAGCTTGGAAAAGTAGATTTATATTAAAACAATTTATTTTGAAAATAGTTCAGAGCCAAACTGTTCAATTTCCAACCTCCATTTTCATCAACTTAATTTAAATTTCCGCTTGCCTCAATTCCAATTTAAACAACTCCAATTTTCATTGAAATTGATTTATCCCCAATTCAAGTTGAATTAATTCTCAATTTCTTTCCAATTTTCAAATCAAATTCTAGTTGAATTTTAAACCTATTCAACTTTAATTACAATTCCAAATTATTCAAATTAATTTTTGACTAATTTCAAATTGATCCACTTCAATTTCAAATCATTTCAATTTTTATGAATTAGTTCCAATTCCCATTTGAATTTGAACTCATTAAATCTTCGATTTTATTTCAAATTAATCCAATTCAAATTTTCCATTTGAATTTTATACTTATCCATCTTCAATTCTAAGTAATTCAAACTAAATTCAATTTGAACTAATGAAATCTAAATTTCAACTTTAGCCCATCTCGAATTATATAAATTCGAGCTAAATTTCCAAATGTTGATTTAACCCCTTAAATCAAATTAACCCCTCCCCTTTTTTTAATCAAAAAAATCCAAATCTTTAAACAATTTAATTCTGAGTCCAATTCTCAAAATTCCATTTTAAATTATCTTTACTTAACTTGTTACAAGTTCAAATAAGATTTCAAATAATTTTATCTTAAAAATTCAACTCAACACCCAATATATTTTTTTCTCTTCCATGTTTGAAACCAATACTTAAACAAATTTTAATTTTCAAATGCAATTATTCAAATTTTCAGTTCAAAGTAATTCCTTATCCTTAATTTCAAATTAAAGTTTAATTTTCCTTTCATCCCAATAATGGATATATTACCACACTTCATTTCTCATTCATTTAAACAAATCTGATCCACAATTTAAAGATTTTTAATAACAATAAGATGGTATCATCCAATTTATTTGAAAACATCCATCCATTTTAAATTTTCAGATCTCAAACCCATTTTGAGATCACACAAACTCCCAATTCAAAATAACTACTTAACTTTCTAAGTTAAATTCCAATTCCATCTTGAAATTTCCATTTCAAGTTGTTCATTCAAACTTATTTAACTTCTCCAAAGTTAAATTCAATTTACTTAATCCAGTCAACCTTACTCAATTTGAATTCCCAATTCAATTTTTAAAACTTCACATTAATAATCTTATAAGTTCAGTCTATCGCCTTGGGTATCACATCTCATTTCACATTTAAAACTCATCATTTAGAGTTTATACAAACTATTTCTGATAACATATATTCCTCATATATACATATTATCTCCTTTACACTCTAAGTTATCCTAAAATTTTAAACCACTTTTGGTTTTTAATTCATAACAAATTTTTAAACAACCCTTATTTGCAACAAGTCCCTTTTATTTAAATAATACTTATTTATTTATTTATTATAATTATTATTTTAAACACAACAATCATTTATGATAATAACCAGGATTATCATATCTGAAACCGTACATTATCATCTTATTATGAAACTCTTTCCCAATCCAAGATTTCAATTTCAATTTGAATCCATTTCAAACTTATCTTTATTTAATTTCAGTTTGGTTGTATTATATTACTTCTTAATTGAATTCCAATAATTTAACAACCAACCACCTTAATATTTATAAGAAGGAAATATTGCTTTATATATCAAAATATATTTTTATATAAAGTCATTTAAAACCTTTATATAAGAAAATAATAAGTACGCTCTCATATATACACACACACACACACACTCAACTCATCCTAGATTACTACGGACTTTATTTAAAGAGTAATCCCCACTAGAGCCAAAGTTCTCGCTTAACCTTTCAACTTTGATACCAACTGTAACGACCCGAAATTTTCGAACCCGAAAATTCCAGATAGTTAGGAAAAAGAAGAAAGAGATAAAAGAAGAAAAAAAACACAACACAAATTCTCACATTTGCAGCGGATCAAAATATAATATCAATAATAATAGTTTACAAAAGAATACTATATCTGTCGATTACATTTTAATACATCAGAGTTACAACATATATACAGGTACAATCAACATGACTTAGATATATACAACAATATAATACAGTGGAAACACTCCATACATTCTTGCCATCCTGCTCGCCTTCTGAGCTCCAGAATGTCCTTACCTGAAAATCTGTAATACTCAGTCCGACCCGAGCATTACATCAAAGTGACACCCGGGTCAGGCTGGAAACCAGCGTGAGTAAACCCATAAAATTTGATATACTAAATTCAAACCATCATCAAGACCTGGGTAACTCGTACTTCCTTACGAGTTCATTACTTGTTATGCTAAACTCTTATTTCCACATCCAATTCCTAAGCACCTTTATTTAGTTTATATAGTCCAGTCATTTAAATTATTCCATTCTAGCCTGTTGACTTCACAAGCCAACCCATAAAGAACCATTGTAGGTTACCAATAGAGGTGGGTTTGGGTATTACTGATACCAGATCCTGGTTTCTTCGAATACAATATTATCTTAACCCAAGTCATTCAAATAAATACGATTGAGCTTTAAATACAGGGTGTCACCGCTTTAACCCAATACCATTTAATCATTCATAAGCAAGTTAAATTAACCATACCAGCTCTAATCAATTTAATTAACTACTATCTTATTAAATCAATTACTTTGATTACTTCTAATCCCTGCTTATTAATTGATTACAAACCAATTAGTTGATCATCCAATAATCATGCATTTAATTAATCTTCCTTAACTAATCACACTTAGGAATGATAATTACTTTCACTAAGTGATTATTCCTTATATTAACTACACAAAGTAATTAATCTCAAATCGCTCCCTTACTTCAATTAATTATACCCAGTAATTACCCATTTTAATTACTTCACTAACTAATTATTGTTTATATTAACTACACAAGGTAATTTAACAAATCATCCAGCGATTATCTTAAATAAAGTGACTTAATTAACTTAAACTAATCACATTAAGCTTAATTAATTACAATAAGCAATTAATTCCTTAATTATCTATTTATTTAAACCATAATCATCAATTAATTAATAATTCTTTAATTGCCTTTAATTAATTTCAAATCATATCATCTTAATTATCTTTAAGATAAACATTTCCTTATTTATAACTAAATTATCATTACCAAACTTTTGAATCATTTTCTTTAAAATTTACCCTAGAATTTACATTTTAAAATTTAAGATTTGAAAATAATTAACACATTTAATTTTAAAAAAATTTAAAACTTCTAAATCACATGTTAGAGACACACACTTATTTATAAAAGAAATTACAAAAGTTACTAACCCAAATTCATTTTAAATTCAAATCCTTTATAAAATATACTTTAACATTTTAAAGCTGTTTAGGACATTTAAGTTTAAAAACTTTAATTATTTTAAAACTAGGATACCAATTAGATTTTGAATCCAGATTCAAAACTTGATTCAAACTTAGTTTAAATCTCTAGCTTTCATTTTAAATTCAGTTTTGAATTCAAAAACTAACAGGCTTTAAAGTCTGTCACAAAACCACTGCGCGGGCCACACATCACGTTGCTTCGAGCAAAACCAAGCTAACCTTCGAGCCAAACATCAAATTACAAAAAACTCGAGAATTCAACACTGACCAAACCAACCATTTACCCGAGCTCACCTCAAATACTTCGAGCTTCACCCGACAATTACTCAAAAAAAATTTCGAGTCCAACTTCTCTGCTTCAACCAAGACTCACCAGAAATCACAATGTGCACCGTGCACTTGCACCATGCCGCCGACCACCTCCGGTCACCCTTGATGTCCTTCCCACATCGGCAGCCAACCTCGCATCATACTCCGACCATCACCACTTCGATTGTCACTCGAAAAAAAAAATCGAGCAACTTGGCACAAAACTGGAATAACTATCTAAACTTGGAATCACCTCGTTCTCGCGCCCTCCGACCACCTGAGTGCCAGCGGTTTCAGATACGTCTTCGACAACCCCAAAGCTTCCATTCCCCAAAGTATCATGAAGATCGATCCACCAGAGGAATCTTGCCAACCCAAAAACCCGATCAAACCAAAACTAGGTCAACGGACTTCATCGTTCAACCACCGTCGCCACCTTGCCTTGACCGTCATCTTGATATTTTACCCAAACTCTCTGATCATCCCACTTCCTCCACTGATGATCGCGACCCCCCAAATCATCTTGATCATCGGAAACCACCCAAAACAACAATTTCAGTTCAACATGAACTGCTCGTTCGATTCTCTTCTAAAAATTGTAATTTCACTTCCAAGAATCATGATTTACTTTAGGAATTAAGATCATATACCTGAATCATTAAATTAAGATGCTTGAATTTTTTGCAATGACTTATATTTTCACTGTTCTTTGGTTTCCAGAGGGATTTCCAATTTATTTTAACTTGAATAAAATTTTAAGCTATAATCTAAGATGAGACAAACAACTTTTGTTTATAACTTAAGTCCTGATAGTGATTAGATCAAGAGAATATGAATTTTGATCATAATTTTAGCTTCTAAAACTAGGAACAGACAGCAAATAGATACAACAGCAAAGCATCCATCTATACATTTATATATACACAAGCATTTCATAAATATTCACACACAATTCATACTTCATCTCACAAATTTCAGGCAACCAGATTTTATACTTAAATTTTTAGAAGAAGGTGTTACTCACCTGAAAAGTGGTTTGAACAGAGAGCATCTTTTGGTTTTGGAAAGCTGTAGTTTGATCTTTCTGTAAATCCTTTCTATTTTGTTCTTGTTTAGTTGAATGAATTTGAGTTTGAAAATATAGTGATGTTTACTTCTTTTTTCAGGCTTGCTAAGTTATGAACGAACTAGATCAAGATGCATTGCATATACAGAAATAGTTTTACAGGGTAGGAGCTTCTGGTACAAGCCTTTTTCTTTTTTTTCTAATATTTGGTCAAAGATTTGTTTCTGAAATTTGAAATGGTTATTTACACACTTGAAATGACTTTATTTTGGAGCTGAGATGATAGTATTAAATGTATATGTTTCCCAATAAGCTTACAGCCTTATTCCATTCCTTGCATGTACATAGATTTTGTTTGTAGATTTTTTTATATTATTTTCTTTCCCTGCACATACAAACTCACCGCAAAACATACTTTCATCCTTGTCTGGTTTTATTTTATACCCTTGTGCTTAATTTAAAGTTGTTATAGTTATTGATATGTATTTACCTTATGTTGCCATATAACCATATAATTTATTACTGACATAAATCCTTAATTTTATTTCCCTTTAAAGTTTAACTATCAAACATTTAATTTATTGCATATATTTTATTTCATACTCTTTTTAATATTGATAAGATAAATTTTATTTTAAACATTATTACCTATATTACATTCATATATATATTATGTCAAATGTTAATAATGTAGAACATTTTAATTTAATTCAATGTGAATAAGATAAATTTATTTTAAATATTTTTTTGAAAGATTCTATTTTAAATCTCAAATCCAAGTTTCTTCCAAAATACATACATACATATATGTATAAATATATAAATGGTAAATGGCCAAAAGTAAAATGAAAAGCTTGTATTTTATTTAATTAGATTAAATGTGTATTAAAATAATTTGCCAAAATCCCGGGTCGTCACATTGTCGATAGATTAACCAAGTCCGCTCACTTTATTCCTATGAAGACTACTCAAACTGCCTCGAGTTTAGCCGAGCTTTATATAAAAGAGATTGTTCACATCCATGGTGTTCCATCGAGCATTGTATGTGATCGAGAACTTATCTTCACTAGCAATTTCTAGAAAGCTTTTCAAGAGACTCTGGGTACTTAATTGAATTTGAGCACAACTTATCATCCTCAAAAGGATGGCCAGACCGAAAGGGTAAATCAGATTTTGGATGATCTTCTTCGAGCTTGTGTTTTTGATTTTGGAGGATTTTCAGAAGAGCATCTCCATCTCATGAAATTCACCTATAATAATAGCTATCAAGTGAGTAAAGATGAGACCATTTGAAGCTCTTTACGGACGACCATGTAAATCTCCATCTTGTTGGGTCGAATCAGAAAATCGACTTGTTATTGGTCCCTAAATGGTTTTGGAAGCTTCTGAGAAAGTCGAAGAAATCAGAAGGAAAATGAGAATTGCCTAGGATCGGCAGAAGAAATATGCAGACAGAAGGAGAAAAAACATGGAATTTGCAGTAGGAGATCAAGTATCGCTTAAAATTTCGCCTTTAACGAATGTAATCCGATTTGGAAGGAAAGGAAAGCTCGCTCTTAGATTTGTTGGTCCTTTCCGCATCTTAGAAAGGATTGGTACTTTGGCATATAGAGTTGAGTTGCTAAAGAAACAATCGGGGGTGCATAATTTGTTTCGTGTTTCACACCTCCGTAGATATGTGCATGATCCATCCGTGATTGTCCAACCTGCTTCGTTTGAAGAAATGGATATTGAGCATAATCTAACTATGGAGAGAAACCACTTTGTATAGTAGGTAGAAGCATGAAGCAACTTACAATGAAGGTTGTAAATCTTGTCAAGTTTCAGTGGAGTGGAGATGATCGACATTGTAATTGGAAAACGGAAGAGAGCATCCGTGCTTCAAATCCTGAATTGCTAATACAAGGTACGTGGTCCATGCCCGACTGTTCTATATTTCTATTTATCTTTCTGTTCTCTTATTCCGCTCTTTTCGAGGATGATAAGTTTTGAGTGGGGGAGATTGTAACGATCTGAATTTTTCAATGATTTGAATAAGAATTTTAATGAAGATTTTGAAATAAAATTTATTTTAATAATAAAAATTTGACAACAAAAATTATATATTTGAAATGCGTCCATTGAAATGAGACCAACGAAATTTAATTTACGTTAAAATTTGTTCGAAACTCGGTCAACATATTTTTCCGGTATGAAGTATCAAATTTTGAAGTGTAAATATTTTTACATAGAAATAATCTAAAAAAATTCCCAATTAAAACTTTAAAATTCGTTCCATCCAATTTCGACCTTCGTAGCTCCGTTTATTAGGAATTGTCATTATCGTTCAAATTCAAAGCGGTATAACTAGCGACAGATGGAATTTTGTTACGAATGTCGTAACATAGATTTTAGTACAACATTGGATTTTTCTTGCCACGTTGATCTCCGCAGTATATTTGCTTTCATATATTAGCTTCTATGGTAAAACGCTAAGCGGACGTGATAGCGGTCCGTGACCGTGCCCTGTTGAATATTTCACACATCATAATTACTTTCTTTCTTTTCGCAGTATAAAATCTTTTCGTCGACTAACTTTGCATGTGCAGCTTCAAAAATTAATTGCTGCATTAATTACCTTCGTGCACCATCTTCTATCCATTTATATGTGCATGCTTTAATTTATGCTCCTCCTCATTCTCTTCATTTCTGAAGGTATTTGCCAGAGAAGAAATAATAAAAGTGTGTGTGTATGTGTGTGTGTATGTATATATATTAAACCACTCACTTAGCATCCCTCCTCCTCTTTCCTTTATCTCCCTCACCTTGCTTCCAACTCAGCCTCCATACGACCCTTCACCAACATAGTCCGCATCCCCTGACCTGCTTCGCTTGCTTCACCCGCCCCTTGGCCGCACCCAGCCACCCAACACCTCCGCCTAAGTATCCCATCAGCCAACCCCCCCGCAATTCCCCACAACCTAGTCTACCAGCTAACGTCCACCCAGCCCAGCCCCAAATTCCCATAACGCGCACCCGACCACCTGAACCTAGCTGACCAGCAACCCGAACCACGCAGTCCACCCTCTTCCAGCTCGGTCGCCCCTCACCTCTTCTAAACCAGTTCACCGCTCGAATAGCCTAGTCACCCACCCACTCCACCGTGCACCCAGCCTAGTCCCGCTTCACTAACCCGATATAGTCATCCCCTCAGCCAACCCTTCCGCGAACCCTCAACCCAACACCACCACACCGAACTGCCCACCTGGTCCACCTCAGCCCGAGAACCCTACCAACTTGCTGCCACCTGATTTGTTACGTACGCGACAACATTCCACCAAGGTAGCAATCTCGATCCTTGCTCTAATGCGCCTACGCATGTCCATGTCCATATTGCCGTGTACATTCTTGCTTTCCCAATCGGCGATGGTGACCTTTTATAAACTTACGATTGGAAATTCACAATGCAAGTATCCCGCGATTTTTATAAATTATTGGTTTATAAACAGGATTGGTATTGGAATTGGAAACCATGGAGAGTCGACGCTGCGATATATGATTTTACTGACACAGTTTACCTTATTGGTTGGGACCCCATTGCATGTGAAAACCTTTTGCTGTGGAGAATTTTGAATGTTAGTACATTGATTTACTGATTTAGATATACCATGTCACCTTAATATTATTACCATATCCATTAATTGGACATTGAAATTTGAACCAGAATATGGGTTGAAATGATATATACCCAAATTTTAATCACTTGGCCTAGAATAGAAAATTTAATAATAAACACCGATTGGTCAAATGAAATTTATTTTAAATATATAATATTTAAATTTGAAATAAAGGAATAATTTGGAAATTTAACTTAAATTTAACTTAAATTTATAAATTTGGAATTTATGTTGAAATCAATATTTAAATGAAATTTATTAAGTAAACTAGATTTTAAAATGAAATATCGGTTGAACTATTTTAAAATTTGAAATTGAATTAAAATGGTTATGTTAAATATTAATGATATTTAAACTCGTCAGGTTGATTAGTTGAGATTTAGTGTAATTTTGTTAATATTATATGTATAATTATGAAAAAGGGAATTTTAATTGATTTTATTGAATTAACATATAAAGATTAAACCGAATTGTTTTAAATTAAGGTTTAAATAAAGTGTTGAATTAAATATTTTAGTAAGTTTCTTAGTCCATAATCTTAATTATATTAAAGATTTAATACTTAAAATTTTATATTTAAGATTTAATTACCTTTGTTAAATTGAAAAGTTATTCAATTTGGCTAATTTTGTAAAGGTGGGATACTTGTTTAAAATTGAATCATTAGATTTTAAATCCAAATTCATTTAAGTCAAATGGGGATATGTTATTTGGAAATAAGAGATACTTTGATTTAATAAAGTAACCAATCGGTGTGAAAAATGACGTTGGTTATTAAAGAGGTTGCGACTGGATATAGACATACTCTCTGTCGGTATCGGAACCACTTTAATAACTATGTACATGGAGTGATGGTCTAGAATGAAGTGATTGGTTTTGGTGTACGTTGCTGGATTTGAAGATAAAGAATGATGATGGATAAACCCTAGCACTTGTGCCAATTTGAAATGACTAAAACACGATGGCTTGATAGGGAAAAGCGGGCTAGCTGCCCTTAGCGAACACACTTCTTCGTATGAATATCCTAACTTCAATTGTTGTTGGTGATCACCCTTCGATTATGGGAGTGTTGGACGTGGTGGATGCACCCTGCGGCGACTTGATTTAGTGTTGTCATATCACGGCGCATCCCTATCCGTCGACGGTTTACCGGTGTTTTATATACAAATTGTATGATAATGCTTAAAAATGCGTTAAGGGGGGTCAATGTAAAGCCTTAACACTATTTTGATATTTTGTATTACTGGTAGACATTATATATATAGTGTAATCTACTGTATATATAGATAATTTGATGGATCTTAAGAGACGGAAAATCCCATAACATCTCTTGAGTTAGACTACTTACATGAGAACTTCTAGCCTAACTCGATTATATTGTTTTACTTTATGCTTGGGTCAGCCTGAGTATTGTAGTGTGTGAGCAATGCTTTTTTTGGGAGGCGAAGACTTAGTCAAAGACTCCACTCTATCCAGTATTAGTTATCTATTTTCATTTTAGCTTGTACTGGCAGACTCCTATGTATCTCCCGTATTGTATAACTAAAGGCTGAACTCTAATGTTTTTTGTTTAGTAGCTTCATGAACTACTATGTATATAAACCATTTCCACGGTTAGATTCGGGTTTATTCTATGTGTGACTCTATTTTAAAACCCCAAATTGATAATCTGTCAAATTTGAATGGCTTAAGTTGAACATATGTTGTTTATTGTCAGCTTAAGTTGTTCGAAAAAGCGGGCTGTCACACCCTCTAGTGTTAAAGTAGCCTTAACATCTATTATACCATAACTCACATTATGAACATCTTTGTTCATCGATTATTGCACCTCAAAAAGAACAAAACGCTGATTATGCGGACCACGAACAAAGACTGGCTTATGATAAATGTGTTTCAAACCTATAAATCGCCCACATTTCCAAGCTTTCTACATTAGACAAGCTCATGCAGAGGCAGCACAAAAACATATCCATCCGTGAGATTTTTAATAGTATCAAATTTCTATTTGGTGAACAATCCCATTTCGCATGGTACAAACTTAGAAAGAAACTGTTTAATACCAAAATGACTAGTTCTGATGATGAAGGACTATATCGATAGACTTGCACAATTAAATGCAACAATAAGCAAAGAGATGCAAGTATACTTGATTCTTGGATCTCTTACTCCCAGTTTGAGACATTTGTACTAAACTATAATATGAACCAGTTGAACGTAAGCCTTGTGGAGCTCCTTAATATGTTGAGGTCAGTTGAGTCTTCATCAAGAATCAAAGAATTGTACATGCTATTAAGGGGACACCATCTTCAAATGGTTTAAAGAAGCGTAAGAGAGGTAATAAGAAGAACAAGAAACTGCCCAAGTTGATAAAGGTGAACATTATAAGGAAGGTCACAGGGAATTCTCCAGAGTACATTAAGATTATTAACGAAAAAAGAAGAATAGTTCTACTGCTCCTACAAGTATACTTGTGATTCAAAATTGTTTTGCAATTAATAAATTATCTTGGGTTTTAGATACTGGATCTGGAATCTATATATTTGTAATTTGTTACAGGGCCTTAGGAATAGGCATCACATGAAAAATGGAGAGATAAGGCTTCAAGTTACCGATGGATCTACTGTAGATTCAACGACAGTTGGAGATTGCCATTTAATTTTTCCTAATGGTTTTTTTGATTTAAATAACTACTATTATGTAAAATATTTTATTTGTGGGATTATTCTTATGTCTAGAGTGTCTGAGACTGGTTATGTTTTTCACTATACTGGGAGTGTTATGAACATTATTTTTGATGACAATTAAATCTGTGGTGGCATTTTAAATAATGGCATTTATATGATCAACAGAAATTATATCTACACCGTGATTATTCTTCGAATGATATTCTAATTGAAAATTATCTTTGGCATTGTAGGCTAGGTCATACAAGTGAGAAATGACTACACAAATTGATAACAGAAAAATAACCAAGCCCCCCTTATAGGGAGTAATGGAAGAGTTAATGAATTATGGATCTCGTATATAGTGATGTAGGTGGCCCAATGCATATAGTCACTAAAGGTATTGTTCTTACTTTACCTTTATTAATGATTTCTCAATATTTGGATATGTGCATCTTATAGAGAACAAAACCAATTCCTGTGAGAAATATATTGAATATAAGAATGTGGTTAAAAATAAGATGAACTGAAAGATTGAAATTCTTTGATTTGATCGAGAATGTGAGTACGATGGAAAAGAACTCCAATAGTACTTAAAATATAATGGGATTATCTTTCAGGTTACTTTACCTTTTATTCTGCAATGCAACGGTGTTTTAGAGCGAAGAAACAATACCCTATCAGATATGGTTCATTCCATAATGATAAAGTAGAGTTACCTCTGTCCTATTGGGGATATGTGCCAGAAAACATGGCATATATGTTGAATTTGTTTCCTACTAAATCTGTGCCTTAGAGGCCATATGAGATGTGGCATGGTAAGGAACTCACTTCAATTACTTGAAGGTGTGGGGTTGTCCGGCCTACATTAAGAATGTCAATCTCAATTACCTTGAGGAAAGATCAATCTTGTGTAAACTCGTATAATATCCCAAGATATCTATAGGATATATTTTCTACAACATTGAAGAATAAAAGATTATTGTTTCTCAACACATTGTCTTTTAGAAAAGGAATGTCTATCAAAAGAAATTGACAGTGAGGTTGTAGAATTGGATAAGATCCAAAAGTCTAACATGGAGACCGAACCAATGAGAGAACCAAGTTCACCCATATACGAAAACCCACAACCTATTAGAAAGTCTAGTATGAAATCTTGCACCTTAGAGAGATACGATAGTTTCCTTGTGGATGATGAGGAGGACTGCATCTTAGGTGGCAACACTCCTCAACCATTCTGACAAGCACTGCATAGTAAAGACTCTACACTTTGGTTTAGAGCAATGAAATCTGAGATGGATTCCATGCATGAGAACAAAGTATGGACTTTGTTTGACATACACAAAGGGATAATACCCATTAGATACAAATGGATTTTTAGGAAAAAACTGAATATAGATGACAAAATGGGGCCTTATAAGGCAACGTTAATTGCAAATGGATTTCGTCCAATTCAAGGCATTTATTATGACAAGACTTTTTCATCCATAATAATGCATAAGTCTATTCAAATATTACCATGTTGTTTTGTTCTATGATTTTGCAATATGGAAAATGCTATAAAGACGACATTTCTATATGGTGATTTAGAAGAGATTGTGTTTATGTCGCAGCTTAAGGGTTTTGAAGTAAGTGGGAGTGGGGGTAAGACTTGGAAGTTGTTAAAGTCCATTTATATACTTAAACAAGATTGATCTAGGAGATGGAACAAGTGCTTTGATAAAATAATTAAATTGATTGGATTTATCAGACCTCATAGGAAGCATGCACATACCGAAAGGAGCAAGGAAATGCTATCCTGTTCTTAGTATTGTACCTTGATGATCTTCTACTGATTGGCACTGCCCTTTCGTTGTTACAATCAGTGAAATCATGGATTTCCAAGAATTTTTTTCATGAAGGATTTGGGAGAAGCATCATATATATCAGATAAAAAGATCTATAGAGATAGATCTAAGAGGCTATTGGGATTGTCCCAATCCCTGTACACAAATACAATACTAAATAGGTTCACTGTTGAGAATTCTAAGCATAAAAATATTCCAATGCAATCAAGAATCATCATTTCTAAAAAGAACACTCCTCGCACTGATAAGGAAAAGGAGAATATAAAGAGGATACCATGCTTTGGCGATCGGTTCTATAATGTATGCTATGATATATACTCGACTGCGTATGGCATACACATTAGAATGCGTATGTCGATATCAGTCCAAGTGACATCTATGATATAAGAATACCAAGGACTTATTCGTAATATATGGGAAAGGAGATCTTCTTATGAAGGGGTATATCGACTCTTGCTTTTAGAGTAATATCGATGATAGTAAGTCGGTGTCATGTTACGCCTTTACTATTAATGGTCGGGTTGTAAGTTGGAAAAGTTCCAAATAGGAGACATTAGCTAATTCCACAGTGGAGACCAAGTACATAGCCCTTAATGAAGCAGTAAAAGAAGCAATCTAGATGTGCAAATTTTTAAGAGAGCTAGGAGTGGTTCCCGACATGGAGAATTCGATGGCGTTGTGTGACAACAATGCGACGATACTGATCACAAAAGTGCCTAAAGCACATAAGAAATCATGACACATTTTTCAAAAGTTCCACCTAATCAAGGAATTCATTGAGAAGAAAGAGGTCGTGAATCAAAAGGTAGATACCAGGGATAACATATGTAACAACCCATAAATTTGGCTTTAATTATTTAATTAATTGGTTAGTTAGTTAGGGTTCAAAAATGGAATTTTTACAAATTATGGAATTTGACTATGAAACTTGCACCACTGTATTTATGGTGAAATTCTAAGAAATTTTTATATTTGAGTTTTGTGTTTGGAGTCCAAATGAAGAAATTACGGATGAAAAACGAATTCGGAATGGAAATGATTAGAGTATAATAAATTAATGTTTATATATTAATTACCAGGACCTACAGGTTAATTCCATTACAACTGGTCAATAGGTAGTGGTTGACTGATTGGACAACCAGTGGCAAGGGTTAGCCTTGGCCTAAACTACCCAGATTTAATATTTTAAATCAAACGACTATATTTAATTCTAGTGCCTATAAATTTAGGCTTGACTTACTCCTTTCTTCTCATATTTTTTCGAAGGTAGAAGCGAAGCTCTGCCAGTTATCTATTCCACTATTCTTCCAAATTATAAAATATTTATACAAATTGAAGAGGGATAGAAATTCGAAGAAAACGAAGAGAATCAATCAACAATACACATATTATATATATATATATTCTCTTTCAATTCCAAATCTCTTCTCGGATCTGAAATTCTAACATATGTATATACCATTTTTATACATATATTTCTTAGACTAAAAAGGATTTAGAGATGAATCCAAGGTACTGCTTCAAATCTGGAGATTTAGATCACTTTTGAAAGGTGAGTGGGAAATTTATATATTGTTTATGATTTTTAATCTTTCCCATTAGAAAACGTTTGATTTTTGTGCCTAGATCTATCTTATTTGTGAATTGTAGGTTGAAATTAGTGTAGAAAAACCATTGCCTACATAACCTTGTTTTAGATCCGATTTGAAATATTGTTACACTTTGACTAGAAATCAGTCCTAAAGACTTCTAATTTAGAATGATGTTTAGTTTTAATCCAGATTTATACTTGGGGTGTAAAATACCGATGTGATTTTGAATATTGCCCTATCTTTGTTAAATTGTACATTTTCCATAGTTTAATTTATGGGAAGAACATTCGTTTGATTTGTATAAATTGGTTTATTTCCCCACATTCATAGGAAAAGACGATGTTTGATTTAACAAGGAATATATGCAAACAAAAAGGTAAAGATGTGTAAAGCAAGATTTATTCTCCTAAGGTATACTTTCTATTCTAAATAAAAAGAAATTATTCATTTTGTAACGACCCAAAATTTGAGCCATAATAATTAATTAAAGAATTAATTAAATAATAGAATAAATTTGTGAAATTGTCAAAATCGAGCTACAGGGGTTGCACCATAAGGTTAGTGGCGATTTTTTGATCAATTTCCATACATAACTTGTCAAAATCTGAGCTAGTATAGAGAAGTTATGAGAGAAATAAGAAATCAAAAGAAAATGATATATATACATATATATAGGTTGATCCTTGTTTTGATCAGGTTGACCTATAGGTCGACCCTCAATATACATAGGTTGACCCATAGGTCGATCCGCCTTTGTTAATGGACATAGAATCGTCCACGTCCAAGCCGGACATGTTGAAATTTGATTTTTGAGCAACCTTGTGCATTCCTAGCCGCAACGATTCCCAGTGAGCCTATGACGTGGTTACATCAGGTTTAATCTTCCAATCCGACGGCCTGAGATCCTTAAGTCACACTATAAATAAGACCCTAGACCTAGCTATTTTTCTCATTCACATTTTCTTCCAGTTGGGTTCATTGCCTGAGGCTGAACGCTATATAGAAGATTTTTCTGGAGAGAAGATCTTTTAAATAAAAATATTCTACACCCTAGTAGCAGATCTAGGAAGGCCCAGGATTAGAGCTAAGGACTACAGGTGAGTGTATTGTGATTGTTTTAGTTTTTTGGGTTATTTAAAATAATAGGGTTCTCAATAGTTGTAGTTTTTCTATAATTTTAGGATAGTTTCTATATAAGTTTATTTAAAGTCGATCTTTAAGTAAATTTTAGAAGCTTTTTAGTCTATTTCATTCAGCTATTTTATTTGGTTATTTACGGTTATTTACATCTGCTTTAAGTTGGAATTTAGCCTGTAATGTTAGTTTCTTTTTATAGAGATTTAATCCCTTTTTACAGAATAAATTAAAAAGAGAAGAATTCGCTAATATAGATTAAAATAGAATAACACTAAATTTACAGAAATCAGATGTAATATGAGAAAAACTGAAATAGAAATAGAGGTGGACTGAAATAGACAAATTTAAGATATTTGCAAGCATAATCATAACAAATAGTTAAAACTAAAAGGAGAAAATAGAAGAATAATAGCGGCAAGAACAATTATAACACTGGTTATAAGTAGAGAGAAAGAAATAACAAAAGGGGCTTATTTTAAAACTTAGATCTTGGATCAAGTTAATAAGCAAATATAGCATAAATAACAGAAGAGACTTATTTTAAAAATTAGATTAAGTTAATAGGAAAATATAGAAGTAGGGCCCATATCGGCAGCATTCCCTTTCAGATCTAGGACTGATGGTCTCACAATAGTAGGTGAGGCCGGGACACGCTTATGCTGATTAGGATAAACAAGTGGCCAATAGATAGACGCTCAAATCTGGGGTTTTGGCAAGGGGAACAAAACTAGAAAATTATTTGTTAGGAACATTACCGACAGTGTTCCCTTTCAGGTTTAGGACTGATGGTTTCACAACAGTTAGGTGAGGCTGGGTAGCATTCCCTTTCTGGTCTAGGGCTGATGGTCGCGCAGCAGTTCGGTGAGGCTGGGCACGCTTGTGTTGATTAGGGTAAATAATAGGTCAAATAGGGGGCGATAGTTATTGTGTACCGACGATGAACGAGCATGTGGCATCGATTAGGGTAAATAATTCGCTACTACGTCCTAAGCGCTAAAGAGTTGTCTTTTGCTGTGAGCAACAGAATTGGTTCACAGTGGCGCAACAGAGATAGATAGGCCGATAAAAGGGTAGAATTAGGATTTCAGCCTAATCAAGATAGCAGTTGAGATAGGATTAGGATTTCAGCCTAATCACAATAGGTTAAGACAAGTGCAAACAATCAAACAATCAAAGCAAGCAGAATCACAAATAGTATTTTACTCGAGTTTTATCTTTTTTGTATTTTCCTTTCAAGCTAGAACTATTGCTTAGTTTATTATCATTATCTTGCTTAAAAATGCTAGTAATTACTTTCACTCACCAGACCTATTGTCAGACCCACTCCTCTATTTCACCCTTTTCCATCCCAATGGGCCAACAGAGTTGAGTTGATGCAGGTTGCTTAGAGATTCATTCTTGGAGTTTTCACGTTTCATATGCATTATTCTACCTTTTATCTTTTTCGTCTTGCTTATGATGGGTTTGGTACTTGTGAAAGGGATTATGATTATTATTGTTATCTTTGTACTCTGATTATGTGAGACTGAGATGGATTTATATAAGACATGAGAAATTTTGAGTTTTTAAGATATGTTATGTTTTTGTGACTTATTTTGATATAAAGTTTAATTTTGAATGACAAGTTGTTATTTATACGTTTCCATGGTTTTTACTTATTTTTCTTGTGAATCTTAGTCTATGTGAAGCTTTAACTATACCTATAACGTACCACATCCTTTGATGTGTCCTTTTTGGGTATATTAATGGGTGTGGGATGTTTCATTTGATATCAGAGACGGGTTATAGGATTCCTAAAAATTTGTTTTAAAAGTAAAGTATTTTTCAAAGGTAACATATTTTCAAACTATTTTTTTTAGAAAGAAACTCTTAGAAATAGTTTTTAAGTATAAAAGAGTTTTTATAGAAATCCCCTCAAAGTTCAGTTCAACTTCTTTCGCTCCTTTTGAGCCTATGTTTTCTTTTCTTTGCATAGAATGGTGGACTACCCAAATCTTCCAGAGGGTGTCCAAGCCACTGCCTTGTTCCGTAGATATCACCAAGCTACGACACCAGAGGTGCATGGGCAAGCGCCTAATGCAGCACCGGCGGGTGGAGATCCTATTAACCCACCAACAACAGTCAATTTTTCTAACCTATGCAAGGACTTCCCTGATCTAGGAGCAAGACATTTCCTAGCATGGAGGATTTCGTAGAGGCATGAACTTAGTTAGGGAATACAGAGCAGATATTTAGGCTGTTAGGATTGGAGGACCAACAGAGAGTCAGCTTGCATCTTGGCAGTTAAAAGGCAAAGCTTCTTACTAGTGGGAGATCATAGAGATGGAGGGTAGAGACATTGGTTGGTTTGGATTTTGGGAAAGGTTTGAGAGAAAGTTCTTGTCGCAAGCTGAGGAAAGCATGCAGTTAGAGAAGTTCATTTGTCTGAAGTAAGGGAGTCTTTTGGTGAAAGAGTATATAAGTAAGTTTAACGAGTTATCATGGTTTAAAATGGAGCTTTTTAATACACCGCATAAGAAGGCCACCAAGTTTGCTAAGATTTTGAACCAGCCCCTCGAAGGGTTGGCATTGATACACGTACCTATGGGAGCGACTTATGAATCACTTGTGGAAATGGCTCTCTTGTCAGATGTTGCTAAGAAAGAAGAGGTTAAGGAGGTTCCTAAATCAGAAAACTCTAAGAGGGAGTGGTGGAAGAATAAGAAGGATAAGAAGAATGGAGGAGGACCTTAAAGGGATAGAACAAGAAAGGCGAGAAATGTCATAATTGTGGATTGGTTGGGAATTTCATAAGGGAATGTAAGAAGGACACGATGAAGGGAAGGTGTTACAACTGTGAGCAGCCTGGACACTTTAGTAGAGCTTGTCCTCAGAAGAAGGGGCGGAGAACAGGAAAACCTATGGCGCAAGTACAGGCTTGGATGCAACACCTTCTAGTAGTGGACCTGATCGAGGTAGGAAAGTCTTTGTAGAAGGTTTGATATCTATTTCGGATTTTCCTATTCGAATGCTTTTTAACTCCGGAACATCGCATTCTTTCATTTCTAGTTCCTTGGTTGATTGTTTGCTCTTAGATATTTCTCTAGCTGTAGACCTTATAGTTGTTTCAAACACCGTAGGAGGATCGGCATATTTATCCATGATTTGTAGCGGTTTGCAATTTTTATATTAGGTGTAGAGTTTGGCTGCGATGCCTGTGTATTGGGATTTTCGGGATATGGGATGATTTTAGAGATGGACTGGTTATCCACTTATGGTGATATATTTAACAGCGAGAGGAGAGTCATTGGACTAGAGATGTGTAGCGTACAGACTCTCGACGTTTCTTGCGTCCTACAGGAGTCGTTCATTTTGAGCTTCCTTTATTCCCTTGATTCATCAATAGGAAAGTTAGATTCAATTCCAGTTGTTAGATATTTTGTAGAGTTTTTAAGGAGGTTAGGGGACTATCCCCAAATAGAGAAATCTACTTTAGAATATATCTAAATGATAATGCTAAGCCAGTGGCACTGCCCGTGAGACATATGGCTTCTAGCGAGAGGAAAGAGTTAAGCAAGCAGATTGGTGAGCTATTAGAGAAAGGCTTCATCGGACGGAGCATGTCTGAGTGGGGAGCGCCAATCTCTTCACTACAATGACGGATGGTTCCCTTCGACTTTGTGTAGACTATAGAGAGTTGAATAAGCTCATGAAGAAGAACCGTTACCCACTTCCTAGGTTGGCCGATCTTTTCGATCAGTTGGTTGGCCCTTCACTATTTTCTTAGCTGGACTTGGCCATTGGATTTCATCAACTTAGGGTCACTGATGATAGCATCGATAAGACAACATTTAGGACACCCGATGGATTCTTTGAATGGTTGGTTATGCCATTTGGACTGACTAGTACCCCATCCTATTTTGTAGATTTAATTAGCCATGTTTTTCGAGATGTCCTAAATAAGTTCATTGTAGTGTTTGTCGATGACATTCTGGTGTTTACCAAGAGTATGGAAGAGCATGCTATTCAACTTGAGGAGGTTCTTCATACACTTCGTGTTCATCAATTGAAAGCAAAATTCTCGAAGTGTCACTTTTGGTGTGAGGAGGTACGTTTCTTAGGGCATGTAGTCTCAAGGGAGGGTCTAGCGATGGAATCCGCTAAGGTTGTAGCAGTATAGGATTGGAAGGCCCCCAAGAACGCTACTAAAGTTAGAAGTTCCTTGGTTTTGCTGGTTATTATAGGAAGTTTATTAGAGATTTTGCTAAGATTTCAACTCCACTTACTTGCCTCATTATGAAGAATACGACATTCGTATGGGACGTGGATTGTAAGGATTCCATCGCGATGCTAAAGAGAGCCCTTACTAGTGCATTAGTGCTAGTTTTATGTGACAGAGCTAAGCCTTCAACAGTATATACTTATGCATGTGGGATTGGCCTTGGGGCAGCATTGATGCAGACGGTGAGGGTAGTATGCTATGGGAGTGGACAGTTGAGAAGTCATGAGAAGAACTACCCCACCCATGATTTGGAGCTAGTTGCTACTGTTTTCGCACTCAAGTCTTGGAGACATTACCTACTAGGGGAGAGGTCCAAGATTTTTACCAACCATAAATCGTTGAAGTATCTATTCTCACAAAAGGATTTAAACTTGAGGCAACATCGTTGGATGGGATTCTTTTGGAATTATACAACTTTGAGATAGCTTACACCAATGGCAAAGGGAATGTAGTTGTAGATGCATTAAGTGGGAAGAGAACAACTCTTAGCCCAATGATCGTGGAGCGGAAAAGCCTAGAGTACATTTACACCTTTGATTTTAATCCCTTTAGGACATTACTCCAGGATTATTGGTAGCAATTAGGGTTAGGCCTACCCTTATAGATCAGATTGGCTCAAGGCAGAAAGAAGATTTGGATCTTATGGATATTCTAGAGAGGATTAGCAGAGGAGAGATCAATAGACATCTCCCACGCTATTCCATTGGTAGTAATGGGTGGCTAAGGAAAGATGGAAGACTTTTTGTCCCCCACACTAGTAATTTGACAAGAGCAGTTCCAACAGAAGCACACCATTCTCGAATGACTATTCATCCGGGTGGTGATAAGATGTATAGGGACATGAAAAGAGTGTTTTATTGGAGTGGCATGATGAATGATGTGGCAGAGTTTGTAGCTAAGTGTCTTGTGTGGCAATGGGTTAAGGCGAGGCAGCAGAGGCCCGGTGGATTGCTTCAACCATTGCATGTGCCCAAATGGAATGGGATAATGTTTCAATGGACGTCATAGATGGTTTACCCCTATCAAGGAAGGGGAATGCCTGTATTTGGGTGATTGTAGATCATTTGACTAAGAGCGCCCACTTCATTCCGGTTAAGAGTAAGAAGACATCAACTTATTGGCATCCTTATACATTCGCAAGACAGTCCAACTTCATGAAGTTCCCTCTAGCATAGTGAACAATAGAGACACTATCTTTACTAGCAAATTTTGAAGGAGCTTGCAAGAGACTTTAGATACATAGCTTAGATGAAGTACGTCCTATCACCCTCAAACGGATGACCAAATAGAAAGAGTTAATAGAGTTCTTGAGGATTTGTTGAGGATTTGCACTCTTGATTTTGGAGGGACTTGAGAGGAGCACCTTCCTTTAGTGGAATTCACTTCTAACAATAGTTTTCAAGCTAGCATTGGATGGCTCCTTTTGAATCCCTTTATGGAAGACCTTGCAAGTCGCCTTCATGCTGGTTGGAGTCTATAGAAAGATTGCTACTTGGTCCCGATATGGTTAGAGAAACTTCGAAAAAGATTGATTTGATTAGAAGATGAATGAAGACAACCAAAGATTGATAGAAATCCTATGTAGATAAGCAGAGAAAGGATATTGAGTTCGAGGTAGGTGATTTGGTTTTCATTAAGGTGTCTCCGCTAAGAAAGATGGTGAGGTTTGGATCAAGTGGGAAACTTGCTCCTAAAATTATAGAACTATTCCCCATTGTGGAAAGGGTAAGAAAGATGGTGTATCAGATAAAGCTACCAGAGAGGATCGCGGGAGTTCATGATGTTTTTCATGTTTCACACTTAAGAAAGTGCTCACATAATTCAGCAGAGGTAATGGAACCTAGTCAACTTGAGGAAGTTGAAGTAGAGAAAGAATCATCGATTCATCGCATTCCTACCAAGAATGTTGGACATGATATCAAGAAGCTTAGGAATAAGGAAGTTCCTTTGGTTAAGGTGCAGTGGGGAGATAGAATTAGGACTCTACGTGGGAGGCTGAGGAGAAAATACGTACCCCTTATCCATATCTTTTCGATGGTACGTCTTGAATTTTCTATTTCAATCTTTAGTTTTGAATAGGTTCTTTCCTTTAGTATCCTTTGGGAGGGTGGAACTTAGGATTTAACCTACCGATGGTGGGAATGAATGTAAACATGTTATTAGAACATGTAATGTATGATGGATGCCAGTGATTGCAAATGTTTGTTAGTGGATGCTAATGGACGCATATACACACACCATGCACTATTATCTCTTAGGGATTGGCCTAATTAGGTCACTAAAGCATATGTATATGGATGTGTGTGTACTTTAATTTTTATTTCCATGGTTGATTTAATGTGTGATTTCATATGATTACTACATTTGGATGTTGATTGTAGTGTGCATATAGAATTATCAGTTTTCATTAGGGAATTTGCATTCTTTTAGATACATGGCATGGACATGATTGCATAAAAAGGAGGTCAACCGAACCAGTAGACTGTCTAATCTTTTGCATTAGTTAGGGACATTGACACTACATTATTGCATATAACATAAATTGCATTAGAAAGCTTTAGGACAATGGATGTAACGGATGATGGTTAGGTACGTGGTTGTAGAATTTGGATGAAATATTTATTTCATTCTTCCATCCTTAGAGATTTCAGGGATGAAATCCTTTAGGGAGGGGAGAATGTAACAACACAAAATTTGAGCTATAATAACTAACGAATTGATTAAATAATAGAATAAATTTGTGAAATTGCCGGAATCGAGCTACAGGAGTTACACCATTGGGTTCGTGGCGATTTTCTAATATATATACATATAGATCTTTTATATATATATATAGGTCGACCTGTAGGTCTGTTCCCAATATACATAGACCGACCCATAGGTCGACCCGCCTTTGTTAATGGACGTAGAATCATCCAGGTACGAGCTGAACACGTTGAAATTTGATTTTTGAGCAATCTCGTGCGTTCTTAGCTGCATCTGATGGTTCCTAGTGAGCCTATGATGTGGTTGCACCAGATTTAATCTTCGAATCCAAGGGCCTAAGATCTTTAAGTCATGCTACAAATAAGACCCAAGACCCAGCTATTTTTCTCATTCAGATTTCTCCCAATTGGGTTCATTGCCTGAGGCTGAACCCTAAGTAGAAAAAATTTCTAGGGAGAAGATCTTTTTAATAAAAATATTATACACTGTATTAGCGGATCTAGAAAGGCCAGAGATTAGAGATAAGGACCATAGATGAGTGTTTTTAATTATTTTAGATTTTTAAGCCATTTAAAATAATAGGGTTCTCAATAGTTGTAGTTTTTCAACAAATTTAAGATAGTTTTTATGTAAGTCTATTTATAGTCGGTTTTTAAGAAATTTTCAAAAGTTTTTTTCAGTCTATTTTATTTAGCTATTTTATTCATCTATTTTATTCAGTTATTTACAGTTATTTACATCTGTTTTAAGTTAAAATTTAGCAGTAAATGTTAGTTTCTTTTTATAGAGATTTAATCCTTTTTTACGCAAATAAATAAAATGGGGATCAATTCGCTAATATGGATTAAAATAGAATAGCACTAAATTTATAGAAATCACATGTAAAATGAGAAAAACAGAAATAAAAATAGAGATGGACCGAAATAGGAAAATTTAAGATATCTGCAAGCATAATTATAACAAGTGGTTATAACTAAAAAAGAAAATAGAAGAATAACAGCTGCAAGAACAATTATAACACAGGTTATAATTAGAAAGAAAGAAATAACAAAAGAGGCTTATTTTAAAACTAGATCTTGGATTAAGTTATTAAGAAAATATAGGAGAAATGACAGAAGAGACTTATTTTAAAACTTAGATTAAGTTAATAAAGAAACATAAAAGTAGGGTCTGTACCAGCAGCATTCATTTTTAGATCTAGGACTGATGTCTCACAATAGTAGATGAGGCTGGGACACGCCTATGCTAATTAGGGTAAATAAGTGGCTAATATATAGAGGCTCAAATCTGGGGATTTGGGCCAGGGGCGCAAAACTAGAAAATTATTTGTTAGGACCAGTACCGGCAGCTTTCCCTTTTAGGTCTAGGAATAATGGTCTCACAATAGTTAGGTAAGGGTGGGCAGCATTCCCTTTCAGGTCTAGGACTGATGGTCTCACAAAAGTTAGGTAAGGCTGGGCATGCTTATGCTGATTAGGGTAAATAAAGGGTGAAATAGGGGGAGACAGTTAGTGTGTACCGATGATGACTGAGTGTGTGATATTGATTAGGGTAAATAATTTGCTACTGCGTCCTAGGTTCTAAAGAGGTGTCTTCTGCTATAACCAACAAGATTGGTTCACGGTAGCACAACAGAGATAGATAGGCCGATTAAAGGGAAGAATTAGGATTTCAGCCTAATCAAGATAACAGTTGAGATAGGATTAGGATTTCAGCCTAATCACAGTAGGTTAAGACAAGTGCAAACAACCAAACAATCAAAGAAAACAATCAATAGAATTTGAAACATATTTTATCTGAGTTTTATCTTTTATGTATTTTCCTTTCAAGCTAGAACTATTGCTTAGTCTATTATTGTTATCTTACTTAGAAATGCTAGTGATTACTTTCACTCACCAGATTTATTGTCTGACCCACTCCTCTATTTCCCCTTTTTCCTTAATAGGACAACAGAGTTTAGTTGATTTAAGTTGCTTAGAGATTCATTCTTGGATGTTCGTGGGTTTGTATAATCTACTTGTCATGGGTTTGTAAGCCACAAAGAAGGTAGAAATAGGTTTCATTCCAAATGAAATTCAAAATGAAGATTTCCATGCTATTATGAAGTTTTAACAAAAAAACTAGACACATATCTTGAAATCTTGATCTTAATACTCACGAGTCTTCAAACTTGATTTCTTCATTCTTGATCTTGATACTGTACAGTCTTCAATAATCTATACCTGTCTTATATATATCCTGCATACACATATCTATCTGGAAAATATTGTTAGTATATATTTTATAATAAGATAAGTTAAAAAGGTTGTTGTCATCAAAACCTACATCTCAGTTCCTAACAATCTTCCCCTTATTGATGATGACAACATGTATTTACAAAATATACTTATCATACCATAACTCGTATCATAACTCCCCCTTACTCCAAAACTCCCCCTTACTCCAATCCAACTATTATTTTATAACTTCTCCCCCTTTGTCATTAACAAAAACTTCTTAAAAATCCCTGAACTTGTTATAAGATAATCAACCATAATAAAATAGGGTAAACCATGTATAAGTGTAATAAGTGCTAAGTGTGATCATAAGTGTAATCCAAAAAGTAAATCAATCGTCAACCAATCATATATATAGTAATTATTCAAACCTAACATATATACAAACCATACCAAATAAGTTAAGTCAATCAATTTTAAAACACACCAATCAAATCAAAAAAATAACATACTGAATGACTAGACATTCCTTGGTACTTCCACCCATCCATCTTCTCCAAAGATAGGATCTCCTTTGATGGCATCCCATTCTTCTTTATCTTTATCGAGAGTGACTGGTGGATTTCCTTCGAGATCGTAGGGCTAAGTACATCCAACGAAGGGCGTCAAAATGTCTTTCTTGCTCCTTGATCATCTTCATTTGACTCAATTCTCAGTGACGTTGATTACGAAGTATGAATGTAAGAATATTCTTGAATGAAGTGAGAGTTTCTTCAAGATTATTGCTTAGATTCTTAATCGAAGAAGTCAAAATTCAAGAAATAGGAAGAACTATGAAAGAGAGTGATTAGAGATGAAGTTTTACAATGTATTCTGGAAGAAACAGACATAAATAGGGGTAGAAAGTCGTTTGAAATGAATAGACACAAGTTAGTTACATGAAAATGAAACTTGAAAGTATAACTATTTTCTACCCGTTGGATGTCGACATGGGAGGATGGTGTATGTCAACATGCCTCTGCTTAAAATGACATTTTTCTTTGTTTTGAATATTATGAACAAATCTATTAAACTAAAATTTGTATAATATAAAAACTAGCAATTGTAGAGACAAGTGAAGTTGAATAATAGGAAATAAAAGATTCCATTAATAATTCTAGTCAACATTACATAAGGTAATATAATATTAACTAAAATAAAGGAAATATAAAGATAGAACTTAAGATAATATGAACTAAAACTAGTTAGATGAAGACGAAGAAGATGATAGTCCAAGCTTTCTACTAATTTTTCCAAAAGAACTTGTCGATTTTAATGGAAATCTTATCCTTTTTCTTACTCATTGATCTTTTAAGTGTCTTTTGATTTTCCACTATAATTCTTTGATTATTAAGAATGGTCTTGTTGGATGGATTAGTTGGATTAGTAGGATATACAATACTTTCTAAGGAGGTTTCTTGATCTTCCTCCTCTTCAATTTCCATTCCTTCCTCTTCCTCTTCTTCTTCTTCCTCCATTTCTTCCATTTATCATGAGCAAGCGTTTCTTCTTTTCCGTAAGTGTTTCATATGGTTGAAACACTAATGGAATTTGCATAAGGCAAATGTTTCAATGATTGAACACTTTTCTAGTTATAAATTCTTCCCTTCTGAAATCAACTCTAAAGTAACTAAAAATCCAGGCGAGATAAATTCCATGATATAATGCGTTTTCACCCATAGTAAAATTCTTAGGCCTTAGCTCATTCAAAATAACTTGAGCCCAATTAATATCATAATTTCCAAAAATTGTAAAAAGAGCTTTGCAAACTTTTAAAATCGGGTTGTAGTTTCTCGATCTTAGTATAAAGAGCGCGTTGGATATGAAGATTAACAATTCTTGCTTTTGGATGAAAATAACGATTTTTGAACTCGAAATTATCAACCCCTTCAAAGATGTGATGAAATATCTCTCGATCATTTTCATTGATTTGAAATTCCGAGAGATTTATTCCGGTATGCTTACATCCCAAAATATTTTCCAAAATTTCACAATCCAAAACAATTTGTGTTCATTTAACACTACTCCAAATTTGTCCTTCTTCCCCATCATAAAAATCACGATTCAAATTCACATAAAACATCTTAGCAAGATTTGGATAACATACAAAATCATTTTGTTTGTTATCAACCAAACTAAAAATAGAACATTGTTGAAAAAGATTTTCAATTTCATAAGACGAAAAATCTTCAAAAATAGTAAATTTTTCCGTATGAATTTTACCAAAATTTACATAGTTGATGTAAGCTTTGATAGCTTTCGGGTCATTAAAAAGAAATTTTTTGATAGATTTTAGAAGCCTAATGGTGTTCGGAGTGCTTAAAGAGGCCATTGAAGAAGTTTGAGAGGAGTCGAAGATAATGATGATAAGTTTGAAATTTGAAATAAAAGTGAAAAGTGATGATAAAGAGAGTGAGATAAATAGAGATTCTATAGACATGTTCCTGGTCAAGAGACATCTTTCCAGGGCATTGAAGTTGGTGAAAGGTGGAAGGAAATTCAAAAGTTTGAATTCAAATTTTAAAATCAAATTCTGAGGGGCATGTCGACATAGGGTATCTGGGTATGTCGACATGTGCCTATTGGATCAAATGACAAGTTTCTATTCCTAATTCCTATGATAACATTAAGTATAATAATACTTAAATATTATTAATTTAATATTTAAAATATTATTAAAACAATATTATTTTTTGAATTCAAATTTCAATAGATAAATTTGAATTTAAAAAATCAAGGAATTTAAAAAAAAAATCAAGCAAACAAACAAGCATCCATTCAAACAAGAAAAATAAAAAATAATGTAAATGCGTTACTATTTTTAGATCCATACTCCTTTAGTCATCTGATTGATAAATAGCAGTGAAACGTAGATTTGAATTATCCGTCTTCTTTTCATTGTCACTGGATGATGTGTATGAGTCATCAAGAGTTGCTGTGAATGCTTTCTTTCTTTTCCTTGACCAGTCATTATTTGGAGGGAACAATTGTTTACCTGGATACGGACAATTTTTTTTATAATGCCCGACTTTATTGCAATTGTAGAATCTATCATTGATGAAGTTCTCCGTATTATTTTTGGAATTCCTTTGATCGTTTCTTTTGTAATTATTCATTTTTCTATATTTTAAGAATTTTCGAAAGTTTCTTGTCATAAAGGCAATCTCCTCATCGCCGTCTGGTTTCGAATCTTCAGTTGTTGGATTGAATGCTAATGACTTCTTTTCTGCAGCCTTGTTTTCTCTTCTTCCTTGTGGTTGAACTTCATAAGACATCAGATTACCAATCAATTCTTTTATTTTCATGAGATGATATCATTTGCTTCTTTGATTGCAAGTGTCTTTTGATCCCATTCTGGAGTGAGTGAATTTAGAATTTTTCAAACTTGGTCCTCCTCCGAAAAGCTTTTTCCCAGTGCAATTAGTGAATGAACAATATCTTTAAATCGACAATACATGTCGGAAATGGACTCATTTGCATGCATTTTAAACAACTGAAACTGATTAGTTAATATGGAAATTTTAATCTGTTTAACTTTGCTTGTTCCTTCATGAGTAACTTGCAAAATTTTCTAGATTCCAAATGCAGACTTACAAACAGTGACTCTATTAAACTCATTCCTATCTAGTGAACAAAATAATATATTCATGGCCTTTGAGTTATTTTATGCAACACTCTTTTGCTCAGTAGTCCATTGGGAAAAATTGGAAGTTGGTTCAATATACTCAGTTTGTGTGATATTCCAAGTGTCTAATCCGACAGATTGTAAATAAATTTTCATTCTACAAGCCCAAATGCATAATTACTGCCATTGAAAAATGGTGGTCGGAGAGTAGACTGACCATCTATAAATGAACTAGTGTTAATGATAACAGAAATAGTGCCAGAGTTGGTATTACCAGTGTTGGCAGCCATTAAAACAATTTTCAAGTTTCAGATTATGAAAACTATGAAAACCAATACTCTGATACCAATTGAAAGGGACAGCGGATTAAGGATCTTAAGGCTAATTTAACACTAGAGGGGGTGTGAATAGTGTTTAATGAATTCTAAGACTTATATGAACTAACTTAAAATTATCACACGAACAAATGCAAAACTTAATCACAGAAAAATTACTGAATCAAACACAGATGCAGAAAGTAAAAAAAAAGTAAAGGGAAAGAACACACCGTATTTTTTACTGGATCGGAGTTACCCTACGTCCAGTCCTATACCAAGGCAAACCACCTCATACCGATTTTTATTATACCAATGTCGGGATTACATTCCTAAATTTATAATGGCCTTGAGGTGCCCTCCTGTCTTACGAGTCTGAGGCAAACTCTCTTGATTTACAGGCCATAAGATGACCCAATTGATTTCCAGGCACAACCACACTTTATAGAGAGACTCGATAAACTTTTGATTACAAATTGATACTATAACTCTGAATCGCACTTTGATCATTGAGAGAGGGCAGAGAATCAAAAAAGAATGAGATTCTAATTTGATTCACTTGAGAATTCAGCAGAATTTCGGTACAATCTTAAAAATATGAAAATTATAGAATATGGATTTGTAGAGAAGAAGAAGTAAATAAAATATGAAAATAGATGATTAAAAATTTTGTTTATGAAGCCTATTTATAAAGCACCAACGGTTATAACCATCCGTGAAGAGATTTAAACGAATAGACACTTCTTTTGAAAATTGAAACTTTTGAATTCAACGGCCACCATGTCGACATGGGGTATCCCATTATGTCGACATCCCTATGTAAAAAAGAATGTAAAATTTGTTTTGGAAAATGAAGTTTAAAACAAGATTTTATTTTAAAACAAAAAAATATTTCAAGGATAAAACATCTTTTTGTAAAATCGTTTGAAAAGATAATTTCAAGGCTAAAATATTTTGAAAATTAGTTTTGAAAATCATTTTGAAAATCATTTTTAAAAACCATTTTGACGGAGTTTTCAAGCTTCTTCCCGCAAAATATCTCATCACATTAGGACTCGATAACTTGCACAAAACCAGGATGTTCATGCGTTTATAAGCCACTTGTTAGGTTTGTAAGCTTCTTGTCGTGGGTTTGTAAGCCACTAAGAAGGTAGAAATGGGTTCCATCCCCAATGAAATTCAAAATGAATATTTCCGTGCTATTATGAAGTTTTAAAAAAAAACTAGACATATATCTTGAAATTTTGATCGTGATACTCATGAGTCTTCAAACTTGATTTCTTCATTCTTGATCTTGATATTGTATAGTGTTCAATAATTAGCACCTACCTATATGTCCTGCATATACATATCTATTTAGACAACCGTGTTAATATATTCTATAATAAAATAAGTTAAAAAGGTTGTTGTCATCAAAACCAACATCTCTGTTCCTAACATGAAGTGGTTTTTGGATAATGTATACAATCTCGATTTCACTGAACCGAAAAAGATAATTTTAAACTGGCCAAGTTTGATAGTCCGTTATTTAACTATGAAATAAAAACAATCACATCAATGATTTAATTCAATAAGGAAAGCCAGCATTGGTTAAGCACATAAGCAACCACCAGCCTCTTTAATTAATCCTTTCCTTAATGAAAATCACGTTGTAAATACTTGTATCAAAGTTCTTTTACAAAGATATATTCACAAACCATTTATACACCTTTTAATACTTGTAAATACAATCATATACTTATCTTAATGATATAAGTATATTCACAAAATAGTAAGAAAGATTTTCTATTGGTGTCTGTATGGAAAGATGTTCCACACCCCCATAATTATCAAAACATCATTTATGGAAATCAAATCTCATCTTCTTTTATAAACCCCCTTTTCACACAACTCAAAAAGCATTTTTAAATTCCTTTTATAAATCTCTAAACTCCCTATAAATCTATTTTACAAATTTCTAAAAACATTTATAAGACTCTTTTATAAATCTATAAAACCATTTATAAAGTTTATACATCTTTAAAACCATTTATAAATCTTTTTTATAAATTTCTAAACCCTTTGTTATTTATAAAAATCTATTCTATTATAAACTCCTTTATAAAAACCCTTTATAGAAATCTCTTCCAAAATCCTTATAAAAATTCTACATAAATCCAAAACTCCATTTGCGTTATGAACTCTTTATTTAATGAAATTCTTTTACAAATCTACTTCTTATTTATAAGTAAAATTAATCAGATAAATTAATTAACTTTAAACTTCATAAATAAATAATAAATTAACTTTTCAACGTCATTAATAAAATAATTTATTAACTCTGAAACATTATTAATATGATAATTAATAACCCTTAACATTTTAAATAAATAACAATTATTTACTTCAAAACATTGTATATAATAATAATTATTAACATCAAAACATTTCTAATAAATAATAATTATTAACTTCAAAACAATATATATATAATAGTTAATAATTTCAAATGTAATTAATAAAAACAATAATAATTAATCTACAAACATTATCATAATAAATAATAAATAAATTCCATAACACTATTAATGAATAAGTATTATTACTTCCAAAACGTTATCAATAAATAACTATTACAGATTCCAAAACATTAATAAATAATAATTATTAATTATCTTCGAACAATATTTATTGTTTAAATAATTAATTTTTTACAATATGAAAATAATGATAAATAACTTTAAAATAATATTAAATAGTAAGAAACAACCTTTGAACGTTATTAAAAATTAGTTCAACTTTAAATCATTATTAAATCATAGTTAAACAACTTTAAAACATTTCTAAATGATTTAGAAAAGACAAATAAAAATGTTGGAGTAAAATAGAGAAGTCCAAAATCCACTTGAATAAAAATATTTCAGAAACCCAAAGATTAGATTTGAAATAATTTTCCTAATCAAAAACCCATTCCAAACCAAAACGACGGTTAATAATATTTCAAAATACTAAATTGAGTCCAATAGCCACCAAACCACTTAACCAATATTGTTATTGATTTTTATCACTGTACGGGTTAAGTTTTGAACGTATCATAATGACATAACTAATAGCGCTAAACAATCAAGATTCTATAGTTAACAAATCTATATAACATGGTTACAACTGAATAGAATCAATGGGTATATATAGCTGAAAATTAAAATAATTACGGTGAGAAATCCGAATTTCATAACATAGCTTGAATTTCACTTTTAAATGACAATCACTTCTTAAACGAATATTTAACCAATCTGCCAATAATTTCAATCAAACATAAATAGTGAAATTTATCTACCATATGACAAACTGATTTATCCACCATATGACAAACTGATTTATCCAAAGAGATGAGTTGTACTCACCAAAATTTCAGTCATTGTCAAAACGTTCTGGTTCTGATTAAAATCGAACAACGTTCAATTTTAGCTTGAAATTTCTACAAGCTCCAAATTCCATAGATCTAATTCCTAAGCGTAGCTATCATCGATATGATTGCAACGCAACTGATTGCATTCGATTTGGACCTTCCATGAGCATGTTATAGAATTTATAAGTTATTGAATAAATTAAAAACTATTAATTCCTTAATCACATCACGTAAGTTGATTACCCTATACAAATAACTCTTCTCCAAATTCAAAAACTAAATGTCGCCTGATATACACAAAAAGCCCCAATCCTCTCTCCTCTTTCGACCAAGCGAGGGCTAACAATACCTGACACCACCACACCCAAACATTACCTCTTCACTAGCCAAACCTGTCCGTCCCCTTGCTTTCTCCTTTGACCCCTTCATGTGAAAGTGACAAGACCCTTAACCCTCGACCCGATGTCGTGACCATTACCACTGTGCCGAACTCCACTAAAATTGAATATCGGCTACTATTCTACATTGCAAGCCACTGGTACCAATGATAACCCTTGAAATTGCCTACAACTCCTACCAATCGATGCTCCATCTTGATTAAACAATGCATAAAACTGTCCTCCTCCTCCTAAAGTCGCAACCTCTAAGAAACCCTTCATATGTAGATCAAGCTCCACAAGTCCAAAGAAGAGAGCTTTTATTAATTTTTAGATTTTTATTTGTTTTTATTTTTAAAAGAGGATTTTTTCAAAGAACAGAAATGGAAGTATACGTTTTGGAGACAAGGACACATTGATCAAAGAACATATTAGTGTTGAAGTGGGGAGTTATATTTATTTTCAATTTCCAACATCTTTACATACATATTATCATTCGTGTACAGGCTGCACACGACAATACAAAAGTACGATCGTGCTCAAAATAGCGACGCGACCTTAAAATAATAATAATATACACTGGTTATTCAATTCCATAGAATCACAAAAACACTATCGTTTTTTGATAAACTGTCAAACAATTATTTAAATATTTTTCAAATAAATAATTATGGAAAAATCAAATAAATTAAATTATAAACACATCAATAAAAACCGAGGCTATATATTAAAATAAATTTTTTGATTATTTATTTGAACCATTTATTATTGCAAATAAATTTATAATATGAATTCACTATTATGATTTATCAATTAAAAGGAGTTAAAGAAGACCATTAAAATCCATTAAATTAGTATTAAATTTAATAATCCTTATATTTAAATCAATATCTAGATATTTAAATAAGCCCTATATTTTGAATTCCAGTTATTAAACCTAAAATAATCCTTATATTTTAATATTTAAAATTAATTAAATATTGGAAATTAAAATACAAAATTTTAGGTCATTACGAGATCAGTTAACTAAGTCCAATATTCAACCTAGGAATAACACTATGACCTGGGGCATATGTCCTAAATTTTGTTATAGATTTAGGATATTTTTTTGGACTTAGTAGATCGGATTGCAAGGTTAGTAGAGTCGCACTACGGAAGACTACCCATCACTCAGAGGTTAGAAACGGTCATATGCACTTACTATTGATGTGAGACATCACTAATCATAGGAACCGTGACTACGCAAGAGATATGACTTACTTTGGGGTTAGAGGTATTAAGTGGTTGTTTGAGGGCCCGTCTCCTTCCTAAATAAAAAGTATTAAATGGTCCAAATTAATGATTAAGAGCAGTATGGGATATCCCAAAAGGGGTTCGCTTCAGGTTTGAGGTACTAAGGGGCTATAGGATCCACCTCTCTCCTAAAAAGGTGTATTAAATAACTTGGTGAGATTCCAAATTAATAATTAAGAGTGATAATGGATATCTCGGGAAGGGTTAGCTTCAGGATTTCAGTCTTAAGCAATAGTTAGATTATAAGGTCCGCCATTTTCCTAGAAAAGAAGTATTAAGTAACCCAATGGGATTCTAAGCGATGTCAGCTAGATAGTACCAGTGAGGAGTTCGCTTCAAGGTTAGGTATCAAATGGCAAAGGCCTAACTATAAATAGATGCTAAATGGTTAGAGGCCTACCTAGTCCTTATTAATAAGTTATTGATCTCTCATATAGCGAAGACTTTATTGACAATATATGAGTTAGTAGTATGACTATTATATATTAAAAAGCCTTAAATAGTTGTCAAAGGTCTCTGTAGCTAGGACCAATAGACCAATGATGATGATGATATTAGGAGCCTGCTTCATATTTAAAAGTATTAAGTGGCTGATAGACTTATGTCGGTATTTTGAAACTTACGAAGGGTAGGTGGATGAATTTTGTTAGGTAGGAATATCATGTGTGCAATATTAGGTTAATTTGGTTAACCTTATAATAGTAGACTAATGATCAAATGGAAACCAATTGGTATAAATTTAGGCTATGGACACTGTATAGATTTTCCAGCCACCAGAACATTGTTTTCACCCTCTCCTTATTACAACACATGGGATAGATTTAGAGGAATGGTTCACTGGAGCTGGACATGATTGATGTTGGAGAAATCTTCTTTTCTCTCATGCTCGATGCTGATGTGGCAGTTTGATATCCAAGGAATACTACTAATTCCAAGGAAGTAGCCATCGTTGGTATTTATAACCTATTATTTTTTCGGCAATGAGTTTAGATTTTTTTCAATCTATGATATTCTCATGCTTATTTGCAGGTACCATATTCCATGATCTATGCTTTGATGGACTTGCATTTCGATTCTTGTCAAAATTTAGGCTCATTAAAGTATGGGTTCTTACAACTTAGAGGATCCATTCACGTAAGGCCTAGCTTGGTCGGAACTTGTCAAACTGATCAAAGGAATATGATTGAGATACCATAATTGGCCCTAAGTGCAAGTGGGAGATTGATATAGTTAAGGGATGCCCTAGGGGCAATTTTGTAATTTATTAGCTCCATAATAAAATCTCATTTGAGATTAAGGTGTTTTCTTTCTGTTATATACTCGTAATACTATGTTATAAATAATTGATTATTCAATTTAAGTATATTTAATAGAAAATCCATAAATAGTATGTTCTTGTATAGTAATCACAAGGTGGTATGACCATGAACAATTTAACATAATATAATAAACACATCTTTTTAAATAGTCCTAGTCAAGATGTATCGAGGCTTGATATCGATACATCCATTGAGACTAGAGTACGTAACGCTCTTCAAATATTGGGTAATGTATTATTCATGGTTGTTATGGGAACCAATAGGTTAGGTACTGATAGTTGTTGGATAAGGAATGACTCACTCAATAGTTTTCAGTTGGTTTATATAATTAAGGTTAGACACAGAACATCAAAGTGGCAATGTTACACAATTCCCTCGACTTGAGAATACCATCAAGCTTCGATGTAGAAACTCTGCTTTAATCAAAGTTGAATCATGGCACAGAGTGCTTTAAAGAACTATAGTTGGCTTGAGTGGAGGCATTGGAAGTGAGACACTATTCGATAGGGGATTTTCCTCCTTAGTTATATGGGGTCAGTATCAGAGGTCAACATAAGTTAACTCAAAGTCAAAGTCTCTGGCCAGAGCAAGAGGCTAGTAAGCATGTTGGTTATATAGATTTGTCCATGGAATTGGGTGAAGGAGACCGCAAGATATTGCTGGTACAAAAGTTTCTGGTGGTCGATGAATATTCAACCTATAATGCTTTCTTAGGCCGACCAGCCATTTCCTGTTTTAGGATAGCACTTACTCTATGGTGTTTAACGATCAAGTTCCCTACCAGGAATGAAGTAGAAGCTACCCAAGGCGACTAAGGTATTGGTCAAGAAGTTATGAAGATGGTCAGATAATAATCTGGTGAGTGATGTACATCTACTCTACTGTATATATATACAGACATACATACTCTAGTCATTCCCAATTAACACCAAGATAACTATGGTAAACAATAACACATTATTCATGTTACACCTACATTCAATAAGTTAGTCAAACTGTACAATAACACATAGCTAACTCTATGACACAAGGTCTTAGGAAAATAAATTTGCGATGGTCGATGATATGGTCTAACCCATATAAATAATCAATCCCACCCTATTGCATTAATGCACGGTTAAATTGCCAAGTGGACACAATTCCATAAACATATTATCGACTCATTCCCGCCAGCAACAGACACCTTAGAATTTCAACACTCATAGAGCGATCGTGTTACCATAATAACCGGTAGCGGTCTCAAAAATCAATAGTCAAAAAATCACTAACAATACCAATCAACTTTCCATACATACATACATACATACATATATATATATATATATATCACTATATATACCACAATATATTATACGTCAAATCATTAGATTCAGCCAAGCTAGGAAGTCACATCAACTCGTCGTCTAAACATTACCATATCTAACCAATACATTTGCATCCATCAAACATCAACATATGTCATCCAAAAATCATACTCAACCCCACATATGAGTCGAAGAATGAAACGTTAGACAATTGGCTATTTTGTAAAGGGCCCTATAAGGTCTAGGTTCATGCTGCCTTCGTAAAACAGCCGGAGGTCGACTGTTGGGGTTTCCAAAGGTCGATCTCTAGGGTTGAAACTCATAGGAGTAACACACCTATTACTTGTTGATTTTATTTTATTTTTTTTAATTTTTGTTTCTATAATAACTTGCTCATTTTTAACTCGATTCTCGATCAATTTTATTTGAATTTTATATATGACATATGATTCCCTACTATATATCTATTTCAAATTCATCGAAAGATTCATGTTAAATTGATATAAAAATTGCTCCAAAAGTCGATGTGCATAAAACTATTTTTTTAGATTTTATAAATACACTTTCTCATACACACACAAAGAAAAATAAAGATAAATTTGGAATAAAATTCAGATTATGACCCAAAACATCATTTGGAAATTTAAAAATATTTTTATATAATATAAATATATATATATATATATAATTCTAAACATATATATATATATATATATATATGTATGTATCCATGTAATTCATTTTCTAGTACAAAAACGTAGTTTTTCAATATATCTTCACCATATAAATCATGTTAATTACACTTTAACTCATATTGTATTCTCTGAAATATACAAAAACACACATTTGGAATATTATATAAGTATATATATATATATATATAGTTTTTAAACATAGAAAATTTAACATTATATATGTATTTGTGTGCGCGCGTGTATGTGTATATATATATTTTAAAACTCATTTCAAATGCTTTTCTTTCTTGTTCAATTATACATACAACAAACACAGATATATATATATATATATATTCATTAAATTTTGAATTTACACACTTTAGTATATAAAAGTAATTTTTCCAAACTTTATTTCATAATAATATATGCAATGCATATGATATAAGTCTCATATCATCAATATATAATCCAATTCTTCATTGTTTTGCCAAACGTTATTAAACTATAGTTTCGCATTAGTTTATATGATTAAATCCCATTTTGATTTTATATTTATAACACTTATATTTGCTATAAATTTCGAAAATCATTAATACAATTCCAATTTCAATTCCTAAACCAACATTATCTTAGAACTTGGCAAGATTAAAAAGATTATATATTAATTTAGGCGAAAACCACTCAATGTCACATTGTACTATTATTTTTTGCCAGGGACCTAAGTATTTCCCCTTCCCTCAACTCTTTCTCTAGATTAAAGTTCTTGTCCATATAGTCGTTTCAATGGGTGGATCATTGAATTCTATTAAGAAATGAAGGAGGTATGCCATTTTGAAGTTTACTATCGATGTCTGGAAATTGTGTACCCAATTTTCACCACTGCCTCTTGTTATCCAACCCACTGCACCCAATCCTCTTCTAGTTTCTCCTAAACCTCATATGTATGCATATCACTCTCCTCAAGCTTCAATTTGCTGCCAGTTTCATGTAGATCCATTGAGAAACGGATGAGATATGGCTTTTTGAATATTTATGAAAAAGAGGGAAGGAAATAGTCTGAAATGGTTGAAGTTTTCTCGAAAGAAAGGAACATACAGCTTTAGGCCATATTTATAAGAGGAGAGAAATCAATAGCTACTTTTCAAATCAAAAATCATCTATATCTCTCTTATAGGACTTCTAAATAGAATAAATTAATATACTACATGAATTAGAAAAATGAGTCTGTCGTAATGGCCTAGGTCCTGTTGTCAAATTCAAAAGTTAGTAAAATAACCATTTTTCCCCATTATTTTTTAATTAATTAGTTTGTCACTTTTAATTCAAATGTTAAATATTATTGTATTATTAAAATTTATGGAGTATTACATTCTCCTCCTTTAAAGACTTTCATAGCCGAAATTCCCAAGGGACAAAGAATGTATCATACTCTTTCGTATCACGTATCATAATTGGGTTACACACAAATACATAAGCATGCAAAGTCTATCATCCAACTATTCATCCAAATAATCATTCAAATAAATCATACACCATAAGTTACATAATGATCATAATACTCACTTGGTTGATGCAAACATAGTAATACATAGGATATGTCAAAATACGTAAGCATATGGGATGAACATGGAATATGATATTTCAAATGGATGAAAAAAATCTATCTTTTCCTAAATGAATGAGATGACATGACATTTCAGGGATGTATGTAAGCATCCTAGTATGAGCATATAATTTCTACATGTATGCAACAACCATCAACTTCAATATATCATAATTTATATGCAATAACTGGCAACTAATAATTAAGACATATGGAACATAAAAAATCAATCAAACAAAAATTCAGAAATAAAACAAATAAGACAAAAAACCAAATTAGTCAATCTTATCCTAAACTAAGAAATAATTATATGCCTACATACATAGCAACCATTCAATCAATCTGAATCAAACAAACTACACTAACAAATAAATGAATGGAATTGTATCACGAAAAGGAGTCAAAATGAAAAGCTCAGGCACTCTTTTTTATTTTCTAATTTTTCTTAGCAGGATCACTCTCTCCATTCTAACTAAATGAATTCCATTACTGATATATATACAAATTGAAGATCGAATAAACTTCACTACTGGTACATGTACTAACTCTAAAATACTAAATACGAACTTATGTGCATAACCATGATTTCTATAGTTCATCTCACTAATGTAAATAATCTGATTTCGAATCGCCTGATCACGTATAACCTTGGTATAAGAATGCCCGATTGAATTGTCACCTCAAAAGATTCCTAAATGTACATACACAATCCTTGAACAATACTAGTAGAGGAATCATCATTTCATCTCCAATGATATGGTAAGAAAACTCAAATGTGTATGGTGTCTCACGTAAGCAACCAATAACATGAATCATCGTGCAATCCCGTATTTCACTTAAGGATACCAAAATTGGTTGGTGTCTTACCCTAGTAAATGTAAGAAAATTACCTCTCTAATCTTAATCCATATTAAGTGTTATCACTTATCTTATACTATTATCCCTCCATATCTCAATTAATCATGTATCGAAGTACCATATTCTTAATCTACGATGGATTTACAAATCTTACCCAAACACCCAAATCAAACAACCCTATTCTATTCAACCATTCAAATATAGAAAACAGAATCCTAAATCTAAATGAGATCCTAAACCCAAGAACATGATAATGTTAAAGTGATTAACTATGTGTTTGTTCGTTCATGTGCACCTGATATGCAAAGAAAACAAAGCACCCCTAGGTTGCTTCTTTAAAATAACCTCCTTGAATAGATAGCTTCTCTTTAATCTGAGTTATGATTGAAAATCAATGTGTTCCCTTCTTAAAATCACATCCATATCTTCAAATCTCATACTTACATGAAAACCGCCTTCGCCATTTAATGTGTGTGAACCAAAACATCTTTTCCTTGGAACTAAGTTTGGTCGGAGTACTTTCTATATACCCGTAAATCGAACTCCAATGCTTCCTTTAATCACAACAAACAATTGGTGCATTTTTTCTATAAATCTCCTAATCATTGAATTACCCTTTTATATATTCTATCACCGATTTAGTCTGAGATATCCTTTACAATAGAAAATCCAACTCCAATCTTCCTTTTATATAAACCCACTAATGGTATCCTTTCCAAATATAACATTTCCCAATAATCCAAATTCACCTTTTACCTTACTACAATCAAGAAAACTCAATACACTAGAGTATCGCCATATCAATCAAAGAAAAACAATATTTGATAGTTTCAAATAGCATCATGCCCCATCATATTAAATCCATGTCACATCCAAGAAGTAAACATTCTCTAATCAGGCAAACTCTACGTTAACTTAATCCAAATCCAAAATAATTTATTTGCAGTTGCAACTACAACTCACAGACGAACATCTTATGATTATCACCACAAAATACAATAATAAAATGATAGTTGTTAAATCGAAAAATTGCCAATCCTTCTAATGTTGCATTTGGTATCATTATTTGAAATGGATCTAATATGACCCATGAGCTTTTATGTAGTTATGAAGTTGTTCAAGAGTTTGAGTCATATGTCCAAGACAGAATAAGCAAGTCGTATAAATGTGCAATACTCCATTATTTAATGGGAAAAATAAGCAATTCACTTATATCACTATCCTTTGTTCATATGCCATTGGGCATAGTAAGCATATGCAGTGTAAACTTTGATTTAGTCAAGGGCTTAAGTGGCCTTGTTTAATTTATCCATAGAAAGTCCAAATTTAAGTCGATGTTTAAGTCCAACTCTAAACATAAGTCATACAAACGTGCACTCTCATAATAATAGTCAAAGATACATATATCAAAGGCATTATCTTATGCAATGTTCATTTCCCAAGCCCTTGTGTGCAAAATATTACAATTATATGATCGTCTCTAAAAATCCCCAATCAATTTTGGGTTTATAAGTTTAAAATTTGAGAAAATAGAGAAGAATTAATCACCCTCCACTTAAGTGATGGAGGGGGTTTATTTACAGAGGTAATGACAAGCAGCAAAGTCGGCATGTGTCCGCCCAATTAGATGTGTGTCATCAATTTGTATTGTCAAGATTCGACATCCCAAACATTCATCGAGATTTTGGCATACCTCGTTATCTATTGATGTTTACCTTCGCTAACCATTGGGATTTGGAATTCCTTTCTATTTTTAGAAACTCGAGACAATTTGCTGCTTGCTGATGCTTTACAATAGTTAATGTTGTAAAGGCTCGGTAACTCATATAACTTTTGATTTTCGACACCCTGCACTATAGTATTCCTTTAATAACTTTAATGGAGGTTGGTGATACTCGGCATCCCTTATCATCTATTGCTTAAGATGCTTTATGGTTGCTAGGGCTAGTATATAGGGCATGCTTCCAATAGAGACTTGACATCCTCCCTTTTGGTTATATGCTAGATATCTCTCAATGGTGTGACAACTCTTCTTTATTCAATACTTTGTTGCATCTTGCGTTAGTTCGACATCTCCCCCGCCTTTTTAGAAAATCGATACTCTCTCAGCATAAGGCACTCGATGTACTTCTCTGTTGTCTAAGGCTTTGACATCAACTTTCACTCATGCATGCTTGATAATGCTTATTGTTGTGATTTGACATCTCAATTATCGTGAAGATTTTATATTAAGACTTGACCTTAGATGCTCGACAACCTTAATGGTTGTCGAGGCTTGATATCTACTATTTTTCTAGGTTTGATTTAACTTTACATCTATTTGTTCATATTCAGAACCTCCATTTGTTCATTAAACATTTGACAATCCTTCTCATTCGTAAAGCTTGTTACCCCTTTAGGGATTCGATACCTCCTCTTGGCTAAACAACTACTTGGAATTTGACACCTTCGAAATCTCCTTACAATTATTTAGGATTCGCTACCCTTCTTTATTTTATTTGCTCGATAACTTTAATTGTTAGACACCACTTGCTCTTTGCTATCCTATTTAAGCTTTTTAACCCCCGAATAGGAGTTCAATCACTATCTTCATATTAGACGTTCGATACTCCTTGCTTCCATACCTTGCATGTTTCTTTTCTTAGCATAATGTCAGAAAATATGTGGATAACAATAGCCTACTTGCTTTTCAAAGCAAAATAAACAGTATCGTATAAATTTACCTGCAACATCGGATTACTGACACCCATCCACAAACCAACAGAATCATCCACCCTTATGGTCAATTACAAATATCAAACCATCTATATATTATTCTCCCCCATCACTGATCATTATTACAATGATTCAGCAAAAAAGAATTAATTACCGAATTTAAATTATGGATGAATCACCGAGTCGGATTCCATATAACAGTATTGAGTCACTTGGACCCTACAATGAATAATATATTTTGAGCTCTTTAGTTGACTTATCAGGCACACGATAAAGATATTTTCCAATCGATTGTTTTATGGGACCCAATCAATTGAATTTTTAATACAATTGTAACGAACCGTAATCTTATTACTTTAATTTGAAATACTTAAATAATTTTAAATATTCAAATATGGTTTATTAAACATAAGTAATCATGATTTATATGCTAAATAATAATGGTGATCTTATTTTGGAAAGATGTTTACCAAATATATTCTTTGGAAAAATATCAATAAAATGACAGAAAATCGTTTTTCGACAAACAGTTTTAACCATCAAAAGTCGATCATGATTTTTTTACATATACTTAGTTCTCCATTTAAGCAAGAATATGAAATAAAAACTATTTATTTTATTTTTGTAAATAAAAATATTTATAACATCATCAATGACATCATCACTTTTATATATTTTATGGAATTTTAAATTAAGTTCATATAATCAAATAATTTTAAAAAATGATAATAATTCATTTTAATAAGTTATATAGTGATGATAAATCATTTATAATAGTTTTATAAAGATATACGTTTATTTTAAAAATATAAGATGTTTTGTCGATACGACAACACTTTTTGTAAACACTTGTTCAATATTGGTTTATATGGTTTTATAATTCAAATGTGATCGTTTTAATTAATTATTAATGGTAAGAAATTAGTTTCAAATTTTATTTACATTTATATGTAATTTAATTAGTAAGTGAAAATTTGACCGGTAATCGGCTTTTTGATTTTCAACGGTTTAACGAACAAAAGTTATTCAAAGGTGTCACAACGTTGTGTATATGTCTTATGCACATATATGACATGCACATATATATACTAATATATACATATATACATATAACATATATACATACACTTATATATATACATATCATAAAATATTTAAGATATTTATACGAAGTCAAAAGCAAACTACACATCAAAACCTCACATCCTTACACACTTACCATCATCTCAAGCACATGGAGAGAAGGACAAAGAGAATGTGGAAGTGCACGTGGGGGGGAGTGGGCAAGTAGTAGGAAGGTAAATTTTCATTTATATATATTTACGCATTTTCCCCTATAAATACAGGACCTTCCTTCTCTCTCTTTCTTAAAGTTCTTCTCTCCTCTTCCTAATCTTTCTAATGGCCTCTCCAGTGGCTTCTCTAGTATCTTCGATCACAGCGAAGCTCTACCAAAATAAAAACTACCATATACGAAGAAATACCATCTTAAATTCGAGATACATGTATGTACTCCAACTCGTCTCCTCTTATCCATTCGGTCACCCTTCGTCACCATCTAGGCCGAGCTCATCCCCTCATACAAGTCAAAGCCAAACCTACTATGAGGCAAGGAGAAAGTTCGAGGAGCTCTGGGGCAAAGAAAAGAGAAGGAAGTGTTGTCTAAGTACTGGCAGATTTATTTCAAGTAGCTTTGTAAAAAGATCGGCTGAGTGGAAACCGATAGTGGGTACTCGACAGATGTGATTATTAAATAACATCTATAATTATTAAAGTGGGATAAAATAACCATTTAATATCTTGGATGATTTATATGGATGTTTGAAAATTAGTTGATTATATGTTGATAACTTGGTTGTGATAAATATAACCAATAATGAGAAAATCATAATTAGTTGATTATATGGTTGGCAACTAGGTTGTGATAAATATAACCAATAATGAGAAAATCATAACTATCTAAAATAGAAATGCTTAATTAATTAACCATAATTAACTCATGGAAATATAAATCCATAATAATATGTGTATGGAGTTATTACGTCTCTTTATGGTTTTGAATATAAAAATGTTAAAAAATGAATATTAATATATTATTATAATATGGAATAAAGTAAAAAATGAATTTTTAATATGGTAAAAATAGTTTTTAATGATTTTAAATGGTTTATTATGGATTTTAAACATTTAAACAAGCTTTGGCAAAGTCTAATGAAGTTTGAAAATTTGAACCAAACTGGGCTCGTTGCGCAGCGGGAGTACATAATTTTCCGATCTGAAAGTTAAATCATCGTGGAGGATGCAATATAAGTTGGAATTATTTGAAATAAGAATTTTATGAACCCATTTGGGTATAATTTTCAAATTAAGAAGAAATCAAGATTTATTTTGAACAGAATTTGAGATATGTCAAAATCAAGTTTTTAAAAACATCGCGGTTCGGCAATTTTGGGAGCTAAAGTGGTAAATGCTTTAAAATTGAAATTTAGAATATGAAATAGATTTTGTAAATATTTTAAAATGTTTTAAAAGGGATTTGAGTTATAAAAATGGATATATATGAAATGGACTTAGTGAACAAAGAAGCTTTAAAAACACTATGTGTAGCGGTTTCGGTAACTTTTGCAAATCATGGTTTGAACTTGATTATTCTTCCCCAATCGTTTTAGTAATCTTTTCAATGAATAATTAAGTATTTTGAAGATGATTTGGAAGTTTTATGATTAGTTAAAAGGAGCTTAAAATAAATGGTTAAAGTAAAATTATTTTAAACAATATTTTGAATGGTGTTAAGTAAATGAAAATCATATCTAAAAGATCATATAAAGGATTTAGAGTTGATCAAATAACTTGACCACCTTATGGGTGATAGAGAGATAGTCTCTAGAGCTGATCTTGGAGAACTAGTTTCTGGGTTTCGCTCTAGCTATCCGGACTGGCCCGATGAAGGGATAGCTAATTTGATGTACTCAGACCACATTTTCTTAAGTTAAAAGAAAAGAGATTTGGAGTTTTTCAAAAATTGAACAGGATTTTAAAATATGATTTTGGTGTATAGATAAACCCTCGTTAAACTTTGTATTGGATTCCGAGTAAGGAACTCATGTTATTCATATTAATTTAAAAGGTGATATCACCGTTATTTGACGAATAGTAACGGTTGAATACGATTATTGGTATTGAGTATAATTAGTCTAATATCTATGGTTCCTTTCTACTCAATACAAATTTATTTGGGTTTTGTTAGCACCAGAATTGGTCACTAACACCCTTAGGATAGATTATGTAGAGAGATTAATGAAGAAAGTAAATTAAAACAGAGAATTGTATGCTAAATAAAATGCAAAGACAAGAACACCGGATTTATGGTGGTTCGGAGCAGCTGCCTACGTCCACTTTGAAGTTAACCTTTATTGCTTTACTCAAAATAGATTACACATACAATCTATACACCAACTACTTAAGTACAATTGCTAAGTAAAAAGAATGAGCCTTAAAAGCGGCAGAGTCTCCCCAGTGTTCTCGAAAAAAGGGTCCATTTCACTGTTCCCCTGCCCCTCTATTTATAGACGAAGATGGGTTGGACTTCCCTAATGGGCCTAGGAGCAAGATACCTCGGCCGTGGTGAGTGACTTTTGTGTGTCGAACCACAAATGCCAAATGTCAAATGCCGAGCCACATATCAAAGCTGAACGGTACCTCTATGCCGAACGAGGCAATGTGTTGAGTGAAGTGTATAGGCCGAACGAGACCCGATGCCTATCGAGGGGAGATGCCAAACGACATACTTATGCCGAGCAAGGCTTCATGTCGAACGAGGCTAGAATGCCGAACGAGGTTGGAATGCCGAACGATGCAGGAATGCCAAACGAGGCTGGAATGCCGGACGATGCTGGAATGCCAAACAAGGCTGGAATGCCGAACGAGGCTGGAATGCCGAACGAGGCTGGAATGCCGAACGAGGCTGGAATGCCGAACGAGGCTGGAATGCAGAACGATGCACGAATGTCGAACGAGGCACGAATCCCGAACGAGGCACGATGCCGAATGAGGCACGAATGCTAAACGTGGCTCATGCCGAACGAGGCCTCATGCCGGTCGAGGCTTCTACCGAACAAGGCTCTATGCCGAATGAAATTCAATGAAGAAACAATGCTTATGCCGAGCCTCTTGTTACATGGTCAAACACCCAGGTAACACTTGCCTCCAAAGTGCATCATGTGGATGAATATGATGCGCTTTGAATCATGAGTACTCCTTGTTTCTCTTAAAGCCTTTGCTTCGCCTTTTCGATAGCGTTTTCCTAAATGCCGAGCAAGGCGTTGGACGCCGAACGACATGCAGATGCTGAACGATATTGGATGTCGAACGACACATGGATGCCGATCGACATTGGATGCCGAATGACACTTGGATGCTGAATGACATTGTGCCTTGACCGGTTCTTCCGGTTGTTGTCCCTTCACCTTCTTTCCTTCCTACTATAAAGGTCCGTACTTGTAATAAGCCTCATATTTTACGATTGTATATTTAAATATTTTGTTTAAATATAGCATCATTAGTCGAATTATAGTCCTAAGTGCTATTTTTTGCAAAACTGTCAAATTAGGACTCGAGACCACTTCCATTGAGTTCAAAATGGCATTTACAACCTTTTTTAGTATAAACATCGATATGTTTGGAGCTAGCTAAAATTTCAACCTTTTCACTTAGGGCTTTGGGTTTGGGTTTCAGCCCATTAACCTAACATATCAACCCAACTCTACTCCACCCCTCTTCATTCCTTCATAATATTTCCTACAACTCAAGCTTTAGCAAAAATGGTGGAGGAGATTGGAAATTAAAATCCTAAGCCCTAGTTTCTTTAGAAAATCCAAGTTTTAGCTCCAAATTCAAAGAGAAGCTTAGGTAAGCATCTCCTTCTTCTTCTCCATCTCAATCTCTCTCCAATTTCAGAAATTTCCTATAAACTAATTTGGGAAACATTGTTTATTCTCTTAGATTGGGGCTTTTAGAGTTGAGATTGAAGAGCGGTTGATCCTCCTTTGTTTTAAAGCTTCTTCTTCCTTGTTTTTGTGTAAAAGGTGAGATTTTTATCTCACATCTATGTCTATATCTATCTTTGTGGTTAGGTATGAATTCCTAACATCTATTCATGATCATTTGCTTTTGACTTGAATTGATTTAGTGATTTACTAATTTTTGTATTTGAAGTCCAATTTTGTGAAAATCCTACTAAGGATGTTTGGATATGTTGTTTGGGATGCATCGAAGAGCCTATAAGGCCGAGTTGTCGCTTGGCGTAAATCCTTAGTCGCCCTTACTCGCTCAACTGCTCTCGAAATCGTTTTGGACGTCATGACCTAGGCAAATTGTTGCCCTTACCAGGTGTTCAGACATCTGGATACCAATCCCAGATGTCTGGTTTTGCCTCCTGGAGAAAATTATATGCGGCAAAGAAAAATAAAAAAAGGTCAGAAACCAATCCCAGACGTCTGATTCTTAAATCCAGACGTCCGGTTTGCCGAACCAGACGTCTCGTTGGTTTTCTGGAATATTTCCAAAAACCCATCGTAAACAATCATACGCTACTTATTGGAATTCAAACATTCTATTGAAACAAGAGCGGCCCCTTTACCAGATCTTTCGTAAGACTAAAGGAAGCAAAGCAGCCAGGGATTTCCCTAGTAGATCAAAAGTCTTATTATCATTCCCTTCCCTAGTCGTGAAGAATCACGCGGTCTAGAAAGAATTTTTTTGTATAAAGTATTAGATACCCCCTGCGTTGCTTGTTCAATCTGTCCGTTAGTGGAAAAACTCATAGACCCATTCATTTTGTTCAATTGCTAGCCTCATCCGAAAGAAGGATTCACGTCTGGATCAACCCCTCAGACGTCTGGATCTGTGCATATCTGCCTATTTGCCTAATTTTTAGTAAAACTCCAATGTTAATCGATTTTTGGTCGATCCGACTAGTTGTTATCACTGTTATCGACTTTTATGACTTCTTTCTTTGGATTTTTGGCAATATCCATTTTGATGGGTTTGGTATCGATTTCATTGGGCTTAGTTCACGTCTTCGAATATGAATTTTTGGTGATTGATTGTTTATACAATCATTTCTATGGCTTGTCACTTTAAAATGCAAAGATTTCAATACTAGTAGTAAATATTCAAATCCTTTCACAAAGATGATTTCAACTCTATTTTTGATACAAAATTCGCTTTTAAGACCGTTTTCCAATCTATTAGTATATACAAACCTTTACCTCATTCGTTTGAGAAATCTAATTAAACGGTTTTGTAAAACAAGTGGTATGAAACGCTTGCGTTTACTTCATCGGTTAATTTTTGGACTTGTTCGATTGAAACTTTTGTGACAATTTGTGAGTGGGAATCTACAATTTGTTCGTAAATATTTAAGTTAAGCCAGTGGTTATGGGACATGAAGCTAAACTTATTTATTTACTAGCTTAGTGTAATTGACACTTCCTGATGATCATTTTATGGTTTAGACTAGCAATGTGCGATGTCTCTTTGTCTACGAGGGAGACTAACCCCCGTTTCTGTGGAGCTTGGGCTCAAAAATTGATGAGGTAGTGACCCATGGTCTTCGGGCCGTATGTGGAGCCTCGGCTCAAAATTAATGGTTAGTAACCATGGAATAGCGTTCCGTTTTGTGATACACATGCTAGCAAGTTTTCGTGCTCCCGTTTTGTGATAGGTCTTGCCCCTCTTGTGATTTCTGGATTTCTAATTGATGATTTCTAGAATTTGTGTCTCACCAATTTTAGTGGTTTACATTGATGAGTTTATCCATTTTTGTGCATTAGTGAATTTGTGTTGCAACAACTTTTACGATTGGCATTGAGATGTTTGCCAATATTTGTGACCTGGTGAATAGAAATAAAGAATATGGTTTTCTTTTTGATCTATGAGAAGATTCTTGTGATATCGATTAATCTCTAGTTGATTTTCAATTGCATACTTATCACAGTATGACATTATTGTTATCATACGTTTTTTTCATATCTCTTGTTCTATCTCATTTTTATCTGATATTTTAGCTAGACTGATCTGTTTATTATTTTCTTATTAAATAATACTTGGGTCAGACTGAGATGTTACAGGTGCTTCTGCTTGACTCCTTATATGGGATCATCATTATCTGACCTTTGTCTAACTACATTAGATTGGTAGTTTTTGTTATTATGCATTCGAGATAGAGACTCCTAGATGTATACATACTCTTTGATGTAGAACTTGTATCTATTCTTTTGTGATATTATGGATCTTATTTGACCACTACTCTGATGTACACTTATATATGTTATATTCATATCTGTTTCCGCCTTTGTGATATGAATATCTGTGACTGATTTAGGTTATGTTTATTTCTATATTTGTTTTCGAAGACCACATAGCCATTGTGTAGTTGCTTTGAGTTTGTATCGGTATATCGGATTTCCTTTTGAAATGAAATGCATGTTATACTATCTGACATATCGGTGCTCGCACAAAGCAATTACATGGATGGTCGCTCCTCAATAGCCTTATTCTTCGCGCTAGTTGACGGCATTACTCCGTAGTGTCCTTGGCTAGCATGAGTATAGAGGTGAGGCATCACAGCTTGGTATCAGAGCAAAACTTCGGAACAATGTAGAATATTCTAGCAAGGATCATCGTCCTAAGTTCTTCTTAGGAGCCATGCCCTAGGATTTTGTTCTAGTCATTCGACCCGTTCTATCCTATTTTCTTTGTGATGCCTTATTTTATCAATCATGATTGTTTGATATTCATTCTGAGATTAATCTTTTTCTTCTTCTTTCTTTCTTTCTTATAGAAGAGAAATGGTTAGACCAGGCCGTCCCAGCGCCGGTCAATCCAGTGCTACTCCTCAGGATAGAGTATTTATATCCGCCCAACAGCTTTTTGATCTGGTAAAGAATGCTCAAGTTGTCGGACCCATTCCAGAGCCTACTCACCCAAAATCCGGATTTGCACGCCTGTGTAGTGATTATACAAATTTGGATGGAAAGCCGTTCAGGGGTTCTAAGGGCGTTATCGAAGTCCAAGTTTGGCTTAGAACATGCGATCACATCTTTTCTCGCATGAATCTTTTTTATCTTCATCGAGTCCAAGTAGCTTGCAGTATGCTCCAAGAAAGAGCATTAGATTGGTATGAGCTTCTGATTTCGGTGATGAGTGCACACATCATCGACATTCATTTTCGAGTTCCGAAGTGGGAAGGTCACTGTAGTAGTTTTACTGCAGATTTATTTTGATAAACAAATATAAATTTTAAATTGTTTTAAATATAATTAGACATATATATAAGTTGTAAGGATATACATTTATCTATTATTTTAAAATGATTTGGAATTTAACCCGGTATTTAGTTCTTAAGTTTCCGTTAATTAATAGTTTCAATTATTGTAGTGAAATTGAATGTAACTAATTAATAATTGGAACCACTAATTTAAAATAAGAGATTAAATGCTAGGTTATGAATGAAATTACAAGAAAATTTGAAATGTGTAACCTATAAAACAAAAGATATAATAATTGAACATTAAATTTAGAAAAAAATGAGATAAACTTGTATGATTTTCAATTGCATTCTTTAACACATATATGACTTACTAACTATAAAAAGTTAAAATGTTAAAAGAAAATGTAATGCGAAATTTTACAAGTAAAATTTGAAAGAATGAAAATATTCAATGAAACTCTTTAATAAAAAAGAATTGGATGTTGAAGTTGTTATAAACTTAAGTACAATTAAAAGGTAAGTATTATAAATAAATGAACAAATGAAGGTAATACCATAAAAAGAAATTTACGTGATATGAATAAATGAAAATAAATGAAAATTGTAAGAAGTTAAATGTAAAGTAAAAAGATAAATCATTATATGAAATAAAAGGGAAATCAAACAACAAATGTATGAAATGTAATTAATAAGAATGAACTTGATCTATTTTCTAAAATTGTTGGTTGTTTGTTTTGGTTTATGAGTTGTTTGGGTAAAGGATACTTTTAATTGCTTAGAGGTTTGAATAATTTATGGAGTTATCTAAGATTGTTGAGTAAGTGGAATACTTCATAGTTATTTGTCATTCTATGTGATTTAAAGTGTCTTAACCCTAACAAACCAATTGTTTGTCTTGCTTGGATGGTTGAATTGTATTTGATGGGTGTGTTGTTGGTTGTAATTGATTGTTGTTATACTGATTTTATGTGATGGTTGAATGCTTTGTTGCAAGTGATAGTTGTTCATATTGATTTGTTCGCTATTGATTGAAACAACTTTAAATATTTCATTTTATATAATTATTAACTCTTTTGGATTATATAAGTGAAATTACAGGTTATGGAAGCAATTGCTACTGCTTTTGGTTTTATAAAATAAGCGTAAATTGCCCGATAAATATGTACGTTTTCGGATTACGGTTTATAGCGTTATTATATTGTTTTCCCATGTTGGGATATATTATTTTGGAAAATATATGTTGTATATTGTTATATTTGATACTATATTTTCTCCCGAGCCCCTCCGTACGAAGGAGACTCTGCCGAAATTTTCTGTAATTTTAGGCTTAGAAAATTTTCTGAAATGTTTTCCAAAATTTTGTTGACAAATTAAAAGATTTAATTGTTTATAAATTTACATATTTTATTTAAATTATTTTATGATGTAAATTTATTGTTTATAAATTTAATATTTTGAATAAGATATATTGATTTCTTAATTCTTCTTTTCCCTTATTTTTCCTTTTTAGGGACGAAAAGTTTTGAGTGGAGAAGAGTGTAACGACCCAAAATTTTCGACCATTAAATTTGTTAATTTAATATGATGGTGTGTTAAACACTGAAAGAAATAAAACATGGGAATCATATTTATGAAATAATAACTAGAATGCGCGGTAAACAATCCTAATTTAAGTTAATAATTAATGAATGGAAGGAAATGCCAATTAATGAAAATAAAAATAAATGTGATACTTGACTATAAATTGAACATAAGTAAATAAATGAAATATTGGATTAACCATGGAAATAATGGATTGTTAATGGAAATTGAATGAAATTTGTATTATGAAAATAAGTAGTAACATTGACTTGTAAGAAACAAAAGAACATTAAGGGAACTAAAGGTTAAATGTGGCTAATTGTTATAGGTTATATATCTATGTAGCATGTTAATTTATATTTGAAATAATTTCAATAAATGTAATTAAATATTGTGTCAATGTAAATTAAGTTAATATTTGGAAGGAATGTTAATTTTCATGATAATTGGAAAAAAAAGAGTGGAAATCAAGATTTATTTATTTATTGGAATTTAAATTATAGTAATTGGGTTAATTGTAAATAAATGAAATTAAATATTTAAATATTACGTAAATATTAATTTAGACGAAATTTGAAGATATTTATGTAATAAAGCATGAACCAATGTTAAATTTATCAATTTGATGATAATGGATTGAATAACAAGACTTAAAATCAAATAAATGGATTTATTTGGATTTTCAGTTGATGATTAATGAATTTATTAAAATTGAAATTAAATACTGAAATTGATGGATTAATCAACTCTAAATTGATATTTAAATTTGTTTAAATCATTGTAAATGTTTGATAAATCAAAATGATAAGATTTGTTAATTATATAACTGAAATGGAAATTTGATTTAATTAATTAATTATTAATTTATTTAATCAATGTAAAAATAGCCATTTTGGCCATTGACTCGGATTTCGACGAAACCAGTTTCATCGGATCCGTAACGGTGAATTATTGCAGGATTTCAGTTTCGTAGCGATCGGATCGGTCGTTTGATCGTACGGGCTCGAAAAGCCTAGAAATCAATTTAATTGAAATCAATTTGAAATAACTTGATTTCAGCATAACTTTTTCATACGATGGAATTTGGACTTGAAACCTGTTCTATCGATTTTAATATATTCAAAAACATATATTTTGATATATGGGTTGACCCAATTTCGTTCCAGAGTCAGAACGGGCTTTTCGGGCCATTTGTTGTTCAACTTTCGATCCAAGTCAATTCGGTCCATTCTAATTTCAACTTTCCTACATATACCTTGTTATAAACCCTAGCCTATTTCTTATTCCTCATTTCTGTAAGTACAATACTATTTGCTTCTCTTCGTTCAATGGAAGACATAACCCTGAATCCCAAAATACAATTTCAAATAAAATTCAAAGCTAAAATTTAAATCTCTTCAAACTATATCGAATTATATATGGATTTGAAGCTCTCGAAGAGCATAAGTCAAATATATGGCTCGTTTTTCAATCTAGGTTTCGGTATGGCCGAAAATCGATGAATTATCCATGGTTGTTCATCGCGCTTTTATCATCTTCATCAGATTGTCAAATCGCGGGTACCGTTAGGTAGAGAGCGACGCACGCAGCGCATCGGTGGTGTTTGCTAGGGCAGATGATGGTCATATCGTCGAGGAAAATTGGATTAGGGCTCATTAAAATCGACGCCAGTTGTTGTTTTGCAAACGCGACTTGGTCGTGTAGGGGGGGCCGAAGGCCTGAGGGTCGGCGGCGAACTCTAGGCAGCGATGTCAAGGCATGCGCGTCCATGGCGATCGACAAGATGGCGGCGTATGTGTTGCACGGCAGGCTAGGGTTTCGGCACGAAACCTGCAGTCGCATTTGATTTTTTCTAGAGAGAGAAGAAAGGTGACGTGGTAGTTATTGTTTATTTTATTTTGTTTTGTTTTAAAATTTTATCATATAACTTCTATTCTGAATAAATTTTGCATCGGACTTAGATTTGTGCGTGGTTTGTTCCTTTGGGTTCGTATTGAAATTCCGGACATTTTGGCGCTATTTTGGATAAATTCTGAGTCTGTTCAAATTTTGAGTTTAAATTCAATTTAAATTCAAAAGGTGAGTGTTTTAACCCACTCACAACTTCTAAAATTTCTTATGTGTGTTAAGTTAATTTCTGATATGATTAGAAATTTATTTATGGCTGTCTGATACATTTTATCATCATTCCAGTTAAATAGAATTTATTGAATTAAATTGTTACTTAATTTATTAATGCATATAAACTGCCAGTAAATACTTGCTATTTATTATCTGTTCTCTACTGATGTTTTATTTGAATTGAATGATGATTGTGATAAATGGTTGATGATTGATATTGGATGAATGGATGTTGTATTTTATATTGTTATAAATTGCAAGTTGTTATGCATTTGTATTTCATTCCGGATTGCGGTTTGAAATGATATATAACCGTATTTTTATTTTAAATTACGGATTGAAATGATAAATATCCATATCACTTGTCCATAGGATAGAAAATTATATACAGACACCGTGGTCTATATATATAAATAATTTGAAATGATTTATATAGATTTATAAAGAAATAATAGGTTATATAATTATTAATTTTTAAATTTATATAAATGTTATTTTATTATCGATTTTAGCTATGTATAAATTTGTTTTGAAATATGAAATAAGTTAAATAATGAAGTTGATTGTTTTATATAATATGGTTAAGTATAGGTTGAAAATTATGTTGTATACAGAGTTTATATTGGCTTAAATAAATTTGAGGCTGGAAGATAAATACGAAATTGATTTGAATTAAGTTATCTAAGAATTATACTCGAATAAATTTGATTTGAAATTTTAATAAAAATTAAGATTTTAAAGGGTATGATTTTTATAACTTGATTCTGGTTTAGAGTGATTCAAATGAATATTTCAAGTATAATTAAATTTAAGGAATATTCAATTATCTGGAATTTGGGTTATATTTAAATTTTAATGGATTTATTATGTAAATTATTTGAAAACCAAATAATAGAAATTGAATTGTCAAATTGAAATTTCTAAATTTAGTTTTGAAATGGTTGAATACTTAAAGTTTGAAATATATTGAATTTGAAATGGTATTGAAAACGACATAATTTGGAAAAGTTTATTTGCAAACTGAGTTGAATTGAAATTTGTGATTTGGGATTTGGTTAAATTAAAATCTAGAAACTCTAGTTGTTTAGAATTGATTTGTGAAATTTAAGAAGCTATTTTATTACATATAGTATTCTAATATTTTAAGCCGTTTAAGTGGTGGAAGTGATGTTTCAAAGTTATGAGTGTCAAGTCATTATGATTTGAAAGTGTTATATTCACGTGTTTTGATTTTGAAATGGTATAACTTTGAAGCGTTATAATTTTAGAAAAGGATATATATTGAAATGAAAATGTTATCGTATTGATTTGGTTTTGAAAAGGGCAAGGATATTTAGTTTTAATGGTATAAATTATTTTGAAATGACAGCGGTGTTATAATAACGTTTGGTTGTTAAAGAGACCGGGATCGGAAGTTGTCATACTCTCTGCCAACTCCGACAACCACTTTAACAACTGTGTATGCGGTGGAGATTCCATAACGTAGGATAGTGGCGGCATTCCTTTGAGGTATGAACGTGAACCCAACTCTCGTGAGTTGGCTTAAGGTGGCTAAAACAGGAGCGATCTCGGGCCAGTGAGGTATCCCCTTGTATCGGCCACTTTCCTTCGATACCATTCTATTACTATGTGATTGATTAGACCCTTTGATTTTTAGAGGTGTGGCTCGAGGTGGGCGGTAGCTGCGCGCTATGCGTCACCACCAGCCCATGTGCATAATTGGTATGTCTATCTTGGCATTGCCTTGTGTGCCGTGTCACCTATCCTAGCGAGCTTTACTACGAGTTTGATTTGTGTCGTACCTATGGAGTATCTTCTCGTAGTCTCCGATCAGGAGATATGTAGGTACTGTATAGACTACTGACACTATTACGTGTTAAGGGCTATATGAGTAACCCCTTAACGCTATTTTAAAGTAAGTTTATTTTACTAATAGACATTATTATAATAGCAAAATATTACTACATAGTAAATAGTTTAACGGATCCTTAGGAGATGTGAATCACGAGCATCTCCTAAGTTACTGCATTCACATTTGACACTGGATAGGAGATGTCAAATTCCGTAAATATCTCTGACGCCGTTACACTCATATTTATTTCAGTTGATTTAACTTACATAAGATCTTTTAGTTCTAACTCGAGTTTTTTGTCTTTTCAATTCGCTCGGGTCAGTCTGAGCATTACAGGATTTAAAGACATTATTTTGAAGGGCGAAGACAAAGATATTATTACTATTGTCTATTTTATTATTCACTATATCTTGTACTCCACTGCATTTTATTTTTCTCTGGTATGTGAAACTCTGATATGTATTGTATAAGTATAATCAAATGTTTTGTAAACAGCTTCATGAACTCTTTATTTGATTATTACATTTAATCATTCCGCTGCAAGATTCTATTTTTTTTTTCTTCTCTGGTTTTTCTTATTTACCCCATAACAATCCGCCCTTCTATATGGTTTAAGTCCGACAAGTGTGGTTTATCGTCGATTTAAAGCGTATAAAAAGGCGGGATGTTACAGCTGAAATAATAGGCTCAAGTGGTTTTTATTGTATTTTGTTTGACTTGGGATTGCGGGTTTAAAATGATAGAACTCGGGTTTTCTTTATAAATTGCGGATTGAAATGATACATATCTGTATCACTTGACCTAGGATAGAAAATTATACACAAACCCCGTGGTATATTTTAAATGATTTTTTATATAAATATGTATTTTAAAGTATGAAATTATGATTTAAATATTTTTCTTATATTTTAAGAAAGTTAAATATTTGAATTGAATTTAAGTATGTAAATTTGAAGTGAATGTGATTTTTGACTTTAAATTTTATTTTTAAAATTTAAGTAAATGATGGAAATTAAATTTAAAGTATTGAAATGATACTTGAAGTAAAATGTTAAGTTTTATTAAATTTATAAGTTAATAAACAGTGAAATTTTGACTTGACAAATGAACTGAATTTAAAATTGGATATTTGATTTTAAAATTTTATTGTGATAAATCATATGTTAAAATTATTTAAATGTGAAATTTTGAAATCTAGAAATATGATTTATAAGTTTAAAATAACAAAAAAAAATTTGGAGTGTTAATGTTTCTGAAGTTATTATAAATCTAGAATTTTATTAGTAGCATTTCCAAAAAAAATGTTGTGGTCTTATGACAGCATTTTTAAGTACTGTTGTTTTGAATTTAACTATGTTTGAAATAACTAAATATCTGTTACGGTATTTTATAAATGTCGTTGTTCCTGAACTAAACTATTTTGGAAACTATAAGCTACGATAACACTTTATAAATGTCGTCGTTGCTAAAATTTGACAATGTTTTAAAATATTATAGATTTTAGCATTGTTTTGAGTTATAGTGTTAAACGATTTAACTTTTGGAATTGATTATTTATGAAATTTAAGGAGTTTTGAATGTATATATTTTATTATTTAAATTTGAATGTTTAAGGAATTTAAATTGAATTTGAAATTAAATAAGGTTTACTTGATTATCTGTTAAAAGGAATGAAATTTAACGAGATAAATGAATTTTTGGAATGGAATTTTAAATGTGTTTTGTAATGATATTTGAAATAATAAATGAATGACATAATTGATTTTTTAAAAGGGTATTTAAATTCGAATATTTGATTTTGAATTCAAATAATGATTTGATAATGAGGTTTTGAAAGGATATGATAATTTTTAATGATTGAAATGGTTTTGAATTACATGATCTATATTTTGATAAAGAATGTGAATTTGGAATTATATTTGATTTTGATTTATTCGATTTATTCGATTTATTCGATAAATGAATATTTGAAGCCATATTTATATGAAAGTATTGGATTTATGAAATGAATATTTTAAAATTAAGTAATAATGGAGTTAAATTTGAGATATATGAAATTATAAAATTTAGTTTTGAAATGTGGGATATTAAAGCTTGGAAATATACTAAAGATTGAATAGTTTATTTTGTGGATCAAATCTACATTTGAGATAAGATTTGAAATGGTTTGTTCGAAAACTGGATTGAATTAAAACTGATGTTTTGAATTGAATTAAATTGGAAATTTGAAATTTTGGGCTTAATTGAATAAATTTGTAAATTGTAAAGAATTAAAGGAATGTTACATGATTTCAAATGTATGATTTCAAAATGTTATGATTTCCAAAGTGTAATGATTTCAAGTATTTTGGTTTCGAAAGAGTTATAACTTTGAAGGTATTATGATTTTTGAAAGATGAATAAATGTTTGAAATGGAAATGATATCGTATTGATTTGAATATAGTTTTGAAATAAAAATGTTTTTGGTTTCGAAGTATAAATTATTTTGAAAGGAATATAGTTTTGAAATAAAATGATTTGATTTTTTTGTAGTATAAACTATTTTGAAATGACCACGGCGTTATAATAACGATTAGTTGTTAAAGAGACCGGGATCGGAAGTTGTCATACTCTCTGTCAACTCCGAAAACCACTTTAACAACTGTGTATGCGGTGGAGTTTCCAGAATAAAGTAGGATGGTGGCAACGTTCTTGCGGTATATTACATGGAACCGACTCCCGTGAGTTGGCTTAAGGTGGCTAAAACAGGAGCGATCTCGGGCCAAGAAGGTAGCTCCTTTGGTCGGACACACTTCTTCGATACTATACTCTTACTTGTCGTTGATTTGATGGCCATCCTCTAATTTTGATTGGGAGTGTGTTGCGAGGTAGGCGTATTGGTTGCTACGTTACCGCCAACCCGCGTGCGCAATTGGTATGTCTACCCTGTCATTGCCTTTTGTGATGTGTCATCTACCATACCGAGCTTTACTACGAGTTTGTTTTTCTCCTGTAGCCCATGTAGTATTTAGGGTAGCCTCCCGATCTGGAGGTATGCTGATACTGGATGGACTACTGGGACTATTACGTGTTAAGGAGAATATTGGGTCACTCCTTAACGTTATTTTAAAGTAAGTTTATTTTACTATAGACATTATTATAATAGCAAAATATTACTACATAGTAAATAGTTTACGGATCCTTAAAGGATGGGCGATCCCAAGCATTCTTTAAGTTACCGATGCATTTTGTTGCTGTTCACTTGAGTTGATTTATAGTTCATAAGTATTTATGTCCTGACTCGAGTGTTTTGTGTTTTGCTTTACGCTCGAGTCAAACTGAGTGATTCAGCATTCAAGACTCACCTTCGGAGTTGGAGCTTTGCTTGAAGATCCAGTCATCTATTTTGCTTTCAGTATCCAGTGATTCCAGTGATGTATTCTGATTTGTACCTGATGTACCCTATTACTCTTCTGTTGTATCTTGTTCAACTCGGATGTATCTTATATATATATATAGTAGCTTCATGAACTACTATCTCTTTTATTTCCACTGCATTATTATTTACTCTGTGTATGCGATTATGTGATTATTTATTTATTGTATATGATGAGATTGCCAAATTTGTTTACAACGTGGTATTTTGAGCAATTCAAGTCCGACATGTGCGGATGCGAGTGGTTGAAATACCGGGTCGTTACACCAATGGTACCTTTCGATGGTATCAAAATATTCTTTAAAACATAGCTTCGAAGCAAATAAAAGTACCCTTTTGAAGCATTGGGTTTACACTTTAAAAACATTCTTTGTATCAAAATAATTTTATGCGAAAGTATCTCTTTCGAAACCAATTGTAAATTTTTTTTGGGGAAAGTTGATGGTGTTAGAACCATCTAGTCGAAAGCAACATCCTTTTAAATTAAAACATTAAAGGATAGATTCAAAACCCCCTTTCGAATCCACTGCCTTCGAAACCCCAACCCCTTCGAAAGCATTCAGGAAAAGGCTTAGTTTAAATTAAAACAGAGGTAACCCTTCGACAGCATAAATGGCTTCAATATAGTTGAAAGGAGAGATTAGCGGCTGGGTTTCGATTAGGTCGAAACCAATCCTTTCGAAAGCTATTATTAATGGAGAAAGGTGCACTTTCGAAAGCTAATACTTCAACATAAATTTGTATAAATCTTTTTGAAAGCATATTTTACAACTATGTCGAAATCTTTAAGAAAAACAAGGGAAATAATCAGCTTTTGAAACAGAACATGGTTTCGACGTTAATGAAAGCATTGTTTTCGACACCCTACCTTCAGCTACCCACCAATTTACTTCATACCAATACCATTGATACCATGTGCATTGGTTCCGACTATGTGGATTTCGATTAAGATGGTGCAGAGGTAAAGGAGTCGAAAGGTACTATTGTCTGAGGCGAAACCTACTTTTTTGGATTAAAGGCCTAAATGTAGCAACTTTTAGCAATTACTTTATAACCACTTCCTTATTTGTAAATCTTTGATTGGTTGTTGTATAAATTTTCAAATACTTTACAATTATAACCGTCGCATTTAACCAGATCTAAATCAAAGGAATTATAACGTCTAAGCCCTTCCATTAACAAACTAGTATTTGCATATAAGCCTTTCTTTTGAAATAATTTATTTTTCCTCGTAAATCAATTGGAAAAATCCCAAAAAATAACAAAAATTCAACTTTATCATGTAATAAAACATATTAAAATATTACACCCAATTTCTTGCTGAAAAACCTAAAATAAATTTTAAACCCAAGTATATCATATTTTCCTTGAGGAATTCATAATGAATTTTCTATAGCTTGAAAATTATGAAAATTAAATCCCATCTCCAAAATCATGTTTTGTTTAACATAATAATTTCCATGGCATTCTAAAGTCTTAAACTCTCTGTCAGTTTTACATCAAAATGTGCAGATTCATATGTTAATGGATTAAAATAAATCAAACATAATAATGTTCAAGCATATCACCACCGATATCATCATAAAAACGAATTTAATCATAAATTCGAAAACATATATAACCATAGAATAAAATAGAGATGGTATGAAATCATTATTCACCTTAGATATGATAAAGAATTTGAGATTGTTGTTGATTAATCCTTCTTAGCTTTAGCTAAATTTTCCTCCTTTCTTCCTCGGTAATGGCCGACTCTTAGGCTTTTGATTTGCATTTATGAATATGAAAAATGAAACGTGGATGGATAATTACAAAGGAGTAGAGCCATGTAAGATAAAATGACTATTTGCTAATATGCCCATGTGGAAACTAATTAATCAATGTAACGCCCCAACTCTATGCTCACAATAACAAAGAGTATTAAAGGAAATACTGTCTGTTATCACGAAGAATAAGGCTGGATAGGAGCGGCCATCCGTAGTTAGGCCTTACACTAGTATTGGTTATTTCGATAGGAGTGGTATATATTTTTATTTTTCATCTCTTATTTATTTACTCCCATCGACATACCCAATTCCAGTATAAAATGAACTACGACGGTTCATAATAGTTTAGGACAATAATTATAATAATAACACAGATAATATAAATGCGGAACACAGATAAACGAAAAATCTCATATATATAATAACTGATGTCAGTTACAATACATTTTAACACAATACATATGATAGAACTACAACAGTCGACTCAGGAAGTTATATATACAAGTACATTATCGACTAATATAAATGAATACATATCAACCTATACTACGACACGACAACTCCAAAAGATATGAGAAGTCTTCATAGCTCAAACAACAACCCAAAGCAAGATATCTACAACCTGAAATAACTCGGGTCTGACCCGAGCATTAAATTCAAAAGAAAATAATACACGGGTCAGTCTAATTCAAACTCCGTTATTAGTGCACAGAAGCAATAATAATTAAGTAACAAATAGACGACAGTCACATTAAATCTCGTCTATCCGATCCTTAAACAAAGAAATCGGATAACGATAAATATAACACGTAACAGTGTTAAACAACAAAGCAGCAAATCCAAATTATCAACGAAGATAAATTAAAAGAATATCAATAAAGATAATTTAGAAAACAACAGAATTGCCTAAACGGCAATTAACGACAAAATCTAATTTAAAACATCAACTCTGGTAGGGCTGCAGTATACGCACGCGTACACTGCCTCGCCACTACAGCGTATGGAATACGCAAAAGATCCATAAGTCAAAAACAAAATAAAATATCATAAACATTACCATGTGGCTGCAGTTCACTCCTTATATGCACAACTCCGGTCAGTGAGCACTTCATATATGCAGACCAGTAAAGCGAAATGTTTAAGGCCAGTAATCAACAGACCCAAAGCTATCGAATATCTAGTGTACAGCCACCTCACAAGCTACATGAAGTCAATGCAGACAAATGGACAATTGCCTCGATGAATATACAGTGTAATGAGGACTCCAAGGAGATGTACCAAGAAGTGATATCAGTGCAACAGTCAATGATAAAGATATGAGCAATGCAACAGTGATTCAAAGCATACTGGAATGCAGTAGTGGTGAATGAATTCAACATGAATGGTCACGCTAGATCACATTAGCCTGCAACATATGTATACTTGGTTATACATTCCAAAGCTTCTTTCTACAATAAGTATTAACATTTATTAGATGCCTTTTTTTTCAATGAAAATCCAAACATTTTTCAAACCGTGTTTTCTAACAAGTATAATGACAACTTGAACATTTCAATGTTTGCAAAAACGATTACCCAAGCATGCAGCTAGGAAGTAAAGCATTTCAATAATGCAAAGTGCTATTTCACGTGTGTAGCTAGTAGTAAATATTTCAATATTGTAAACTACATGCACACGTATGCAGTTTCCAACAAAGATAGAAGGCAACATGAAAATAGTGACTGTGCAGAAGTCACAGAGACATTGGTTAAATCAAGCATTACCCAAGTCAAAGACGATAACCCTAAAGCAATGTCAAAGTCATTCCAGCAAAGTGGCAGTGCAACCAAGTGTACACTTTCAGCTATAACAAAAATCAACCCAATATATATGCATGCAAATTCGACATGCACATGAGCCACCAATTTTCACAGAGCAACGAAAAGTAATCCGAATCAAATGCCATCAGATAGACAAAGCGAACAGAGGTGACTACATGAAATCGGTAAGTCAGTAAAGATTCATGAAACCAACATCAACTGAATTACCTACTCGAAGTCAGTGATACAAATTAAGTTAAAATCTGGTGATATCAAAATAAGTTGAAGCCGTGAATGAACAATTCAGTGCCAAAGTCGAAGATTATCATTATCAAGAAGCACGAAGAGAAATTCACGGAACAAAATCAAGTCGCAAGTCAATAACCAGGGAAATCGCAAGTTCGAAATCAATGCAATGTTTTATCAAAAATTGAACAAGTCCAAAAATCGACGTCGTGGCTAACTAATGACCAAAGTCCACAGATTACAGTTCACTATCAAAACAATGATGATGGCCGAAGCCAACAAAAATTCATAATCACAAAAAAAAATCGAACGCGAGGCATAGAATTAAATTAGATGTGAGTGAAAAAGAAAATCACTCACCTTTGCAAACGGAGCACGAACAATCGACCGAGCAACGCGATCCATCTCTCGATCGAGCAAAACGAAGTCGCGAAGTCGGTCGAAGCCCTAATTACTGAAGCAAGGGAAACGATCACGAGCCGCCATTTTAATTCTTTCGTTTGTTTGCTTTTAGGATTTGAGATGAGAAAGAATAAAAGGGGAAACGGTACTTGCTTTAGTTAATTATCACGGCACAAAAGTGAGAAGGAACGTGGGACGAGCCTTTACTTAAAGCCCACATACCCTAACAAATTTTGAAAAGAATTTAAACCTGATTTAAAAACTTCCAACAGCAATTAACAACCAATTTAATCGTTTAATGATTAATCGTTTAATGATTATTATAAATTGGACAAAACCCCGGGTTGTTACAGACTCCCCTCCTTATAAAAATTTTGTCCCTGAAATTTTCATAATTAAAGGAGTCAATAACAATTATTTCTCTGACATAAACTGGTTAAGCTAGAAAAATAATGTCGGGAATACAAACGCCAAAGAAATCTTTTAATTTCATAAAAGGAATTCACAAATTCTCAACAAAGTCTAATTGTCAATAAATAATTCAGAAAACAGCAAAACTGAATAAGCAATATTCAATTATCAATTAGATAATTAGAATACAGAAATCACAAAAAAGCAATATCTAATTATCGTTACGATAATTAGAAAACAGTAAAATCTAATTATCAATAAAGATAACTATGAAACCCAAATCGCAAATCGCAAAACCGCAATTATCTAGTCACCAAAACGGTAATCAGAAATCGCAAATTAACAATTATTTAATTATCACAATCGATAATCAAATCTCAAATCTACAATTATTCGATTATCAAAAACGATAATCAAATCTCAAATCAACAATTATTCGGTTATCAAAAACGATAATCAAATTTCAAATCAAAAAACGATAATAAAATCAACAATTATTCGATTATCAAAAACGATAATCAAATCAACAAATATTCGATTATCAAAAACGATAATCAAATCAACAATTATTCGATTATCAAAAAACAATAATCAAATCAACAAATATTCGATTATCAAAAACGATAATCAAATCAACAAATATTCGATTATCAAAAACGATAATCAAAGCAACAATTGTTCGATTATGATAATCAAATCAACAATTATTCTATTATCAAAAACGATAATCAAATCAACAATTATTCGATTATCAAAAACGATAATCAAATCAACAAATATTCGATTATCAAAAACGATAATCAAATCAACAATTATTCGATTATCAGAAACGATAATCAAATCAGCAAATATTCGATTATCAGAAACGATAATCAAATCAACAAATATTCGATTATCAAAAACGATAATCAAATCAACAAATATTCGATTATCAAAAACGATAATCAAATCAACAATTATTCGATTATCAAAAACGATAATCAAATCAACAATTATTCGATTATAAAAAAGATAATCAAATCAACAAATATTCGATTATCAGAACGATAATCAAAACTCATAACATCATATTTCTAATTATCACAAGCGATAATCAGAAACGACAAATATCCGATTATCAAAAACGATAATCAGAACTCATAACATCATATATCTAATTATCACAAGCGATAATCAGAAACAACAAATATCCGATTATCAAAAACGATAATCAAAACTCATAACATCATATATCTAATTACCTGCAGATAATTAGATTCAACAAATATCTAGGAATCAATTAAGATATTCTAGAAAATCAACATAAAAGGTTGGATCGATCCCATCATATGGCGAGTTTTAGATACGCCGCACGTGCGTCTCATATGGCCGAAGCCTACCAAGTACCGTCATCATAATTTTGGCGCCCATCATATGACCCGAAGGTCCAACATATGACCCGAAGGTCTGGTACTGGTATTTGACCCGAAGGTCCATCATATGACCCGAAGGTCCATCATAGTGGCTCGAAAGCACACGAAAATCATCAAAATCATCAAAACAGCAAATATTTCAGTTAACGAGTCCGGAATTAACCGAAATAGTAAAAGTGTGGTTCCATACTCCACACTTTTTCTATATCGTTTAAATCTCTTCATCGTTTCCTTGAAAGTGCAAATTGTGTATTCCAAAAATAACATTTCACATTCTCAAACGGACAAGTCCGGAATTAAGCGAATCAGTAAAACAAAGGGGTCATAATCCTCGATTTTTCTGAAACGTTTAAGTCACTTTCTCATTCTTATGAAAACGAAAACTGTAAAAATTCTGAAAACAATTTCATTTATTTTATAAAAGTAAATAATCTACATTCTCAAACGAACAAGTCCGGAATTAAGCGAATCAGTAAAAGAAAGGGTTCATAGTCCTCGATTTTTCTAAATCGTTTAAATCGCTTCCTCATTCTTTTGAAAGCATAAACTATAAAAAATTTGAAAAACAATTTTATTTTTAAAACGATTTGCAAATCCGTGATAAAACAGCAACATTAGTGACAATTTCAATAAGAAAATTGTTCTTCTCAAAACACCGTAGAAACGGATCTCAAAATCAGCATTGCGGGATAACCGCTTGAAAATCCATTTTAAATATGACGGATACTGAAGTCAAAGCGACAGTAATTTTTAAACGTCAAAATCTCATCTAAATAATTTACATCAAAATATAATATCAGTGAATTTTCATTCATTAAAAATGTCAACAAAACACCTTGCTTCAAAATATAGCATTGGTGTAAAAATCCCGTTATAAGAATAACGGCAACAATATACGTTTCATAACCAAGCATCGGTTCAACGTAAAATTAGTGTAGTAACGTGCAACATAAATTTGCACGTATACCGCAAAATGAACAAAGAAATCATTCAAATATATCTTCAATGAAGATAATTCAAAACAGCAGAAATCTCAACAAATTCACATAACTGTAATCGCTTCGAATTCTCAAATTGGATTCGAAATTTCCAAAGAAAACAAATTAAACACAGCTATGTAAACAACAAATGAAATTTATTTCAATTCCATATTTTGATTTCTAAATCAAAAAGGTTATCAGCCGTACTCAGCGAAGACATTCACTGTTCCCGCTGCGCACTCTGATAAATGGAACACACTCAATCAATCATCAAAACACAGCTTCACTTTTTATTTTTAAATAAAGATATTTAAAAATTTCATCTAGATTTCAAAACTTTAGTTTTGATTCAAAACACAAATAAAACATCGACTAATAATTGTAACATATGTTCCATCTAAGTTATGTTCTATATTATGTCCATAAACCCCAAGCTCTGATACCAACTGTAACGCCCCACCTCTATGCTCACAATAACAAAGAGTATTAAAGGAAATACTGTCTGTTATCACGAAGAATAAGGCTGGATAGGAGCGGCCATCCGTAGTTAGGCCTTACACTAGTATTGGTTATTTCGATAGGAGTGGTATATATTTTTATTTTTCATCTCTTATTTATGTACTCCCATCGACATACTCAATTCCAGTATAAAACGAACTACGATGGTTCATAATAGTTTAGGACAATAATTATAATAATAACACAGATAATATAAATGCAGAACACAGATAAACGAAAAATCTCATATATATATAATAACTGATGTCAGTTACGATACATTTTAACACAATACATATGATACAACTACAACAGTCGACTCAGGAAGTTATATATACAAGTACATTATCGACTAATATAAATGAATACATATCAACCTATACTACGACACAACAACTCCAAAAGATATGAAAAGTCTTCATAGCTCAAACAGCAACCCAAAGCAAGATATCTACAACTTGAAATAACTCGGGTCTGACCCGAGTATTAAATTCAAAAGAAAATAATACACGGGTCAGTCTAATTCAAACTCAGTTATTAGTGCACAGAAGCAATAATAATTAAGTAACAAATAGACTACAGTCACATTAAATCTCGTCTATCCGATCCTTAAACAAAGAAATCGGATAACGATAAATATAACACGTAACAGTGTTAAACAACAAAGCAGCAAATCCAAATTATCAACGAACATAAATTAAAAGAATATCAATGAAGATAATTTAGAAAACAACAGAATTGCCTAAACGGCAATTAACGACAAAATCTAATTTAAAACATCAACTATGGTAGGGCTGCAGTATACGCACGCGTACACTGCCTCGCCACTACAGCGTATGGAATACGCAAAAGATCCATAAGTCAAAAACAAAATAAAATATCATAAACCATACCATGTGGCTGCAGTTCACGCTTGCGTGCACTGCCTTACCACTACAGTGATGATGTAGAAATAAGTACAAGGCAGCTAGTAAATCAAGTGTCCAAAAATGTCGAAGTCAAGTGACTTCAACACAATTTACAAACTAATGCAGCAATTTATATGTAAACAAACTGTAGATACGAATTAATACAGTGAACTACGCGATGAACATGAATGCAGTGACCAGATTAGTGTGACAACATGTATTAGCTTAACCAAGTCAAGTGAATAACCAATGCACAACTCCGGTCAGTGAGCACTTCATATATGCAGACCAGTAAAGTGAAATTTTTAAGGCCAGTAATCAACAGACCCAAAGCTTCCGAATATCTAGTGTACAGCCACCTGACAAGCTACATGAAGTCAATGCAGACAAATGGACAATTGCCTCGATGAATATACAGTGTAATGAGGACTCCAAGGAGATGTACCAAGAAGTGATATCAGTGCAACAGTCAATGATAAAGATATGAGCAATGCAACAGTGATTCAAAGCATACTGGAATGCAGTAGTGGTGAATGAATTCAACATGAATGGTCACGCTATATCACATTAGCCTGCAACATATGCATACTTGGTTATACATTCCAAAGCTTCTTTCTATAATAAGTATTAACATTTACTGGAGGCCTTTTTTTTCCAATGAAAATCCAAACATTTTTCAAACCGTGTTTTCTAACAAGTATAATGACAACTTGAACATTTCAATGTTTGCAAAAACGATTACCCAAGCATGCAGCTAGGAAGTAAAGCATTTCAATAATGCAAAGTGCTATTTCACGTGTGTAGCTAGTAGTAAATATTTCAATATTGTAAACTACATGCACACGTATGCAGTTTCCAACAAAGATAGAAGGCAACATGAAAATAGTGACTGTGCAGAAGTCACAGAGACATTGGTTAAATCAAGCATTACCCAAGTCAAAGACCATAACCCTAAAGCAATGTCAAAGTCATTCCAGCAAAGTGGCAGTGCAACCAAGTGTACACTATCAGCTATAACAAAAATCAACCCAATATATATGCATGCAAATTCGACATGCACATGAGCCACCAATTTTCACAGAGCAACGAAAAGTAATCTGAATCAAATGCCATCAGATAGACAAAGCGAACAGAGGTGACTACATGAAATCGGCAAGTCAGTAATGATTCATGAAGCCAACAACAACTGAATTACCTACTCGAAGTCAGTCATACAAATTAAGTTAAAATCTGGTGATATCAAAATAAGTTGAAGCCGTGAATGAACAATTCAGTGCCAAAGTCGAAGATTATCATTATCAAGAAGCACGAAGAGAAATTCACGGAACAAAATCAAGTCGCAAGTCAATAGCCAGGGAAATCGCAAGTTCGAAATCAATGCAATGTTTTATCAAAAATTGAACAAGTCCAAAAATCGACATCGTGGCTAACTAATGACCAAAGTCCACAGATTACAGTTCACTATCAAAACAATGATGATGGCCGAAGCCAACAAAAATTCATAATCACAAAACAAAATCGAACGCGAGGCATAGAATTAAATTAGATGTGAGTGAAAAAGAAAATCACTCACCTTTGCAAACGGAGCACGAACAATCGACCGAGTAACGCGATCCATCTCTCGATCGAGCAAAACGAAGTCGCGAAGTCGGTCGAAGCCCTAATTACTGAAGCAAGGGAAACGAGCACGAGCCGCCATTTTAATTCTTTCGTTTGTTTGCTTTTAGGGTTTGAGATGAGAAAGAATAAAAGGGGAAACGGTACTTGCTTTAGTTAATTATCACGGCACAAAAGTGAAAAGGAACATGGGCCGAGCCTTTACTTAAAGCCCACATACCCTAACAAATTTTGAAAAGAATTTAAACCCGATTTAAGAACTTCCAACAGCAATTAACAACCAATTTAATCGTTTAATGATTAATCGTTTAATGATTATTATAAATTGGGCAAAACCCCGGGTTGTTACAATCAACCTTTAAACCAATTTAAAGCCCATTTATTTTATTATTAAGCATGGTTCTTAATATAATTTATTCAAATCTCAACCCTCTTTTCATCCTTATTCTATTTAATTTATCTAATTAAATTCTTGAATAATGTTAATAAAATTAGGGTTTACACTTTATAATATGAGATTAAGAGAGATTGTGGGCATTGCTTCATTACCGCCTGATTCACTTAACAATATCTTATTATTGATATTTCTAGTTTTGGATGATGATTTTTAGATATGTGTGATTCATCCATTTGTTTAATGTGTTTCTATATGGGTGATGACATCTTTTAATACTAAAGTTAATTGTTTCATATATTTTTGAGTATTTGTGAGAGAAAGTGCTTTGATGGTTATTTTTGTTATTGTACAAATAGTCCATGTAGATATTTCTATATCTATATACATATATTGACATTTCATCTTATTATTATTTGATTATCTATGGTAGCGTTATTATATAGCCATTTCTTGTTTATACTATGTTACCCCTATTATGATACTAGATTAGGCATAGCCTGACCCGTTTATTATTTTATAATACTCGGGTCTATCCAAAACATTTCAGATATACGGACGACATTACTGGCATTTGATTTATTTAGCCTAGAGGAATTATATTAAGGATTGTTATGTGATTTGTATGATATTGATTCATTTTATACGTGTGATGCTGAGATGTATTTTGATTAGTTATCACTTTATTTGGAGATAACTGACATTTGAGGTGAGTTCTACCTTTATTATATTTAAAATGTATATTATATATTATATGTTATCGCTGCGATTCTGCATTTATGTTCTTAATTAGTTACTATATATTATGTATTGTTCTGTCTTGCAAACACACGTGTTAATTACTTTTTACCAAGACCGCATACGAATATGATAATTAATATTATCATTCGAGGTACATACTAAGGTTGGACCAAGGGAATATTCACGTGTGTATCCCATATCGCCTTATTCTCCGTATTATATGACGGTATTATTTTGTAATACTCTTAGATAGTGTGGGTATAGAGGTGGAGGTGTGTGACGACCCGGAACTTTGGACAATTTAAATTGGAATATTCAATTGATTTGAAATATTTAAAGGTTATTTTTTAACTTGAATTCAAATATTATTATTTCGCAATTAAATTATTGGATTTAATTACTGGAAATTGAGTCAAATGTTGAATTTGGAGTTTTAAGGTTGTTAAAAATAATTTGAAGGATTGTAAATTTTACATTAATAGTTGTGAAGATAATAAAAGCTTTTAAATTGAAACTAGAAGTGATTCGTTCGGTTTTAAAAATATATCGTTTAAACTGATAATTAAAAATAGCCTTCCGAGGCGCAGTCTCGGAATTCGATGAAACCGGTTCCATTGGATCTGTAATATTATATTATTATCGGATTTCAATTTTCGCAGTGTTTGGAGTTACCATTTGGTTGTACGATTTGTAAATGCCTAGGATAATCCAATTGAATTTAAATTAATAGTCAAACCTTCTCTTATACGCCACTCCCCTCAACCTAAATTCATTCCATCCTTATCTTCCTTTAGACGAGGAAAAAAAAAAGATAAGATAAGGGCTGCTCGTTCCTTTACATTCCAATTCGAAATAGAAGTCTTTTCATTCGTCATCCTTGAAATAGACTTCGATTCTTATAGCTGAATCCTTCTTCGATCGCAAGCTACTCGTGTGGCATCAACATCGCGTTAAAGGCACGGCGCTCGAACTCGTTTCGAATGGGATGGGATTTTGCAGGGCGGTCGAGCTCGATAAGGGTTGCGAGGCGAGTTAGGGTTGCGAGCAGACACTTCGATTAGGGGAAAGCTCACGTTGTGGTGGTGTTGGCATCGCGAGCTGCTAGGGTTTCACGTAGAAGAGGTCGCGTAGCGAAACGTGGGGTTCGCATCGTTCAGGAGGAGGCGCATGAGGATTGAACACTATCTGGCGATGCTCAGTCGAACTAGGTCATTGCGATCTTCGGTGAGGTATTAGTGCTGCTTTTATTTATTTTTATTTATTTATATATATGTGCACATGCATATTTAAAAGTATTTATGTGTATAAATAGTAAATGAATCTCTGATATTATCTCTAGATAAGAAAATATATTTTTTAGATAAAAGAAAGAGAGAAAAAAGAAAATTGAAAAAAAAAAGTATATCTAGAAAAACTTTAGGAGGAATATAGGAATTTTTAAATTGTTTGTAAAATTTATAAAAGTTAGATTTTTGAAATTATAATCCATTTCTATAAGTGTATATGTAGTTCAAAAGAAAAATAATAATAATGAATATTCATGTTTTAATCTAGGGTTATTTCAAATAATATGGTTAGAGTAATTAATTTGTTTAACAAACGTACTTAATTATTTTGTCACTAAAAATATTTGTTTTTCAAAAAAGGAAGTCAGGAAACAAAAGAAAAATATAATTACAGTAAAATATTTCTGTTAATAGGAGACTTATAAATGGTAATATAAATTTTATTTATAAGCGTATATCTATGGTTTCAAAGATAAGATTTTGAAATATATGGGATTTTAAAATGTAAAGACTTTATTTTAAAAAAAATTGGATTTTTGGATCTATATAATCTTTTTATAAGTGTATATACATATGTGGTTTCAAAAAGGAAAGCATAGGTATAAACTATAAATATTTATATATTTCAACCTACTATTTCATTTTAAAATAAATATCGAGATGGTTAAATTATTTAATTTAATTAGTTACTAAAAGGGTTTTTTTTAAAAGGAGATATTAGTTTCGAAGTAGTTATTGTTTAAAATAAATCATTAGTCAGAATTAAAACTATTAAACGGTAATTAATAGTTCGATTATTTCGAATATTAATAAATTATATAAATTGTTTATTTAAGGTCAAACATCTAGAAATCCAAGGCAATATTGAAGTGGATCGCGAAACAAAATAAAAGGTGAGTTAATCTCACTCATCTGGCTGATATTTAAATTTAAATAGTTAAATTTAAATAATTGATTAAATGATTGTATTGTTTGGATATGCTATACTATAGTATATAATATATCTTGGAATGATTGATTTCTCGCATTATATAGCGGATGAGACCCTATGCGCCACAAAATAGCGGATGATACTATATTTAAAACTCACATACCGCGATATTCCACCTCGAAGTGGAATGGGTATTTTATATTGTGCTATCAATTGTGGATGCAGGGAAATAGGTTGGACGGATCCAACTGGATTCCTCGAACTTATTTATATTGTTTAATATTCTCTGTTATGCATATTCGATATTTTATGATGGATATTATTGATAATTGGAATATTGAATGCTATGGTGTACTTGAATATATTTCGACACACTGAGTTATCAAAAAATATAGAATTGGAGTTTTGAAAAGAAAATAAAGGAAAGAGAATTTGTAAGTGAAATAATTATAGAATTTAAATTAAGAATGAACTGGATAAGAATAAACGTGATTTTAAAATTCTAATAAATAAATTCGATATATAAAAAGGGGATTTTGAATAAACAGGAAGATAATGAATTTTAAACTTCAGTGTTATTATTTAAAAGGACAAAGCATTTATTTTAAATTTAGATTTAAGATTTAAATTTTGAAAGGAATAAAGAAGAAATAGGAAAAATCTCAAATTTGTTTGTTACGGTTAAAAGATTTAAAATCAAACGGGAAATAATAATAATAATGATAAAGTCTTTAACTAATGTATTTTGAAATAAATTGAGTAAGTAAAGGAATTTATATTAAATGGAGTAAATTGGAAATCAATTTGGAAATTGATTTAAATATTTAAAATTGAAAATTTAAAGGAGAATGTGACTATGAAGTTTATAAACTGTGTTTATAAAAGTAAAGCAATATATCAGTGGATATTTGAAAGAATAAATTCACGGTAGGGATTTATTAAAGGAATGAGAAAATTTGTTTAGAAATAAATAGTGATTTATTTTAAAGGTGGATAGAGAGGAGTACTTCCTTGGATAGCCAAGTACGTTTTCAACATGAAGTTTTAAATATAAGTTATGTTGTTTTTAAAAAAAAAACATGTTTTAGAAAATTTATTATTTCTAAATGTTTAAATTTTGAAGTAAGTATTTTTCAAATCTATTATAGAAGTGATTATTTGAAGGTGACTTGATATTTTGTTTAAAAAGAGAAAATCTAGTTTTATATTTTATAAAGTAATCTTATTTTAAATATTCCTAAAATATATTTTTAATACAGTACTGAAGAAGTTCTAAATTTAAACGTTTAAAGGATATATTATAATAAATAATTTTAAATTATTTTAAAATCTAAAGTTTTGTGCTTGGTTATTTTCAGTGGAATTAAATATTTGGAGATTTAATTCATGAGAAAGGTGTGTTGAAACTATTTTAAAAAAGGGTTGAAAATGGAAATATACCTTGTGAAGATATTTTGAGGTTAATAAATAATTTGGTGAAATTATTTACATTGATGGATGTTGTGAATGTTAATTGATAGTTAAATAACTGATTATCAATATTGGACAATGCGCTGATCGTTTCGAAGAGACCGGGATCGGGATTAATTTCTCGAAAACCACTTCGATCCTGTTTGTACGTTTTCGTGGGAAAAACGAGTTCGGAGTCGAAGATGGAGCAGTGAAGTGCAAGGGCTAGTCGCTACTAATCCTGAGGATGTTTCCAGAACGGATGTAGTAGGAATAGTGCCTTTGGTTCCGTTCGAACCCGGGACGGACTTGTATGGATGAATGCTTTCAGAACTTCGTCAGGTGGACGATGAGCATTCTAAGTGAAACGGTCTAAAAGGCAACGCTTAGCCTTAAGCCTATCCACCGGGAATGACTGAAAATCAGGGGTTATGCAGCAAGGCTAGGTGGGTAGCACCCATTTCAGGGTGAGGTCATCCCTGTCTAGATGTCCCTGTTATCTCGGTTTAGTAGTGCGGTTGCTGATCCCAACCGTGGGTTGACCTTACTCGGGATTATCCAGTAAGGGATAGTCCCGGTCTTGTATTGCGGGGGTCAGGAGTGATCCTCGGTATGCTGATCTAAACCAGGTACCGTGACAGGTGGTACCCCAGTGCCTAGTCATTAGTTGGAAATCCATTCTCCGTACGCGCCTTTTACGAGTTTTGTTTGTATTACCCACTTTGTGGCTAGTAGTTGGAATTTAATCATGTAACAATTTCGGCTATTTTAATAAGTATTTGTAAATAGACCCTATTATAATAACAGAGGATTTTAATAAAAAGTGTTTTAGCTATCGTAAGGTAAAAACCTGACATGTGTATTTGTGGCGTGGTCTTACGAAATGCTTTGGCTTTCAAAAGGATTTTGAAACTTTAATAATTAATTTGAGTGTGATTTCTCACGTTGGTATTCCAGACTGACTCGGGTGTTATTTAATTGTAATACTCGGGTCAGACCGAGTATTATAGGATACATGATATGATGCTGTGGAGCTCAGGAGGCGAGCTGGATGGCGATACGTACTTCCGTACTTGTTTTAAATATTCCGCTGTGATGATTAGCTGTGTATTCAGTGGTGTGTATTGTGTGTTATGTATACTCTGATGATGTATGTATAAACAGATATATTTGTTCTTGTGTAAAGATCTGTGATTATCTATTATATTTTATTCCGATGCGATGGTTAGATTCTAATATTGTTTTCTATCTTCTTCTTCTACCTCTTCTTCTTTAACCATAATGGTCCGTATTTCTTTTCAACTTGAGTTGATTGATGTAGAATAGCGTTGACTCAAGGGGTATGGATTTGCAGGTCGTCACAATTGGCATCAGAGCTTTGGTTGGTGATAACCTTGGCTCTGGTGGGAATTACTCGAATCGAGTCCCTAGTACTCTAGAATGAGTTTGAGCGTATTAATAGATATGAGCGTGTATTTATTAGTGAATATAAATTGTTTTAATATTGTGTTGGATTATTGGTTGAATGGAATATGAATTCTGATCGAGTAAGTTGGCCGCTATTCGAGAAGAGTTTATAAACACCTGACATGATAAATTAACATGGTATTGTTTTAAATATGGGTGAAGAAATAATTTTACCCAAAATATATTTTGATATAAAGGAAATATTTTCTTAAACTATTTTATCTAATATATGGTTGCTTGGATGTTAGGAATGATAATATTAAATTATTATCATTGTTGTGTAAAAATTTAACTAGAAATTGAAAATATAACCAAAGATTAAGGAAATAAATTCAATAATAAAATGAAATTTATAAATATGAATTATAAACATGATATATAAATTGAAATATAATCAAATGAGAATTTGTATGATCATAAATTATACAAATGAATTATAGTTAAAAATTTGATTTAAGACAGAATTTGAAAATTTAAAATCCCGGAGATTTTGGAAGTGTTTTTCGAAGTGTTATGAAGATAAATAATAGCACTGTTATTTTGGGGTATTTCTGAAAGAAAATTATTTCAAATAACTTTTCGAAAGGGATATAGCATTGAGCTCACTTCAGTCGCTGGAAAATAACTTCGGTGATGACTGCAGCATCATCGATGTTCATTTTCGAGTTTCTAAGTGATGGATTGCTGCCAAATTGATTTGTTCAGAAGAACTAGTTTGTTTTTGAAATTTCAAAGGAAATTTGTTGGGAATAAAAACCAGGGTTGGTTTAAAATTTTGAGAAGTGTGATTTTGAGATGTTGGAGATTTCAAAAAGATTTGAAACCAAAAGCCGGGTGTTTAAAAATTCTGAGGAGATAGGTTGTAAGCTTATAAATTGAGATGATTTTTAAATCAGGAAGGAAATATGAGCTTTGCATGTTGGAATTTAAAATTTAAAGTGAAAAGTTAAAAATGACATTAACTTGGATTGATGAAGAAAATTGAATCGAATCAAATTAAATAAATATGGGTTAAAATAAAATTCAGTTGAGTTATGGGTGATATTGAATGGAGTTAGTTCTTTACTTAAATTAATGGAGGTAAGTTGGATAAGAATTGGATTGGAATTATGAATTAGAATAACTGATAAAAGAATTAAAAATCCATGGAATAAAAATATGTTTGGGTTATAATAAATAAGCGTAAATCTCGAGTTAAATATAAAAGATGAATATATTCAAGCCTAGAATTAATGAAAATGTCTAAATAATAAGTTGTGACTTATAAAATTTAAAGGTGGAATAGAAAATCCGAAATAAATATTGATTGATGATTTGGAAATAAAATAAAAATCCAAACTTAAATTATAAAATAAATTGAACTTAAGGAAATTAAATGAAGAGATTTTGAGATTAAAAATCAAGTTTTGAATTATAAATAGAGGGAGAACTAATTAGATAATAAATTAGTTAATGAAATATGTAAATGGTACCTAATGTAGTTAAATTGAAGCTGAATTGGAAGTTAATATTGAAGTTTGGAAATAAAACTCAGGTTATAAAATCAAATTCGACTTGAACTGTTAGTGAAGTAAATAAAATTGAAATTAGCCTTGTAATTAATTAAATGAATTGAGAATGAATTGAATCTGAAAATTTAAAATTTATACTAACTAATCAAATAAATTGTAGTTATCAAATAAATTGTAGTTTGAAATGAGATTTGAGATAAAAGAATCAAGTAAATTGAAAGGGAGATTTATTTGCAAGATGAAAATGAGCTTAAGTTTAAAATTTGAATGATTTGAAATAAATTAATTTAAGTTTAAAATTAGTGGAAGCTTGGCTTCGAGTAAGGGTAAAAGTCCCTTAAATAAAAGCTTGGGTAAATTTAAATCGGGAAATGGTTATTAATATATAAGCATGGTATGGTTCAGGCTTAATAAAATGGTCTCAAATGAAATGAAGGCAAATATGGAATGAAACGTAAATGAATGGATCGTGAATAAAATTGGAAGGGAATAAAATTGAAATAGAATGTGTCGAGCTAAATAAAATGGTTGTGAATGAATTAAAATAGAAGGAGTTAAATAATAAATTGAGTTGGAATCAATTTAAAATGGTTATAAGCTTAAGTAATTTTTATTTGCATGAATAACATCAAATTTGCACAGAAAATTAGTCATTTTATCGTAAACGAAGTAAATGTATTAACAGAGGTGAACAGAATTGATTTTTAAATCAATTGGAATAATATGGGTTTGTTTAGAATTAAAATGAATTGAATGTAAGCAAGTGGGTTGTAAACCATTCAAATTAAATGAAAATGGTATATGGATTAATTGAAAATAGTTGAATTAGTGTTAAAACTATATAAATTGCTTACGGAAAGTGTTTAGTGTGCATTGCTTTTAGAATTCATGTGTTTAACTATTGCAAATAAGTGAAATATTGTTAAACTTCATATATATGGCACTTACATGTTTAAATTGAGTTAGTACAGGTACCTGGAAGTCGTGTGGCTGGAATTGGTTGCGCTAATTGCTAAAATAAATAAGCCGCTTGCTTAAAAATGCTAAATAAAGGTACGCCTACGCAATAAAAATAGGAAATATGAACTGTTTTTGTTTTTCCGACCGGGTGGGTCGATGTATATATATTTATATCCCTTGTCAAATTGCAAAAGCTCCTCCGTACAAAGAAGGCTCTGCCAAAATTTTCCGAAAATTTTGGGGGTTAGGAAATTTTTAAATTTTTTTGATAAAATTTGTTGTTAGTGACAAAAAGATTTCAAATTGGAAATTGAAATAAATTAGTGAATGAAACTAATTTAAAATAATGATACGAATCATTTATAAATGGAAGATAAAATTCAATATTCAGAGTTGAAGATAAATTGAATTCATATGGAAATGTGAAAACTAAATTGAATAGAAGTAAATATGAAAACCTCCGTAAGGAAATGTATAAAATGATTTTAAAAACTATGATTGGATATTACTGCTAAATAGGATATGCAGGAGTTATAAAGGGAAAGGAAAATTGGTTTTGATTTCAGAAGATAAATTTGAATTGCTCGACAAAAAGGTATGTGTTTAAATTTCTGTATGAAATTTGATTGAATTTTTTATCCAGCCACTTGGCCTTTTTTCTTTTGGAATTTGGGAGCCCGTAGGGGCATTTTGTAGTTGTACCGAGCTAGCCGTGCAAAGGAGACGCTGGCGAAATTTTTCGGAAATTTAGAGAGTTAGAAAATTTTTGAGAAAATTTTGACAATTCAAAATTTGGTTTTAAATTGAAACTTGAATGATTGAACAAGTAATAATATTTGAAAACTATGGGAGAGTTGAGAAGTTAATAAGAATGATAATGGGTCTTTTATAAAAAGATAGTTGGTTAGATGTTGAATTGTTTGGTGTTGGGGAAACGGATATTGGACCATTCTTCCTAACTAGTAATTTCGGGGACGAAATTCTTTTAAGGGGGAGGAATGTGACGACCCGGAACTTTGGACAATTTAAATTGGAATATTTAATTGATTTGAAATATTTAAAGGTTAATTTTTAACTTGAATTCAAATATTATTATTTAGCAATTAAATTATTGGATTTAATTACTGGAAATTGGGTCAAATGTTGAATTTGGAGTTTTAAGCTTGTTAAAAATAATTTGAAGGCTTGTAAATTTTATATTGATAGGTCTGAAGATAATAAAAGCTTTTAAATTGAAATTGGAAGTTATTCGTTTGGTTTTAAAAATATATCGTTTAAACTGATAATTAAAAATAGCCTTCCGAGGCGCAGTCTCGGAATTCTTCCATTGGATATGTAATATTATATTATTATCGGATTTCAATTTTCGCAGTGTTTGGAGTTACCACTTGGTCGTACGATTTGTAAATGCCTAGGATAATCCAATTGATTTAAATTACTAGTCAAACCTTCTCTTATACGCCACTCCCCTTAACCTAAATTCGTTTCATCCTTACCTTCTTTTAGACGAGAAAAAAAAAAGATAAGATAATGGCTGGTCGTTCCTTTACATTCCAATTCGAAATCGAAGTCTTTTCATTCGTCATCCTTGAAATCGGCTTCGATTCTTATAGCCGAATCCTTCTTCAATCGCGAGCAACTCGCGTAGCTTCGACATCGCGTTAAAGGCACGGCGCTCGAACTCGATTCGAGTGGGATGTCGTTTCGTAGGGCGGTCGAGCTCGATAAGGGTTGCGAGGCGAGTTAGGGTTGCGAGCAGACACTTCGATTGGGGGAAATCTTACGTCGTGGGTGGTATTGGCATCGCGAGCTGCTACGGTTTCACGTAGAAGAGGACGCGCAGCGAAACGTGGGGGCCGCATCATTCAGGAGGAGGCGCGTGAGGATTGAACGTTATCTGGCGATGCTCAGTCAAACTAGGGCATTGCGATCTTCGGTAAGGTATTAGTACTGCTTTTATTTATTTCATTTATTTATATATATGTGCACATGCATATTTAAAATTATTTATGTGTATAAACAGTAAATGAATCTCTGATATTATCTCTAGATAAGAAAACATATATTTTTAGATAAAAGAAAGAAGAAAAAATCAAAAAAAAAATTATATCTAGAAAAGACTTTGGGAGGAATATAGGAATTTTTAAATTGTTTGTAAAATTTATAAAAGTTAGATTTTTGAAATTATAATCCATTTCTATAAGTGTATATGTAGTTCAAAAGAAAAAATAATAATAATGAATATTCATATTTTAATCTAGGGTTATTTCAAATAATATGGTTAGAGTGATTAATTTGTTTAACAAACGTACTTAATTATTTTGTCACTAAAAGTATTTGTTTTTTTAAAAGGAAGTGAGGAAACAAAAGAAAAATATAATTACAGTAAAATATTTCTGTTAGTAGGAGACTTATAAATGGTAATATAAATTTTATTTATAAGCGTATATCTATGGTTTCAAAGACAAGATTTTGAAATATATGGGATTTTAAAATGTAAAGACTTTATTTTAAAAAAATTGGATTTTTGGATCTATATAATCTATTTTATAAGTGTATATACATATGTGGTTTCAAAAAGGAAAGCATAAGTATAAACTATAAATATTTATATATTTCAACCTACTATTTCATTTTAAAATAAATATCGAGATGGTTAAATTATTTAATTGCTTATTTAATTTAATTAGTTACTAAAAGGGGTTTTTTTTTAAAAGAGATATTAGTTTGGAAGTAGTTATTGTTTAAAATAAATCATTAGTCAGAATTAAAACTATTAAACGGTAACTAATAGTTCGATTATTGCGAATATTAATAAATTATATAAATTGTTTATTTAAGGTCAAACATCTGGAAATCTAAGGCAATATTGAAGTGGACTGCAAAACAAAATCAAAGGTGAGTTAATCTCACTCATCTGGTTGATATTTAAATTTAAATATTTAAATTTAAATAATTGATTGAATGATTGTATTGTTTGGATATGCTATACTATAGTATATAATACATCTTGGAATGATTGATTTCCCGCATTATATAGCGGATGAGACCCTATGCGTTGTATAATAGCGGATGATATTATATTTAAAACCCATATACCGCGATATTCCACCTCGAAGTGGAATGGGTATTTTATATTATGCTAACAATTGTGGATGCAGGGAAACAGGTTGGAGGGATCCAACTTAGAGGGATCCAACTGGATTCCTCAAAATTATTTATATTATTTAATATTCCCTGTTATGCATATTCGATATTTTGTGATGGATATTATTGATAATTGGAATATTGAATGCTACGGTATACTTGAATATATTTCGGCACACTGAGTTATCAAAATATATAGAATTGGAGTTTTGAAAAGAAAATAAAGGAAAGAGAATTTGTAAGTGAAATAATTATAGAGAATTTAAATTAAGAATGAACTGGATAAGAATAAATGTGATTTTAAAATTCTAATAAATAAATTCCGTATATAAAAAGGGGATTTTGAATAAATAGGAAGATAATGAGTTTTAAACTTCAGTGTTATTATTTAAAAGGATAAAGCATTTATTTTAAATTTAGATTTAAGATATAAATTTTGAAAAGAATAAAGAAGAAATTGGAAAAATCTGAAATTTTTCTATTTCAGTTAAAAGATTTAAAATCAAACGGGAAATAATAATAATAATAAAGTCTATAACTAATGGATTTTGAAATGAATTGAGTAAGTAAAGGAATTTATATTAGATGGAGTAAATTGGAAATCAATTTGGAAATTGATTTAAATATTTAAAATTGGAAATTTAAAGGAGAATGTGACTATGAAGTTTATAAACTGTGTTTATAAAAGTAAAGCAATATATTAGTGGATATTTGAAAGAATAAATTCACGGTAGGGATTTATTAAAGGAATGAGAAAATTTATTTAAAAATAAATAGTGATTTATTTTAAGGTGGAAAGAGAAGAGTATTTCCCTGGATAGTCAAGTACGTTTTCAACGTGAAGTTTTAAACATAAGTTATGTTGTTTTTAAAAAAAAATCATGTTTTAGAAAATTTATTATTTCTAAATGTTTAAGTTCTGAAGTAAGTATTTTTAAAATCTATTATAGAAGTGATTATTTGAAGGTGACTTGATATTTTGTTTAAAAAGAGAAAATCTAGTTTTATATTTTATAAAGTAATCTTATTTTAAATATTCCTAAAATATATTTTTAATACAGTATTGAAGTAGTTCTAAATTTAAACGTTTAATGGATATTTTATAATAAATAGTTTAAATTATTTTAAAATCTAAAGTTTTTTACTTGGTTGTTTTCAGTGGAAATAAATATTTGGAGATTTAATTCATGAGAAAGATGTGTTGAAACTGTTTTTAAAAAGGGTTGAAAATGGAAATATATCTTGTGAAGATATTTTGAGGTTAATAAATAATTTGGTGAAATTATTTATATTGATGGATGTTGTGAATGTTAATTGATAGTTAAATAACCGACTATCAATATTGGACAATGCACTGATCGTTTCGAAGAGACCGGGATCGGGATTAATTTGTCGAAAACCACTTTGATCCGGTTTGTACGTTTTCGTGGGAAAAACGAGTTCGGAGTCGAAAATGGAGTAGTGAAGTGCAAGGGCTAGTCGCTACTAATCCTGAGGATGTTTCCAAAATGGATGTAGTAGGAATAGTGCCTTCGGTTCCGTTCGAACCCGGGACGGACTTGTATGGATGAATGCTTTCAGAACATTGTCAGGTGGACGATGAGCATTCTAGGTGAAACGATCTAAAAGGTAACGCTTAGCCTCAAGCCTCGTCAACCGGGAATGACTGAAAATCAGGGGTTATGTAGCAAGGCTAGATGGGTAGCACCCACTTCAGGGTGAGGTCATCCCTGTCTAGATGTCCCTGTTATCTCGGCTTAGTTGTGCGGTTGCTGATCACAACCGTGGGGTGATCTTACTCAGGATTATCCAGTAAGGGATAGTCCCGGTCTTGTGTTGCAGGGGGTCGGAAGTGATCATTGGTATGTTGATCTAGACCAGGTACCGTGATAGGTGCTACCCCAGTGCCTAGTCATTAATTGGAAATCCATTCCCCCTACGCGCCTTTTACGAGTTTTGTTTGTATTACCCACTTTGTGGCTAGTAGCTGGAATTTAATCATGTAACAATTTCGGCTATTTTAATAAGTATTTGTAAATAGACCCTATTCTAATATCAGAGGATTTTAATAAAAAGTGTTTTAGCTATCGTAAGGTAAAAACCCGACATGTTTATTTATGGCATGGTCTTACGAGATGATTTTGCTTTCAAAGGATTTTGAAACATTAATAATTAATTTGAGCATGATTTCTCACGCTGGTATTCCAGAATGACTCGGGTGTTATTTAACTGTAATGCTCGGGTCAGACCGAGTATTATAGGATACCGGATATTATGTTGTGGAGCTCAGGAGGCGAGCTGGATGGCGATACGTACTTCCGTACTTGTTTTAAATATTCCGCTGTGATGATTAGTTGTGTATTCAGTGGTATGTATTGTGTGTTATGTATACTCTGATGATGTATGTGAAAACAAATATATTTATTTTTGTGTAAAGATCTGTGATTATCTATTATATTTTATTCCGCTGCGATGGTTAGATTCTGATATTATTTTCTATCTTTTCTTTAACCATAATGGTCCGTATTTCTCTTCAACTTGAGTTGATTGACGTAGAATAGTGTTGACTCAAGGGGTACGTATTTGCAGGTCGTCACAAGGTGTCACGCTAATTACTTAATTCCTCATATTGTTCATTATTGGACCATATAGTAGATCACAAGGAAGATTTGATTGTAATTACAAATTCTTTTTTTGTCACTTTAGAATGTAACTGTCTAAGCGTTTTACTTCAGCCTACATTTCAATAGCATATTTGAGTTTACTACGATGTATTGGAGGATTGATTCACTCAAAGAAATTACAAAGAGAGTAAAATTACGGTTTTTTTTGATGAAACATACATCACCAACATCCACAAAACAACCGCCCGGTAATTTTATTATTTCTACAGTTCATGACATCACAAATAGATCTAAAAATGTAAGTATGATTTTATTTTTATCAATGGAAGTATTCTTCTAAACGTAACAGTTTTTTGTTTCTTACAAAAATTACATTAGCATTTGTTATTTGATTCAGTGGTCCAGTAGCATTGCAAACCTCTTTACTCAATGTCCGAAGAAATTACTATGTATCAACATAAGTTTCTTTGCTTGGTTCATGGGTCCAATTCATTGATGTCGTCACTAAGCCCTTTCCATAATCTTGGCCACCCAAATTTTTTGAAATTCCAACAAATCATGTCTTTAAAACCAAATCAATTAGCCTCTCGAACAATGCCATAATCAACATCAAAGTCTCCATTAAACTTTAATCAAAGTATCATCGTCAATTTTCAAACTATCTATTTCGTACAATATATATAAATACAGAATGGTTGTACAAACTATTGTTCAAACTAAGACAATTAAATATAAATTTAAGAAAATAATATTTTAATGAAACCAACTATTCAACATTGATTTTCAATATATTCAATATTTCAAATAAACTAGAAAGGGTAAAAGGTAGGTTTTAATACTCTGCCTTGCAAATTTGATAAAATGCACAGTCTATTTTAACTGACATAACACTGAGCTAATCAAAATAATATTAGCAAATAGTTTACATATATTATTGTATATAATATATGTTTTAAAGGACAATTTTTATGTAAAAGCTCATGTACAAAGCAATTTAGGAAATTTATAAAACTAATTATCAAAATATGTTAATTTTGGCCATATAATCAGTTGTGTCAGTAATTTATAAATGACAACCACAAGTGTGACTACAAATTGCACATGTATCAAAAATAAAAAAACAACTTAAACTATGCTATAACAAAATATAATTCGAGGGACTGTAATTGCATCTTAAACAAAATATAATATGTGCAACTGTAAGTTGCACAAATATAGATTTTATAATGTGTAAGTCGAAGTGGTTAAATGTACATAATTATTCCTGAACCTAACCCATCAGTTTTATATCTCTCCTCCTCCCCTTCCCACCAGAACGCAAATCGCTACCTTTATTTCAAAAATCCTACAAATCAATTTGTTTGTCATTGTTCTTAAAAATTATTTAGTTCTTCAATAGAGTTTGATTATAGCAACCAAAATATAATAGTGATGGATACTTTGTCACCGCTACATGATTTTGGTAATACCTAAAACCCTAGGTTATTTTGATAAAAAAATTGTTGTTTAATTTTTATACGTTTCTAATATTAATCATGATTGCATGCTGACCTCTAATTCGGTTATAATTTGATCATTGCAATTCATTTTAGTAATGTATTTATGGTAACACTGCAAATTGGAGTCTTTATTGCATAACTAATAATGTATTGTTTTTTAATTATTTTTTTGTTCATAGAACCAAAGATTGGACTCATAGATGCTAGTGTACTATATTTGCAAGATACACATAGAGCAAGTTTTAATGATTTGATGAAGGTAAAATTTGCATTTTCTTTGTTAATTACATTCACCATTAGAAATGAAGTATCATTTTTACTGAATGTTTGTTTTAATATTTGTTTAAATAGGGCCTAAAACCACTAGATTGTTTTAAATATTCTCAAAAGTTTATCTAAATAACTGATCAATTTTCCGATCTTAGAGTTCATGAGCCACATAAACAAGCTATTTTTGGTACTTTATGCAGAAAATATATATCCACTTTAACAGGTTTTTAATCGCGGACTCGTATGATTGGTGGAGACATAAGACTAGCTTTTTTCATTTCTCATAAAGGAATGACCGTTACATTAGCAAATGTTCGTGTGTTATTAGGTCTTCACATAAATGATATCATTGTCAATTATTTTGGAGATGTTCGTGTTGATGAGATTTGTGAAGAGGTGTTTAGTGTGCCTCCACTTGAGGACGTGAAGGTCAATAACAAGGAAATTAAGGTCATTTGCATCGAATATTTGAACACTTTTAACCTTACCGCTAAATACAGTATTAATGAAGTAGAACAATATACCGTGCTTTTATGCTATTCTGTTAGCTTCTGGACTTTTTCCAAATCATTGAAATGGTCAAGTAACTACTAAGTGATTATATCTCTTAAGAGACTTCGGTATGATTTCTACTTTTTTTTTTTTTGAAAAGAGGTAAAAGGCCCAGGCCCAAGTTAACAAACAAAAAGAAATCGGGCAAAAAATGAAACCCGAAGTCACAATACACTTAAAACCCTAGCGCCTCCACAAACACTCACAAAACACACGAAGCACCAAAATTGACAAAAAGGGCAGCTGATCTTCTATACTATTTCGTTGTCGGTCTTCGTCCCACTACTTTCTCCATGCTCCAATATGAAAGAGCTTCGTTAGAGCTATTTCTCAAGCTTCTATCTCTTTCAAACCTGCTAGAAGAATCACGATTGTTGTTGAGATGAAAATACTTGTTAGATCTATGGTCATTATGACCTAGATCTGACAAAAACTTCTGAGCTTTGTTAATACCATCCAGATTCTCACGGTTTCTTTGATAATGCTTTCTGGTATCCACAAAATTGTTAGATCTAACGTCAATATGACTTAGATCTGACGATGTTGTCCTCAGGCTGATGTTATTACCCAAATTTCCTTCAATATTAGAGGGATTGATTGCAGTGGCTTGGTGAAGATTAGCGTTATAACTCGTAGACTCGAGGAAGCTAATATTTTCAGCAATACCAGCAGCCTCTTGTTGATTGATACTATGGATGCTGGTCTGCAGGCATTTCGAGTGCAAAAGATAGCCTTCTAAATGTTTGCTACCAGCTTCAGATCTCCAGTCTTCAGCAAGGGAAGCAAACTTGGTTTGGTTTTTCAGTACTTTCTTAGATTTTTGCAGAATAATTTTGCCATCCGTGTTAATAGTTAACCAAACTTGCTCTTTACTTCTGCTGCCCCTGTTGTGCACACGCAAATTTCTTTCTTTCCACAAGTTGAACACAGCCGTAGTAAGTAGAATGTGAGCATAATCAGTATCTTTAGATTTGTCTCTGAATTTGATGTTGATAATTTTGATAATATTCATAAGATCCATATGCATGTTGTCATCTATGCTTAGGGAAACTCTGATTTGATTCCATATAAAGTATGAGTAGCTGCATTCAAAAAATATATGATTAGCACTTTCATTACATAAGTTGCAAAAGGAACAGAGTGAATTCATATTGTTTCCCCATTTATTTAATCTATCCCAAGTTGGCAATCTGTTTTTAATTGCAAAATAAGTACAGAAAGCCATCTTGGGACAATTCACTCTATTCCAAATGCAACTATACCACTCTTCAGTTGGGAATTTGATTCTTGTAAAATTCCAAGTTTCTTTAAAGGAAAACTTCCCTCTGTGGTTAGCTTTCCATTCCCAGTGGTCATTCTCTGCATCATTATCAAATTGAATTTTGCAAATATCATTTTTATGGTGGTTAGTAATTGGATGAATTTGTGGTTGCCATTGATTGTTAATTATAATATCAGAAACTTTATTATTTGATCCACCACATATAACAAGGCTATTCGACCCAACTCTATTTATAAATGACTCATTATTGAACCAAGGATCAAACCATAAACTAGTATCTTTACCATTTTTAAATTTTCTTTCAATTAATAATTTACCAGTTTCCCTACTATTTAATATTTGCTTCCAAGTATTTGATTGGTTACTCTTATGAACTGTAGACCATAAATTATCATTTTTCAAGTACTTGGATCTCATCCACCTAGCCCACAATGAATCAGAACTAATGAATCTCCAAAATAATTTTAAGTAGCAAGTAGTACCCAAATCCTTAATATTTCTAATGCCAAGACCCCCCTCATTCTTAGGTCTGCAAACATTCTCCCAACTAATTTTATGATATTTACCTTTCCATAAAAAATCAGCACACCTACTTTCCAATTTTTTAATTGTTGTAGCTGGGATTTGAAAAGTTTGCAGCCAGTATAATATGATAGCATAAATCACTGTCTTAATAAGTTCAAGTCTTCCAGCAATGAAAAGTAATTTACACGACCAAGTTTCCATTCTATCCTGAATTTTTTCAATAAGAATAGAACAATCTGAATCCTTAATCATATTTGTAGATAGAGGCAGACCCAAATATTTAATTGGAAGAAACCCCTCTTCTATTTGTAAAACATTTAGGAATTCTCTTTTGAACTTACGTTCCTTACTGGAATAAGCTTTACACTTATTTACATTAAGTTGAAGCCCAACATGAGTTTTCAATTTATCAAAAATGGTTTTTACAGATTCTGCATTTTCTTTATTGGCTTTTAAAAACACCATAAGATCATCGGCATATATCAGATGATTAACACATGGCTGGATTCTATTTATAGGGTACACTTTCCCCTTAATACTCTTTATTTCAATAAGAATAGAAAAATATTCCATTACAATAGCAAAAAGATAAGGTAAAAGGGGGTCCCCCTGCCTAAGACCCCTATTAGATTTAATAAAACCTTCAGCCTTACCTTGAATTAGAATAAAGAAAGTAGGAGTATTAATACACTCAAACACTAAGTCACAAAATTTCATTGGAAACCCTATACATTTCATAATATGATGAATAAAATGTCTGTTTACCTTATCATATGCTTTTTGAAGATCAATTTTAATACAAACATTATCTCCTTGTTTAGTGTTAAATTTTCTGACCATTTCATGCGCTAAGAGAGAATTTTCATATATAAGCCTACCAGGAACAAAAGCACTCTGATTTTCAGAGATAAGAAAAGGCAAAAAGACTTTTATTCTATTGCTAAGAACATTAGCAATAATTTTGTAAATAAAGTTGCAGCAAGATATAGGTCTATAGTCACCAATACCAGTAGGGTTTTTATTCTTTGGGATAAGGGCAATGAATGTATGATTTGTACTTTTCAGAAGTTTACCATTATCCATAAACTCATTGACAACATCTAGAATCTGCTGTTTAATACAGTCCCAGTTATTTTTGAAATTTTTTGCATTGAAGTCATCAGGACCTGGACTTTTGTTATCCCCAGCATTAAAAACAATATATTTAATTTCATCCATATCCACAGGGGCCGGTAAGATTTCTGATGCACTGCTATTTAAAATATTCTTACAAATAATATTAGAAAACTCATGATTATTACTTGCAGAAAAATATAGCTCCTTGTAAAAATTAATAGCTTCAGAAGACACTTTATCATATGAATTAGCTAAATTTCCCTCTTTATCAATTATGCTACCTATATTATTTATGTGTTTTCTATTACTCATTTTAGCATAAAAAAATTTAGTGTAGTCATCACCCAAAGTAAGCCAGTCAGTCTTTGCTTTCTGTCTAGCATCAACTGATTCCTTATACATTTCATTGGACAAATCCTTTTGATTTTGGAAGAATTTGTTAATTTCACTGATATCATCAGGCTTAATATCAACATTCATTTGTAAAATTTTACCTTCATTTCTCAAACTAATAATCTTATTTTTATTAACATATTTGTTTTTATTCTAATTTTTAAGATTATTCTTTGTGAATTTTAAAAACATACAGAATTGAAACTTCTTAGAACCATCACAAGAAAAATTATGACAGTTTTCCATTAAAGTTTTGTAATCATCCTCCAAAACCCAACTATTTTTAAACCTAAAGGGATGAGCTTTACTGTTACCAACTTTATTAACAACCAAATTGACCATTAAAGGGGTGTGACCACTCAAATTTTGTTCCAAAGTAGAACAGATACTATCAGGAAAACTATTTGCAAATTCTTTGTTATACAAAATTCTATCAAGTTTGCAGTGAATATTTTTAGCTAATCCAGATTTCCATGTATACTTATTACCACTGATAATTGGTTCAATAAGACCAGTTTCTAATAGAAATTTATTGACTCTATCTAATTTATTATGAGGGATTTTAACACCTCCAAATTTCTCATTAACATGAAAGACAGTATTAAAATCTCCTAACACAATCCAGGGGAAATCATATATGTAACTTAAAGCTTTAAGTTTTTGCCACATCACATTTCTTTCTATTTCAAAGTTGCTACCATAAATAGTAGTAACTTGCAAACAAAAGCCACCAATGTTTTTAAAATTACAGTCAATAAATTGACTATCTTTATTAATATTTGTGCTAGTCCAGATATTAGAATCCCATATAACAATAATTCTTCCTTTACAACCACAGTCATTATTATGAGTAGCTTTCCAGTTACTGGACATTCTAAGACAAAAAATTCAAAGTTCTCATCATTCATCTTATTCTCAACTAAAGCAATAATAGAAGGTTTGTATATATTGATCATATAAAGGATATCAGATTGTTTTACAGGGGAATTCATCCCCCTTACATTCCAAGCAAATATTGACATATATATAATAATAAAATATGGAATTTAGATAGTACCTGACACCATAGTGCTTTTACCTCTCCTTTTTTTCTCAATCCCTTTAGCTTTCAAACTAGTAGACATTTGATCCCATTCTGGATTGATTGAGATATATTTTTGCTTGAAGGCTTTTTTCTCTTTGTTTCCCTTTATCTTACCAGCTGATTTTGTTTTAGCAATATGTAAACCTGATAAGTCAAATACCTCTTTGATGTCCCCTTTCTCTGATTTATCTTCCTCCATTTGTGCAGATTCTGGGATCTTAATTAATGAAATATCAAAAGAAGCTGTGCGAGGCATGCCTGGCTCACTGCAGTCAGTCATTGCAGCCTGCTCAAGAAGTGGATCACCCTTGCGAGACAATGCTGAGCTACTATTCTTTCTCTCAGCATCTGCAGCAAGCTTAGAGGAAGGTCCCTTCTCGAATAAAGATTCCTGATTTAGATTTGATGGCTGTTGAATATTTTTGTCTATTTTTGTAATTTTCTGATCTGCATTTAAACATGGCTCTGAAATATTGGGGGTTTCAGAGTTAAAGAACTGTATTTTATTACCCTCTTCTATACTTGGCGAAATCAGAACATTTGAGATTTCTACACTTTCTCCTAACTGATGAACTTCCATTGCCATGATCTGATCATTTTGATCAGTGAGCACTCTATTATTGTTTTCTTGATCGAAAATGATATCTTCTTGATAGATTCGATCTTTGCCCTCCTGGGATCTTGATTGGAATTTTATGCCTTCACTGTTTCTTGTTTCTTGAACAATTTCAGAAGTATTTTCTTGAAACACTGTTGTACCTTTATCATTCTTTTTGGGAATCCACATCTGTTTCGGGTTGCACTGATCTCTATTGTGACCAAAACATTTACAGATGCTACACTTTGGTGGAACCCATTCGTATTCAACTTTTTGTGTAATGACTTCACCATTATAAAGATTTAGACTAATTTCATTTGGGAGTTCATCAGCTGCAGAAACTTCTACAAGAAGTCGAGCATAATTCAATCTCGACTTCATGGTAGTTGTTGCATCCATCTTTATGGGTTTTCCGATTATGCTCGCCATGATGCTAAATGCCTCTCTGTCCCATAATTTGAGGTTTACACTGGGTAGCTGAACCCATATCGGCATAGTTGACAGAAGATCTCTGTCCATCTTCAAAGATTCGGTCCACCTTCTCATGATGATGAGTTTGCCGTTGTAAAAGTAAGGACCATTCTGAATGATTGAATTGCAGTCTTGTGAATCATTAAACTTGATTAGAAAGAACCCATTCTCTCTCGAAAAGATTTCAAAATCTCCATTTGGTTTCCAAACCCTTTTAATATATTCCTTAAAAAACAAAAAATAAGGTTTACTGCTCACCACATAAACCAAAATGGAGTTATTCCAGCATTCAATGGCTCTTTTACATACAGCCTCCTTAACAACACCATATTTCTTGTTATTTATTCGAATGGGAGCAATGGTTTCAAGACTGCATTCTTCATCCCTTGGTTCCTTTGATTGCTCAGAGATAATATCAGCCCAAGTTTTATATTCAAAGAGAACTTTGCTGGTGGTTTACTGATTTGTATCAGTTTGGTCCTGTCCTGGAAGGAGTTGATCTTTTGATCATCCTTCTTTCTCTGTATATCATTGGACTGAGACAGAATCTGATTATTTTTTGGCTGAAATTTTCTTTGCGATCTTGGCTGAACCAATTGGAAACCCTCATTATCGATGATGATGTTATTCGGCTTTCTGATTTGAGATTCAGGTGGCCTGTCTTGAGGATTAGGACAAGAGAAGGAAGGATTGAACTTGGAATTGAGAGAGGGATTGTTTTCTCCCATGGCAGAAGAAAACCCTAAAATTTTTTATTCACTGGTATGATTTCTACTTACTCATGGGATAGTGTTATGTTATGTGCTTTATGTCATGGTTAGATAGTCCTGCCTTAAGAAAGACAAAAGGAATAGACGGTAATCATACTCTTTTGCTCGTATAATAGTTTTACATATAGTTACAATTGAACTTAATGAGAACATATATTTTCAATATTTTGTTAAACATTAATATTCTACAAGCATGGTCATGGAATCATATTTTTATCGATCATCCAAACATCTGTGACATTGTAATTCCTACTAAACCATATGAAGTTGGGTGAAAAAATGTTTAAATCAATAATTTTTAAGTATCATATTCATGTAAAAAGTAAAATATCTTTTATAGACTTTTCCAGCATATACATGGACAAGTGATATGCATTGAATAGATAATTCAACTCGTCATGCAATGCTTTATTTAAATGAAACGGGTGTATTAGAGCATGATAGTGTAATATGGAATCCATGCACTATGGACAGTTTGGATATTTCACCACATATTTGCTTGGAAGGAAGGAAAATTTGGTTGTCATGGACGTCATTCATTTTATTACAAGTCATGCAATGCTTTATTGGATGTACTAGAGCATGATAGTGTAATATAGAATCCATACACTCAGGATATTTTGGATAGTTCACCACATATTTGCCTAGAAGGAAGGCAAATTTGGTTGTCAAGGACGTCACTCGTTTTCTTACAAATCGTTAGCATGCATTATCACGATAAGATTATAAGACACTTTGGTATAAATCAGCATATACCTGATGCAGCTAAAATAGTTCTTTCAAATGGATGAGTTAGAGATTTATATCATACATATGTCGCTGGATGGGATCACATATTTGATTATATATAAAGGGAGCATGGACCTATTACTAGCATAAAAGAGTATAACATTTGGTAATGGTATATTACTCCACTATTTGTGCTTAAATAGTTGTAACAATCCAGCAAATAGATGTATTTCCTAATTATTGTTGAATTTACAAAAAAGGAAATCAAAGGAAGAAAAATATTTTCATTTGCACTAATTGACTTAAGGCCTAATAAAATAAAACTTTTGATAGAGTAATGTTTTTGGCTTTACCATTACGTTCAAAAATGTTGAGAAGTGTATGTTGGTATATATTATATGTTGGATCTGGAGTTGGGGTTCAAAATTGATGTTTAGGGGATTGTTTAAGTGATAAAAAAGTGCATGCAACTGTTATTAGGCGAAATAGATATAAATAATTCAACCATTTGTTTGTCTATATAAGCATAGATATGAGATTCTAAACCACCTTCGTCACATCGGCTTTCCACTTTAATTATTGAAATTAAAACCGGCTCTAATGAAAATGTGACGACCGCCCTACAACTCCAGTACCCAATATACACTTGTATATATAGTGTACTTCCTTAGTACTCGGCAGGTGTAAAGTAGTAGTCAAAGGTGAAGTAACCAATACAAATTAGAACCTATGGTATATCTCAGGGTACATGACATGAAATAACCAACATAGATATAAAATAGGCGAGACAGATATGCATAACCAAAATGAAATATGAAAACCATTAGAGTAATAGATTCATGATAGTTATACAACAACAATAGTGTTTATACATCATCAAAATAAACTCTAACACCATTTTTAATAATATTCAAGCACTAATAAAAGCTCCATTATGCTATACAGTGGAATTACAATAAGATCTAAAGTAACTGTATAGATAAATGACAAACTCCTACCCGTCCTTTGAATAACTCGAGTCGTCTAAGAGTACATAAGATAATAAGAAGCAAAGCATAAAACCTCGAGTCATACAACTGTATGGTGTGAGCGACATATATATCACAAAATATTATAAGAGTCAATATAGTAAAAGGAATAACTAAGTATGAAGAATCATACATGCCTTGTCCTTGTATCCAACAAGTTACCACATAAAATGGATACATGATATACTATCATCATAAGGTGTACTACAATCAAAGTACAATATAGGGTATCTAGGTCACTAATATCAGTAGTACCTACATCATATGACGTCCATAGAAAACATAACAAACATAGCGACCATTAAGCCATCACACATCACTCATCGTGTTGTTATATACATATTGTAACTCATATAACCTAATCGTATAGTCAAAGACTACTCAATATATCGATTTTCCCTCATGCTCGAATCCATGCCACTTCATAAAGTGAGTATACTAACTGACATCATATGAGCCTAAGGAAAATCACCATTATAAGATCTAGAGTCAAGTCATACGACTTAAGTGAGTGTCCTCATTAACTCCTTCATTACGAAAACACATCGAAACCTCTGAGTTATCAATGATCCCTTAGCACACGTCCAATAGAAAACATCATACGCCCTATTCCGCAAGCTAACATTAGTGATCTTGGCTTCTTGGACCATCATTATAACTCATGTCGTCGAGCTGTCATCATTTAGATCTCTTTGGACTACCATCGAAAGTCATAGAATTCCATTATCTCAATCCTGAAGTAATTTCTCTACTTCCATGTATCATTCCTTAAGTAGATCTAGAGTTCCTCTATTTGAAACTCATTCACTCTCTTCATCATCAAATCAATCATCGTGACCAAATGCATTGAAATAGATATCCATAACGTCGGTTGATTGATTACTGCATGCTCCTTAAAAAACATGCAATAATCCAACATTAAAATATTATCGGCACCGATCACTACTAGGGTGATCGAAACTGATCATATTAGCCAAGCACTAATCCAAATTTGGTTAAGTTCTTAAGTAGCCAAAGCCAGTCGTAGCTCTATCTTAAAGTCTTGACCACCCTAGCCCGAACCACTAGCCCCCCTGCCAAGAAGTTTTCAGGTTGCATGCCTCAAAACCATTGGGCAATGTCCCTTCCTCACATTTCTAAAGAAAAAGCATGGTGTCCTTCATCCCCTTGCCCGAAGTAAGACATGTAAAGCCTCATCGTTCACCTTTATGCAACAAAAATTGATCGGCATCGATCTCATTAATTAGCTATTTTTTACTAAGTTTTCTTACTCCACTCCTCTACATCCCGATTCGTGTGCAAATCTAAAATGGTTTGTCATCCTTTGATCTTTGGAATATTGATTATAGATTTTTCTCTACCAACGTGAACCTTAATCATTTTATGCATCCAGTATCAATGACCTAACATCTTGGTCATCACAAATGTACTAGATCCATCATACTATGATCCCTAGACTCTAATTTGCTTCGATTGGCGTTTTCTCTCTTTACAAGAAAACAAACATCTTATACACACAAACAACATATGTTTTCATACATATAACCATCAAACAAGCATTATAATATTCATATAGTTCAGAATCATTGAAAACAAACATAAAGAATCAGCCAGTATGGAAAAGTGAAGTGACGACTGGTAAAATAAAACCAACAAAGGGATAATAAAATGACAAAAAATGAATCAAAATCCATATTAAATCTTTTACTCTTATTTTAAACATATAGTTAGGTTTAAATAAAGCCAAGAATATGTTTGAAGATTTAAAACTATGTTAAAAACATCATTTATCACTAAATCAACCAATATAGTAGAGTAAGGGATATTAATCACTAGCCTAAGATCTAATTAACACTAAAGACAAGCTAGGAAGATTCAAAACGATACTTGCACGAATCCCAAAGAAGTAATCACATATCTCAAGTGATTCCCTTTCACATTAATCACTCAATTTAGTTAATTAAAATGAAATATATGATTGAGTTTTGGTGGATTAAGTCAGTGAAGGTTAAGAGAGATTTAGAGAAGAAAACTTAGGGATAGTGGTTGTTATGGAGGCCATTGTTAAACCCTGAAACTGTTAGCATGCCTAATGATGGTCTTGGGTTAATTATCCACTCATCTATCTAAAGATTGTCAAAACTTCAAATAATCATATCTACTAAATTGTAAGTCCAAAAATGTATTAACTCTATGGAATGATTATACATCATATCTTTCATTTGAAAATGGTGTTATATCCTAATTTGGCTTCTATAAAAAGTTATAGCCCTTACATGATTTTAACGGTCAAAAATGGCCAATAAAAATTCCAAGGGCATAAAATGTCATTACTTAATATTACCCGAAGCCATAGCTCTTATGACATAATTTGAATATTAAAATAATATTTTGTGATCCTTTGATACGTTAAATACGAGCAGTTTCAACAATTATCTCTTCTACTTACAATTGCGTTGAAAGTTCCAAGGTTCCCCGATTTCGGCAGTAATATATCGATTTGAAGCTCTAACCAGGGAGAAGAGATGGATGTTATTCATTTTTCACCAGATATTTCAATTAACCAAAAATTGATTATCGTTTTGGGTTAAGGTTTGTAAAATTTTGAGACTATTTGGAAAATGATCTACCTATAGGTTGTAAGCATTTGATTTAAATATTATTCATCGATATAAATATGTCTTAAAATTTTGATATTTTGGTTTACTAATAATCAGTTGATTTAGTGAATATTAAGACATTATGCGAATATGGCTATGCTACGTTATTCAATTTGTTTGTTTTATGATAAAAAATTTAGTTCGATAATGTCGAGGTATTTAATTAGAAAGATTTAAGAGGTGTTTAACTGAATATAGTAAGTGTGTATGTGTGTGCTTGCTGAAGTTGTATAAAAATAGTTCTTTTTATTTGAAAAGGTATAAGATGTGTAATGTTTATTTTGATGAAATGTTAATAAAAGAAATCAATGCAATTTCCAAATAAAGGTGGTTTTAGTTTGTAATGATGTTTTAAAGAATTTTGAAGAAAACATTCTCATTTTGTATCAAAGAGACAAATTATTCTGTTTAAAAAGGATAATTTAAAACTATTGTACTTAAATAAGAAGTTTTAAAACTTAAAAAGAATGATAACAGATTAATAATATAAGCATTCTTTTAATGATGTATTACTACTACTACTATGTGTTTATAAGAAGAGTAACAATACTGACATGTTTATGACTTGATGAGCTTTATTATTACTATTATTTGAGTTCAACAATAATAATAATGTTATTATGAGCTTTGTTTGAATTGTTTGAAAAAATATTATGATTGAGATAGTATTATGTTTTAGAAATGGAAGTGAATTGTTATTTTAATAGCAATAATTTGGAGATGATATGCATGGATGCACCATTAGTTATGTCATATATGTTGTGTTGACTAAAATTACATATTGATGGTGATGCGGTAAATATCATAAGGACATGAGGTTTGTGGTTACCACATAAATGTTGTGTAGTTTATTTTGATTTTGCCTATTTGTGCTACTGATGATTTTGGGTAATAAATTGGATATTTAGTACACAATGGATATAATGGATAATTGATTTATGCGCTCAGTACTAGTACTATTGACTATGAATAGTTTTCTTATGTGTGATGACATTTATGTGCTGTTTGGTTTGTTTTAATTTTTAGGACTGACTTTAAATGTTTAATTGGATGAAGTATATACTCATTTTGGATGGTTTTATGTTGCTAATGTTGTTGTTGCCCCATAAAGATGATGTGTGATTATTGTAGCACATGTATGTTGTTCCTATATATTATTTATTATTGATATGCGTGTTAATAAGTTTTGGATGATGATTTAGATAGTTAAAATAAACCTATGAGTGTTTGATCTCAAAAGAGCACACAGGCGGTCTCTTTCCTATAGAATAACCATCGGATCCCTGCTTGGGTGTATAGATAAAGGTGCAACCCAAAATACATTAACATGATTTTTTCTTCATATGTATATGTATGTAACTTAAGTTTGTAGGTGAAAGTGACAAGGGAAAAGAGATTTTATGCAATAACAACATGACATTACACTTGGTATTAGAGTTGGTTGCATGTTGTTGCATCGTGGGGGTTCACGCATTGTGAACTATGTCGAATCTTTGTCTCTTACCGTACACATTCCAACAATGTAGCTACAAATTATGCAATTGCTAGTTTTAGGCATGGAAAATAGCGGGTGTTACAATAGTTGTGTATTAATGTATCTAGATATGCTCCATCAGGAACCATGGAACATGAGTTGGTAATTGCTTTTATTGCATTCTTTTAGTGTTTGAATAGTAGTAGTTGAGTAATTTCAAAACTTTAATCATATCAAGTGAATGGATTTACATAATTTCAAACGAAGTTGATTAAATTTTAGATGATCATGTTGATGATAATCGAGTTAAAATGAACATTTAAACATAAAAGAGATCATAAAGAGCATATTTGAAAGAAATGGACTTGAGAGACCTTTGCCATATGTCCTACATCCATCTCAACCATAGTAGAACTGTATGGACAAACTTATCAAAGAAGACGTTGGATAAATTATTCTTCACAATTTTCTCAGTCAGTTTAAAATGAAGTTGATATTGGACCATCTCAACCGCGTCCACCATAAATACAATGTATGAGAACAATTGGAAGAGGAATAAGAACACCACAAGAGATTAAAGGTCTAAATGATTATGTAGTTATAAGGTTATTTTTTTCGATTGTGATTGTTACTATATAGTTATTGATTGTAATTGTAATTGTAATTCACATGTTTGACGTGTTGAAAATGGGCCAGCCCATAGCGGAGAAATTGCGCAAATTTCAAAAAATTACCTTATTGAATCTTTGTTGGGCCTATGTAGTCTAAGTTCATTTTGAACTTATCTAAATTTTCTTTTAAATAAAATCCATATTTTATTTAATTCATAAATAATTTTTTATCTAATGTTAACTTTATATTATATAATATAATACGTGTATCATATACACATATGTGTGACGTGCAAATGCAACATAAAATGGTGTATATGGTTTAACATGCCCATAGATAGATGCTGAGATTTACATCGCTATGGATATATTAGCCTCACGATATATAGATGTATATGTGTGTGTGTGTGTTATAAAATTATATTTGCAAAAAATATACATTTTAATATAAATATATGCATACATATACACACACATATAATAATATAATGCAATTCAATTTTAATTAATTCGAATTTAAATCAATATATTAATTTTATATATTTGAAAATAATAAAGAAAATAATTCTTTATTATATGTACATGACCATATATACATATTCATATTCTAATTGTAAGAATCCAACATATATAATAAAATGTGTGTGTGTGTAAATGTAGTTTGGTATAAAATTAATTAAATATACAAACACACATTCGACTAGCAAATAAAAATAAAATTTTAATATTCTTTTCAGTTTTAACCCTAATAATTTTTTTAAATTATGATTTCCACAAGGAAATCATTTTAAAATAAAAAATAAAAAAATCCTTTTTTAAATGTGGTAATGATATATAAAATTTCATTAAATAATTTTGTTTCTTATTTTATATTTATTTTATAGATGTATAGATATTGTAAAGCATGGCTTTATGTCTAAATAATTATACATTATATATATTTTTTATATCTGTAAGGTTTTCAATTTTTTTAATTAGAAAACATGTAATGCATATACAGAGTTAATCTTATAGTATATATTAAATATACATATTTAATATGAATATGTTTTAAAGTAAACTAGCTTTAAAATTATATTTTTCTTAACTAAACTAGTTTTAAATTAAACTATTAATCTCGAAAAAAGAATAATTAACTTATTTTTGCTGTCGAATGTTAATAAATCATAAACTATTATATACACACTAGTTAATATTAATCATCATAAATTAAATAAATTTTATAATTCATATTTCATAAATACTAATTAATTTAATTGCTTTATAACAATTAAAAATAATTAAATCAGATGGTAACAGAAGTATTCAACATTTCAGTTGTGTGACTCTTAAGTGTAAATTCGGTCAGGGATTAATATCGAATATTAACGTTCATACTTCATTTAGCAAATGATGTGATATATGACCAAATTTTCGCTTACATGGTATCGTCAAAATTCAATTTTATTTATTAAGCATTGCCTGGTTGTGACAATTATATACACCGATTCTCTTCGTCAAAACTATATACTTAGGACTATTGGAATTTGGTAATAGTCAAAGTTCCAATATCATCCATATTCAACTTTATAATCCAAACACAAAGTCCTTGGTTTAATAATAAAAATTATCATTAATTGAACTACTCTAGCTAGAGATGTTTTCTATGGATTGACTTATGTTGACCAAGATATTGACCTCATAAAAATGACAAGATTAATCCTCTTTATTTGTACCAAAAAGTGGAACAAACACCCATGAAATTAAATAGAAAATGAATTAAAGAAATATTAATGGAAAATGAGTAAAAACAAGACACCAAATATTTATAGTGGTTCAGCCAACTATTGCCTTTGTCCACTTGAGATTTATATTGATTATATTGTTGCTTTACAAGTACAATTCTTATGGATCGACACCACCCCACAGGTAATCATAATGAAATAGCTAGTAATTACAAGGAAGCAAAAGATCCCCAAAAATGATCCCCTAGCGTCCTATTTATAGTTGTAGGCCGTTGGCAAATGCTCCACCATGTCTTCCTCCATGATCTCCACTATCTAGCAGCAGCTGTGCTTAAGAAAATGTGGCCAGCTCAGAAAGTTTGATGGATCGGTATCGATCCATAAGCATGGATCGGTATAGATCCATAAGGATGATTCGGTGTCGATCTATAAAATCTTCTTATGGACCAATTTTGATTCTTCATGATGTGGCAACTTGTGGTATCCTTCGTGAATTCTATCTTGTTTGCATGGTTATGAGCTTGTTTTTGGGCCAATAAGATGGATTGGTCGAAGAGTACAGTTCCTGACTTAAGAGTTCAAGGAGATCGATGGTAACTTCATGCGATTGATATTCTAAGGCTTGAAGAGGGTTGTAAACAACAATATTTGAAGTACAGGGATTTGGAGATTTTCTTATGAAGCTTTATGGATCAGTATAGACCCTGATGGATTTTAGTTTGTTATTCCTTGAGATGGCTTGGTTTCACTTTGTGGTCTTGGTTGTACTTGGTTTCTAAGCTTGTTTGTGTGGATTTGAAGTAGTGTTGGGCAAAAGTGGGGATTAATACTGATCCATAGGCATGGATTGGTACCGATCCATAACTTTGCTTGAATTTTGGACTTTGGTTTTGGTACTTAAAGCAATATGGTGCGCAGGCCACTTTGGGAGGTTTTTTGCATGTTGGCAACCTCATCTATTGACTCTGTTTGGCATCCAAATTTAGCATTTATCATTTTGGATTCCTGCTTGATCGGTTCAATCCGTTGGAATATGGCTTAGCCAAAAGGTTGGATAATACTTGCCACCCAAAGCATGCCTTGCGAATCGAAGGTGTGCTTTGCTTAAGAGTAAATGTCAAAGACGATGCAACAATAACAGTTGATTTTTCCAGCTATCAGCTGATTAAGTTATGGAAAATCAACACTTGTAAAGAAATGATCATTTCAGACCATGATGGCTAAAGACTCGAGCCCTTGCTTGAGTGTTGGTCATAGACAATGATTCCATGTTCTCCCAAAATCGGTTAGTCATGGGTCATGTCATGAATTAAGATCATCCTATGTTCATTCGGGAGTTAGTAGTCATGTGTTGAAATCAATGACTCGATTTGATAATCGCTAACGAATTATTCCAAGGTCAAATGGAATTCAAAGCCAGAGTATACATCTTAATTTCTCTGGGTCATGCATTCAGTGGCCGTTCAACTTTTTTCGCTCTAGATCGTTAGTCTAAAGCTCGATCTCTCTAAATTGCTAGTTGAAATCTCGGTCTCTCCAAATCTTTAGTTGAAATCTCAATCTTCCTGGATTTTTGGTAGAGATCTCGATCTCTTTGGATTGTTAGTTGAATCCATGGTTATTCTGGGCCAGTAGTTAAGTCCACGATCTCTTCAGATTTTTAATTGAATCTGTGGTCATTCAGGACCAATAGTAAAGTCTACGATCTCTCTGGACCGTTAATTGAATCTATAGTGTTCAAGGGTCGATAGTCAAGTCCACAATCTCTTCAGATCATTAATTGAATCCATAGCCGCTCCGGGACGATAATTAGATATATGGTCTCTTTAGACCTTTGCTGAGCCTAATCCACTTTCTCTCCATTGAGGGGACTCGGCGACCAAGCAAGCTCATCCACCCATCGGCAAGGTGACATACTTTTCATACAAGTCCAATATCAACTTTCTCTCCAACAAGGAAACTTACACCTCGTACTTTGGGCCCGACTCTTCGTTCGGGACTTAACGTGATCAATATTGTACAAGTCCATCCATTTTCTCTCCAAAAAGGAAACTTGCACCCTGCACTTTGGTCCCGTCTCTCTAATCAGGATCTAACACGATTAATTTCATACAAGTCTGTCCACTTGCTCTCCAGCAAGGGAATTTGTACCTTATGGTCATTGCCTTGTCTCTCGGGTCGAGTCTGCCACGATCAATATCAGCCATCGCATTCATGTGGATCTCAATAATTAGGGATCCATTTATTAGATTTGAATTCAAACATTAATAATCATAGAGTCAAAAATCATGATAACTGCCTCACTAGGCACTACAGCCTAGCATCCATCTCAAAGCATGCTTAGGGATTGATCGAGATTTCATGCATAAGTAAGTGGCTTCATTATAATATTGCATCCTTTGTTGAAAGTGAAGATAGGGTGCAAGAACTGAACCTGATTTCCTGTCACCCCAATCAAGAGATGGTTATCCTCAACCTTGAACTAAGGCCATTTCCATTTACCATAGATGATAGCTGCTCTTGCTCCATCAATGTAGCTCTGTTTCTCATATATTGTTGTAATTGGTTGTTTTTGATCTATTCCTTGATTAGATCACATAAGTACCTATAATTATTTGTGTTATGCCCATCTAGCTTACGGAATAAGCAGTACTTTATGGACATCCTTTCATGGTTAGTGGGATCCTTCTTGTTGGTTTGCGATAAGGGATCTATTCCCTTGTGTTAAGGTAAATCTGCTCTGGGGTTTCATTCAAATCCATATAGGAAGAGAATTTCAGTTCTCTTCTTTGCCGCTTTGATCCTTTAAATCCATCTTCCATCTTTCATTTTTCCTTTATCTTTGCTAGGTCCTGCTCCAGATGGTTCTCTTCTATCCATATCATTAATTTCTTCCATCATAGCTTCGGCGTCCTCCAAATGCAGGTATTCTTCAACCTCATGATAAAATTCTGGAAGGTCCATTGGTGGATTGCGCTATAAGACAACCTTAAAATCCATCTTATTGACCATTCCTGAAACTACCTCCATCAGAACCACGAATGAATCCAGCCTATCAACTGCGGCGGCTAACGTATTAAACCTCGCTAAACAAACTCCCGAGGGACTCTCTAGTGCTCTGTTTCACACTCGAAAGCATCATTACATTTATGAGTCATGAAATATGGACCCGAAACTGCTTCATGAAATTTTCCACCAATTTGGTCCATGTGTTAATGGAACCGCTATTCAGCAATCTAAACCATAACACTGCCAAATCTGTTAGATACAAAGGGAAACACCTTCCCACCACTTCTTCAGATGCACTGAACGCCTTCATGTGCTGGATGTACCTCATCAAATGAATTTTTGGATCCATATATCCATCATTTGTTTCCAACATTAGCAGCTTGAAATCATGCAGATTCCTGGTGTATCGAATTTTCAGAGTTAATGGACTTATGTTCACATCCTCTAGGCTCTAGTTAAGCAGTCCACCCCTCGTTGCTCGTCTAACCATCTCAACAAGTCTATCATCATCTTCAAAAGAACTCTTGAATTTGCATGCTCAGCTAGCCCCTAGTTTCCATGAAGGAATTCCAGCACGTACTCTATCGGTCATGCATCCAGTTTTTTATTCAAATTCAAATGCTTAGTATTATTTCTCAGACATGCGTTATTTCCACCCAAGCTAGCATTGGCCATACCCCCACATTCTTGGGGATCGGTACCGATCCATGATTGTAGATCACTATCAATCCGTACGACTTGTCTGGGGTCATTACAATTTGTTCCACTCGGCTCCCAGGTGCTTTTGCAACAATTTCTGCCTTTAGTTCTAATTTGTAGCAACTTCAGTTGTTACTATTTGTCCCATTCTCCTGAAGAAACTCACCACCATCTCTTCCTAGCAAGCTATCATCCTTTCCTACATTTCATTCATCATAGTCTCCATCTCATCCCTAGTTATGTAGATGGATAGGGGTTGGATCCTGAAGATGCCTCTTGGTTGCCCCCTTGTTGATTTCCTCTAGTAGCCATTTGACTAGTTGATTGTCTCGTCATCTCAAACCTTTTAAATCTCAGATCAGCAAGTTCAAGTAGTTCACAGTGAAAGAACCAAATGCTTGTACCAAAAAATGGCACAAACACTTAAGAAATTAAGTTGAAAATGAAAATGAAGAAAAATAAATGGAAAATGAGTATAAAAAAAGACACCAAACGTTTATAGTTGTTCAGCAAACTACTACATCCACCTAAGATTTCTATTGATTATATTATTGTTTGCAAGTACAGTTCTTATAGATCAGTACAACTCCCTAGGTGATTATAATGAAATAAGTAATAATTGAAAGGAAGCAAAAAAGATCCCTAAAATGAGCCATAGCCTCCTATTTATAGTTGTAGGTCGTTGGGAAATGCTCCACCACATCTTCCTCCAGGATCTCCAATATGTAGCAGTAGTTGTTACCAAGAAAACATGGCCAACTCACTAAGGTTGATGGATCGGTACCGATCCATAAGCATGGATTAATATCTATCCATAAAATCTTCTTATGGACCAACTTTGATACTCCATGATGTGGCAATTTGTTGTGTGCTTCATAATTTCTATCTTATTTGAATGGTTATGAGCTTATTTCTGGTCAATAAGATAGATCGTTGGAAGAGTAGAGTTCCCAACTTTAAATGTTCGATGAGAACAATGGTACCTGCATGCAATTGATATTCTAAGGCTTGGAGAGGGTTGCAAACAACAACATATGGAAGTAGAGGAATTTTTGAGTTTTTATGGTAAAACTCTATATATTGGTTTTGATCCATAGGGATGGATCAGTACTGATCAATCACTTAAATGGATTTTGGTTTGTTATTCCTTAAGATGGCCTTGTTTCACTTTATGATACTAGTTGTACTTGGTTTCTAGGCTTGTTTGTGTGGATTTAATGTGGTGTTGGACAAAAGTGGGGATTAGTACTGATCCATAGGCATGGATTGGTACTAATCCATAAATTTGCTTGGATGTTAGACTTCGGTTCTACTACTTGAAGCAGTATGGTGCGTGGACCACTTTAGGAGGTTGTTTGCATGTTGGCAACCTCACCTCTTGACTCTGTTCAGCGTCCAAGTTTAGCGGTTATCATTCTGCATTGCTGCTTGATCGATTCGATCCATTTGAATATAGCCTGGCCAAAAGGCTAGATAACAGTCTCTTGGATATTGTTTCACTTCCAAAGCTTCCACTCGACCTAAATATAGTTGTTAGATGGATGCTTTAAGTATAATCAAAGTGGAACTTCCACATTGGAAATCAATAGTATTCTCAATTCTAGAAAACTACGTAATTTTGTCACATCAATATTTTCTGTTTGACCTTAGTTATATTAACCAATAGAAAACTATCGATTGGGTAGTTCCATAATTATTCAATAACAATTAGTATGTAACCCCTTGGTGCATGCAGTAGTTATGGGTAATACACTACGCAACATTTGGAGTGTTATGTACTCTAGTCTCATGATGTATCGTTATACAGTTTCGATACATTTTGACTATGAATATTTAAAACAGTGTGTTTAATTTCTTTATGAAAAATTAACCGTTGTTATAACAATTTGTAACTACTGTCACAATATATACCTTTTATGGATTTTCTATTAAATATTTTAATTAAATTTATTAAATATAAGTATACAATAGAAATAAAACACCTTTTATTTCGAACTAGATAAGGTATCGAGTTAGATATGTGTAACAAATTACATAATTGCCTCTAGGGCATACCCTTAACTCTATTAATTTCCCGCTTGCACTTAGGCCAATTATGGAATCTTAATCTCATTCCTTTTATCAGTTTGATGAGAATTGATCGAGTTAAATCGTTTGTGAATGGATCTGCCGTGTTGTTTTAATTATCTATTATATCAATCAAATCTCTCTTGCTAATAAACTACTTTTATCATATGGAAATATTGGAGTATGTTTCTTGACTTCTAGTGAGCTCTTATCATTACATTGTCATTACATAATGATAATGTAGTATTCCTAATACTTGGAATCACCCTAGCTCAGTTATAAATTTATGCATTTATACTTATACATTGTTTTTATTATGGCACCATTCATGGCGATGTACTTAGCCTTTTTGCTGAATCAACTGCGATATTCTATTTGGAATATTTCTAGCCCAAAATGCCTTAACTAAAGGTTCAAAAATGAAATTGATATTGACAAATTAAACTCAATATCACTTACGAAGTCTGAGTCCAAATACTCCTTTATAAGGAGTTCGTTGTTTCTATAAAAAAATTCTTGATATTCCATAAATACTCGAGGACACTCTAAACTATAATTTAATGATATTAATATGGATTCGGTATTCGCTTAATGCATCAAATACATAATTAAATTAGGATATTGTAGATAATATAACATGCATGATAATTCCTATTGCCAATGCATAGGAATCCATCTTACATGTTCTATATTAAATATTTTAATAAGGTGTCTTTGCATATCATTTGGGACAATCTCAACATCCTTTATGCTTAACATAAAAGATATAATTCACAGTTCCAATATCAAGTATTACACAACCAACTATTATTGATTCTAACTTAAGTACATCATTAATGTTAACCCGCTTTTTAGCAAAGCAAATTTTAGCTAGACTTAGAAGATTCAAACAAGGATAAAAAAATTTGAAAATTGGAAAGAACTCTTAGATGGAAAAAAGAAATAGCTCAGAGAAGTTTCACCCCAAGATAAGCTAAGGAGAGAAGTCGGCACTAGCATGATCATATCGGTGGTGACTTCTCCTAGTTTCGCTTACTCTACAAGTTCTCAAGAAATTTGGGCTCAAAATAAATTGCAAGGAGAAGTCAACCGCAACCTCTCATGTTAACTCCGTTGATGCTGCAACTTCGTAGGACAGTTTCATATGCAATTAGAAGAGTTCTATAAAAATTACAAGTCATTTTGAGCTAAGGAAAAAAGTCACTAACGACCTCTTAGGCAAAAAGGCCGATACCAGGCTATTTTAGAGAGAGGTAGGTACCGACTTGTTTTGGATGACCAACGATCAATGGAAGTAGCATGGAACACCCTAAAATCAAGTAGCATGAAGGATTCAAGAAGAATCGAAGTGATTTGAACTACGGTGAGAAGTCATCCCCGATATGATCATGTCAGTGTCGACAACTGGTGTTAGTTTGGGAGATACTGCAACTTTGCACACTACATCGAGCCGATATTGGAATCTGCCTTAGGTGGATTTTTGGGCTAACACGATTGTTTCCTCTATAAATACAAGCCTAACTACAACCAAAATGGGATATGGATTCTTTTACCGTTGAGACCATTCTACATCACATCTAACCTCTCCTTCTTAAAATCACCTAGGAAACAACTATGTGCTATTCTAAGACTTAAATCAGCATATTCTTAGTGCTAGTGACTTTCAAACTCTCTAGAAACACTATTGTAAATCTAAGATCTATTAGGTCATGGTCAGATCTGAGAAAACTAGTTGTCATCCACAGAACGAAAAACTAATAAAAGATTAAAGTAGATATAGGCTGGAGATTACGCCGAACCACTATAAAAGCTTCTGTATATTCTAATCAACTTTTTTCTTTTATTTTTAATCTAAAATGATGTGTTCATCTTAATTTTGGGTTTTGATCCATTATTTGGATTAACATTTTCGGACTTTCATTAAGAACCAAATCTTGATCTGAAATATTGAAGCTTGAATCTGAAATTTAAAGAAGAAGAATAGGCCTAATACTAGATCTAAAACCGGAGCAAGTCAACAAGGGCCTAGGGACAGCCAAGAGGTGTCTTCAAACTCTCATCGGTTATTAGATAAGAGATGGAAAGAATGGTAAAGGAGATGTAGGATAGAGTGATAATGAGGTAAGAAGAAATGCTTGAAGGATTATTCCAAAGGATGGGACAACACATAATAGCCATAGATGTTGGAATTCAAAACCAAAGACCAATAACAAATGCAGGAGCATCTAGAGGCAGAGCAAAGAAAATAGAAAAAATGCCTTTATGACTTGGGGGCATGATCGATTTGGATTAGGATGAGCTTTAATGCCTGGAACAGGCGATCTTGTAGCCAAAGTGGCAAGTTGAAATACAAATACATGACATTAAGAGCTAGAACTAGAAGCCCACTATTGGATTAGAGGGCAAAATTAAGTTATGGCTTAGAGACTTCCATTGGATGATAAAGTTATGGTTAGGATGGATTAGGGCTAGGTTCAATTTCTTCACCCTAGCTTTGAATAAATGATGCAATATAACCTCAAGCCACTTATATGTATATGAGATCCCAAACAGTCCCTAGACATGCCCCGATTTGGATGTCTAAGATGACTATTTTGGAAAATAATAACCCTAGATCACTTAGACGTGCAAAAGCCTAGATTTTTCCCTAGTCAAACTCAAATTAGGATGTTTGGGGTGATTGATTAGGATAATAATATCCCCCGACCACTCGGGCATGCATAAAATCTTGATTGGTCCCTAGTCATGCTCTAATTCGGATGCTTGGGGTGATTTCTTAGGATAATAATAACTCTTGACCACTTATATATGCACAAAACCTAGATTGGTCCCTAGTCACACTCTTAGTCAGATGTTTGGGATGGATAATTAGGATTTCTATTTATTTTATTTTATTTGGATATTTGAATTTTGAAACTCCATTGGATAGTGACTATTCGTTTTGATAGCCTTGGAGTCCTGACCAGAAAGATGGGATCAGAGTGCAAGGTGAAAGTACCCTCACCAAAGAGCAATCGGATGGACTTGTACAATATTGATTGCCTTGGAGTCCCGACTGAAGAGATGGTACCAAAATACAAAAGGTAAGTCCCCTCATCGGAGAGCAAGCGGATGAGATTGCTTGGTCGGTTAGTCCCTTTTACGAAGAGCGAACGAACTCGGCAATGGTCTAGAGAGATCATCCCTTACACTTAAACAATAAACAATCCGGAGACACCGCCCCCTTAACTTAAACATTGAATGATCCAGACAGATTACACATTAAACTAAATATAAAACGATACAGAGAAATCACACATTAAACGGGATATAAAAACAATTCGAAAATATTGCCATTAAATTAAATGAAAAATGATCCAAAGAGGTCGAACCTTAGAACAGAAACATATTTGATAAAAGGATTTGATGCTTTGTAATTGGAATTAAACAGATAATCCCGGATGAATACGAGATAATTTTGATATATGATATGATAACACTGAATGAAATTGGAATGATAATGATGTAAATCCTGGATGAACACATAATAATTTTGATATGTGATGTAATATATGTGATGCAATATCTCCAACTAAAGTTGGAATAATGATGATGTATAGACTACACTTAGTCAGAGTCTAGAGTCTTAGGCTGTAACAGCTTTGGAATGACTCGTGATTGATAAGAGAATACGAAGGAACTTCATGATTTTCCAAGATTGAAGCGGCCAAAGAGCTCAACTATCGAAGACGATTACTGGAACTTGTTCTTAAGCAAAGCACACCTTACACTCGAAAGGCGTACTTTAGGGAGCAAGTGTTAACCCGCTTTTTTGGAAAGCAGATTTCAACTGGACTTAGAAGATTCAAATGAGGACAAAATAACTTGAAATTGGCAAGCACTCTTAGATTGAACAAAGAAATAGCTCAGAGAAGTTTCACCCCAAAATATGACAAGGAAAGAAGTTGGCACTAACATGATCATTTTGATGGTTACTTCTCCTAGTTTCGTATTTCTCATTCAAATTTCATAGAAAGCATTGCCTACCTATTCTAAGAGTGCTCAAGAAATTTAGGCTCAAAATATATTGAGAAATCAACAACGACCTCTCATGTCAATCCTGACTGAAAGTCTATAGGATCTTTATATAATTGAACTTATATATATAAGAGTGAGAATGTATATTACTAATTGCTTAAGCAAAGAATAACGGCCAAATGTAAAGAAGGTAAATAATAAAAGCGAGCACACCAGATATTTTATACTAGTTCAGATCTTCCATCCTACGTCCAATCCCGAAGCCCCCTTGGGTACTTTCTTTAACCAAATAAACCTTACTTTTCCTAGCTGAATAGGCAAATACAAAAGTATTTCTCTGACAATCTTGTGTTCCAAGTAACATGAATTGACAATTCTTCCTATGATCTCCTTTGGGTATGTGAATGTGTATACTTTGAGTTGTAGGAAGTGGTTTTACCAAAAGATATTTTGGTTATGATAGATTAAGAATACGTAAAACAATAAATGCACAAATAAGTAAACAGAGAGTAATAGAAATCAAGAAAATAGTTAGTTTGTAAATCTCAATCTTTGAAGTATTTATAGGATTAAGGAGATGAAGGTGAGGAGTTGTTACCATTAGATATACTCTATTAAATTTAACGGTTGCAAACTTTCGATGAAGAGATGAGTTTATTTAATTTAACATAAGAATCTATTCAAAATTTTACAGTTGCCCTGATGACAGACGTCTGATGGAAAACTACAAACCTTTGTGGCTTTGGGGATTTTTAATAAGAAATCTTGTCAACATCCCCGAAGTTCAATGATTAACATGGAAAATTGTTAACACTTCAAAAGAAGGTTTTCAAAAGTGACCATTCTCTTCGAAACCCCTTTCGAATTAGTTGATTTGGACAAATTTCTTGTAGAGGATGGTCTCCTGAAAATATTAATTATAGTTAATAGATCCAATCAACCCTATTGAAATGAAGGTTAAGGAGATAGCACCTCCTTTAAAGCCTTTTTTGAGTGAGTCGAAAGAGGTTATTCATATCGAACATTTGCCTTTTTCGATTATGTCGAATGGTCCATCCTTCCCTTAAGGAGTATTTACTTTCGATGATATTGTTTATGCTCCTTTAGAAGGACTCTTTTGAAAGGGTTGTACGTATGGTATACACCTTTAGAAGGAATTCGTCTACCTAGCGTAGTTCAGTATTTACACATCCAATCCCTTTCAAACATTCCTTTCGATTAGGTCAAAAGCGTATTTGTTCTTCCGTAATGGACTCGATGTACTATATACACACACACACACACACTTTATGTTCTACATGCAATGGAATAACATCTTAGACAATATAAGTTCCATGATTTTGTTAATATCGAAACACTATCATCATCTTTGCTTACTATTTGATATCACTAAACTTAATGATGATGTGACTCGTGTACATATCATCTAAATTGATCCCATTGCATCGCATAAGATAAATAGGAATTAAGAAGATAATCAAGCATCATGTGCAATTGATCATTATTTAATATAATGATAGAAATGATCTCTTATAGTCAAAATCTTTGTTGAACCCATGCACTTCCACTTTTAGCATTAATCCCAATTGAGTTACAAGCAAGAGAGGTTTTCCCAAATTGATTTAGGGTTATAAAGATTTGATTTCCTAAGAAATAGGAGAAATAATTTAGGATTCAAAAATCTGGTCCCCAAACTTGGACCTCAAGGGTTGTATATATAAATGCAGCTTGGCCCCCTTCTGGGCCTATCCTTTCATTTTGGTCAAAAGATCTTCCTCCAATCTTCTAGCGCATCCTTTCGACATGGTCGAAACACTTTTATTTTTACCTTTTACATCCATTCCCGTGCCTTTTTAAAGTCTTTTAATTTGACCTTTTACATTCATTCTCGTGCCTTCACCTTTTCATTTCAGCTAGTCAAAAGGGCCACCTTGATAACCTGTCACTGCCCTTACGGTTTGAATGCCACTTTTACTTTGCTTTTTACCATGCTGTTTCGATTTCGTCGAATGTAAGGTAGGAGTACTCTTCGCCTTGCATTGCTATACTTTTGCAAGTGAGAGATGAGTTGAGCTTTCATACAGCTTCATCAAAATGAACGATGAGTGACGACTGGGTCTTAAAGAAAGTACTCTAGGCCTTCATATTCTTTCGAAGGATTCTAACTGTTTCAAAGGGCTTGTTTCTTCTTTCGAAAGGTGTGTGTTGGAATCATTTATTCAACTAATATATTGACAATGATGAAACCTACTACTTTGAAGGAATTGGTTCTTATGTGCGAGTCCATCGTTCAACACCTTCGAAATGTGATTCGAATCCGTACTAACTTTTCTTATTTATTTGAATCCATCTGAGTCGAAAGGTATAGATTAGGTGGAAGGATAACCTTGCCTTCTTTTCTACCACTTTGGAAGCTTTTGTTTTGCTTGTCATTTGTAATGGCACCCGGCGCTTACGACTCCTTCGAAACCCTCTCATGCTTTCGAAACACTCTTCTTTTAACTTTAGCAAAACCTATGTCTTTAATTCTTGTATAGCCTACCATTTTACAAGTCTGCTTCATACCTTTGTTATTAAGTGAGTTTTTAAGGTAGCTTTTGCCCCTTGTATTGTTCTTTAGGACAAAAATTTAACAACTCCTCCATCCTTAATGACATTATTTTCCTACAAAAGTCAAAGTAAAAAACAATTTCCTATTGTTAGATCACGGCTTGTATTAAAAACATGCTCAATGGTTTGAAAATGATATCAGCATAGTAGAGCTCTTGAATCCTAAGTTCGTAAGTAATAAAAATTAGGTGGTCATCATTTAGAGTTGAAGAATGATAAGAAATCTATAGTTGTAAATGATTGAGAACCAAGAACTTTTGTCTGGCAATATTAGAAGTTCCACCATCCAACTTTTGTAGTTACAAGTGAAGTTCATAAATTGAACTCTCATGGTATCCATGAGCTATCATATGGAAATAAGTCATTGAAAACCATGGATCCTTATTTGAGGACAAGTAACAGGTATTTAGAAACTCCCATTGGAAATAATAATGATCCCGGGAACGAGATTCATAAGTTTATGAATGTTGTTCAAAATTTAGTAATAGTAAACCAATAACCCTGATTCGGGTATTAAGAAGACAAACTCAAAGTTTTAACTGAAGACTAGAAGCCCATTGTGATCTCAATATTAACTGCCTCAGAACCCAGATTCGGGCATCAATGTTAACAATAACAAATAAAATCCAGAAACTGATCGTACTAGGAAGTCTATGCATTTGAAACCCAGATTCGATCGTCAATAAGTGGAGTTCTGAAGACAACAGTAAGATATCTGAAACCTAGATTTAAGTTTAAGCAGATGATAACCAAAAATAACCTTTATAATAGAAATCTTAAGCCCATATTCAGGCATTAATGATTGATGTCCGGTAATCAATAGTAATAGCCTCAAGACCCAGATTCGTGTATTAATAAGTCAAATTCCAACTTAATAATGAAAGAACCGATACCCAAATTTGGGAATTAATAAGTGAAGCTCAGAAATCCTTCTTTGATAATTAGTTAGAGATTGTTGATTCTTACTTAAACCTTCTTTTCTGTACCGCTTCTTGGGTTTTGACTTTTTTGACACGTGTTAACCTTTACGATTTGTATGCTGTTGTTTTTTAATTTTCTGCTTCTTGAGTTTGGACATCTAAATCCATTGTTTGTTGTGCCAATTCTCGGGCTCGGACGTCTTGGTCCATTGTTTGATATGCCGCTTCTCGGGCTTGGACATCTCAGTCTGTTGTTTGAATGTCACTTCTTGGGCTCAAACATCTTAGTTCATCATTGTTTGGTGCGCTTGGTTAGCTTATCCACAAGCAGGACCTAAGGACTTACCCAACCTCCCTCCAGGAGACGCCTTGACCTGGCCATAGCGTGGCACAATCAAGGGCTTGTTCGACGCTTGACCTGACCATAGCGTGGCGGGAACAAGGGCTTACACCGTCCTCCCTTAAGGAGGTTTCTTGACCTGTTCATAGCTTGGAACGATCAAGGGCTTGTTCGATGCCTTAGCCAGGCCATAGCATGGCAGGACCAAGGGCTTACTCCGTCCTTCCTCTTGGTGGCGTCTTGGCCTGGCCATAGTGTGATGTGAACAAGGGCTTGTCGATGCTTTAACCTGGCCATAGCGTGGCATGGATAAAGGCTTACTCTAACCTCCCTCCAGTAAGCGCTTTGACCTAACCAACTCGGCGTGGACAAAGGCTTTGATCATTTAAGGTAACGTCTAAATACAAGCAGAATTTCACTCCCTACCATGTAGATTTTTCTTTTTAAAGAAGAGATGGTTTATTCATTCTTTATAAGAAAATATGGTCATGAATGTTTCGGATTCCACATTCTAGGAACCATATTGTCGTCCAGTTGACATAATTTGTAACCTACAAGGGAAATTACTTTGCATACAATTAGGGGACCTTCCCAATTTGGTCCTAGCAGTCCATCCACAGAGTTTCTTGTGCTTACCATCATCCTTCGGAGTACTAAGTCTCCCTCTTGAAATGATCTTGTTTTTATTTTTGAATTGTAGTATTTTGAAATTCTTCTCTGATATTCTACAATTCGGATGCTGCTTTATCTCTTAATTTATGTATTACATCTAATGATTCTTTCTTAAATTCTTAATCTGGGTCCACCACAAGAAAAAGTATTTTTGCCGGTGTAGAAAAAATCCTACCAAAACTTATGGGGAGTTTTAATGAATGCAGCGATAAAACCCGCAACTAAAAATCAATGATTTTTAGTTGCATTTGTTTCAAAGCCTCTATAAATCCTTTTATTGCAGCATTTCTTAAACGCAGCCATAAATATTTTTGTAGCATTTTAAAAATGCCACCATAAGACCTTTTGGCGCTACTAATAGAGTTTACAGCTTTATCCTTGCTTTACGGTTGCTTTTACTCAACCCGTTTTTGTATTGAAACGCTACTAAAATTTGTTCATTATTTTGCGGTATTTTTTCATGCTATAATTCCCATTAATGGTCTATTTTATTTCTACCATATCAATCAGCAATCACTTACATAATCATCATATTCAAATAATTAAAAAAACATATTAACCATATAATCAAATAAGATATCTATAATCATTCTGATACAATAGTTTTTCGACAAAATGACCAAAGTCATATACCAAAACATTCGTATACAAATTTACACACCTAGTACTAATAGATTGTGACGACCCACATTTTAGAAGGTTTAAATCGACAATAATCCACACATATCTGACTTAAACAATCCAGAACGTAGATAATCAATGGGGTTAAGTAAGAAAAATAAGAAGAGAAGAACAAAACAAAAACACAGAATATCACAGCGGAAACGATAAAATATAATAATCAGATAAATAATTCAAAAGCCGTTTACTATACATCTAGTTATAATCTATACATATTTATCAGAGTAATATCTATACATCACGAAGAAATAATCAATGCAATAGAGTAACATGATACAGGGGATAATAATAATAATAGTAATATACCAAAACTCCATCTTCGTCCTTCGGAGAGTAGTCTTCAATACGCTAAAAAAATTCAGGACCGATCCAAGCATAATGAAATAAACAAAACACTCGAGTCAGGACTAAAATACTCTTATGTAAGTCAAATCAATATCACAAATATGAGTGCAATAACTTAAAAGATGTTAGAGGATTTTCCATCTCCTAAGGATCCCTTAAGCCATTTATATATAGTAGTACACTCTATAATAGATAATGTCTATCAGTAAAATAAATATCAAAATAGCGTTAAGGCTTTACATTGATCCACCTTAACACATTTTACAGTTTTAAACCAAAATCATAATGGGCTCGTATAGGGTTAAATATGACAAGCCATGTGAGGCAATGCCCAAGGTAGGATTCTACTAATTTACCCTTTCTGGCTGGTCGTAACCCATCCGTGGCTGACGTGACAATCAATCCAAATGATAAAAAGGTGCACCCATCGAATCCGAAACCACAACAGTAATACGAAGGATCAATGTCGCTAGAGGTAGCTAACCTCATTGGCCAGATATAAGCTCCTGTTTTAGTCATTCAAATTATGACATGAATGTCAAGGCTATCCATCATTGTTCTCTTACTTCATTCCAATAAACGTCGCCAATTCAACCACTACATTCTGGATATCATCCATCGCGTACACGGTTGTCAAAGTAGTTTCAATATTGACAGAGAGTATGCCAATTAGAGGCCTTGGTACACACCGGTTGGTTCTTTTACATTTCGAAAACAATTTGCACTTGATTTCAAAAATATCATATTCGTTTCAAAATCAAATCCATTTCAAAATCATCATATATTCGCTTTAAAATCAAATCTATTTCGAAATCATCGTATATTCAAAATTATCAATTTTGTCCAATAAATCAATTTCACTTCCAAAATTTGATTCGAATTCAATTTAGGTTATAATCTTCTCTTTAACCTAGTTCGTATTTAAATCCAAGATTTAAATATAAACAATTTACCCTTTAACCAGTTTGAATTTTAGAAAATAGTTTAAGTAGTTTAAAATAGTTAAATAGTTAAAATAGATTAATAGAAATAATTTGAATATAAAATGGTTTATATAATAAAATAGTTTGAAAAATCAAAATAATTTGAATATTTAAAGAATATAGATTTTATAACATTTATACTAAAATATTCGTTTTTAAAATAGTGCCAAAGTCAAACCGGTCACTTCCCAATTTCTTACCCAAATCAATTCCAAATTCCATTTCGATTTAATCGATTCAATTTCGATTTCAACTAGAATAAATTCCGATTCCACACAAATTTCTTTCAATTCACAAAAAAAAGTTCAATTAAAATTTCCATTTTCAAATTAATTCAATTGCAAATTAATTTCCAATTCCAATTCCAAATTAATTTCCAATCTCAATTCCAAATTAATTAAAATTCCAATTTCAAATTAATTTCCAATTCCAGATTAATTTAAATTCTATTTTCAAATTAATTTAACATCCAATTTCAAATTTATTTTCCATTTCCAATTCCAAATTTGATTTCAAAATATCGATTTAAACACTTAAATCATATTTACTGTCAATACCAAATTTTAATCTAAATTTTCAATTATAATTCGATTCCAAACTCTATTTTGATGTATCATTTCATGTCACTCTTTACTTAGAAATATTCAAAGTTCAATTAAAAGCCAATCCTTTAAAACAAATCCATTTCTGAAATTTATGACGTATTTCGTTTATACTTAAATTTTAAAATTTCGATTAGTTAAACTATCTTGTTTACCAAATTTAAATTCCAACATTTCGAGCTCCAATTCAAAATAATTCAATTTCCATAAATTTTATTTTATTCTTAAAAGTCAATTCCTTTATATATATTCAAAACAACTTTTTAAAATCATTTAATTTAACCAACTAGGTGTCCGTATATAATTTTCTATCCTATGGCCAAGTGGGTAATTATTTCAATTAACTTCCAGGAAGGAATATATGTCATTTCAATCCGAATAGATTTCATGGGTATATATCATTTCAACCTATTTATTAATTTAATCGAAATAATTCAATTTGCAGTTTACAGTTTTATACACTATAAATAATATACAGAATGACAACAGGATATATTAAACATAAATAAACATCCAAGTATCAACCAATAGCATGCATCACAACCAATCATCCAACCAGTCGATAATTACAAAAAAATCACCCATTATCTATAATTCGGGAATTCTACTAGCATTTAAATTCTAATTCAATTTTAACTATCCATTTAAATTCTATCAATAAATTCAGGTATCGATAAAGTCAATATAAATTTATCCAACAGCAATTAATAAATTTAAATTACTTCACGATATAAATTTACAAACAAAGAATATAATAGTCAGCGTGAGCGTAAAACACTCACCTTTGATTGAATCTGAAAATAAATTCAAATTCAAATAAATTCCAAATCAACACCATGTTGTAAATGACGTAGATATAGATCCGCAGCAACTCGATTCGTCAGAAACGGACCTCATATGCACAATTTCAGATTTATTAGCATTCGATAATAATTAAAATTTATTTAATAATAGAATTGACAAAACAATATATTTAGTTACTTAGTCTATACCTAAACCCACATCGTTCATTGTGTCGCTCACGTCTGCTCCTCCCCGGGCCATCAAATCGCGGCCGTCTTAATACAAATTTTGTCATGCCCTAAAGCAACGTAGCTGCCATCACAATTCGAACGTCCTCTTCTGACCGGAGCTCCAGCCACCTAGCGCCGACGATGCGCCCCCTCGCTACGCACCATTGCTTGCCCCTTACTCCACCTTTAGACTATCGCGCATCTCGAGGTTTTAGACGAACAATCCAGGTGCACGCGATCTACTTGTCGTAAGGCTTCATTCATGATTTCCTCAATCGTAGATTTTTTTAGTTAGACCGAGATTTTCTGCTCTTTTTTTTGAATGGCCGATTCGAAAATGAAGGAAGGGATTATGGGAAAAATAAAAGGGATGGCTTAACCTATTGTTAATGTGGAAAAAAAAAGAAAAAATGTATATATAATATTATATTGAAAATATTCGACCCAAAAGCTGATGAAATCCCGGACTCTGAATGACGCATGATGCTTGGCATTTATAATGTTTTATATCTATTCCAAATGCAATGAATCTAGTCCCGAGACCTAATTTGATTGTATGAGGAAAATAGTTTTTTCAAAGTCGATTAATTTAACTAAATTCGAAATTAAATTTATATGTGTTTCAAACCCGTACGGTCAAACGACAAGTCCGATCGCTACGAAACTTGAAATCTTATAGTAATTCATTATTATGGATCCACTGAAACTAGTTTCGTCGAAATCCGAGATAGTTGCGGAAATGGCTATTTTTTTACTGGTTAATTACAATATAAAATTTTCAATTTTAATTATTCACGTTTAAATCCAATTTTAAATATTAACAATCTTAATTGTTGTTTATATAAAATTTAAATCAACTTATGACATCATTTTTTACTATATTAAATTCAAAATTTAATTATTTAAATAATTTCCAATATTAAATTATTCAACAAATTACATTAATCACCATTTTCATTCAATAATCACCTTAAATTTAATAATTAAAAATAGCTAAAAATAGGGGTCATTACATATGCCCAGACTCAAAACTTTTCATCCTCGAAAAGGCATTAAGTACATAATTTAACACTTGATATATTTTTCAAAATAATTAACTTATAAACATAAACCTTTTATTTGCAAAACTATTACTACTTTTCTAATACCTCACTCCAGTATCGGTTTTACAAAAAATATAATTTATATATAAATCAAGTTATAAAAATTTTAAAGCTTAAAAAAATTTCTAACTCCCGAATTTATGAAATATTTTTGACAGAGTCTCTTTTGTGCGGCTCGATTGGAAAAATTTACAATATCAATATGTAACACAAATATAACCAATATATATCAAATATACATCTCATCTCAATGACAAAGCATCCTGAAGGGCAAAAATATAAAATCACGGTATTTAATCCGAGATACGTACCTTATTATTAATAATACGAGCGAGTTCGCTCGTATTAAGCAAGCAAAGCATGTAAATAATCCATATATACGCCCCAACGGTCTTCATATGTACCAATCTCAACTTAATTTGGAATGTTAGTTACTTATAAGAAGATGTAGAACATGCATAAGTTCAAATAAGTATACAACATGCATTCTGAATCCAAATCTCAAACACGAGCACAAATTGCAACCACACAACAATCATATACACTCAAAAAAATGAAACAATGATTTTCAACAAAACAAATCATCCGACAAATCAATATTCATTGAATTTAATTCATACTATCATAATTTACATTTTACATGACAATATTCAATTTATACACTTTCATTCTTATTGACATTAAATTTTTATTAACATTTAATTTGCTCGATTCAATTTATTTACATTAAACAACTTTTATTGAATTAGATTCACATTCCATTAATTTTTCATTCAATTTATTTATTTCCAGTTGATTCGCTTGCACTCGTCCACATTGACGAATTTACATTCTATGATACACTTGTTTATAGTTACATTCATTTTTCTTCTTCCATTATTTCATTTCAATAATTCATATAATTAATTACACTTAAGCAATTAATTTCACACCACATTCCATATATTTAAAATTTGATTCACCTTCACTTATAATATTCATTTCGTTAATCATACAATGGATTTATATCAATTTATTTTCTTTTAACTGATTTACATTCAACAAATTTAGTTTCAGTTCATTCTTTTCTTCAATCAATATTTATTGCATTTGCATTTGACTAATTTCAATTCAACATACTTACATTCAATTTATTTGTTCTAATTATTTACATTCGTTTCATCCATATTTAATTGGTTTACATTCCACTGATTTCTTGCAATTTTATTAACATTCATTACAAATTAATTATATTCACTTTTTATTCAATTCAATTTGTGAAATTCCAATTGTTTCACTTTTTTTTATTCAACCTATTTCATATAAATCCATAGGTGAATCATTTATAAAATTATTCCACTTAACCATGCTTAAGTTAAATTTGTTTTCACTTAGTATATCCCTCTTTTATATATATATATACCAACATCATCTACAAATTATCTAAATTTATTATAAATATTTTATACAACACAACTTACCTTTATTATTATTACTTCATATTTTAAGTTGTTATTAACTCATCGATTAACTTCATTTGTTCAAATTCATATTAATTTAGCAAAGTAAATTTCATTTTATAACTCAATTGATACTAATAACCCGTTTTTCACAATTAATTCATTCAGCTTCTCTTAAGTCCACTTTAACTTTTTTTTAGTAACTTATTCCATATTATATTAGTTAACATTCGAATTTTTATTTAAACTACTCCACTTGCATTTTATTTATTTATATCTAATTTAATTTAAATTCACTTAACCAAAATAAATTTGCTTACATTCATTTATTCTTATTCAATTTCTTACATACTTAAATCACATTTCATTTTAAATTCAAGCTCATATCCATTTGATTAATTCATTTTATAGCTTGAGTGGAATTGAATTCACTTTACTAATTTATCTAATTTCACTTAACATCCAATTCAACTTAATTAATACTAGGTTAAACTTCATTTCATTCAATTCATTACTCATTTTATTTAATTTTATTCAAGCTAAATTTTCTTGTCCATTCCATTCAACAAATTTAAATTCGATTTTAGCCTAATAATTCTCAAATCTATAAGTTATACATTTTTTTCATTTAAAATTCCATTTTTTTAATTTATTTCAAATGCGATTCATTTTTTTATTTAAGCTTTCCCGAGGTAAACTATATTTTATTTGTTTCATTTCACTAACTCGATAAATTTAATATTTCTTAAGTCAATTATTTTGCTTAACCAAAAGTTAAATCTGGTTTATTTTCCTATTTAAATTTATAAGTTATAACTTATTTCTTATATACAATTTTTAATTTTATGTTCAAAACAATTTTCCAATATCTATCAAATCACAATCGAATACATATATTTTTCACCATCAAACTTGTTTTAATCAAAAATAAATAAATTCCTTTTGGTAGCAATCTTCACCCAGAAGTTCGAAAATGAACACTGGCGATGCTGTAGTCATCACCAAAATTATTTTCTAGCGACAAAGCGAGTTTATTGCTTTTTATTTCCTTCAAAAATCCTTTTAAAATATATTTTTCTCGTTAAACTATTTTAAATAATATTAATTTTGAAGCTTCGAAAAAAAAATTGAAAATAAAAAGGATTTAAAATTCTCAATTTTTAAAATCATTTGTATTTATAAGCTATATTATAAATATATTAACACAAATTTCCTTACCTTATTTACCAAATATTTCCTTAGTTTACAACTTGGATATTTTAATCAATTCTTATTTTAATTTATTTCAATTCAGTTTACTTACCAAATTCTTCAAAATAAAATTCATTAAGTATTCATTTTATTTTTAAATCAACCAATAATCGATGACAATAAATATTATCTTCTCCTAACAACAAATTCACTAAGAATTATCATTATATATATAAAATAATTTAGGTAAAATTATTTCATTTACTCGATTTTTAAAAACAATATTATGTCGACTTACTTCGTTTAAGAGTTTAGAAACCCCTATCGATGACACGGCGTCCTGCACATCGACCGGAATTCATAAACAACTCAACGGATAAGTAAACACAATATAAAACATTTTATAACACTAACAACTACGCTCTCTCGCATATATACACTTAAACAGACTCATTCTAGGGTATTATTACCCTATCTCTAATGAGTCGAACCCCCCAAAGCTAAGGTTATCGCTAAACCTTCACTCTGATACCAACTGTGATGACCCATATTTCTAAAGGTTTAAATCGACAATAATTCGCACATGTTTGACTTAAACAATCCAGAATGTAGATAATTAATGGGGTTAAGTAAGAAAAATAAGAAGAGAAAAATAAAACAAAACACAGAATCTCACAGCGGAAACGATAGAATATAATAATCAAATAATAATTCAAAAGTTGTTTACTATACATCTGATTATACTCTATACACATTTACAGAGTTTTGTCTATACATCAGCGAGAAATAATCAATGCAGTAGAATAACATAATATAGGGGATAATAATAATAGTAATATACCAAAACTCCATCTTCGTCCTCTAGAGAATAGTCTTCAATACGCTGAAAAAACTCAGGACTAACCCGAGCGTAACGAAAAAAATAAAACATTCGAGTCAAGACTAAAATACTCTTATGTAAGTCAAATCAACATCACAAATATGAGTGCAATAACGTAAGAGATTTAACGTGATTTTGCAAATCCTATGGATCCGTTAAATAATTTATATATAGTAGTATACGCTATAATAGATAATGCCTATCTGTAAAATAAATGTCAATATAGCATTAAGGCTTTACATTGATCCACCTTAACACATTTTACAGTTTTAAACCAAAATTGTAATAGGCTCGTATAGGGATAAATATGACAAGCCACGTGAGGCAATGCCCAAGGTAGGATTCTACCAGTTTACCTTTTCTGGCTGGTACCGCAAGAATCAATCCAAACGACAAAAATTGCACCTATCGAATCCGAAACCACAATAATTATACGAGGGATCAACATCGCTAGAGGTAGCTAACCTCATTGGCCAGACATAGGTTCCTGTTTTAGTCATTTTAGTTATGACACGAATGTCAAGGCTATCCATCGTCGTTCTCTTACTTCATTCTTGTAAACGTCGCCAATTCAACCACTACATTCTGGATATCATCCACCGCGTACATGGTTGTCAAAGTGGTTCCAATATTGACAGAGAGTATGCCAATAAGAGGCCCGGTCTTTCTAACAACCAATCGTCATTTAACACATCGGTTGGTTCTTTTACATTTCGAAAACAATTTGCACTTGATATCAAAATATCATATTCGTTTCAAAATCAAATCCATTTCGAAATCATCATATATTCGCTTTAAAATCAAATCTATTTCGAAATCATCATATGTCCAAAATTATCAATTTTGTCCGATAAATCAATTTCATTTCCAAAATTTGATTCGAATTCAATTCAGGTTATAATCTTCTCTTTAATCTAGTTCGTATTTAAATCCAAGATTTAATTATAAACAGTTTATCCTTTAACCAGTTTGAATTTTAGAAAATGGTTTAAAATAGTTAAAATAGTTTAATAGAAATAATTTGAATATAAAAATGGTTTATCTAATAAAATAGATTGAAAAATCAAAATAGTTTGAATATTCAAAGAATATAGATTTTAAATCATTTACACTAAAATATTTATTTTTAAAATAATTCCAAAGTCAAACCAGTCAACTTTCGAATTTCCTACCCAAATCAGTTCCAAATTCCATTTCGATTTAACCGATTCAATTCCGATTTCGACTCGAATAAATTCCGATTCCATAAAAATTTCTTTCAATTCACAAATTTCTTTCAATTTAGATTTCCAATTTAATTTAAATCTCAATTCCAAATTAATTTCCAATGCCAAATTAATTTTCAATCCCAATTTAAATTAATTAAAATTCCAATTTCAAATTAATTTCCAATTCCAGATTAATTTAGATTCTAATTTCAAATTAATTAAATTCCAATTTCAAATTTATTTCCCATTTCCAGTTCCAAATTTGATTTCAAAATATCGATTTAAACACTTAAATCAAATTTACTTTCAATACCAAATTTTAAACCCAAATTTTCAATTATAATTCGATTCCAGACTCTATTTTGAAATATAATTTCATGTCACTCTTAATTTACGACATATTTCGTTTATATTTAAATTATTAAACTTCGATTAATTAAAGTATCTCGTTTACCAAGTTTAAATTCCAACATTTCGAGCTCCAATTCAAAATAATTCTATTTCCATAAATTTGATTTTATTCTTAAAAATCAATTAATTTAAATAATTTCAAAACAACTTTTAAAATCATTTAATTTAACCAACCTGGTGTCCATATATAATTTTCTATCCTATGGCCAAATGGGTAATTATTTCAATTAACTTCCATGGATGAATATATGTCATTTCAATCCAAATAGATGTCACATGTATATTTAATTTCAACATATTTCTTAATTCAATCGAAATAATTCAATTTGCAATTTTACACAATGTAAATAATATACAGAATGACAACAGGATATATTAATCAAAAATAAACTTCTAAGTATCAACCAATAGCATCCATCACAACCAATCATCCAACGAGTCGATAATTACAAAAAAATGACCCATTATCTATAATTCAAGTATTATACTAGCATGTAAATTCTAATTCTATTTTAACTATCAATTTAAATTCTATCAATAAATTCAGGTATCAATTAAATGTCAATTTAAATTCATCCAACATCAATTAATAAATTTAAATTACTTCACGATATAAATTTACTAACAAAGAATATAACAGTCAGCGTTGGCATAAAACACTCATCTTTGATTGAATCTGAAAATAGTTTCAGATTCAAATAAATTCCAGATCGACATCACGCTGTAAACGACATAGATACAGATCCGTTGCAACTCGATTTTCCCGAAATGGACCTCGTATGCACAATTTCATATCTATTAGCATTCGATAATAATTAAAATTTATTTAATAGCAGAATTGATAAAACAATATAATTAAATACTAAATCTATACCTAATCCCAAATCGTGTATTGCGTCGGTTGCGTCTGCTCCTCCCCAGGACATCAAATCACGACCGTCTTAGTATAATTTTTTTTCGTGCCCTAAAGCAATGCAGCTACCACCATAATTCGCACGTGCTCCTCCTTTGACCGGATCTCCAGCCACCTAGCGCCGACGATGCACCCCCTCGCTAAGCACCATCGCTTGCCTCTTGCTCCGCCTTCAGACTATCACGCATCTCGAGGTTGTAAACGAACAATCCAAGCGCACACGATCTACTCATCGTGAGGCTTCGTTCGTGATTTCCTCAATCGTAGATTTTTTTAGTTAGATCGAGATTTTTTGCTCTTTTTTTTTAATGGCCGATTCGAAAATGAAGGGATTATGGGAAAAATAAAAGGGGCGTCTCGACCTATTGTTAACGTGGTAAAAAAAGGAAAAAATGTATATATAATATTATATTGAAAATGTCCGACCCAAAAGCCCATGAAATCTCGAACTCTGAATGAAGCATGCTGCTTGGCATTTATAATGTTTTATCCCTATTCCAAATGCAATGAATCTAGTCCCGAGGCCGAATTTGATTGTATGAGAAAAATAGCTTTTCAAAGTCGATTAATTTAATTAAATTCGAAATTAAATTTCTATGCGTTTCAAACCCATACAACCAAACAACAAGTCGATCGCTACGAAACTTGAAATCTTACAATAATTCATTATTACGGATCCAATGAAACTGGTTTCGTCAAAATCCAAGATAGTTGCCAAAATGGCTTCTTTTTTTTACTCGTTAATTACAATATAAAATTTTCAATTTTAATTATTCGCGTTTAAATCCAATTTTAAATATTAACAATCTTAATTGTTGTTTATATAAAATTTAAATCAACTTATGACATCATTTTTATTATATTAAATTCAGAATTTAATTATTCAAATAATTTCCAATATTAAATTATTCAACAAATTACATTAATCACCATTTTCATTCAATAATCACCTTAAATTTAATAATTAAAAATAGCTAAAAATGTGGGTCGTTACATAGATTGTATTACTTAACTGGTGCTGACAAAACGTTTGATTATCCATAATTCTTTGTTGCATGGACAAGTGAAAGCTGGCACCATTAAAGTCCAACCTTGCTCTCTTCGAACGTCCAATACCTGCACAAGTGAAAGCACAACATATAGTCAAACAATTGTGTTAATTTATAGGACTTCAAATCTAATATCAATCATCTAGAACATTGTACCAGTATATTGTACCATAAACAATGTCATATAAATAATCAAAGTTATAAATGAAATATAATAAATAAAGTTCAATCTTATAATTATATATAAAACTTTATTAAACTAGTTATATAATTATTGTTTATAAAATTTAGTTAACTTAAACTTAGTTAATTTTATAAAACTTGTTTAAATTTAACAAAACTTAGTTAATTTTTATTAACTTGGTTAACTTTGTTAATTTATTATTATTGTTATTAAAACATAGTTAACTTAATTATATTATTATTATTAAAACTCGGTTAACTTAATCATATATTATTATTATAAACTTAGTTAATTTTTATAAACTCAATTAATTCAATATCATCATTATTATTTATAAAATTTTGTTAACTTGGTTATATTATTACTATTTATAAAATTTAGTTAGCTTAAACTTAGATAATTTTATAAAACTTGTGTAGTTTTAAACAAATATAGTTAATTTTTATTGACTTGGTTAGCTTAGTTAACTTTTAATTATTACTATTATTACTAAAAATTGTTTAACTTAATTAAAACTATTTTTATTATTATATACTTAGTTAATTTTATAAAACTAGTTTAATTTTAACAAAACTTAGTTAATTTTTGTTAATTTGGTTAACTTAGTCGATTTATTATTATTATTAAACTCAGTTAACTTAATTATATTATTATTATTATAAATTTATTTCATTTTTATGAACTTAGTTAATTTTTATCAACTTAGTTAGTTCGACGTCGTCGTCATTATTGTTTATAAACCTTTGAAAAATTAGTTATATTATTATTATTTATAAAATTTAGTTAACATAAACTTAGTTAATTCTATAAAACTTGTTTAATTTAACAAAACATGTTTAATTTTTATTAACTTGGTTAACATAATTAATTAATTAATTATTATTATTATTATTTAAACTCGGTTAACATAATTACATTATTATTATTATAAACTTAGTTAATTTGTATAACCTTAATTAATTCTTCAGCATCATTATTCATAAAACTTTGTGAAATTGGTTATGTTGTTATTATTTATAAAATTTAGTTAACTTAAACTTAGTTAATTTTATAAAACTTGTTTAATTTTAACGAAACCTAGTTAATTTTTATTAATTTGGTTAATTTAGTTAATTATTATTATTATTAACTTAGTTAATTTTAATAAACTTAGTTACTATATAACCACTTTAATCCACATAATTATATTATTATTATTATTATAAACTTAGTTAATCAGAATAAGATCTAAATCTATAAATGGAGAAGTTTATTTTAAAGCGGTGGAATATGGGTATGAACCCTTTATTGTGATCACGAACATGCATATGATAAAAATCATACCTTATTCCTCATGATAGATGCAAGTTATCCCAGACTTCTAGCCGAGAAATTTCAACTACTAACAAAGAGCCAAGATATTGGTTCGGTTTTATCTACACTGAGTTAAATGACTAAATATATTCACGACTAACACTAAGATAAAAGCAGATATACGAAACAATACCATAAGTCAAGTTAAACCGATAAAATATAATTGAAATCAGTACATTAACTTAGCTAAGCAAGTTCTAAGCCAACATATCACAGCTTGCGTCTACTGGTCATTCATCATGCCTTGTGTATCAATGTCCTCCTGGTTCATCGCATTGTACTGATTTCCTTCCTTGCTTTGCAACTTCAACGGCAGTCTTCGGCTAACTACTGCATATAGGCTCTCTTTCACGTCCACATTCTTAATTTTTCCATTATTTCAACAACATTTATGCACCTGCATCTAAGCTACTACTGGTCACTCACTCAGTCTTACTGCAAACTCTTGTTTTAGCTAACAACATCATCATCCCCTGAATGATCCTAAATATATGCCTAGTATGCATCATCTTAACTTAACAAGCACAAATCAACGTACGATAAACATGTGACCAAATGATAATCAACTATAAAATATGAATTAGAAATGATTGGGAAAATCATTAAAGCTTACCTTTTTCTATATTTCAGTACCTATCTTCATGCGACCAATGGATTACAGGCTCACGTCAGTTAATTACCTGCTCATTTTAACCTTGGCATACCTCAGTTATTGCCTCGACTGGAACAGCTCTAGCTCATTCAAATCAGTAGCAGCCTACGCAATTCGCTTCAATAAGTGTTCTGCTGCATCACTTTGTTTCATATTCAAGCTCGAACATATGTGTTTCAGTAATAGCCTTAGTTTGGACTCAGTTAAGCTTCACTCCCTTTTGTTTCATAACACATTGGATAAGTGTCTCGGATGCATGGAAATGATGGAGTGGACCAATCTTTAAATATTATTGTGAAGCACGGTGCAATTAATGAAGAGAACAATATGGGAACATACAGTGCGACATGATGGAATCCATCACATGTGATATAACTTCTACAATCTTCTTAGCAATACCACTATGCCGTCATAGAATAATGTCTCACTTAACTAAAAAATCATGTATCATAACAATATCATGTATCTGCACATGCCCCCACCTTCATTTCCGCTACAAACACAACCAGGACAAGTGTCCCTTTACACATGAACAACTTGAAAACTTCACAACTACCACTCATGAAAACACTCTAAGCAACTTATTGCAATCATGCACAACCCATCAAAATCCAAATTCCCTCCGCCATCAACACATGACATCTCACCATACTTATCTAGCTCAGTATACGTATCAACCTCATGCTCAAGATGACAAGGACTGGAAACAACTATCTCATCCACTTCCCCTCCAAAATCAACACGATTAATTATCAAATCATTTGTGCACTCATCAGTAGAAACTATAATAAATGGCTTCTCATTCATGCATGCAACATTAAAACCAACTATGCCAGGTGCCATACCCAGTTCAGAAGAAGTAAAAACAGCGACACTGCAACTTTCAAAGATGATAACTCTTTCCTCTTGTGCACATCATTGTGCATGTTTTTATACAAAACAATACTGAATTCAAGGTATCACTAATAACTATAAGAGGTGAAATCTTCAGCGAAACACTATTTACTTTATGAATAAGAACATGGTCAAGAGTTTCTTTTATACCACCATGCACTCCCTCAACGTCAACAGTCATATCATCATGATCATTTTTCATTTATGTCATCAAACACTCCATGGCCAAAAGCTTGCTAGTGAATATAATATGCATCCATAACGTAATTAGTAATACCGGTAGGTGTGGAATATTTAGGTCAAGAGATCTATGCAATTTGGTTGAGCAACAATTTTTTGAATATCAAACCAAAATTGCTTTATGCTGTATAACAAATCTCACTTGCTTCCTACAATTGATCAACAAAGCAAACACTGGTGGTAGAATTTCAAGTTATCTTTACTACGAATAATGGAAATTCCGTCCTTTGTGTTCGATCGTGTCTTTTTGAAATTCCTAATCTACCCTTCGTCTTTCCGCTCCGTAAAGCCTAATCTGTCATTTCTTACCGCCAACATCCTAAAATTCCTTGCCGATTTAAATTCAATTTTCACCATCTTCCATCATAGTAGTCGCCTTCAGCATTTGTAGTTGCCGCCTTCAGCATTTGCAGTTGCCGCTCCTTTTGGTCAACTCTCATCTTCGCCTGTCGAGTAAGTGTTTTACCAACTCCAAATCAAATCACATTTTCTATTGTCGATTCAAACTGAGTTCACTACTCCGATGCACTCATTCTATTTGTAGAATACAATACACTTTTGCTGTTCGTTTGTTTTTTCGCAAATTTAATTGTAGTCTGTTTTACACTAGATACACCGTATTCTGATTTTTTAAATCGTTGGAATCACTTTGATACTGCTATGATTACATTTATCACCCAATAGACCGTTGTTGATTACCTCATGGAATTTGTGATGCCTAAATCCCTTTGTTTCTTGCTGCTGAACCTTTTTCCTCAATTAAATGTTTGACAGCTTGATTTTTTGCTTTGCATTTGTTGCTCAGTTTAATTAAAATCAATAAATATGTTAATGCCTATGAGACATTGATGAATTAATCCCCGGTATGACCGTCAATGCTTTTTTCAATGTAAAAATTTATCGGTTTAACCTAATCTACAACCGTTATAGTAATCTCATATTTTTTCAACCTTAGTTTGGAAAGAAAGTAAGAAACGATGTTCAGTGGGATGCTATTATCTATCCATTTACGGTCGTGTACTGTGGTTTTGGTTTGAGGTGATTCTCCTTCTCCTCTGTCTGCTTTAGGAATCATTCTATCTTTTTTTACTATCATCTTTTGTACTTTGGATGATAATTCTTCTGTTTTTTTTTTATTCTTTTGATGTTGCATTGCTCAGCCTTTGAGATATAACTACCCGAAAAAATTATGAACAAAAGTTAATGTCTGTTTTCATACTTTAGATATAGTCATGCACATAACAATGCTACAAATTCCCTACGATGTTAATTAAGCACTTGGCATATGGTTTTCGAAAGTAAGTTAAAATCCAGCTGACACTATGAAATATGATAGGTTATTCACAATTGTGAATTCTTGGTTTATTAATAATTTTGTTTTAAGCATGAGTTTTTCGGATCAAATATTTTTAGATACTAGAGCTAATTGGAGATGCATGTACTTCCATCTGTTTGTACATTTTCCCGAACTCTTACACTACCATGGTCCTGGGTGCATAAATCTGAACATCTCTATTCATATATTTTAAACCTAACATTAATTACTACTTAGGAATTGAATCTGTGAAAAGAGAGTTTGGTAGGACAACAAAATTTCTACTCAGCATACTAACCCTACCTAAACTATTGTCTTCTATTTTATGATTATTCAAATATAGGGTGTAATTTTTTGACTAAAAAGGTATTAAGGGTTGCAGTTGTAAGTTATGGTTGCGTATTTCCACTGAATTGTGATTTAGTTGTAAGTATTCTAACGAGCGATAAAGAAAGAAAAGTTATTCATATTTTAACAAGGACGAATAAGATTCGTCATCTAAACAAATTTCAAAATTTTATTATTTATTTGTTTTCATTGGGATATATATAGTCAGAGGAATGTACAACAATCTGATACGGGTCTAGAAATTTTGGTTTTATTGAGAGAAATTACGAATTTTAACAGTAGCATTCCTTGAAGAAAACTCATACATATTTGGCAAGTATGCGTCATACATTTCCATACAATATTACTAGATTTCTTCAATTAAGAAGTACAATATGATCACCAGATATCTAATGAACAATCCTCTCCAATATATTACTGGACAAAAAACAAGGGGTATTCCTGGTGAGATAACTGTGGAGATATTTGGGGCTGCAACAAAAGTTCATGCTGCTTAACCAATACTGTATGTATATTTATCCTTACTATTTCCATTATCATTTATATTTTGGGTCCTATAGGAAAAGTATTTCACTAACTTTTTTGATGTTGCGACAACTATTTCCCATATGTGTTTGGCTAATTTGAATCTACTTTGTGTTAACTATTTCCCATAGATTGATGGACACCTGCTTTCTTCCTGCTTTTTGACATAAGAGTGGATTTTCATCAATATGTAAGCTTGGATAAGTGGAGCATCGATCATTTGGTTAATTAACAGCATCATTATACTATAGCTGATTTGAAACCTGGAAACCAATACAAGTATGCTATATTGTACAATATAACTCATTTCAATTTGAATTATGTGAAAAGCATATGGTTATCACTAAAGAATACTTTTACCCCCGTTTGACTAATTGAATGTGTAGATCAACTTAATCTATATGACATACTGGATGTACCTATATATTTGTAGTAGAACACAGTTCAACTCTATGCATTTTTACCAAGGATATCGTTAGAGCTCACTAACTCGAATTAAATTTTTGTTGTTACTTCTACACCATTTTTTATATAAAATCTGAATGACCAATCCATTGTTACATTGTTTTTGCTTTATTTTAGATTTTTTTACCGGATTGTTATACATGGCTTAATTTTAGAAATATTTTTGGCATTGTGCAGCTATTCCCATACATAAAGTATTACTTATACCGACTATAATGAGCCATAAACTAAATATTATAATGTTATTACTCAAGCTTCCAATGTTTAACTATCGATGTAAAGGGACCTAACTTTAAACTAACTAATCATTTATATAATTCTACATCAATAGAGGATTTTTTTTAACGACATTGTCTCTCAAAAATAAATTTCAGGGTTGAGCATGGTGTAAATTAAAATAAATAAAAAATCATTGGGTTTTTTTGAGCATGGTGTAATAGATTTCGGGATTGCAAATTACCATTAATAACTTGATATAGTTCTTTGTTTTTGTTAATGGGAAATACTTTGTTGCTGCAGTGAAGCCAAAAAAAGTTGCAAAGAAATTCCCAAAGGATTCTTGACAGAAATGGAAGTATTACTAACAACGAACTTATGTTGATTCAGATATTAGTGTACTTGCAATTTTATCTATGGTTCAAATTTAAGATTGTTATTGTTGTTTTATGAGTTTGTATTTTGTCTCACTAGAAAGCTTGCTCCGTTGTGTATTACTATGTGTGGTAGCACCATGACTGTCAAATTGGTAATAGTCATCATCAGATTTTGGATGGCAAATTTTTTTAGAAATAAATCTTGCATTCACGTACTGATAAAAATGTCTTTAAGTTGGGGTTTAAAAATATTGCAAACGATACCAAAAGGAAGACATGCATGGTTTTTTTAAAACATGAAAACTGACGCAACGTGGAAAGCAAATTTGATGATGTAAATCGAATCCATCCAGGATCTCACGCGATTAGCGAATATAATCGGTGAATCGCTAATAAATCGATGGATTTAAGAATACCGAAAGGCCCAAATCCGTTGATCACGAAGATACCGGACTTTAGCAATCTTCGACGCGTTGATCGCGCACGATACCGTGAGAGAAGATCTTCAACTCTTCGAACGTTGATCAAGCGCACTTGATTCCGTGAATTGGCTTCAACAATCGTTGATTCGAGCGCACTCGAATGCCGAACTGAAGATAGGAGATAACACTCGACTACCAAATTTAAAATTGAAGGCACAAAGCACAAACCAAATTTTATTCAAATTTCAACTCAAAAAACATTTTACAAATGACAACACACTCTTATTTATGGGCAATTACAACTCAACACATGACTTAAGAAAATTACAACACAAGCAAACGACTTAAGGAGCATCAACAAACGACTTACAACATCACGCGACTCATACAATTTAACAACAACGACTTAAAACTTCTCACGACCTAAGAAATGCGGCATTCATTAACGACCTAGCTGAAGCTTCATTCTCGACTTAGGATACAGCACGACCTATTGGAAGCGGTTCACGACTTAAATAAATTCATTCGCGACTTAAAAATTCTCCCAGGCAATGATAAGTCGGCCGCGACTTAAAAATGATAAGTCGGCCGCGACTTAAAACTTCTCCCAGGCAATGATAAGTCGGCCGCGACTTAAAACTAAGGTCGTTCGCGACCTTCCTCTTCACGTCCCTTGCCCGAGTTATGTCGTTCGCGACATATGGAAAGTCGCTGAGTATAGGGGAGTTCGATTTCATTTTGTTCGCGACCTAGATAAGTCGCTCGCGACATATGGAAGAGGGGAATAGGTCGTAAGTCGCTTGCGATTTGGGTTGAGGTCGGGAAAGGGTTTAAGTCGCAGAGGCGAGTTAGGTTTAGGTCGTGGGTTCTTGGATCGCGGCCATGGTGATCAGGGTTGGTGGAGGTGCGAAACGAGGTAAGTGTTTCCCATGTATCATCCTCCCTGGGTACGAAAGAATTCGTCCTCGAATTCGCATTTTCTCGATCATCAGCATAATACGGGATCAAGTGTTTTACATTAAACACATCAGAAGTATGAACCTCTTCTGGCAACCTTAACCGATACGCATTATCATTGATCTTCTTCAAGATTTCTAATGGACCAATTTTCCGTGCTTTCAACTTGTTGTAAGTTCCAACTGAAAAACGATCTTTCGTTAAAACGGCATATACAAAATCTCCCTCTTTGAAGACAACTCTTCTTCGTTTCTTATCCACCATTTGTTTATACTTCTCATTTGATTTAAGTAATCGTTCATGTACAACCTTATGGCATTCCTGTAACTCATTCACCAAATTACTAGCTCGTTTAACTACCCCTTTCTGATACGGCACTATTGTCAAATCCAACGGTCCCTTTGGAGTGTCTGAATATACAACTTGAAACGGACTGAATCCAGTACTTCGATTGACTGCATGATTATGAGCAAACTCTGCTTGACATAACTTCATATCCCAGCTTTTCAAATTATCTTTCACGAGACATCTCAGTAAATTTCCCAACGATCGGTTAACCACCTCCGTTTGTCCATTAGTTTGCGAATGGTAAGCGCTACTAAAATTTAGCTTCGTTCCGACCATCTTCCACAAACTCAACCAAAAGTGGCTTAGAAATCGAGTGTCCCTATCAGAAACAATGGTCTCCGGTAAACCATGCAATCGATAAATCTCTTTAAAGAATAATTGAGCAACCCGGACGGCATCGGCTGTCTTCTTACAGGCTATGAAATGCGCCATCTTCGAAAACCTATCCACTACAACATATATACAATCATTTCCCCTCTGAGTTCTCGGCAGACCCAACACAAAATCCATGCTAATATCAACCCATGGTTTAGTAGGCACAGGTAACGGCATATATAATCCCACATTCGTAGCTGTTCCCTTCGAAACTTGACAGATATGACATCTCTCCACAAATCTCCCTACCTCTTTTCTCATTGACGGCCAAACATAAGATTGAGAAATTAACTGCAATGTACGATCTCTGCCTACATGGCCTTCTTCATGTAATTCTTTGATAATCTTCATTCTTAAGCTGCAGTCTGGTATGCATAATCGATTCCCCTTGAACAAGAATCCGTCAACCAATACAAATTCATCGGTATTGCCATCCTTAACTTTCTCAACAAACTTTGCAAAGTAAGGATCCTCCTCAAACAACTCTGGCAATAATTCGAATCCTGTTACTTCAACCTTCAACGTTGTCAACAAGTGATTCCTCCTGCTCAAAGCATCCGCTACACGATTTGTCACCCCTGATTTGTGTTTCACAACGAAAGTAAATTGTTGTAGATATGCTATCCACGAAGCATGTCTCGTTGAAATCTTGTCCTGTCCTTGTAGATATTTCAATGCCTCATGATCAGTGTAAAGAACAAACTCCTTCTGAAACAAGTAATGTCGCCAGTGCTTCATAGCTTGAACAATCGCGTAGAACTCTACATCATATGTACTATATCTCATCTTGGCTCCAGATAATTTTTCACTGAAATAAGCAACTGGTCTTCCGTTCTGGCTCAATACTCCACCAATTCCCACTTTCGAAGCATCAGTATGCAATTCAAACAACAACTGAAAATTCGGCAGTATCAGAATTGGCGCTGTCGTCAAGAGTGTCTTGATCTTCCCAAAGGCAACCCCTGCTTCCTCTGTCCATACAAACTTCTTTCCTTTCATGCAATCGGTTACTGGTGCCATCACACTGCTAAAGTGTGGAATGAATCTTCGATAAAAAGACACCAAGCCATGAAAACTTCGCACTTCAGTAATTGTCTTCGGTTGTGGCCAACTCCTGACAGCTTCCACTTTATTTTCATCCACTTGAATACCTTCCTTTGACAGAACATACCCCAGGAATGAAACTCCGTCCGTCATAAACACGCACTTCTTTGTTGCTGCATAAAACTGCTCTTGTCGTAGAATCAACAATACTTCTCGCAAATGCTGGATGTGTTCTTCCGTACTCCCACTATAAATCAAAATATCATCAAAGTAAACAACCACGAACTTCCCAACAAATGGTCTAAAAATCTGGTTCATCACTCTCATGAAAGTACTAGGAGCATTTGACAAACCAAATGGCATAACCAACCATTCGTATAAACCCTCCCTGGTTTTAAAAGCAGTCTTCCACTCATCACCCGGTCTAATAAGAATTTGATGGTATCTACTCTTCAGGTCTATCTTGGAAAACACAACAGCCTCACTCAGTTGATCAATCAAATCATCAAATCTCGGCATAGGAAATATGTATCTCACAGTGATCTTGTTTAGAGCCCGACTGTCCGTACACATCCTCCACGTTCCATCCTTCTTCGGTACCAATAAGGCTGGCATGGCACATGGACTCAAACTCTCCTGGACACGCCCTTGTTCTAACAACTCCTCCACTTGCCTTCTCAGTTCTTCATGCTCCTTCGGACTCATCCGGTAATGTGGCCTGTGAGGTAACACTGACCCTGGCACAAGATCAATTTGATGTTGAATATCCCTCAACGGCGGTAACTCCTTTGGTAGTTCCTTTGTAAATACATCACTGAATTCTTCTAATATCGGTTTTACTTCCTTTGGAATTTCAACGGATTCAGTAGCTTCATGTCCAATCAACAAAAACACTTCAGGACTCTCCTCTACTTCTTCAACAAATTCCTTTAAAGCCAATAGAGTTTTCAGCTCCTCAATCTCCTCAGATTTTCCCTTACCTTGATGTCTCTTCTTTGGAACTAAAATAATTTTAACGCCTTCAAACATAAAACTATAGCTATTGGTCCGACCGTCATGTTGCACTGCTCGATCATACTGCCACGGTCTTCCCAGAAGCAAATGGCAAACATCCATCTCAACTACATCACACCAAATCTCGTCTTTATATTTCTTTCCAATAGAAAATGGAACTCGAACTCGCCTATCCACCTTCACCTCTCCTCCTTTTCTCAGCCATGCTAGTTTGTAAGGATTAGGGTATTTCTCTGTCTTCAACTTCAGCTTCCTCACAGCTTCGGTAGAGATAATATTGTCACAACTTCCTGCATCAATCACAAATTTACAAACTTTTCCCAGAATAGTGCATGTAGATTGAAAAATGTTGCTCCTCAACCAACTAGCATCATCCTCTTGTTTCGGCGTTAAACAAGATCTTCTCATCATTAGATTACACCCTTCATCTCCCGATGCGATGTCCTGTTCATCTTCCTCCACTGGACTAGAATCACCTTCACCAACATCCTCAATTTCAACCTCAGCTATCATAGCTCGTTTCTTCGGTTTTGGACATTCATTGCTTTTCTGACCCATCTCCTGGTAATTGTAGCATTTGAAACCATTGTTAGCCTTCGCCTTCTCACCCTCCTTTACCACGGGCTTACTGACAAGTTTAGAAACATTAGAACTTCCACTAATACCCTTCACTTGATTGTTGGAATTAGTAAACACACCACCTCCATGCCTTCCCTACTTCTCCCAAGCCAACGCCTTTTGGTGTGCTTCCGCCACAGATCTTGGATCGAACATATTAACCATATCCTAGATCTGCATTCGCAAACCTCCAACAAACCTCGCCGTTAACTGTTCCTCTGTCTCCATGATGTCATTTCGAGCAATTAGTTGATAAAACTCGTCAGCATAATCATTAACAGCCTTCGTTCCTTGTCTCAAGTTCTACAACCTCTGATACATGAGTGATTGATAATTGTAAGGTAAGAATGTAGCTTTCATCACTTTCTTCATTTTTTCCCAATCAACAATCTTCGACTTCCCCATCCATTCTCGTGTAAGTTTGGTTTGCTGCCACCACGTCATAGCTCTCCCTCTCAACCTAGTAGCAACCAACTTCACTCGACGGACTTTTGGAACCTCCTTGAAATCAAAGATCTCCTCAACATTAGACAACCAGTCCAAGAATTCTTTTGCAACCATTCCACCTTTAAATTCAGGAATCTCCATTTTCATTCCCGATTCCCATCGACGATCATTATCTATATCTCGATACTGTCGTCGTGTTTGTTCTCTATCTCGGTAATGAACACTTCCCCTATCACCATCAAACTCCTCATCAAAATCTGAAGTATATCGATGTCGATCACGACCTCCGACATCTCTACTACCACTCCTTCGATCAACATTCCTATCATGATTATCAATACTTCTATGATCTTTATCTTCTCTTCTCTCCCGATCTGAATGTATCGAAGCTCTACTTCCCCCATGGTTCGATTCAGGTGAAACCCTTTTTCGATTTTGATTCATTTCAAGCATCATTCTCTCTAATCGACCAATTCATTCATTCAACTTTTCAGTGAAACTCTCGTTGATTCGTTGTTCCATTTCATCGGCCCCTTCTCTTCCATAAAAAGCATTAATATTGCGATGACGTTGAACTCGTCTCGGAGGCATGATTGAATTTCAAACAAACTCAAAAATAAATTTCAAACACTTTTCGAACTTTGATCCAAAGTGAGATGGATCGAAATTCCCAACTTGTTGCAACTTCACGATGAACACGATGAACACTAAACTTCTCAATAATTGCAAATACGATCTCCAAGCTTCAAATTCTTGACACCCAAGTCTCCAAACGATGCAAACTTCTTACGATCTCGCTCTGATACCAAACTGACGCGGCGTGGAAAGCGAATTCGATGATGTAAATCGAATCCGTCCAGGATCTCACACGATTAACGAAAATAATCGGTGAATCGCTAATAAATCGATGGATTTAAGAATACCGAAAGGCCCAAATCCGTTGATCACGAAGATACCGGACTTTAGCAATCTTCGACACGTTGATCGCGCACGATGCCGTGAGAGAAGATCTTCAACTCTTCGAACATTGATCAAGCGCACTTGATTCCGTGAATTGGCTTCAACAATCGTTGATTCGAGCGCACTCGAATGCCGAAGTGGAGATAGGAGATAACACTCGACTACCAAATTTAAAATTGAAGGCACAAAGCACAAACCAAATTTTATTCAAATTTCAACTCAAAAAACTTTTTACAAATGACAACACACTCTTATTTATAGGGAATTACAACTCAACACATGACTTAAGAAAATTACAACACAAGCAAATGACTTAAGGAGCATCAACAAACGACTTACAACATCACGCGACTCATACAATTTAACAACAACGACTTAAAACTTCTCACGACCTAAGAAATGCGGCATTCATTAACGACCCAGCTGAAGCTTCATTCTCGACTTAGGATACAGCACAATACAGCACGACCTATTGGAAGCGGTTCACGACTTAAATAAATTCATTCGCTACTTAAAAATTCTCCCAGGCAATGATAAGTCGGCCGCGACTTAAAAATGATAAGTCGGCCGTGACTTAAAACTTCTCCCAGGCAATGATAAGTCGGTCGCGACTTAAAACTAAGGTCGTTCGCGACCTTCCTCTTCACGTCCCTTGCCCGAGTTATGTCGTTCGCGACATATGGAAATTCGCTGAGTATAGGGGAGTTCGATTTCATTTTGTTCACGGCCTAGATAAGTCGCTTGTGACATATGGAAGAAGGGAATATGTCGTAAGTCGCTTGCGATTTGGGTTGAGGTCGGGAAAGGGTTTAAGTCGCAGAGGCGAGTTAGGTTTAGGTCGTGGGTTCTTGGATCGCGGCCATGGTGATCAGGGTTGGTGGATGTGCGAAACGAGGTAAGTGTTTCCCCTGTATCAAAAATGATCCTTGGTGCACAATTTAAAGATGAACATTTACTGCTTGATCGTAATATTTTTGTTGCATTCAGTTTGAGCAGTAGATTATTTTTTTAGAATGGTGTTACTTCTTGATCATACCGTACTACTTTATTACGTGCTTATTGCGTCTAAATGTAACGGTTGATTTAATAATTTTTGAATACTAAGTAAAAAAAAATCTAAAACTAAGGAACCATTAAATAATGACGCAGCGGATATTCGGAAAACAAATGAAATGGATGAAAGTAGCAAGTGGTGAATTGATAATCCTGTAATGCCCGAATTCGTTGATCCGAAGATACCGAATTCTAGTTATCTCTGTCACGTTGATCGCGCACGATTCCGCGAAAAAAGATCTACGATTCTTCAACGTTGATCTTGCGCACAAGATACCGTGAATCGGCTTCAACAAACGATAATTCGAGCGCACTCGAATTACGTAAATGGAGATAGGAGTTAACACTCAACTACCAATTTAATGGAGGCACAAAGCTTCACAAGCAAAATTTTATTCAATTTTCAATCCCCCTTTACAAATGACACGACTTGCCTATTTATAGGCTTACAACTCAATACGACTAAAAAAATTACAACACAATGGTTACACGACTTAAAGAAAAGAAGATATGCAGCGACTTAATGCTAACTCGGCTACGACTCATGTTAACTCGGCAACGGCTCAATTAATTCGCGACATAGGGAACTTCAGCGACTCAAAGTTAGGTCATTCGAAATGATTCATGCGACTTAACTCTTCGTACGGGTTAAGAGAAGGCGGCAAGGAAGTCTTCGCGACTTACTGGGATGAGTCGTTGCGCGACTCATCGATACTGAAGGTAGGTCGTTCGCGACACACGGGTAGCTCGCGCGTGGCATATAGATCTTGTCGCGGTTCAAATCCTTCGCGATTCATGGCGGAGTTAGGTCGCTCGCCTGTGGAATTAGGTCGTTCACGAGTTATTGGAGCCGCGCGACTCAAGGTGTTGGTGCGACTCATGGTGGCGTGACTCAAAGAGTCAGAGCGATTCAAGGCGATCGCGCGACTCACGGTGGGGCGACTCATGGAGAAGCGGCTCAAGGAGGGACCTCGGAGATGTTGACTTGTTCGAATCAAGGTATGCCCTGCATCATCCTCCCTCTGTTGAAAGAAATTCGTCCTCGAATTCATACTCTCGTCATCTTTGATAGGTTCTTCCTCATAATATGGAATTAAATGCTTCACGTTAAACACACCAGAAGTATAAACATTCTCTGGCAGCTTCAACTTATAAGCATTTTCATTGATCTGTCTTATAATTTCTACGGGTCCAATCTTTCGAGCTTTCAACTTGTTATAAGTTCCAACTGGAAAATGATCCTTTGTCAAAACGGCATATACAAAATCTCCCTCTTTGAAGACAACACTTCTTCGTCTCTTATCCGCCATTTGTTTATACTTCTCATTCGTTTGCTCTAATCGTTTCTGAACGATTCTATGGCATTCTGTTAACCAGTCAACAAAATCAGTAGCCCGCTTAACTATCCCCTTCGGTTGTGGTACTATTGCCAAATCCAACGACCCTTTTGGTAAGCTTGAATATACAATCTGAAATGGACTGAAACCTGTACTTCGGTTATTTGCATGATTGTGAGCAAATTCAGCTTGACACAACTTCACATCCCAACTCTTCAAATTGTCTTTCACAAGACATCTTAACAAATTTCCCAACGATCTATTCACCACCTCTGTTTACCCATCTGTTTGCGGATGGTAAGCACTACTAAAATTTAGCTTCGTTCCTACCATCTTCCACAAACTCAACCAAAAATGGCTTAAAAATCTTGTATCTCGATCAGAAACGATAGATTCTGGTAAACCATGCAATCGATACACCTCTTTAAAGAAAAATTCTGCCACTCGAACCGCATCCGCTGTCTTCTTACAGGCTATAAAATGTGCCATCTTCAAAAACCTGTCCACTACAACATATATAGAATCATTTCCCCTCTAAGTTCTAGGCAAACCCAAAACGAAATCCATGCTGATATCAACCCATGGTTTGGTAGGCACCGGTAATGGCCTATATAATCCCGCATTCGTAGCCGTTCCCTTCGAAACTCGATAGATATGGCATCTCTCCACAAATCTCTCAACTTCTTTTCTCATTGACGGCCAAAAATAAGATTGAGAAATCAACTGCAATGTACGATCTCTACCCACATGGCCTTCTTCATGTAATTCTTTAACAATCTTCATTCTCAAGCTACAGTCTGGTACGCATAAACGGTTCCCTTTAAATAGAAAACCATCCACTAACACAAACTCATCAGTACTCCCATCCTTAACTTTCTCAACAAACTTTGCAAAGTAAGGGTCCTCCTCAAACAACTCTGGCAATAATTCGAATCCTGTCACTTCAACCTTCAACGTTGTCAACAAGTGGTTCCTCCTGCTCAAAGCATCCGCTACACGATTTGTCACCCCTGATTTGTGTTTTACCACGAAAGTAAATTGTTGTAGATATGTTATCCACGAAGCATGTCTCGCTGAAATCTTATCCTGTCCTTGTAGATGTTTCAATGCCCCATGATCAGTGTAAAGAACAAACTCCTTCTGAAACAAGTAATGTCGCCAGTGCTTCACCGCGTGAACAATTGCATAAAACTCTACATCATAAGTGCTATATCTCAACTTGGCTCCATTTAATTTTTCACTGAAATAAGCAACTGGTCTTCCATTCTGGCTCAATACTCCACCAATTCCCACTTTCGAAGCGTCAGTATGCAATTCAAATAACAACTGAAAATTCGGCAGTACCGGAATTTGTGTTGTCGTCAAGAGTGTCTTAATCTTCTCAAAGGCAACTCCTGCTTTCTCTGACCATACAAACTTCTTTCCTTTCATGCAATCAGTAACCGGCGCCATCACGCTACTGAAATGTGGAATGAATCTTTGGTAGAATGATGCTAGCCCATGAAAACTCCTCACTTCCGTAATTGTCCTCGGTTGTGGCCAATTCCTGACTGCTTCAACTTTATTCTGGTCCACCTGTATACCTTCTCCTGACACAACATACCCCAGAAATAAAACGCTCCTCGCCGTAAACACACATTTCTTTGTTGCGGCATAAAACTGTTCCTGTCGTAGGACCATCAATACTTCCTTCAAATGATGCAAATGTTCCTCCGAACTCCCACTGTATATCAGAATATCATCGAAATACACCAGCACAAATTTCCCGATAAAAGGTCTAAAGATTTGATTCATCACCCGCATGAACGTACTCGGTGCATTCGAAAGACCAAACAGCATCACAAGCCATTCATACAACCCCTCTCTCGTCTTGAAGGTTGTCTTCCATTCGTCACCTGGTCTAATTCGAATTTGATGATAACCACTCTTCAAATCAATCTTCGAAAAGATAGTTGCCCCACTCAACTGATCTAGCAAGTCATCCAACCTTGGCATTGGAAATCTATATCTCACCGTAATCTTATTCAATGCTCTACTATCAGTGCACATCCTCCACGTTCCGTCCTTCTTCGGTACTAACAAAGCTGGTACAGCACACGGACTGAGACTTTCTTGAACACGTCCCTGCTCAAGCAACTCTTCCACCTGCCTCCTCAACTCTTCATGTTCCTTCGGACTCATTCGATAATGTGGTCTGTGCGGTAATACTACTCCCGGAACAAGATCGATTTGATGTTGAATGTCTCTCAGTGGCGGTAACTCCTTGGGCAACTCTTCTGGAAATACATCCTCAAATTCTTTCAAAACTGGCTTCGCTTCTTCTGGGATTTCAACCTCTTCACTACAATCTCGTCCAATTAACACAAAGACTTCAGGCTCCTCTTCAACTTCCTTAACAAACTCCTTCAAAGTTAACAAAGTTTTTAGCTCTTCAATCTCCTTAGAGTTACTCTCTCCCTGCTGTCTCTTCTTTGGAACTAAAATAATCTTAACGCCTTCAAACATAAAACTATAGCTATTGGTTCGACCTTCATGCTGCACTGCTCGATCATACTGCCACGGTCTTCCCAAAAGAAAATGACAAACATCCATCTCAACTACATCACACCAAATCTCGTCTTTATATTTCTTCCCAATAGAAAATGGAACTCGAACTCGCTTATCCACCTTCACCTCTCCTCCTTTTCTCAGCCACGCTAACTTATAAGGATTTGGATGTTTTTCCGTTTTCAACTTCAATTTTCTCACCGCTTCTGTAGAAATAATATTGTCACAGCTTCCTGCATCAATCACAAATTTACAAACTTTCCCCAATATAGTGCATGTCGACTGAAAGATGTTACTCCTTAACCAACTAGCTTCATCCTCTTGCTTCGGTGTTAAACAAGATCTCCTCATCATTAGATTACAGCCTTCGTCCTCCGATGCGATATCCTGTTCATCTTCCTCCACTGGACTAGAATCACCTTCACCAACATCCTCAACTTCAGCCTCAGCTATCATAGTTCGTTTCTTTGGTTTTGGACACTCATTGCTTTTATGACCCACTTCCTGGCAATTGTAACATTTGAAACTGCTGTTGCCCTTTGCCTTCGCAGCCTCATTCACAGTCGGTTTAGTAACAGCCTTCGAATCAGTAGTATTGCCACTAGCTCCCTTCACTTGATTATTGGAATTTGTGAACACACCACCTCCACGCCTTCCCTGCTTCTCCAAAGCTATCGCTTTCTGGTGTGCCTCCGCCACAGATCTCGGATCAAACATATTAACCATATCCTGGATCTGCATTCGTAACCCTCCAACAAATCTAGCAGTCAGTTGTTCGTCCGTCTCCGTTATATCATTCCTGGCAATGAGTTGGTAAAATTCATCGGCGTAATCATTGACTGATTTCGTCCCCTGCCTTAGATTCTGCAATCTCTGGTACATAAGTGATTGATAGTTGTATGGTAAAAATGTAGCTCTCATCAATTTCTTCATTTTCTCCCAATCTACAATCTTCAACTTTCCCATCCGTTCTCGTGTAAGTTTAGTTTGCTGCCACCACGCCAAAGCTCTCCTCCTCAGCCTTGTAGCGACTAACTTCACTCGGCGATTCTCCGGAATCTCCTTGAAATCAAAAATTTCTTCAACATTAGACAACCAATCTAAAAACTCTTCAGCAACCATTCCACCCTTGAACTCTGGAATTTCCATCTTCATTCCCGATTCCCATCGACGATCATCCACTACATCTCGATACTGACGTCGTGTTGGTTCTCTATCTCGGTAATGAACACTTCCCCTATCACCATCAAACTCCTCATCAAAATCTGAAGTATATCGATGTCGATCACGACCTCCAACATCTCTACTACCACTCCTTCGATCAACATTTCTATCACGATTGTCAACACTTCTATGATCTTGATCTTCTCTTCTCTCTCGATCTGAATGTATCGAAGCTCTACTTCCCCCATGGTTCGATTCAGGTGAAACTCTTCTTCTACTTTGATTCATTTCAAGCATCATTCTCTCTAATCGACCAATTCCTTCATTCAACTTCTCACTGAAACTCTCGTTGATTCGTTGCTCCATTTCATCAGCTTCTTCTCTTCCACACAAAGCATTGATATTTCGGTGGCGTTGAGCTCGTCTCGGAGGCATGATTGAACTTCAAACAAACTTCAAAAAATAATTTTCCAACACTTTCCGAACTTTGATCCAAAGTGAGATGGATTGAAACTCCCAACTTGTTGCAACTTCACGATGAACACTAAACTTCTCAACAATTGCAAATACGATCTCCAAACTTCAAATTCTCGAAACCCAAGTCTCCAAATGATGCAACTTCTTGCGATCTAGCTCCGATACCAAACTGACGTAGCGGATATTCATAAAACAAATGAAATGGATGAAAGTAGCAAGCGGTGAATTGATAATCCTGTAATGCCCGAATTCGTTGATCCGAAGATACCGAATTCTAGCTATCTCTGTCACGTTGATCGCGAATGATTCCGCGAAAAAAGATCTACGATTCTTCAACGTTGATCTTGCGCACAAGATACCGTGAATCGGCTTCAACAAACGATAATTCGAGCGCACTCGAATTACGTAAGTGGAGATAGGAGTTAACACTCGACTACCAATTTAATGGAGGCACAAAGCTTCACAAGCAAAATTTTATTCAATTTTCAATCCCCCTTTACAAATGACACGACTTGCCTATTCATAGGCTTACAACTCAATACGACTAAAAAAATTACAACACAATGGTTACACGACTTAAAGAAAAGAAGATATGCAGCGACTTAATGCTAACTCGGCTACGACTCATGTTAACTCGGCAACGGCTCAATTAATTCACGACATAGGGAACTTCAGTGACTCAAAGTTAGGTCATTCGAAATGATTCACGCGACTTAACTCTCCGTACGGGTTAAGAGAAGGCGGCAAGGAGGTCTTCGCGACTTACTGGGATAAGTCTTTGCGCGACTCATCGATACTGAAGGGAGGTCGTTCGCGACACACGGGTAGCTCGCGCGCGGCATATGGATCTTATCGCGGTTCAAATCCTTCGCGATTCATGGCGGAGTTAGGTCGCTCGCCTGTGGAATTAGGTCGTTCACGAGTTATTGGAGCCGCGCGACTCAAGGTGTTGGTGCGACTCATGGTGGCGTGACTCAAGGAGTCAGAGCGATTCAAGGCGGTCGCGCGACTCACGGTGGGGCGACTCATGGAGAAGCGGCTCAAGGAGGGATCTCGGAGATCTTGACTTGTTCGAATCAAGGTATGCCCTGCATCAAATAAGTTATTTATTGGTTCTTTGAAAAAATAAATTAGTTTTGGTTTTCCTTATAGTATGATTGGTGTTATAGGTTGGATGTATCCAACCCAAACTGTGTCAGCAATGATGGCGATTGTGACACTGAGGTGGAGGAGATAAAATCAATATAAATGCATTTTTTACTGAAGCGTTTTTGGTAATTAAATTGTACATGTGATAAAAATGCAAAGGAATTTCATTCAGATGATCCAACTGATTTAGGGCCCACAAATATAAGCTCTTGGCCCAATACAAATTTCATTCATCTTTATATTTTATGCTGATATGTTCACATCCATTTTAAGCACAAAATCGTTATTGGATATTTCATCATTACCTTTGTTAGATTTGTAAAGATGCAAAATGAAGAAGCTTAGAATCAAGTGGCCAGGTAAGCGTAAAAAATTGAAACTACCTGAACTGGCATAAAGCAGCCAAACATCACTCCTAATAATATATCATCTTATTCTTGCATTAGTCACATATTGCCAATCAAGTTATAAGGTAAATATGTTGTACATAAGAGTGTCATTTGGTAAATGTAGCCAAGCATTTAATTTTCAACTAAAAAGTAGAAGTTGAATAAGGATGAATTGCTGCTTATCATTCAACCAAGTAATTTATCTTTTAATTTTCAACATGCACCATGATTTATGAAAATCTGACTAGATTATTCTCCTTAATTGTTTGTTTGGATTGGATTATCTAGCAGGACTGATTTCATTGGACGTCTCAATGGTTACTTAAAAACAAAGCATAGATTGTTAATAAGATTCTACTTTCTATTGTCTAAATGTGAATTTATAGGACCAAATTCAACTCTGGCAGCTGCACAATTTTAAACATTTTTTGCATAATATTTTTATCTCACTGCAAGTATTCTTGAATGAATATACAGGCTCCATTGATGATAAAGGACAAATGTCTATGATACACAAAGTCATATGCAACTTGGATAGAAACGAGTGATTGCATTAAGATTATTGTGGCACAAGTTTAATTCCACGACTGTAACTTTTTTGCCTTATCTTTTGTATTTCAAGAATTGAAATTCCAACGGAACTTTCTATCTTTTACGTTCATAACGCATTAGACCATTAATGTAATCATAGGATGATTTGAATTTAGTTATTGATTTTAATAAGCAATAACCAATCTATTGTTATCAGTCATTTGTTAGGTAATTGCACAATCTGATATAAGGGTATGATACTAGAGACATGTCTCCTACTATCTATGCACTTCATAGATTCCAATTAAGGGTTTATGGGCTTATGCATGCTTCACAGATTCCAATTAAGGGAGCTAAAGACTCCAATGGGATCGTTGAGTGATGCATCTCAAAATGGCCATAATAATAATTTACATTTACATTCGAAAATGATAGACATATTATAATATTATCAATATAATGCTTACTGTTAAAGCCCACAAAATCTATAACATTTTGCTTCCTTTTTTATTTTAAAGGAGAACGCCTATATTGCGCGATTGTTCATTTGTTTCATTTTTATAGCTTAATCATGTGCATTCTGTCAGCTAATTCTTTATTGAAGTTTATTAGAAATTAATTGATTATAAAATATTTTATATTTTATGATGTTTTATTTATCAATGGAAAAATAATGAAAGTAAATCTAACGAACTACCGTAAACTGCATGGATTAAGGCCTTCGTGCAATTATGAGTCACACAACTATATTTTTATCATCTAAGGATATTGTATAATTTGACAAAGAAACCCTTAGACAGATTAACAAGTCTCAGATGTGAAATTTAAAAAATCAATGTAATAAATTGAGGCCAAGCAGTTTGAACACCGATTATCTATATTTGTATGTACATGTAATGGGGAAAAACCAAAGTATATTGATCGGCAAAAATCCCCTTATATGATTTTATTTCTGTTGTTTTTTAGTAGTTATGCTATAAAAATATGACTCAACGATCAAAAGCACGTCCACCTAGACGTGCGTATATACTCGTACTAAGAAATATAGCTTTGAGGAACTGAAGTCTTTGTTTTAAAATCCGCAACCCTTACTTCCACTATATGGTCCTCCTAAAGCTATGATAAGGCAGTCTTTAGAAGTTAGATTCCTTTTAAGGTTTGTAATTAACTGAGCATAATCTGCTAGTGCTTGTGTAGAACTGTAATAACTCAAGGTGCACAAGTTTTGATATGCTTCTTCTTTTGAGCCAAAAGAATTGGATTGTCCATAATACTGATGCCATAAGTAGAATATCATTAGAAAGTACAAGAGTAGCTTAGAATTTATATTTTTAATTAAATATGGTAATATCTTAAGTTTCACTAATATTCTTTAACTGCCTATTGCATGATATATGTTATGCATCATCAAAAAATTTAATTAACAAGACTTGAAAAAGCAATATTTAACCAGCTGAAGATAATGATAAAAGATAACCTCTATTACAACTAATACATGAAAATGTGTAGCATTAGCAAGCATGAACCCAACATTTAAGTCTCCTTCTAATTCAGATTCATCACTAGTGTAGACTAAAATTGGAGAGTTGTTTTTAGCACCACCTTAATATTTCTTGTTAATGGCATATCTTTGTAGAAATGTAGCATAACTGTTTTGATAATAATTAAAATGAAGCGTTTATGTGTAGTTGTATACATTGTATTCACTAATTTCAATGTCTAATGTTTTTATTGTTTTATATGAATCTTCATAAAGATCGAACTTAGGAATTTTGATAGCTAACGAAGATGTTAACATGAAAAGAGAGAAACAAAATGCCAAATTAACATCATATTTGAAGAATGCTATAGGCTTAGCGCTAATTGCATGCTTAAATAAAAAAGCTAAGCTTATTTGTTATGGTCAAAGAAGAATATAGCATGCTCATCATGTTGCCAGTAGCCCTACCGAGTTCAGCTTGCCTTCGTCATCAACATGAAGTTTCACAACACCAAAAAACTATTGCATTTTCGAGTGCTCCTCTATCAGCTAAGTGTATTTCTGAGCACTTCGGCAGACAAGAAGAATATGGCATGCTCATCATGTTGCTAGAATCCCTACTAAGTGGTTTAGAACTTGTTGCCAGATGCCCATATACACCAAATATTAAGTAATGACCATCATACCGTATCTAACTTTTGTTCAAACCTTCATTTTATTACTTAGTATCTAACACCAATTATGTCTATACTCATACATCATTCTTGCTTCTTCTTTTTTCAAATGAATGGGTTGGCCATATAAATTCTTTGTTTTCCATAAGTTTCAATCTTGAATCTATCTACTTTTGGTTAAGTTCAATTATTTTTACATCATTTTTAATATTTTCTCCATGTTAAATTTAGTTAATCTCTTTGTACAAAAATTATTTAATTGTGCCTAAAATAGAATGTGCGTGCATACATATTGACTTAAGTGCACATTTTTATATATTTACTCATAAGTTTACTTTACCTTTAAAGAAGCTCAAGCAATTTTAAACACTCTTCATGCTCAGGGTCCAACTTTGGTGGTGTGTAACATCACTTATGTCCTCTACCACATATTCTTATGCATATGTATATTCCTCCTCAAGTATATAGTGTAACTAACAATATCAATCCTTGCTTTGCTAGCTAGTAGACAATGGATGATAAAGTGGTGAGAACCATTGTCACTGAAGTTAATAGTAGTGGTAGAAATTAGTGGTTGATTTATTAATTAACATGCTAATATCTAGTAAAATACTATTTAAATTGATTGAACTCACCTAAACATACATATGCGAAGCTCTTATTTTATCAGTTGGTGATCCACCTTGGATCCATTTCAGACTAGGCTTGGTGAATCCTTCTAGTTCCTGCTAATATCATCTCATTAAATAGAAGAAATATTAGCAACCTAAACTCAAAAATGATTTAAAATTGCATATATGCTGCAACTAAAGATATATTAACCATAACAAATTCAACTAATTGATTGGTGCAAAACTGGATTAACATGAAGTGCCCATTGAACCATAGGAAAATCAAAATATGTAACACACATTCATCAATTATCAATTCAACTTTCTATCAGTAACACACATTCCATCCGGTTCAACTTTCTTCCTAACACTTATCCATGCCACCAATTAGCTTACAAATAAACAACTTCTATTCACTCGATTTAAATTCCAACCTTATAACAAATAAAATTGAACCGAATCTTATAACAAGTAAATAAAAAGAAATCTAACAAGAGTCAAAATTGAATTTTGAATTCAAATCTCGTTCAAATCTAACAAATATTGAAGAAAGTTTGAAAAATCAATGAATCTATAAAAATCTCACCGATTTAGCACAGCATAGGAGGTTAAGAAGTGAAGCAATGCTACAGAGGTGGTAGGTAGTGATGAGATGAGGTTCCAAAATGAATATTTTTCATGAAGAGAGATTTTTTGGTTTCAGGCTTGAAAATTTGGTTTTAGGGTCTTGACGAAAGGTAAGGAAGCAGCAAGGGAAAGGGAAAGTAATAAAAAGGAAGCGGCAAGGATTCATTACCTTCTAAAAATGTTTAGCGGGATAACTACAGTAGTGCTAAATTTTTTTATTTTCTTTTATTATTTATATAAACGGTTGCGCTTAGTCATAAACATTACTACTTATTGCAACCAATATTTAATTTTCTTGTAGTAGTCAAAAGCATATGTGGTTCTTCGATGTGAGGGTATCTCAATTTCAATTGGCAACATTGCTTCACACCCATATGTTAGAGTGTAGGGGAAATGTCCCATTGCAGTTCTGGTAGATGTTCAATAGGCCCAAAGTACAAGGGGCAATTCTTTTACCCAATTCCCTTTGGCTTTATTTAATCGCTTTCTCAAGATAGTCTTAATAGTATAATTTACATCTTCCACGATCCCATTAGTCTTGGGACATGCCACAAAAGAGAAGCTTTTTATTATCCCATTCTTATGGAAAAACCGAGAAAACTCCTCACTTTCAAATTGTGTTATGTTATCTGATATACACTTGTAGGGGATTCCAAATCTAGTAATAATGTTTTAAATGACAAATCTAAGCACTTTTCTAGAAGTGATTTCAGGGAGTGGTTTTGCTTCTACACACTTAGTAAAGTAGTCTATAGCGACTATGGCATACTTTGCTTCTCCTTTGGAAATTGGAAATGGCCCAACTAGGTTGAATTCCCACATACAAAGGGCCATGGACTTGAAATCGGAGTTAATTGACTTGGTGGCAATCAAGGGATTTTTGAGTATTTTTGGCAACTTTCACATTTCATCACATATTCAATAGCTTTACTTGGCAACTTTCACATTTCCTCACATATTCAATAGCTTTACTTGCCATTCGAGGCCAACGAAAACTTGTCTTAATATTTTCTTTGCCAACTTTGCCCCATTGGAGTGGTCTTCGCAAAATCCTTCATGTGCTTCCACTAACAATTTCATCCCATCTACTAGACTCACACATCTCAAGTAAGGTAATGCATATCCTTTCTTGTAAAGAATTCCATCCACTATTGTGAAAGTTGGAGCCTGTCGTTTGATTTTCCTAGCTTCTATGTCAGATGGTAATATCCTTTCAGAAAGATATTTGATAATTGGCGACATTCAAATGTCACTATAATAGTCATCTGTCCTTGGATGATTTATTCTCTCGTCTGGGATTGCTTGATTAATTTCTCTTTCTTCTCGCTCTTGTTCCATGACTTGGGATCTAGTTAGGACTAACAATTCCTTTCCTTGTTCTGATGTTCCCTCCTTAATACTTGGATTTTCTCGATACTCTACTGGCACAATTCGAGTTGCTAATGCTACCCCTTGAACTAGCCAACTTTGCTAATGGATCTACTTGAGATTTTTCTCCCCTTGGAACTTGATGTATAGAAAAGTCATCAAATAAAGCAAGCATCTTCGATATCTTCTTTACGTATAAAGATATTTTTGCATCTTTAGTCTGATATACTTGCTTCATCCTGTTTACCATTAATTGTGAATCGCTAACGATTTGAATTCGTGGGATTTTAAGCTCTAAAGCAAGAGTCAATCCTGCCACCATTAATTCGTATTCGGTTACATTATTTGTTGCAAGAAACCTTAACTTCATTGCATAGTGTAAGCGGCGTTCGTCTGGTGTTATTATGACATATCCCGCTCTAGCTCTTGCTCATTTGATGCACCATCCACAAATAACTACCACATAGGTTCTTCATCCTTTTCCTTTTTCGATTGTTCTTCAATGAAGTTTGTACATTCATTAATAAAGTCTACCAATGCTTGTCCTTTGGTAGCTGACTATGTTTGAAACTCAATGTCATACTGGCTAAGTTTAATTCCCTATTTTACTAGCCTACCTGAAGTTTTATGTATACCGAAGACTTGTTGGAGTGGAAAGTTAGTCAATACTCTGATTGAATGTGCTTGAAAGTATGCCCTAAGTTTTCGCAGTAAGTATTAAGCAATAAGTTAATTTTTCTATTACCAGGTACCGAACCTCTGCATCATTTAACCACCTACTCAAATAATAAACTAGAAGTTGAGTCCCACTTTTCTCTTTGGTCAAAACTAAACTAACTGCATGTTCCGAGACTGCCATATATAAGTACAAGACTTCACCGTTCTCGAGACTAAATAGTATTGGCGATTTTTCCAAATGATTTTTCAACTCTTGAAAAGCTTTCTTACAGTCTTCTCCCCATTCAAAGTTTTTCTTCTTCTTGATTACAATGAAAAAGGGAATGCACTTATCAGTCGCCTTGGAAATGAACTTTCTTAGGGCGGCTACCATACCATTTAAACTCATTACATCTTAGCTAGTTTTAGGATATCCATGTCCTTGATAGCTTGAATCTGGTCTGAGCTAGCCTCAAATCCTTGAGCACTCACAATATAGCCTAAAAATTTCCTGGAATGAACCTCGAAAGAGCATTTCTGAGGATTTAGTTTCATATGATATTTCCATAATACTTTGAACATTTCTTTTAGGTCTTCGAGATGACTCGTAGCCTCATAAGATTTTACTAGCATATCGTCAACATAAACTTCCATATTTTGACCGATCTGTTCTTTGAATATCATGTTGACTAATCTTTGATATGTAGCCCCTGCATTCTTTAATCCAAAAGTCCTTGCTTTGTAGCAAAAAAATTCTCAATCAGTAATGAAACTTGTATGCTTCTCATCAGTTTTAAACGTGGGTATCTGATCATATCCCGAGTAAGCATCCATAAGAGATAACAACCTATGTCCAATAGTTGCATCAACCAAGTGATCTATCTAGGGCAATGGGTAATAGTCTTTTGGACATGCCTTGTTTAATTCACTATAATCAATGCAAGTCCTCCCGTTACCATTCGACTTCTTTAGCAATACTGGGTTCACCAGCATTTTACATAGTAGATCTCTTAAATGAATCCGTTTTCAAGGAGGCTTTTAACTTCTTCTTTTAGGATGTCGGACCGCACTTTATCCAATTGTCACTTTTTCTATCTAATGGGGATTGCTTTTGGATTGTTGTTTAGCGCATGGCATATAACTGATGGATCAATCCCCACCATATCCGAATGAGACCATGCAAACACTCTTTATAGGATTTAAGAAACTGAATCAAGTCCTTTTTAAGCTGCTCTCCAACTCCTTTCCCACTATGCCTACCTTGGTTGAATCATTTGGGTCTATACATGTCTCCTTAAGGTCTTCTATAGGTTTTATTCTTTCCACTTCTCCATGGCAATCAAATTCTATGATGATTTTGCCTTCTTTCATGGAATTTGCATCGATCCTCTTTCTCTTGCTTCCCGAGGAAATGTACCTTTCATACATACATTTATTAGTCTTATTAGGTCTTAGTTTTGCTTCAAATGTTGGATGTAAAATTCCATCATACGAAGGCTAAAAACAGTAGAAGAATCAAAGTAGGCAGAATTCTCCCTTCTGTATTGATCAAGCGTTGCAAAATACATTTCACGAGAGTTGAATTATTCTTCGTGGATGGTGCCCTAACCCCTTTTGATTAAGAATTTTACCATCATATATTTTGGCGAGATAAAAGCATCTATCTTATCAAGTGTAGGTCTGCCAAAGGAAGCATTGCAGTATGATGGTTGATGATTACGAAGAGAGTTTCAAAAGTTACGTGGCATGGTGGTACTACCATTTGTACTAGCAATTTCACTTGTCCCACTAGGGTCGATCCCTTGTTGTTGAACCCAAAGATTGGCTCAAGGCTGTGCTCTAGCTTGTCTTCTGGGATGCCCATTTGATCAAAAGCATGTTTGAAAATAACATTGATTGTACTACCAGTGTCCACAAGAATCTTGGACACTATGGATAGTCCAATTTGAGCTGTGATCATGAAAGGGTTGTTATATGGGTGATGGATTCCCTTCTTCAGTTCTTGGGGAGTAATAACAAGATTTGGCATTGGAATGTTGAGTCATGGATATTTAAGCGGGGACTCTTTTTGAATAGAGAACACTCCTTCTCTAGCCTCTTTGATGTATCTGTTTTTGGCCCCCGTGCTAGTCCCTACTGGATGTGGCCCCTCATGGATTACATCAATCCTATTCAATGGCGGACTCAAGCTTAATGAGTCTTCTTCTTCCAAGATGTTAAAAGAATTACTAGGAAATTTTTGCAGACCATCACCAGTCCATGGAGCTTTTTGTTTGTCTTGGATGAACTCCATCAAATGCCCCTCATGAATTAATTTCTAAATGATTCCAACCAACAATCTACTTTCATCGGTTTTATGGCCATTTGCTTTATGGTAAGCGCAATTACTATCCCCTTTCCTCTATTTAGGGTAATTTTTGGCCTTAAATGAAATCGGGAAGTTAGCCTTCTCCTTTGACACAGCATAGGTATAAGAAAAAGGCTTGTTTAAAGCAATTGAATTAATATTAGGCTCTTCCCATCTTGTTCTTTTATATCCCCAATCTAATCCAAACCTTCCACTTTCCTTTTTAGGATCAGCTTTCTTTTTAGTGTGATATTATTCATCCATCTAAATGAATTTATTAGCCTGAAAATGAAAGTCCTGCAAATCCTTTCACCCATGAATGAAGAGTTGCTTCCAGAATGGTATATTCTCTATTAATCCAGTACGTACTGCAATAAGCATATCCTGGTCATTCATATCTTTAGCTTTTAATGCTTCTGTGTTAAACCTTTTGATATAATCCCCCAATGACACTCCCTGTCTCTGCTTAATGTTGGTTAGAATAGTGTAATCGATTATTGGATCCTTGCATATACAGAATTGGGCAGAGAACTCTTAAGAGAACTGTTTCCATGAATAGATCATCTTTTCATGATATTATGGATACCATTTAGTGGTGGCCCCTTGAAGAGTTACTGGAAATAATCTACATTAAACGGCTCTAGAAGCATTATACAGATCCATTTGGCTATCGAAAGACATCAAGTGATCATCGAGATCTGTAGTACCATGATGCTTCAAAGTTGGGATCTTTACATAAGATGGGGTTGATATGAATTCGTCTACGAAAGGTGCCACTCGCTCATTATCATTTGCTTTCTTATCCAAAGTCCTCTTCCCCTTAGCATTTAGCATGTCCTTGATTGCGTTTTCTGCTACGTCTTTTAGATAAGCCTCGGTATTGTGATAACTTTTCCGGTTTAGGTTGTACTCCTTTGATATTGAGCTTCCAGACTGTCGTTAATTTGGACAAGAGTGAGTTGATTTGGACAAAATGCTTTGGAGAAAGAATGAGTTAATATGATTTGGATAGAGAATGAGTTGATATGTACTCCTAGCGAAACCATTCTCCTCGAAACCCCTTCCGAATGAGTTGATTTGGACAAAATGCTCATAGAGGATGGTCTCATGAAATTTTTAATTGTAGTTAATAGGTCCAATCAACCCTATTGAAATGAAAGTTAAGGAGATAACACCTCCTTTGAAGCCTCTTTATGAGTGAGTCGAAAGAGGCAAATCATATCGAGCATTTTCCTCTTTCAACTATGTCGAAAGTGGTCCATCCTTCCCTTAATAAGGAGTATCTACTTTTGATGAAATTGTTTATGCTCTTTTAGAAGGAACTCTTTTGAAAGGGTTGTAAATATATGTACATCTTTCGAAGGAATCCGTCTAGCTAGCATAGTTCAGTATTTACAGATCAAATCCCTTTCGAAACTTCCCTTTCAATAAGGTCAAAAGGGTATTTGTTCTTTCAAAAAGGACTCGATGTACTATATATAAACTTTATGTTCTATATGCAATGGAATAACATCTTGGACAATATAAATTCCATGAATTTATTAATATCAAAACACTATCATCATCTTTATTTAGTATTTGATATCATTAAACTCGATGATGACGTGATTCGTGTACGTATCATCCAAATTGATCTCATTATATTGCCTAAGACAAATAGAAATTAAGATAACCAAGCATTATGTGCAGTTGATTAGTCAAGCTAATGATCAAAATGAACTCTCTCATAATCAAAATCTTTATTGAATCCATGCACTTCCGCTTTTAGCATTAATCCTAATTGATTTACAAGTAAGAGAGCATTTCCTAAATTGATTTAGGGTTATAAAATTTTGATTTGCTAAGATATAGGAGAAAGAATTTAGGATTCCAAAATCCGGTCCCCAAACTCGGATCTCTATGGTCGTATTTATAGATGCAGGTTGGCCCCCTTCCGCACCTATCCTTTCACTTTAGTCCAAAAGGTCTTCATCCAATCTTCCATGCGCATCCTTTCGACATGGCAATAGGCCTTCCTTCATCCTTCCGAGCACCTTCTTTTGACATGGTCGAAAGGCCTTCCTTCATCCTTCCACGCGCCTCCTTCCGATGCGGTCGAAAGGATTTTCTTTTGACCATTTTCATCCGTTCCTGTGCCTTCATCTTATCATTTCAGACCTTTCAACCCAGTCAAAAAGGCCGCCTTGATAAATTATCATCGCCCTAAAAGTTTGAGTGCCTCTTTTACTTTGCTTTTTACGTGCTACTTTCGACTTCGTCGAAAGGGAGGTAGGAGCGCTCTTTGCCTTGCATCGCTATACTATTGCAAGTAATAGATGAATTGAGCTTTCACATAGCTTTGTCGAAAGGAATGGTGAGTGTATGAAGGGTTCCAACTTTTTTGAAGGGCTTGTTCCTGCTTTTGAAAGGTGCATATTGGAATCATTTCTTTAAGTAATACATTGACAATGACGATACCTACTACTTTAAAGGAATTGGTTCTTCTGTGCAAGTCTATCATTCAACACCTTCGAAAGGTGTTTCGAACCCTTACTAACCTTTCTTATTTATCTGAATCCTTCTGAGTCGAATGGGATAGATGAAGCAAAAGGGTAACCTTGCCTTCTTTTCTACCCGTTCGAAAGCTTTTGTTCTGCTTGTCATTTGTAATAAGTGCCTGCGACTTCTTCGAAAGCCCTCTCAATACTTTCGAAACACTCTTCGTTGAACTTTGGCGAAACCTATATCTTCAATTATTATAGAGCCTATCACTTTTATAAGTCTTCTTTCATACCTTTGTTCTTAAGTGAATTTTAGGGTTAATAGGGATAGTAATCCCAAGCCTTATCATAGACGCCTATTGGTTTTCTATAGATGTTTGTGGCTTCTGAATTAAATTTTCTAAGCCTTGTCATAGACGTCTGTTAGAAAATCACAGACATCTGTGGCGTATGTGGCTTGCAGTTCCAAAAGTAAAATATGTTTATGATAGAAATCATGTATGTTCGAATTTTAGTGTTTCTGTGTACTCAAGGAGATCTTACATTATTTATCTAAACTATTAACACATTAGTATGACCTTATTATTATCCATAAATCTTTGGTTGTCTTTGAGTCCTGATATTCTTTAAGCATAGTGATCGCTTGTAGTGCATACCTGTAAATTGAGAAGATATATATAATATATGTGATTGTATAGTTGTTCTCATTGAAACCATAGAATGGAGGTTCTAACATTTTCCCCTTTTTGATGATGACAACTATACAATCTTAAAATCAAGCAGCATGAAGGATGCAAGAAGTATCGAAGTGATTTGAACTATGGTGAGAAACCAACCCCGACATGATTATGTCAGCGCCGACATCTGATGTTAGATCGGGAGATTCTGCAGCTTTGACACTACCTCAGACCGATATTTGGACTCTTCCCTAGGTGGATTTTTGGCCAAACACAACAATTTCCTCTATAAATACAAGCCTACCTACAACCAAATTGGGATCTGGATTCTTTGAGTGCTTAGACCATTCTACTTCTTCATCTCTAACTCTCCTCCTTTAAAGTCGCCTAGGAAACAACTATTTGTTGTTCTACGACTTAGATTAGCAAATTCTTAGTACTAGTTACTTTCAAACTCTCTAGAAACATCATTGTAAATTTGAGATCCACTAGATCATGGTCAGATCTTAGAAAATTAGTTGTAATCCAGAGAGAAACTAACTAACAAATGATTAAAGTGGACATAGATCGAAGATTACACCGAACCACTATAAAAACTCATGTGTGTTCTTATCTGCTTTCTACTTTTTCCTTTTACTTTTAATCTGAATTGATGCTTTAATCTTGATTTTAGGTGTTGATCCATTCTTTGGGTTAACAATTAAGAATCAATAACATATTGTTTACTTATATTCTCGATAGTGATAAGAAACTCATAGTTCCCTTTTGTGTGTGAGAATACATACTAGGTACTCTAATGTGATGTGTTCATTTTGTTTAGGTTAACTAAATTTCATTCCACTAATCAGGTTTATCTTTAGATCGTATCCAAATCCACTTTACTACCAATAATTTCTCAAAGAAATTCCTTCGCTAAGAAGTTGTTATTTCTTGAAACAATAGTTGTTTCTCAATGCAACAGAATAGATATTCATAAACACTTTATGAATGATTACTTTATGAGTTATCTTATATATAAAACTGGTTTGGTTTTAGTTTATAATACTTATGTTTAAAACATAAGTTATTCGTTTAATGACGATCGCTCCCAAAATTCTTTTGGGGTGATTCATATAAGATCCCTTGCGTAGAATTATTACTTATAGCCTTTTGACTCACAAAACCTACCAACTCCTTAGTCTAAGATATGTTGGGATTTCTTATAAACCGATATCTTATACATTCTGTAAACTATTCTATATATGAAATTAATTTTAACCTTGTGTACTACTCTTATATACACGACCTTATAGAAAGAAGCTAACTCAACCTCACTCACCACTAACATACTTTGTTCAACCAAGTTTGATCACTCCTTATTGATATTTCATTATGTATCATACGAGATGTGACTTTTCAGATTGAATCTTTATTCATTTTTAGGTACATTAGGAAATCTTTCCAATATACTCAACTGTTCTATAAAATCAAATCAATTTTATTTTCTATTGCACATTATTTTATTTACTTCCATTTTATATTAATGAGCTTAGCATAGACTTACTACATGTGTACCAAATACACAAGTTCATATTTGTAGTAACTCGTTAGTGAATTTAACGAAGTATGTGGATATATTTTAGTACTATTAGACTTACGATTGCATACATCTATATGTATCAAAATAGTCCATCAGCTCTTATGTATCTCCCACTCAATGGGTGCTTTGCCCTTCATTATTTGAGATATAATTCACTAGTATCATATGATTCATAATCATATAATTAAAGAATTATTTCTTCAAACCAAGGTTTAGTCAATATTTCCAAAATAATTGTAAATAAATTTAGATACTTTTGTATTTTACGATGCCTCTCAAATACCACTATTATAGTTTTATTTTATAATGAATATTCATAATACTCATACTTAAACAAAACTATGTCTATTTTCCAGTTAATACTAAAAATAGTTATTAATTCATAAATAATCTATGGTATGTTTTACAAAAACAGTTTTTGTAACTTGATGCAACAAATAAGTGTTATATGGCATGCCCCCACTATTTCGTCCATTACTATAATAGAATATGAAATGCAAAGCTCCATTCAATAACTTAATATGGGCTATTTATTTTATTTACTATAACTGGTTTACGGTCGAGAATTTTTAGATCAAATATCTTAAATTCAAAGAAATAAATCTCATAGGAAATAATTTTATTTGTGAAAATACATTTGGAATATATATCATATTTCTTATTCCTTGTTAAATATCTATTATTATTTCACAATTTTATTCCCGATGTTTCTTTATGAAGTAGTCGTGACCATTCACTCTCTTCATCCAACTGTATCGTAGGTTACATCCACCCTCATATATTTGATTTCCTTTCTAAATAGTCAAACTATTGAAAAGAAATCTTTACTGCAATATCATAAATAACTCTTTATAAAAGTGCATTTTTGTCATCCTTAACTTTTAAGGATATCAAATAAATTGCACTTTACATAAACTAATCACACTCACATTTCAGTAATCGAATTCTTATACCTATCTTGTAGCTTTTGGTCTAGCATTACATTTAACACAATATGATCATTATTGTAAATAATCATATTGAATACAAATTCCCATACTACATTTTACTTGCTTATTTCATTGATCTAATTTCATCGAGGTTTTGTACATTACAAATTGTGACCATTCACTACATACGATTTATATGTGACCATATATGAATCAAAACATCAATATTTTTGTATTCCTTTTAGAGTCAAAAACCATTGAAGACAGTACAAAGTCTCGAGTAAGTAAACATGTAAGTAACCAAGTTATGAATATATTTAGTAGCACAAAAGTTAGGCTCTTGCATGGGTCTTGAAGTGGCAACGTACCAACATATTTGAGAAAATTATATTAATATTTCTATTTGCCTAAGTTAATTCAGTTCTTTTGTCTATTTTAATTGATAGACACTTTATCAGTTATATTAATTGCACAAATTTATTAACATAGATTATTATAGATTTATATAGCATATGTTCTTATAATATTCAAAAGATTAAATGTCACCCTTTCATTTTCCCAATAACGCTCCCACTAGAATTTTATGTTTCTCCAAACCCCAAGATGAAACATAAAAGTCTTTCAACTTCACTAATAGGTGTTAGGATGCTTTTATCTTAGGATTCTGACCTTGAATATGCTGAATAATTCATAGTCCCACAAAGAATGGATATTATTGATTGTATCATATCCAACGCCTAACTCATGGTTCCTATCCTAATCTCTTTTCAACCTTGAGTTTACTCAACAAATCTAAAAAAATAATTTTCTTGTACCCACCATTTCGCGACGGCTTGAGTATAGTATATGTATCTTAAGTTTTCTCAGCAATTACATATGGTTATCTTACCAAGGCTAGTTAATATAGTAATAATACTACACATAACTTCTCTAGCTTGAGCTTGCTCAACGACCAATGAGTATGCAAGTAATTTACTTAGATATAAATGGTAGAGGACAACACTTATATTAAAGGTTTATAAACTTCAATATCTTTAATTGAGTCTAATAATGTGTATCTTATGAAATGCCCTCGTGATTCAAGTGCCGGACATATCAAAAATCATGGTATACGTACTTTTATGTATGTATTTATTCTTAGGCCAATTTAGGGTTTCTTTAATGTTTCATCTTTAGTTTATATTTTTATATTATATAAGTTTTATTATTATATAACTTTTATACTTTATTTAACTTATATAATATTTTATGTGTAACATTATGTTAATTAAATCTTACTGAATAATTAGTTAATACTTTAATTAATTATCATATTATTCAATTATAGCATATTATATTGAATATATATACTATAATCTTTATAATAACACACACATATCTTATATATATATATATATATATATATATATATATATATATATATCAATGTAATTTAACTAATTTGTTTAATTAAACAATTTTAATTAAATTTCATTAATTTCAAAAATTCTTTTATACACACGTGTATAATTATATTACCTTAAACAATTCATGATAACATAACATATATCATTATAGTACAACCAACAATGGCTTTTTTAACTGAAAAACTAACCACCATGCAAACAGGCATGGCTTGTTCAATTTGATATGGCTAGTTCTTCTTGATTCCGCAACCGATTAACTAAACATGGGACTAGTCTTAAAAATGGTGTAGATTTTGCCGTTTTAATCTCCAGTGTTAAAATTCTATGATGCCTGGTTCACAATGGCTATATTACAACTCAACCCTATATATATCATTACATCCCTTCTTCCTTGCTCTGCGTTAATATTCTTCACTTCTTTCCTTTATACTAGACAATGTTTTCTTCCACCAAACGATCGAGAAAAATAACAGCAAATAAAAAATCCATCTCAACTTCTCAAAATCATCAATTTGATCCATCATACCCTTCTATCACAACAGGAATATGGCTATACATCATATTCATACATGCACTATAGTCAACCTTACCTCATACGTTCCTACTAGCATCCCTCATTATCCACAACTTTACTACCATTCTATTGTACCTTAATCAACTACTAGCACTACCCTATCACTCATTAAGTTGGCGCATACGATGATCATTAATCACATATGTTGTTGTGTGACCAACAACAATATTATCTTTATGTGCAACAGTTAGATACTCGCGATTGAGATATTACGTGGAATCTAGTAAGGTAGATTTCACAACTTGTAATACCTCTGCCAATGTTGATATTGGTAGTAGTTCCGAAGAAAAAGAAGATCAAGATGCATATGCAGAAAATACCAAAGAAGGCAATGATGAAGCTATTGAAAAAGAATGTGCCTCAAAGCCCAGAGTACAATAATAAGAAAAAGGAAGTGGAAATCATTAAGCGGTGTTGTTTGGTGGTCTTCATAGGGGTCTACTTCGGTTGGATGCGATGCTAGAATAGAGGACATTGAAGTTGAAATTACTGAAGATGATGTAGGAGCAAATTATGCCAGAATGAAACAAGTAAAGTTTACTTTGCAATAATACATATCGCTCGCTAAACCTTGGGTAAGATTTCAAATGATAGTATCATGGGTAACAACATGAAAGGAATTTTTTTTGGCAAAAAGGCTGCAGACTTCTACAATACACTAGAGCAGATGAAGTGGACTTGGGCTTCTCTAAGAGGAGGTTATCGGGTAATGAACCCTGCATGCCAAAACTACCTGACAATACTAATCAGACTTCAGAATAGACAATAATGTGATGATGCCCCTTATGATATTGTAAGTTTGGTTATATGTTCCTATATAGTTTTAAAATTGTATGGTTTATTCGTACATTTTTATTTTTGTCAAATAGATAGAAGAAGCATGCAAGGCTTACCAACAACAGTATGGCCATTCGTTCATGTTTCACGAATACTTTGATCTTCTTCCCTCTCTGCCATAATGGAAGAACCCAAATAACTATATGTTTATGTAGTAATAAGGCCAGAAGAAATAACTACTCTGATTCTAGTCTAGGGAGAAATCATACTTCTCAAGAAATATTGTCATTGTTTGAGAACATCGATAGTCATCCCTTTAGGAGAAAGAAAACAATCCAGTTGGAGCAACAACATGTAGATTTTTTGAGATTCCTAGAAACCCAAGAAAAATGTATTAGTGAAACAAGAGAGAGTGGAGAAAAGTTTACATCACAAAGGATGCAATTAGATATGGAGTTTGCTGAAAGTTTACATCACAAAGGATGCAATTAGATATGGAGTTTCAGCAAATTATTATACAAGATGGAAAGTTTAAGCATTAATCCTAAGCATGAAAGGAAACTCTAATAGGGGAGAAGAACTAGATTAAACTTATGACTCGCGATTTTAGCAAGCTTTCTCCTCTTCAAAAAGAAATAGTCACTGAACAACTCGAAACTTATAAGAGAGAGAGAGAAGGAGGAAATGGAATTGGAACCGGAAGTGTCGTGTCTAGGGATGGATATTAAGTTGTAGTTGTTTAGTGTTCAGTTTATTAATTATGTATTTATGTGGTCAATGTGTGTAACACCCCATATTTTTATTGATCGAATATTTAAATGATTATTTTAAATATTTTATCTGTACGTAACGGAACAACTCTTATACTCGATTTTTACAAACGAGAAAATTAGGACTTGACATGCCCGTAATTGAGTTCGCTTTTACGATGCGAGTAAAATAAGTACAAACATGGCTATATTTGGAGTCGATAATTTTCGAAGATGAATAGTGAACTAGGGAAAATAGATGAATATGGGCTACGTCCATTTACCTAGCCTATATGAAGCTAACCCCTTCATATTTTCATCCTCACATTCATTTCACGTTCACTCTCCTTCTCATAATATTTTCTTAATCACCCCTTGATCCATCCTTAATGCCCAAGCTCTAAACCTATTAAATAAAATTCCCAAAATCAAGTAAAAATCACCATAATTCCTCTCTTCCAATTTTCTACAAAACACGCAAAAGAATTAGCTTGAATAGGATTTTAGAGGGAGATCTCAACTTTAAAGTAAGCATGAAATTGGGATTTGGTGATTTTGAGCTTGATTTAGGGAAGGAGAGGTGAGTGGGATGATTCTCTTCCTTAATTTACATGTTATACTTCATATATTTGTTTATTTGCGATTATGATGTGATATGGAATAATTTAGAGAATGTAAGTAATATAATTAGGGTTATATTTACGCCTTAAACATGTTTAGATCATCACATTATTTATTAGAAACCTTAAAGACCATGTTTTATAAAGTTAGTTGACCCTAGAACTAATTTGGGGCTAATTGGGTGATTAGCATGATGCTATAATTTGATTTGTGATTAATTAAGTATTGTAATTAAGTGAATGCTATTAGTTAGTAATAACTGAACTATTTAAATTGATTCTGAAAATAGTTAGTAAGCTAATTTATATAGTTTTGAACTCTACACTTATTATTAAAGTGATTAGAGGGATTATGAAGCTAAATTACTATTTATAAACATTGGTTACGTGAAAGAATGATTATTATAAGCAAAAAAGTATTTTATAAAATAATATGATGTGTTCTAAAATAGAAAATGAAGTTCAGTCAGTGTTCATAAAATGGTTATATGATTTTAGAAAAGGAGTATAGATTTTATAAAATCGGAATGAGATTTTATAAAATAGTAATACGAAGTATACTTAATTTCAATTTATAAAATTGAAGTATTTAAAGGCTTAAAATTAATGTATAAGCTAATGATATATTTTATAAAATAGAAGTAAGATTTTATAAAATAGTATGAAACCATAGTTGGTTTTTGAGAAGTTTAGTAAATAAAAGTAATAATCGATTAAGTGATAAATGAATTACTTATTTAAATACATGTATATGTATATAAGTATGGGCAAGTATACGTGTATGTATATTTGAAAATATATAACAGTCAAAATATTGGTTGAATTGTAATTAGAATTGGTGTTCGTTTAGTTGTTTATATACATTTGCAGTTTGTTTAATTATATAGAAATATAATTGATTACAAGTCTACAGAGGGCATTTCATGTGGCTATAGCGACTATCGCATGCGCTAAGTTGCATGAGAATATATTGGGTCGAGTAATTGCCCCAATGAAGTTGGCATGTGATTTGTGTAGTAATGGCGTGTTTACGTGAACATATGTGCATAAGCATGCATAAATGGGTGTATCTACACATGTATAAGCTACGCACAAGCCAAGGAGGCCGAATATGTCATTTTGGCATGTTAAGGAAGCCAGGTCGTTATAATCGCCTGTTGAACTCTACTCGTGCAAAGAGTAGATTTTTGATGTCGAAACTGATTTTCGAATACTTATCAAATCCACTTTAAAAATGTCAACAAATGAACCCCGGTATATATCTGATGGGATGGAGGCAGTCTCTATAATAAGGCAATTCATCGAATGAAGCGTCGAAGGGAATCATAAGCGAATTGGAGACCATTTGGCGGAGTTTGCCCCTGCCTAAGTTCATTGCCAAGAAACTGGCAATTTCAGTCGAATGAATGGACCATTTCAGTCGACTGGCAAAGAGGTTTGATTCCTAGGTTCCAATATCAGTTGACTGAATGGACAATTTAGCCGATCGAATACTGAGGCAATGAATACCTTCTGGGAATTTCCATTCAAGCACGATTCTTCATGGTGTCTTGGCTCGACTTTGAGGAAACTCTAAGCTACTTAGGAAGGTAGGATGTAAGGCGAAACTCGTGACTTGAATGCTAATATTAAGGAATTCCTTTAGAATCGACAATGATCACATATAGAGTCGGTATGGGGATTTGTCGCATGATCACGTCCAGTGAGCATATATAATCGAATAGAGAATGCATACTTTTAAGGGGTTGACCCTAGGATACGTATAGATAGATAAATTATATCATTCTTCTATTGGTGACTGTACCTTATATTGGTCTTATACTAGTGATCATACATTATTTTGATCGTATATTAGAGATTATACATCGTATTGACCTTACATTAGTAGCCATGCATGTTATTGACCTTATATTCTTGACCATCCGTATTGATAGACGATGAGATATTAGCCTTCATTTGTGATAAACATATTTAACTACGTAACTTGTATTTTGATACACACATAGAGTATCAGAGTTCCTTTGTGGTCCCAATGGCATATTGTACAATACACGCCCGCCATTCTCTTTCGTAGAGACATTATGTGTATTTACTAAGAAATCTATGATGGTCGAGATCGAGATGATGAAGATTATCTATGGGTGGATCATATATCTCTTATGGTTGATATGGGGTACAGTAAGGTCCACACAGGTTTCAAATATTTAGAGTAGATCATATATAACTTATACTCGATATGGGATACGGTGAGATCTACACTAATTCGTTTAATTAGGATGCGACTCAGGGTCTATGGTACAATATGGTACCGACCCTATTTATTTTGGATCCTCAATGGCAGTAATTGGATTGCGATGAGATCTATATAGATGTTAGAAATCTAGAGTAGGTTATATATCACTTATACTAGGTATGAGGAATGGTGAGACATACACAAGTTCGATCGCACTAGATCCAGGTCAGGGTCTATGGTATAATTAGTTACTCACTCTACTCATTACGGGCCCTACATAAAGATCATTGAATCATGATTATTTTCCATTTTGGACTTCGTTCATCAGAAATGATAGGTATTAATTTATATTCTCTGTTTATTGTTGATAGTCATATTGTATGTATATTAGTAGTTTGATATTACCGTTGCATGTAGCATAGAGTAGGCTTATATTATCAACCCTTTATTTACTTCTACCCTTGTATACCATGATTTCCGTTATCTCAGTATATTGTTACGTCTCACTCACATTATATTAGTTGTGCTGACTCATTGGTTATAGGGGAAGAGAAAGCTATGGTTTGATTCCCTATCATTCAGATAGGTTTACTATACTTGTTTATATGTAGCTCGAATTTCCCCTTAGCCACATTTATGGAGAGGGCCGGTGTGATTTTGTAGTACCTATTTATTTGTATATAGTTTTAATATGCAGTATTTTGAGACAGTTTCCCTTGTACCAGGCTATGTCTGACCCGCATTTTGCCTCTATCTGCTTATGTCATTACAACTCTTGGGTACTCGCATGAGTAGTTCGAGTGTCAGGTACTTTTAGGGATATGCTATTAGAGTGATCAAGTGGAGCATTTTAGAGGCATTACATTGCCATTTTGAGATATATACACTTGATATTTATTTGTACATAATAGACCTATTTTTTGTATATGAGACAGTTGTATCATATATTTGTTCAAAACACCATGCTTTTCCAACTTCGTGTATTCTGAATTTCTGTACTGAAATTATTTATTAGTTGCTTCCATTGGTGGAGCTTCTTATATATTGTCATTTTATTCCGCTTAAGCATGTTTCATATATTATATGTTTGTAACGACCCATATTTTTAGCTATTTTAAATTATTAAATTTAATGTAATTATTAAATAAAAATGGTTAAAAATAAAAATTCAATGATTTTGAATGTAAGTTATTGAATATGAACTTGGTTAAGATTCTGAGATAAACAAATTATGGAGATTTAAGTAGTAACAAGTACTAAAAGGTAAGGCTATGTATTGAACGTGTTTTACAATCAATAGTTGGATTAAATAATAAATGTTGAATTCATTAGATGTAAATAAAGCAACTGATTGACAAAGAGAATTCATTTAAATCCAATATTGAAATTTGTTGAATATTGAACAATTAAATTATTTAAATTCAATATTGGAAAATTATTTGAATAGTTGAATAACAGGAATTTAATGACCGTAAAATGGAAATAGTTGTTCTATAATTTAAATTCATTTCAAAAGTTAAATCTTGTAAGTTCATTAACTTATATTTCAAAAGATAGTGATTTATTGAATAATTAAAATTATTTAAATTTGATACTGTAGTTGATTAAATAGTTGAATTTTGAATTTAATATGATTGAAAATGATATTAAAAGTTGATATAAAATTTGTTTAAACAAAATGATGATTGTTCATTTAAAATTGTATTTAAAAGTGAATTACTGGAATTGAAAATTTGTATTATAATCGAGACGTTAAAAGAGCGATCCAGGGCACAATCTCGGAATTCAAAGAAACTAGTTCCATTAGATCTATAAGAGCGTATTATTATCGGATTTCATATTTCGTAGCGTTTGAAGTTATCGTTGATCATACGGGATAGAAATGCATTGAGCTAAACATCAAAATTTTAATATAATAATTGGGTTCAGAAAGCTATCTTCCACATACGATCGAATTAGGCTTTAAAACTTGTTCCATTGTGTTTGGAATAGTGGTAAAATATTTGTAATGATCCGTGAATTTCGATAGTTAAAAATTGTTAATTTAATAAGATTTTGGTAATTAAATCTAGAATAAAAAAATTGGAATTTGTTAATTTTATATGATTGTGTTATTAATATTGAAGGAAATAAAATTGGGAATCATATTTATGAAATAATAAAGAGAATGCAAGGTAAACAATGTTAATTAAAGTTAATAACTAATGGATTGAATGAAATATCAATTAGTGATAATATGTTATACTTGACAATAAATGATAACATTGATTTGTAAGTAATAAAAGCTTATTAATGTGACTAAAGGTTAAAGTAACGATTATTGTATGTTATTTATGTAGCTTGTTATTTTAAATTGGAAATCAGATACAAATAATTATAATTTAATATTACGTTAATGTTAATTAAGGTAATATTTGAAAATAATGTTAATATTATTCATGATTGGACAATCTGTTGAATTATAAGAATGGGAATAAAGATTAATCAATTTATTGGGATTTGAACGATAATAATTGGATTAATTGCAATTAAACGAAATTAAATATCTAAATATTACGTCAATTGAAACTAGATGGAATTTGAGAATAACAATGTAATAGATCATGAATCCAATGTTAATTTCATCCATTTGACAACAATGAATTGAATAATAGAATGAAGGTAAATTAAATGGAATTATTGGGTATTAAACTTATAATTTTTGAAGTTAATGAACTAAGGTTAACACTGAAATTGATAAATTAATCAACCCAAATTGACATCTAAATTCATTTAAATTAGTGTAAATGATTAAAAAATTTAAAAATGGTAAAACTTGTCAACTAAAGAATTGAAATTGAAAATTTTATATAATTAGTTAATTTATTTATTTAATTAATTAATGTACAAATAGCCATTTTGGCCACTGACTTGGATTTCGACGAAAATAGTTTCATCGGATGCGTAATAGATGTAGGATTTCAAGTTTCATAACGATCGGACTTGTCATTTGATCGTATGGACTCGAAACGCCTAGAAATCAATTAAATTGAAATCAATTTGAAATCACTTGATTTTAGCGTAACTTCTTCGTACGATGGAATTTGGACTTGAAACCGTTCCATCGCGTTTAAAATATTCAAAAACATCTATTTTGATATATGGGTCGACCCAATTTCTTTCCAGAGGCAGAACGGGCTTTTCGGGCCATATATCGTTCAATTTACCTGGTCCGTTCTTTCTATTTCAACTCTATCTATATATACCTTATTATAAACCCTAGCCTATTTCTTATTCATCATTTCTGTACATACAATTCAGCTGTCTCTCCTCCTCAATGGCAGACAAACAAATTCTCACTAACAAATCCAATTGCAATTCAAAATCAAATCAAAATTTCAAACTCTACAAACTATATCGAATTATATATTGATTTTAAGCTCTCGACGAGCGCAAGTAAAATATATGATTCGTTTTTCAATTTCAGTTTTGATGTGACCGAAAATCAATGACACATTCACGGACGTTCATCGTGCGTCGATGAACGTTATCGGATCGTCGAATCATTTATGGGTTTTGTAGAGATCGCTGAGGGGAACGCATCTGAAGGGTTCGCTTGGAATTTCATTTGTTAGATCGTCGTGAAAAATTGCTCTAGGTTTCACGAAAATGACAGTGGCTGCTGGCGTTTAGCTCCGATCGAGGTCATCGGGGGTTCGCTAGGGGGGTGTCGCGGCCTTGGGGAGTGTCGGCGTCGAAGTTTAGGTAGCCATAATGGGGCGACGTCGTGGAATTGATCGATGCGGCGGCAGAAACCCTAGGGCTTGCGTGTTTTCTTTCGTGAGGAGGAAGACTGTGTGCTGAGGTGGAAGTCAAAGTGTACGTTTTTCTTTTGTTTTGTTTCATTTTATTTTAATTTTGATTTCATTCTGCTGATTTAATCGTAACTTTCACACACGAAGTCGAAATTACTAGCGGTTTTCTCCACTGCGATCCTAGTAAAATTTCTGATATTTTAGCGCTGGTTTAGATGGATTCTGAGACTATTCAAATTTTGGGTTTAAATTGGATTTATATCCAATTTAAATTCAAAAGGTGAGTGTTTTAACCCACTCACAACTTTTGAAATTTCTTATGTATGTTAAATTAATTTCTGATGCGATTAGAAATTTATTTATGACTGTTTGGCATATTTTTATCATCACTCCAGTTAAAACTGAATTTATTGAATTAAATTTTTATTTAATTTATTATTGCTTATAAACTTCCAATTAAATAGTTATTTAATTTATTATTGAATATAAACTGCCAATGAATACCTGTTATTTATTATCTGTTCTATATTGATGTTATTGTTTGGATTGGATGATGATTGTGATTAATGGTCGATGATTGATATTGGATGAATGGATGTTGTATTTTATATTGTTATAAACTACAAGTTGTTATGCATTTTATTTCATTCGGGATTGAGGTTTGAAATGATATATAACCGTATTTTATTTTAAATTACGGATTGAATTGATAAATATCCATATCACTTGACCATATGGTAGAAAATTATATACAGACACCGTGGTCTATATATATAAAAATATTTTTGAAATGATTTCTATGGTTTTGTAAAGAAATATATGGCTTTATATAAATATCGATTTTGATGTTATATAAATGTTATTTTATCCTAAATTTTAAGCTATGTATAAATTGTTTTAATATAGCATAAGCTTAAAAATAAGTCTGATTTTATTAAGGATAATATGGTTAAGTATATGTTTAAATTATATTGTATATAGAGTTTATAATGACTTGAATAAAATTAAGGTTGGAAGATAAATATGAAATTGATTTGAATCAAATTATTCATGAATTTTATTCGAATAAATTTGATTTGAAATTGAGATAAATTTGAGATTATTTGAAATTGAATTTATTTAAGAATTAAACTCAAAAGGGTTGATGTGAAGTTTATTAAATTGGAAATTTTAAAAGGTATAATTATTATAACTTGATTTTGGGGTCGAGGTGAATAAAATGTTTTTTTCAAGTATAAATGAATTGAAGGAAATATTTAGTTATTTGTAATTTGAGTTTTATTTAAATGATAAGGGATTTCTTATGTAAATTATTTCAAACTAAATAATTGAAAATTTAATTGTTGAATCGAAATTATCAAATTTAGTTTTGAAATTTTGGAATATTTAAAGCCTTGGAATATATCGAAATTGAAATGTTTTATCGAAATTGGATTGTTTTGAAGTTATGAATTTCAAAGTATTATGTTTTAAAAGTGTTATTATTTCAAATGTTTGGTTTCGAAGTGTATAAATTTGAAAGTGTTATGATTTTGGAAAAGGGATATATTTGGAAGAAAAAAATGATACAATATAGATTTGCGTTTTGAAGTGGAAATCATATCGTATTTATATAGTTTTGAAATGGATATTATATTTTGGGTTTGAAGTATAATTATTTTGAAATGACCGCGGTGTTTTAATAACGTTTGGTTGTTAAAGAACCAGGATCAGAAGTTGTCATACTCTCTGCCAACTTCGAAAACCACTTTAACAACCGTGTACGCGGTGGAGATTCCAAAATGAAGGAATGGTGGCGGCCTTCCTTTGAGGTATGAACGTGCCCGACTCCCGTGAGTTGGCATAAGGTGGCTAAAACAGGAGCGATTGACGGGCTAATGAGGTAGCACCTTTGAACGGACACATCGTTTCGATATTATACTTTGACTTTTGGATTGATTCGGTGGCCACTTTTGATTTTTGATTTAGGGGTGTGACTCGAGATGGGCGGTAGTTGCGGCTATGTGTTACCACCGGCCTGGAAGAGTAATTGGTATATTTACTCTGGCATTGCCTAGTTGTGTCGTGTCACCTACCCTAGCGCGCCTTGTACGATTTTGGATTTCTCCCATAACCCATGGAGTATTTTGGGTAGTCTCCCGATCTAGAGATGCGCTGATACTAGATGGACTACTTGGACTATTATTGTGCTAAGGGGAATATTGGGTCACTCCTTAACACTATTTAAAAGTAAGTTTATTTTACTATGGACATTATTATAATAGCGTAATGTTACTACATAGTAAACAGTTTAACGGATCCTTAGGAGATGTGAATCCCGAGCATCTCATAAGTTACTACACTCACGTTTGAAACTGGATAGGAGATGTCAAATCCCATAAATATCCCTGACGCCGTTACACTCATATTTATTTCAGTTGATTTAACTTACATAAGATCTTTTAGTTCTGACTCAAGTGTTTTGTCTTTTCAATTCGCTCGGGTCAGTCTGAGCATTACAGGATATGAAGACTTTATTTCTGGAGGACGAAAACGAAGATTTTATTACTATTATTTATTATATTATTCCACTGCATTATACTGTTCCACTGCATTGTAATTATTATTCCCTGGTATGTGTAACTCTGATTTTATAGTATATTAGTATAATCAAATCTTTTGTAAACAGCTTCATGAACTGTTTATTTAATTATTATATTTTATCGCTCAGCTGCAAGATTCTAATTTTTTTCCCTGCTTTTTTCTTATTTACCCCATAACAATCCGTCCTTCTGTATGGTTTAAGTCTGACGCGTGTGGTTATTGTCGATTTAAAGCGTACAAAAAGATGGGATGTTACATCTGGCATCGGAGCTTTGGTTTAGCGATAAACCTAAGCTTTGTGGGGTTTGACTCTTTATCAATAGGGTAGTGATATCCTTTGATGTGTCATTGAGTGTATATATATGAGAGAGCCATATTTGTTAGTGTTATAAAAAGGTTTTAATATTGTGTTAATTTGTTTCGTTTTGTATTTATAAATTCTAGTTGGTGCATAGGACGTTATGACATCAATAGAGATTTCTACACGTAATAGGACAGACTGACACAATATTTGTTTTGAATATAGGTGAATGAAATAATTTTGCCTATTATATTTTTTATATATCAAATAATTTTTTTATAAAGGATATATATTTGGTTGTGATATATTAGTTGTTAGGTAGTGAAATTTATAAATATTGGTTGGAAATAAGATCTAAAATAAAATAATTGGAAATTGGAAATTTAGAACTTATGCTCCGGGGTTTTGAAATTTCTTTCGATAATTTTGGAATATAATAATAATTTTATTTAAAGTATTTTTCGATATAAATATTTTAGTATAATTTAAAAGAATTGCTTTAAAGAAATTTTGGAAGAAATAAGTTCTGTACTCCCTTCTTTGTCGCTGGAAAATAATTTCGGTGATGAGTGCACGCATCTTCGACATTCATTTTCGAGTTTCTCAGTAGGAAGGCCACTGTAGTAGTTTTACTGCAGATTTATTTTGATAAAAAATATAAATTTTAAATTGTTTTAAAAATAATTGGATATATAATTGTAAGTATATACCTTTATATATTATTTTTAAAATGATTTGAAACTTAACCCAGTATTTAGTTCTTAAGTTTCTATTAATTAATAGTTTCAATTATTGCAGTGAAATGGATTGTAACTAATAATAATTGGAACCTGTAATTAAAATAAGAGATTAAATGTTAGGCTATAAATGAAATTACAAGGAAGTTGAAACTAGCAACCTATAAAACAAATGATGTGATTATTGAACATTAAACTAATTAAAAGAAATGAGAAAAACTTGTATAAGTTTCAACTGCATTCTTCAAGCATACATATAACTTACCAAATGTTAAAAGTCGTAATGTTTAATAAGAAAATGTGATGAAAATTGTACAAGTTAACTTATGAATGAAAGTGTTCAATGAATTTGTTTTGTAGATAAGAATTTGATGTTGTAGTTGTTATAAAATTAAGTAAAACTGAAAGGCTACTAATTAATTAAATGGAAAGGTAAGTATTATAAATAAATGAATAAACGAAATTAAGTAATAAATGAAAGAAAATAAATGAAATTGAGAAATTAATGAATGTAATGCAATGAAAAGAAAATTTATATGATATGAATAAATAAAAATGAAATTTTGTAAGTATAAGTGCAAATAAGTGAAATAAATATTGAATCAATGGATGGAAATGAAATTTGCAAGAAATAATTATAAATTAAAAAGATAAATTATTATATGAAAGAAAAGAAATCAAACAACGAATAGTATGAAATGAAATTAATAAGAATGAACTTAATTTATTGTTTGGATTTGTTGTTTGTTTTGGTTTATGGTTGTTTGGGTAAGGATACTTTAAATTTGTTTGGATGTATGAATAATCTATTTAGTTTCATCTAAGATTGTTGAGTAAATGGTGCATTTAATAGTTACTCTCCATTTTGTACGATTTAAAGTTTTTGAACCCAAACAACTATTTGTTTTGTTTGCTATGGATATGTGGGAGGTCGATTATATTGACTTCATATGATGGACGTATGTTGTGATTGCAAGTGATTGTTGTGTTTGACATTGTTTTGTTTGATTAGTGGATGAAACAAAATTAATATTTCATTTTATAAAATTATTAACCTCTTTGGATTATATAAGTGAAATACAGGTTATGAAAACAATTGATACTGCTTTTAGTTTCATAAAATAAGCGTAAATTGCCCGACAAATAGGTATGTTTTCGGATTACGGTTTATAGGTTATTATATTGTTTTCCTGTGTTGGGATATATAATATTTTGGAAAATATATGTTGTATATTATATATTTGATATTATATTTTCTCCCAAGTCTCTCCGTACAAAGGAGACTCTGCCGAAATTTTCCGTAAATTTTGGACTTAGAAAAATTTGAAAAATATTTCCAAACTTTATTAATTTAAGTATAAAACGATCTAATGGTTATAAGTTGGTATATTTTATTTAAATTAATTAATTTTGTAAATTTATTTGTTTATAAATTTAATATTTTAAATAAGGTATATTGATTTCTTAATTCTTCTTTTCCCTTCTTTTTCTTTTTCGGGGACGAAAAGTTTTGAGTGGGGGAGAGTGTAACGACCCGCGAATTTAGATAGTTAAAAATTGTCAATTTAATAAGATTTTGTTAATTAAATCTGGAATTAAATTTTTTTAAATTTTTTATTTTATATGATTGTGTAACTAATACTAAAAGAAATAAAATTGGGAATCATATTTATGAAATAATAACGAGAATGCAAGGTAAACAATGCTAATTAAAGTTAATAATTAATGGATTGAATGAAATGCCAATTAATGAAAATATATTATACTTGACAATAAATGGTAACATTAATTTATAAGTAATAAAAGCTTATTAACGTGACTAAAGGTTAACGTAACGATTATTGTATGTTACCTATTTATGTAGCTTGTTAATTTAAATTGAAAATCAGTTACAATAATTATAATTTAATATTACGTTAATGTTAATTAAGGTAATATTTGGAAATAATGTTAATATTATTCATAATTGGATAATTTGTTGAATTATAAGAATGGGAATAAGATTTATTAATTTATTGGGATTTGAACGATAATAATTGGAGTAATTGCAATTAAATGAAATTAAATATCTAAATATTACGTTAATTGAAACTTGATGGAATTTGAGAATATTAATGTAATATCATGAATCCAATGCTAATTTCATCCATTTGACAACAATGAATTGAATAATAGAATGAAAGTAAATTAAATGGAATTATTGGGAATTAAACTTATAATTTCTAATGTTAATGAATTAAGGTTAACACTGAAATTGATAACTTAATCAACCCAAAATAGACATCTAAATTCATTTAAATTACTGTAAATGATTAAGAAATTTAAAAATGGTAAAACTTGTCAGTTAAAGAATTGAAATTGAAAATTTGATTTAGTTAGTTAATTTATTAATTTAATTAATTAATGTACAAATAGCCATTTTGGCCACTGGCTCGGATTTCGACGAAACCAGTTTCATCGGATGCGTAACAGTGAATTATTGTAGGATTTCAAGTTCCGTAACGATCGGACTTGTCATTTGATCGTACGGACTCGAAGGGCCCAGAAATCAATTAAATTGAAAACAATTGAAATCAATTTGAAGTAACTTGATTTTAGCATAACTTCTTCATACGATGGAATTTGGACTTGAAACCTATTCCATCGCGTTTAAAATATTCAAAAACACCTATTTTGATATATGGGTTGACCCAATTTCGTTCCGGAGGCAGAACGGGCATTTCGGGCCATATATCGTTCAATTTATCCGGTCCGTTCTTTCTGTTTCCACTCTATCTATATATATCTTGTTATAAACCCTAGCCTATTTCTTATTCATCATTTCTATACGTACAATTCAGCAGTCTCTCCTCCTTAATGGTAGACAAACAAATTCTCACTTCCAAATCCAATTGCAATTCAAAATCAAATCAAAATTTCAAACTCTACAAACTATATCGAATATATATGGATTTGAAGCTTTCGACGCGCACAACTCAAATATATGATTCGTTCTTCAATTTGAGTTTCGATGTGGCCGAAAATCAACGAAACATTCACGGCTGTTCATCGCGTGTCGATGAACGTTGTCGGATCGTCGAATTATTTATGGGTTTTGTAGAGATCGTGAGGGGAACGCATCTGAGGGGTTCGCTTAGAATTTCAGTGGTTAGATCGTCATGAAAAATTGCTCTAGGATTCATGAAAACGATGGCGGCTGCTGGCGTTTGGCTTCGATCGTGGCCATCGGGGGTTCGCTAAGGGGTGTCGTGGCCTTGGGGAATGTCGGCGAAGTTTGGGTAGCCGTGATGGCGGCGACATCGTGGAATTGATCGATGCGGCGGTAGAAATCCTAGGGCGTGCGTGTTTTCTTTCGTAAGGAGGAAGACTGTTTGCTGAGGTGGAAGTCAACGTATACGTTTTTTTGTTTTGTTTCGTTTTATTTTAATATTGATTTCAATCTGCTGATTCGATCGTAACTTTCACATACGAGATCGAAATTACTCGTAGTTTTCTCCGCTACGATCCTAGTAATATTTCGGATATATTGGCGCTGGTTTGGATGAATTCTGAGACTGTTTAAATTTTGGATTTAAATTTAATTTAAATTCAAAAGGTGAGTGTTTTAACCCACTCACAATTTCTAAAATTTCTTATGTATGTTAAATTAATTTCTGATGCAATCAGAAATTTATTTATGACTGCTTGGCATATTTTTATCATCATTCCAGTTAAAATTGAATTTATTAAATTAATTTGTTATTTAATTTATTATTGCATATAAACTGCCAGTTAAATAGTTATTTAATTTATTATTGAATATAAACTGCCAATGAATACCTGTTATTTATTATCTGTTCTATATTGATGTTATTGTTTGAATTGGATGATGATTGTGATAAATGGTCGATGATTGATATTGGATGAATGGATGTTGTATTTTACACTGGTATAAACTGCAAGTTGTTATGCATTTTATTTCATTCGGGATTGCGGTTTGAAATGATATATAATCGTATTTTATTCTAAATTACGGATGGAAATGATAAATATCTGTATCACTTGACCATAGGGTAGAAAATTATATACAGACACCATGGTCTATATATATAAAAATATTTTTGAAATGATTTCTATGGTTTTGTAAAGAAATATATGGTTTTATATATATTGATTTTGATGTTATATAAATGTTATTTTATTCTAAATTTTAAGCTATGTATAAATTGTATTAATATACCATAAGCTTAATAATAAGTTTAATTTTTTTTAGGATAATATGGTTAAGTATCTGTTTAAATTATATTGTATATAGTGTTTATAATGACTTAAATAAAATTAAGGTTGGAAGATAAATATGAAATTGATTTGAATCAAATTATTTAAGAATTTTACTCGAATAAATTTGATTTGAAATTGAGATAAGTTTGATATTATTTGAAATTGAAGATATTTAAGAATTAAACTCAAAGGGGTTAAAGTGAAGTTTATTAAATTGGAAATTTTAAAAGGTATAATTATTATAACTTGATTTTGGGGTCGAGGTGAATTAAATGTTTTTTCAAGTATAAATGAATTGAAGGAAATATTTAGTTATTTGTAATTTAAGTTTTATTTAAATGATAAGGGATTTATTATGTAAATTATTTCAAACTAAATAATAGAAAATTTAATTGTTGAATCAAAATTATCAAATTTAGTTTTGAAATTTTGGAATTTTTAAAGCCTTGGAATATATCGAAATTGAAATGTTTTATCGAAACTGGATTGTTTCGAAGTTATGAATTTCAAAGTATTATGTTTTAAAAGTGTTATTATTTTAAATGTTTGGTTTCGAAGTTATTACCCCATAACAATCAGTCATTCTGTATGGTTTAAGTCTGACATGCGTGGTTTATTGTTGATTTGAAGCGTACAAAAAGGTGGGATGTCACAACATTATAAACACATGGCGGCATGCTTTGTTTGGAGTTCTTCTGAAAAATGTGCGAATAGGGTTTTAGGATGTTGCCTATAAATAGAGGGCCATACCATTCATTTAGAGACTACCCTAAGGTTTTTTTACAACCGCCTCTAACCTAATTGATGGTTGAAATTTTCCCTCCTTCTCTCCTGGATCTCGTTGGTCCATAAACATTTAGCCAAAGCTTATAACTAGGAAATTGTAGAGCTCTTCGAGATGAACATATCCAACGGTGGAGATCTGAAATTGCGTACTGTGGAGGCCAGAAAACGACCACAAGTGGCTACGTTCCTTCACGATTTTTGAAGTGTGGATGGGGCCGAGCTCTTCCTCGTGTGGGCAGTGGGTGCGTGGCGCTCAATGCTTCGAAGTGGCTGTGTTTGATCGCTTCCTCGGCGATGGAGGGAGGCATGGCAGGCAAGCATACGGCGATGGTTTTATTCTAATCTAGAAAGAGGTCGCGTGAGAGAGAGGTTGATTACACAGTCCAGATCTGGTCCTTGAAGCAACGATCGAGGTTCAAGATTAATAAAAAATGATTTATAATTTATGTACATTCAAATTCGTGTAATCTTGAAAATAGCATATCTTGGTCATGCGAGGTCGGACTTGGATGAAACAAGATGTACTGGAATCGTGTCCACGAGCACTATGTTCTAGAGTAGATTTGGAGTCATTTGAAGCAAGTTAAAATTTTAGGTTAAATCGAACATCGTTTGATTTGATTTGAATTTTAGTTTATGAAGTGGTATGAATTTATTGGTCGTGTTTCATAAATTTGATTGTCATTTGAATTAAATGTTATAAATTGAAACTGACAGTTAAATTTGAAATTGAAAATTGAATGGCCAGTAAATTACCCAATATTAATAACTATGAAACTGTTGTGAATTATATTGTCTGTTTGTATGATTGATTGTAATGGATGCAAATTGGTTGATATTTGGATGTTTATTTATTGTGACATATCCTGTAATCACACTGTATATTTATTATATTATATAAACTGTAAATTGAATTATATCGAATGAATTACAAAATAGGTTGAAATGGTATATACCTATGACATTGTGATTTGGATTGGAATGATATATATATATCCCTAAAATTAAATTGAAATAACTGATCACTTGGCTATAGGATAGACAATTACATATGGACACCGAATTGGTTAAATTTATTGATTTTGAAAATCTGATATTTGAAATGATTTAATGGTTTTGATTTAAAAGATATAAAAATCAATCTTATAGAAATCGAATTAATCATGAATTTTAGCTTGAAATGTTGAAATAAATTTTTGGTTAAAAGAAATTATTAAATAATTGAAGTTGAGGTTTTGAAGTTAAAATGGGAATATGATTGAATTTCATAAATTGATTTATTTTTAAAAGATTGAACTTTTATTCAAATTTTGAATATTACTAAGTAAAAGTGAAATAAAACAATATTTCAAAATTGAGCCCGGAATTTAGTTATATTTGAAAATTGGATATTTTAATTTTAATATTGAAGTTAAATTTAGTTCAAGTGACTTAAATCGATATTTTGAAACTCGATCTCGAATTTATATAAATCGAAATGATCTAAAAATTTAAGGGTTGAATTGAAATTAATTCAAATTGGAATTGAATCGAATTAGTTGGAATTGAGGTCGAAATTGAATTAGTTTGGAATCGAAATTGAAATTGATTTGAGTATAAACTGGAATCGAAGTTAATTCGAATTGAGTGGTTGGAATTTGATCGGTTTGACTTAGAAGCTATCTTCAATAAAATTATTTTAAAATAAATTGTTTAAATCTATCTTCTTAAAATATACAGATTATTTTGGTTTCCAAATTATTTTGCTATATAAACCATTTTAATACTTAAACTATTTTCTATTGAAATATTTTAATCATTTAAACTATTTTAACCATTTAAACTATTTTTTTACTATTTTAATTGTTTAATCTATTTTAAAATTATTCAAACTATTTTTTTAAATTCAAACTGGTCAAGGATAGAATGTTTGTTTTAAATCATGGATTTAAATAAGAATAAGGTTAAATTGAAGTTATTACCCAGATTTGAAATTCGAAACAATTTTGGAATAGAAATTAAGATACTGAGGCGAAAATGATTTTGAACCAATATAGTATATTTTGAGTAAATATGATGATTTCGACATGGATTTGATTATGAAGCGAATATGATATTTTGGTGTCAAGTATGAACTGTTTTCGAAATGTAAAGGTACCAACCGGTATGTAAAACGATGTTTGATTGTTAAAGAGACAGGGGCCGGATATGGGAATACTCCCTGTCGATATCGAAACCACTTTAACAATTATGTACGCGGAGGAGAATCTAGAACGATGTGGTTGGATTTAGCAATGATTGCTGGATTTGAAGAAAGAGAATGATGATGGATAGACCCCGACACTTGTGCCAATTTAAAGTGACAAAAATGGGATGGCTTAACAGGGCCGAGTAGGCTAATTACCCCGAGCGGACATCCGTTCTTTGATTTTCTTAGACTCGGTCCACATCATTACTCTTGTTATTGGTTTTGATAGTTCACCTTGATTGGGATATCCTCCATTTGACTCGATATGGGATGGACGGATGCGGTGGGCGGTCATGACTATGATGCGTTACCACCAGCCCTACGACCCGAACTGGTAGTATCATACCTTGGGCATTGCTCAAGTGCCTTATCATACTTTTATCTCTATACGAGACACATACGACTTTGGTTTAATGTTATCATATCATGGCGCATCCCTAACTACCGACGTACTGATGGTGTTAAATGCAAATTGTACGACAATGCTTAAAAAAGGGTTAAGGGGGATTAATGTAAAGCCTTAACGCTAAGAAAAATATTTATTTTATTGATTAGACATTATGTATATAGAGTATTCTACTACATATATATATTTTGACGGATCCTTAAGAGATGGAAAATACCATAACATCTCCTGAGTTATTGCACGCACGTTATACAGTGGGTAAGAGATGTGAAAACCCATAAGCATCTCTCACATTGTGACACTCATATTTATATGCGATATCGATTTGACTTACATAAGGATATTTTAGTCCTGACTCGAGTGTTTTGTTCTTTTCATTACGCTCTAGTCAGTTCTGAGTATTTCAGCTTACTGAAGATCTATTATGGAGAACGAAGACGAAGATTTAGTAAACTATTACTATTATTATTATTCTTGCATCATGTTGTTTGCTGGATTACTTATTCATTCCTGATGCATGTATGTAACTCTGGTAAATGTTGTATAGATTATAATCAAATGTACTGTATAAATAGCTTCATGAACTGTTTATTCGATTATTATATTTTATCGTTCCGCTATAAGATTTTGTGTTTGTTTTCCTCTTTTTTCTCTTATTTTCTTATTTAACCCCAATAACAATCCACTCTTTTGAATGGTTTGAGTTAATATGTGTGATTAATTATCAATTTAAATTGTCTAATAAGGTGGGTCGTCATAGTTGGTGCCAGAGCTTTGGTTTAGCGATAGCCTTAGCTTTGTGGGGTAACTCATTAGAGACAGGGTTTGTAGCACCCTAGAATGAGCTTGAGTGTATTTGTAGATATGGGAAAGTATTTGTTAGTGAATATGAAATGTTTTATATTGTGCTAACTTTTCGCGGGAAGTACAACCGTGTCGATATGGGTTTCTAAACTCTTAAACAAGGTAAATCGACACGGTATTATTTTGAAATTGGGTAAATGGAATAATTTTACCTTGATTATATTATACATAAAGAAATAATTTTTCAAAAATTATTAGGGTATATATAGTGTGGATTGGTTGTTAGAAAAGATAATATTAATCATTATCGTTTATTGTTTGAATAGTCAATATTCCTAAACTATTAGCTGTTATATGATTTTAAGAAAATGAAATTGTATAAATGTGATTTATAAAATATAAATTGCAAGTAAATGGATATAAAGTTAAGGATTTGAGAAATTTAGATTCTGGTGTTTCTGAAAAGGTTATCAAGGTTTAGGAAATAATATTAGTATTGTTTAAAAGCATATACAAATCAAATTGTTTTCAAATAAATTTTAAAAGGAATGAATTCAGTACTCCTCTCTTTTGTCATTGGAAAATAATTTCAGTAATGACTGTGCAACATCATCGACGTTCATTTTCGAGTCTCAAAGTGGGGGAAACTTCTGAGAAGCTTTGCTTCGGAATATTTTCGATAAATGGATTTTGGTTTAAACTCCAAAAGTATGATTTAATATATATATATATATAAGATATGAGTATATATACTTATTTCAAATGATTTGAAATGTACCCGATGTTTAAATTTTTAATTTCTGTTAATCAATAATCTTCAAAATATTTGAGTGAAATTAAATATTTGAGTAACCAAACTTATAAAATAAGAAAATTTAGAAATCTAAACTAAATGTTTTAAGAAACTTTGGAGTTAAACTGAAAGTAAAGAAAATTTAAACAATTTAAAATAGTGAACATTCTAATTAAGTAAAAATGAATCAATTAATTTGTATAATACCAAATTGCATTCTAATAACACATAATAAGACTTACCAAATGTTAAAAGTTAAAGTGATGATTTGGATATGTAAAGAATGTTATACAAGTAAACAAACTTAAAAGTAATTAGATTGTATGTAAATGGAAATTTATTTGTAATAATAAATGTTATATACTTAAGTATATTATGAAATGGTTAGTGACTAAATGGAATAAGTAAGTGAGCCTAAGAAAGTTGACAAATGAATCCAAGAATATCCATGTAAACTGGTTGTAGAATTAAATATAAATTTGCAAAGAAATTGTAAAATTGAATTTATAACTTTTGAGATAACTATAAACTAAGAAAAGTCATATATGATAAGTTAGACTTTTATAGAATGTTTATAAACTAAAGCGATGATTAATAAAATGTTTCACAAATAAATCTATTATTAAAGGAAATTATGAAAATGGATGTGAATGAAAAGGACGGGGTTTAACTAGGAATCAATTGGAAAATGAAATTTAATTAAATTAAATTGTATAGAATGTTTAAAACAAACTTAAGTAAGAAAATTTTATGGAATGATGTTTAAGAAATGATAGTATTAATGAATATGTTATGTGAAGAAACGGATATACTAAGTAAATAAGGGGTATGGATAATGGATTGCGAATAATTAATTGTAAATGAGATGTAGGTAAGTAAAAGAAATTTAATAAGATGAATTGGATAGAAATATATTGAAAGGTAATACGTAAGTTGTACATGTATTACTTTATTCGCATAACATTTGATCCAGATTTGAGCATAGAATTTCGAGATAATTTATATCTATTCGAGTTAGGATTTTTCACTCGATTCCCGATGGTGGATCCTAGATATGGATTTTTGATTGATTATGGAATTCTCTATCATATTATATGGCTATACAAGGAGAATAACAGTTTCTGACCAAAGAACCAAATCTGAGTCCGCCTTAGAGAGTCGTGTGAACGATACTAGTTTGGAAGTGAAATAGTGTGACTGAACGAGTGATAAGAATTGATATTGCGTATGGGTGATATATATACATCGTACGGGATTAAGTAATGATAATATTGGAAATTGAAAATTCAAAAATATAAATTGATTTTAAATTATATGATTGGATATCATTGGTAATTAGGACGCATTTATTTAAACTCGAGAAAAATTGGATGCCCGACAAAAGGTATATGTTTATTTTGCCATTGGATTTGATGGTTTTGTGATTGAGCCACTTGGCTTTTATTTTCTTTGTTGGTTTGTGGCCCATAGGGGTGTTTTATAGTTGTATCGATCGAACCGCGCAAAGGAGACTCTGCCGAAATTTTCCGTAAATCCGAGCGTTAGATAAATTTTGAAGTTGTAAAATTTTTATAACTTGTTTTGATAACAAAATTGTGATTTCCGTAAGCCGATCAAAATAGCATAATGGAAGCGTAATAAAAGATTTCTAATGAAGTTTTATTGTTTTACAAGTGATAATTTGAATAAAATATATCGAATGTTAAATTCTTTACTTAACGTCTTTTTGGGAACGAAAAGTTTTAAGTGGAGGAGTTTGTAATAGCCCATATTTTTAGCTATCTTAAATTATTAAATTTAACGTAATTATTGAATAAAAATGGATAAAAATAAAAATTCAATGATTTTGAATGTAATTTATTGAATATGAACTTGGTTAAGATTTGAAATAAACAAATTCGGGAGGTCTAAGTAATAACGAGTATTGAAAGGCAAGGTCATGTATTGAATGTGTTTACAATCAATAGATGGACTAAATAATAAATGTTGAATTCATTAGATGTAAATAAAGTAATTGATTAATAACGAGAATTCATTTAAATCCAATTTTAAAATTTGTTGAATATTGAACAATTAAGTTGTTTAAATTCAATATTGGGAAATTATTTGAATATTTGAATAACAGGAAATGAATAACCGTACAATGGAAATAGTTGTTGTACAATTTAAATTCATTTCAAAACATAAATCCTGTTAGTTCTTTAACTTATATTTCAAAAGATAGTGATTTATTGAATAATCAAAATTATTTAAATTTAATATTGTAATTAATTGAATAGTTGAATTCTGAATTTAATATGATTGAAAATGATATCAGAAGTCGATGTAGATTTTATTTAAACAAAAATGAGGATTGTTAACATTTAAAATTGTATTTAAAAGTGAATTGTTAAAAATTATAAAATTTATTTTATAATCGAGATGTTAAAATAGCAATCCGGGGCACAGTCTTGAAAATCGATGAAATTGGTTTCATTGGATCCATAAGAGTATGATTATCGAATTTCAGATTTCTTCGCGTTTGGAGTTATCATTTGATCGTACGGGATAGAAACACGATGAGCTAAATGTTGAAAATTTAATATAAAAGTTGGATTCAAAAAGCTATCTTCCACAAATTAGACCCTGAAACCTGTTCCATTGTGTTCGGAATAGTGGTAAAACATTATAAACGCCTGGTGGCACACTTCGTTTGGAGTTCATTCGAAAAATGTGTGAATAGGGTTTTGGGGCGTTTCCTAAAAAAAGAGAGCCATACCATCATTTTAGAGACTACCCTAGGGTTTTTTATAGCCGCGTCTAACCTAAGTGATGGCTGAAATTTTCCCTCCTTCTCTCCTCGATCTCGTCCAATTCGTAAATATTTAGCCAAAGCTTACAACTAGGAAATTATGGAGCTCTTCGAGACGAGCATATCCAATGGTGGAGATCTGAAACGGCGTAGTGTGGAGGCCAGAAAACAACCGCAAGTAGTTGTATTCCTTCATGATTTCTGAAGCGTAGATGGCGTCGAGTTCCTCCTCGTGTGGGTCGTGGGTGCGTGGAGCTCAACGCTTCGATGTGGCTGTGTTCGATCGCCTCCTCAGCGATGGAGGGAGGCGCGGCAAGCAAGCATACGGCGGTGGTCTTATTCGAATCTGGGAAGAGGTCGCATGAGAGAGAGATTGATTACATGGTCTAGATATGGTCCTTGAAGCAACGGCCGAGGTTCGTGGTTAATAAAAAACGATTTATAATTTATGTATATTCAAATTCGTGTAATCTTTAAAATAACATAACTTAGTCAGGCGAGGTCGGAATCGGACGAAGCAAAATGCGTTGGAATCATGGCGACGAACATTACATTCTAGAGCAGATTTGGAGTCATTTGGAGCTAGTTAAATTTTAGGTCAAATCGAACGTCGTTCGATTTGATTTGAAATTGAAAACTCAAGATGAGTGTTCTATAACACTCACAACGTACTATAATATTTTTATTCTAGTTAAATTTTAATTTATGAAGTGATATAACTTATTAGTGGTTTTTTTATAAATTTGATTGACATTTGAATTAACCGTTATAAATTAAAATTGACAGTTAAATTTGGAATTGAAAATTGAATTTCCAGTAAATTGCCCAATATTAATAACTATGAAACTGTTATGAATTACATTATTTGTTTGTTTAATTGATTGTGATGGATGCAAATTGGTTGATATTTGGATGTTTACTTATTTTGAGATATCCTGTTATCACCCTGTTTATTTATTATGGTATATAAAATGTGAATTGAATTATTTTGAATGAATTAAGAAATAGGTTGAAACGGTATATACCCATGACATTATGATTTGGTTTGAAATGATATATATCCATCCCAGTAATTAAATTGAAATAACTTATTGCTTGGCCACAGGATAGACAATTACATATGGACACCGGATTGGTTAAATTAAATGATTTTGAAAATCTTAGATTTGAAATGGTTAAATGGTTTTTATTTAAAAGAAATAAAAATCAAATTTCGAATTGATCACGAATTCGAGTTTGAAATGTTGAAATAAATTTTTGGTTAAAAGAAATTGTTAAATAATTTAAGTTGAGATTTTGAAGTTAAAATCGGAATATAATTGAATTTCACAAATTGATTTGTTTTTAAAAGATTGAACTTTTATTCGAACTTTAAATATTGCTAAGTAAAAGTGATATAAAACGATATTTCAAAATTGAGACTGAAATTTAATTATATTTGAAAATTGGACTTTTCTAATTTAATATTGAAGTAAAATTTAATTTAAGAGACTTAAATCGATATTTGAAAATTGAAATCAAATTTATATAAATCGAAATGATTTAAAAATTTGAGAATTGAACTAAAATTAATTCAAATTGGAATTAAATTTAATTGGAATTGAGGTTGAAATTGAATTAATTTGGAACCGAAAGTGAAATTGATTTGAATATAAACTAGCATGGAAGTTAATTGGAATTGAGAGGTTGGAATTTGATCGGTTTGACTTTGAAGCTATTTTCAATAAAATTATTTTAAAATAAATTGTTTAAATATATCTTCTTAAAATATACAGATTATTTTGTTCTTCAAATTATTTTGCTATATAAACCATTTTAAAACTTAAACTATTTTCTATTAAATTATTTTGACCATTTTAACTATTTTAACCATTTGAACTATTTTTTACTATTTTAATTATTTATGCTATTTTAAAATTATTGAAACTATTTAAAAGAAAATTCAAATTGGTCAAGGATGTAATGTTTATTTTAAATCATGGGTTTAATTACGAATATGGTTAAATTGAAGTTATTACCCGAAATGAAATTCGAATAATTTTGGAATCAAAATTAATTTATTGAGGCGAAAATGATTATGAACCAAAATAGTATATTTTGAGTAAATATGATGATTTCGAAATGGATTTGATTGTGAAGTAAATATGATATTTTGATATCAAGTATGAACTATTTTCGAAATCTAAAGGTGACGATCGGTGTGCAAAACGATGTTTGGTTGTTAAAGAGATCGAGGCCGGATATGTGCATACTCTTTGCCGATACCAGAACCACTTCAACAACTATGTATATGGAGGAGACTCCAAAATGAAGTGGTTGGATTTAGTGATGATTTCTGAATTTGGAGAAAGAGAACGATAATGAATAGACCCCAGCACTTGTGCTAATTTGAAATGACTAAATCAGGACGGCTTGACAGGGCTAAGTGGGCTAATTACCCCAAGCGGATATTTGTTCTTCGATTTTTTTGGACTCGGTCCATATCATTACTCTTGTTGTTGATTTCGATTGGTGCACCTTGATTGGGATAGCCTCCCTTAGACTCGATATGGGATGGTTGGATGCGGTGGGCAGTCATGGCTATGATGCATTACCACTAGCCCTGTAACCCGAACTGGTATTATCCTACCTTGGGCATTGCCCCACGTGCCTTGTCATACTTTTATCCCTATACGAGAACCATATGACATTGGTTTAGTGTTGTCGTATCATGGTGCATCCTTGACTATCGACGTATTGGTGGTGTCAAATGCAAACTGTACGACAATGCTTAAAAACGCGTTAAGGGGGATTAATGTAAAGCCTTAACGCTAAGAAAATATTTATTTTATTAATTAGACATTATATATATGGCGTATTCTACTACATATAAATATTTTGACGGATCCTTAAGAGATGAAAAACCCTATAACGTCTCTTGAGTTATTGCACGCACGTTATACATTGGATAGGAGATATGAAAACCCATAAGCATCTCTAATGCCGTGACACTCATATTTTATATGCGATATTGATTTGACTTACATAAGGATATCTAGTCCTAACTCGAGTGTTTTGTTCTTTTCATTATGCTCGGGTCAGTCCTGAGTTTTTCAGCTTACTGAAGACCTATTCTGGAGAATAAAGACGAAGATTTGGTATACTATTACTATTATTATTCCTGCATCATGTTATCTGCTGCATTACTTTATTCATTCCTAATGTATGTACATAACTCTGGTAAATGTTTTATAGATTATAATCAAATGTATGTTTTAAATAGCTTCATGAACTGTTTATTTGATTATTATATTTTATCGTTCCGCTGCAAGATTCTGTGTTTGTTTTCCTCTTCTTTTCTCTTATTTTCTTATTTAACCCCATTAACAATCCATCCAGTTGAATGGTTTGATTTGACATGTATGGTTTATTGTCGATTTATACTGTACAAAAAGGTGGGTCATCACAATATTAGCATTCCGTTGTGAGATATTATCAATGTCATGGTTTAGTCTTTTATTCTAATTTTACCCAATAATCTGTACTTTTGGGTATTTCCTGACTGAGTCAGTAATCTTATTGTATGATTTTTATTTCTAACTAAGTTGCATTACTTTGTCTATGTATGGAAGTAAAGCTCTGTTTGATAAACAATTTTCATACGAAAACTTAGGAAACAACTTCACAAATACGTTCACGAAAACCTTAACATACATTCTACACAACTTAGTAAATAAACAACTTAAGAAAACTTAACAAAACAACTTAGTAAACAACTTATCTAAATAACTCAAGCGAACTACCTCATGACTTCAATAAACATCTTAGTAAACAAACAAACAAACAAACCACTTAGACATGCATAACTAAGTAGTCCTAACATTCCTTCCTATGTGCACTCATAAGTGGTCAACCAATTGGTCACGTAATTCAAAATGTCCTACTTGATCTTCAATATGCTTCACTGTTGAAACATATTCCTCCATCGGGTTAATGTTTCTTTATGGTCTGTTATTTGAACCCTTAAACATGGTAGGATAATTGTTTTTTTGTTCTTGTATCCACCTCCTTCTGACTCTACAACCATGTTATGAATTATGATACATGTATATGCAATCCCATAATGAACTATTGCACTATGAAATCAAGGTTTCATAAAATTTGAACATTTCTTCCAAAACACCGAATGTACATTTGATGTCTTTTTTGTAGCTTGCCAATTTCTCCATGAAATACTTCTCCTTATCATTTCTTTAGGTTGTCTCCACTTCAGATATGTGCCATTTTTAAGGTGTAACAACCTGATATTTCAACCATTCACATCCGCACATGCCGGACTTGAATTGCTAAAAACATCAGATTGTTAATTTATATTTGGCACAACTCAGCATATACGGTAAATAAATAAATCACACAATGTAACGAACCAGGATTTTTAGAAATTAAAATTTGAATATTTAATTTATTTTAAATATTAATAAGTGAATTTATAAGTCAAATAAATTTTTATTTGAATTATTGGATTTAATTGAATTATTAAATCAATAATTTAATATGTTAAATTATGGAAATAATTGAAAATTGGGTTAAATATGATTGAAAATGATTTGTAAAATTTTATTTTATCATATGGAAGTTAGAAAGATATTTTAGAACTTTTAAAATCGAATTAAGAGTTAATTTGTGAAAATTGAATATTTTAATAATTAAATCGACTAGTGAAAATAGTCAATTTTTGAACAGTCTCAGAATTGAACGAAACCAGTTCCATTGGATCCGTAATAGTTAGTTATTACCGGATTTCAAATTTCGTGTCAATCGGAGCTATCGTTTGATCGTGGCAGCTCGAAACGCATCGAATTATTTTTAATTTAAATTTGGCGAGTCAAAATAGCCATTTTTCAAAAAGTCTCGGATTTCGACGAAACCAGTTTCATCGGATCCGTAATGTGATATTATTGTAAGGTTTCAAATTTCAAGTCAATTGGATTTACCGTTTGTCCTGTACAAATTAAAACGCCTAGAAAATCGCTTAAATCGGTTTAATTCAAATTGAGCGTTTACAGCCATAACTCGCACATACTTCCGAATTAGCTTCCGAAACCTGTTCCATTGTGTCCGGAACGCGGGATAAACCCTAGGTACATCAGTTTCGGCGCCTAAATCGGAGTTCGGAATTTCCGGATGAATAGTGTCGTTCAAAACTCTATAAATACACACCCACACCCTTCATAAATTAAAAAAAAAAATATCAAAACCCTAAAATTTTAACCCTAGCCGCCACTTATTCAACCAAAGGCCAGAAATGATCTTCCTTTCCCCCTCAATCTCTCTCAATCCGTAAAGAATTACGCGAAGTGCTCAACACGAAAGTCGAAGAGCTCGACGAGAGCTTCGATTCCATACGGTGATGATCGAATTTGGAGCGACGATGGAGGAGCTATGGTGGGCCGTTTGCTACAGGTTTGGCACGTTTTCCTAGGCACTAGAGGTGGCCGAGCTCCACCATAGGGGGGCCGAACATGGTGGAAAAGATGAGCATCAATTTGCAACTCCCTGATCAAAGTTTCATGAAGTAAAAATGGTGCAAGATTTAACCCTAATTTCTTGTATTGGGTTCGGTTTTGGAACGTGAGGGCCTGTAGGTTTTGCGTGGGGAAGATGATGGCGGGGGACGGCCTGATGTGGTTAAGTTTGAGATGGAGGGCTGTGATTCGATTGGGTATGAAATTATATATATAAAGGTTGTAAATTTAGTTATAAAATCGTGTACAATCTTATAAAATTCATAACTTTTTCATACGAGGTCGAAAAAATGCAAACTCAGTTGCGTTGGAATCGTATGGACGAGCACTACGCGATGGAGTTGGTTTGGAGTCGTTTGGAGTTAGTGAGAATTTTGGGTAAAATTAAACGTCTGTTTAATTTTATTCGAAATAAATCGCTAAAACGGAATTTAAAACCAAGGTGAGAATTTCTCACTCAATCGAATCAGTTTCGGTTTTATTTTAAATAGTTAGATTTAAAATATTTGAATGCATGTTTGAATGATGATTGATATCTATTGATTGTTAAAATAGACATTATACGCCGTTAGTAAGCGGATGTTATTTATTAAAAACATATACCGCGAATATTTCATAAACAGTGAAATTGGTATTATATATAATATCAATATATATATATATTGGCATATGTATATATTGGAGTTGATTGATTTCCCGTATTTTTTAGCGGATGAGACCCTATTACGCCGTTATTAAGCGGATAATATTTAATAAGAACATATACCGCGATAATTTCGTACTGGAGCGAAATTGGTATTGTGCTAATGTTTTTGGATGCAGGAAAACAGGTTGGAGGGATCCAACTGGATTCCTCAACGGTATTTATTAGATTTTCAGATATTTTGATATTTGATGGATTATCATATCGATATATGATGGATCGTTGTTGTCGTGATTGACTATCTGGTATGTAGCATCATTGGACCCAAGTTTTGGAATTTTAAAATGATTATAAAGTGATTTTTGAAAATATACAATATTTTTGGAATTGATCCATTTTAAATAAATAAACGTTATAATTTTCAAAGTTATAAAGTTATGATTTTGTGAGAAAATAGTTAAAAGCTGATTTTTAAGAAATGTGAATTAATGATTTTTATAAAATAGTTTAAATTGGATTTTTGAACATATTATAAAAGTTTAAATATAGGATTTATAAAATTTGATTATTTTATAAATCAAGAGAATGGTGAAATTATAAAGGAATTTAAAGACGTTTTAGAAGAATAATATAAATTGATTTATATTAAGAGATTTATAAATAGATATTTATAAATTGAAATATTGACATTATAAAACGAGTTTTTATAAGTGTTTGAATGAAGTAAAAATGAATTTCATTAATGAATGAAATTTATAGGATTATAAACAGTGAAGTTATAAATGAAATTTTATAAACAGTAGGTTTATAAAATTTATAAAGTTATTGAAAGAATGGAGTTTTGATAAATAAACGAATCTTATAAGTTATAAGATTTATAATTATGAAGTTCAAAGGAACGATTTTAGTAAACGAATAAATTATAAGTATTTAACTTATAATATGAACGTTTAGTTTATAATTTAGTTATAAACTGGAATAGGTTAATAAAGGAATTTATAAAAAGGAAGTTTTTATAAATAAATAGAAATGGAATTTATAAACGTTGTTTTATAAATCCGCAAACAACTTATTTTGATAAGTTAATTGTCATAACTTATTTAATGGAGTTATATTCACATTTTTGAATAGTGAATAATCCTTTGAATTGAAATGAATAAAAGAATGAAATTTGTTAACGAAGTTTATTCACGTTTTTGAATAGTGAATAACACGTTAAAGAAATTGTTTTGAATGTGATATTTCAAATAGAATTAAAACGATCTAACGATGTTTTAAAATGTGTTGAGATTCGAAACCATAGATTTCAACATTCATTGTTGAAATAGACGTTTTCGAGAAATAAAAGGAAATAGTGGAATATAACACTGTTGTTATATTAAATGATTTCCGAAAGGAAATGTTTTGAATAGTATTGGGATTTATATATCTATTTTAAATTCGAATCCCTATACTAGTGATTTTGGGTTATCGTAACGATGTTTTACGTAACATTCGTTTTAGCCCAAATAAATATGTTTAAGAGAATGATTTCCTTAAAGAATGAAATATATACTTAATTTCGATTGAAGTATACTGAACATTTTCTAAGTGTTGAAAATAAATAGAATTTGTGAATTACTTATGAATAAATAAGTATGGAAATGTTTTCCAATATAAAGTGAATACTTTGAGAATTTATCTTTTTGAAGATAAATTGAATTGAATAATTGAAAACGTATATGCATGAATATTTTGGATTATAAATTCACTAAGGAATTTATAAAAGAAAGTGGAATTGGTTTAAAAATAAATATTGATTTATTTTTGAAGTATGAAATTATATATCTAGTGAAGATATTTTGGAAAATAAATAATTTGGAAAATTATTTGGAATCTGGTGATGTGTGCATATCAATTGATAGTTCAATAACCGACTATCAATATTTCCCTTTGAATGGGTATTTGATGTGATTTGTTTGAATGTGAATGCTACACTTATTTTTAAATAAGCGCTCACTATTCGGGTTAACCGGGAAAGGACCATGGGGTCGTATAACCCATTCCGAATATGTGATACGTCGTTATGAATTGCATTTGAAGATCGGTGTTGAAGACCGAGTATTTGTGAAAGCGATAGGATGACCTATCGATTGTCTCTGCACTGGGTAGCTCCTGGTATAGAGATCTCCTAAGTGATGGGAAATTCGATCAGGATTGTGAATATCCGGATTGCAAGGACTTCTTGTAAGTGCCTTCGGTTCTGTTCGAGCCCGGAACAGACTTGTATGGATTGTATGTCTGACATTACAAGTTGAGATATAAAGCCGATTTCTTTCAAATATATTTCTGTTGGTGGCGGAGAATTTATTCTTTAGCTTAACACCCTTCTCTGAGACGTACGAGCTCAGGGGTTATGTAGTTGAATGTTATCAGCGATATATTCCCAATTTGGTAATGTGATATGCTGAGTGATGCTGAAATGATCATTGTGTTGATTGTTGTGATAGGATCGTTTATTTGATCGTCTATCTTAGTGATCATTGTGTTGATCATTTGTTGACCCAAAGCATGGCTTTTGTATAAAGTATGTTTTTGTGGACGAAACTTCGTCGAGCCTCACACCCTGTGAATGGTCAAAACAGGAAAGAAGCAGCAAGGTTATGAGGGGTAGCACCCTTTAGGATGTGTCCATTTCCTTCTGGAAAAGGGTGGTATCATGGTATGGAGCCCAGATACTTACTCATGTTGAAAACACTTTGTTATGATTGTGTGAATAGATTACGAGCGCTCGGTGATAAAGGTCCCAAAGGACCGGGGGATGGCATATTCGGTCAGTTGTTACTCAGTTAGGGGTAACCCGGCCTTGTGTTGGTAGAGATCCGGTTTGGTTCTCGGGGATGTCCATCCAGAGGCATTCTCATGTGGCAATGGGAAGTTCCTTGGCCTGATCATTCGTTGGAAATCCAAAGAAACAATACGTGACTTGTACGGTTTTAGTTGTATAACCTGCTATGGAATGTGGCGGTAACCTGCTATTGAACATAGTTAGCTATAGTAGGCATACGATAATGGTCGTATGTTGGCTAAGATTTATATTCTACTTTCGAAATGAATTTTTCCTACACTATGCACTAATAATAATATCAAATGTTCTTTTTAAATGCGTATCAAGCATCTTTGACTATCATAAGGAGAAATCTCCTCCGATTCTGCGTTTGCATTGTGTGTGTGTGCGGGAGGCCTTATGGTAGTCCCATTTTTTTAAAAGCATTGCGAATTGAATTTAAAAATATCTCTCTATTTTGATTTTAAAGATAAATAAACTGTTTTGAGTTCTCACACCAGTCACATGACTGACTTGGAGTTTATTGTTTTCCTTCCTAAACTCTGGGTGCCCACCAATTTCCACACGGGCAGTTAAGAGTTAGGTTTATCAGGATATTCTGGATATTCTGGAATTGCTGGAGGCAAGATGGATGGCATGGCGTTTTACTACTATATAGTATTTCTTTTTCCGCTGCACTGTTTGATGTTGTATACTCTGATGATATGATGTAATGTAATGTATAAAATGTAATAACTGATATAGCTCTTTGTTTAAAGATTATTCATTTATTATTATATGTTGTTCCGCTGCGAATTATGAGATTCTGATGTTGTTCTGTTGTTTTCTATTCCGTTCTATTCTCTTTTCTTTCTATTTTAAAATGATCTATTTTCTTTCTGTTCTATTTTTTTTTCTCTATATTTTCTACCTTATCTATTATCTTCTTTTCTTCTCTCTTCTTCTGCCTTTTTCTTTTCCTAAATTTTTCTTAAAACCCATAACTATTCGGTTTTTCGGCAACGAAAATCCACGTACGTTACAAACAATCACAGACACAGAGTAATATAACAATAATGCAGCGAAATAGATAAATAGTAGTTCATGAAGCTACTATATAAAGAGTTAGAAATAAAATACAGTAGAATATCTCAAATACAATTGAATCTCAAATACAAACTGACGACATCTCTGAACAAAGCAAGTGGAAAAGTTGAAAGCTAAATCGATAGTTGGATCTCCAAGAAAAGCTTCAAACTTCAAAGGTGAGTCTCAAATGTTGCATCACTCAGTCTGACCCAAGCGTAAAGAAAAATACAAAACGCTCGAGTCAGGATTAACATTTCTATATCAATAAATCCAACTCAAGTGAAATATCAACTAAAATACAAGCAACTCAAAGGATGTTTAGGATAACCATCCTCTAAGGATCCGTAGAACTATCTACAATGTAGAAATATACGCTATTAACAACTAAACATCATTATAACACCTCGGTCGTTTCAAAATAATTTATACTTTGAAACTAAAATATCATTTCAATTCCAAATGTATCTATTATACTGATTTCAAATACAGATTTGGACCATAAAATATTAAATTCCAATATATTTCAAAGCTTTAAATCTTCAACATTTTCAAACTAAATTTAACAGTTCATACAGATCTTGATTTAACTTCATTATTACTTAGTCTTAAAATATTCACTTAATAAATTCAATACTATTTAAATAACCTTAAATTAAGTTTTTCTAAATATTTCTATCAATTTATTTGAACGTGAAATATTTATTAAATTACTTAAATCAAAAATCAAGTTTTAAAATCATCTCTTCAAATTTCAAATTCAATAGTTTCAAATCGATTTAATTAAAGAAAATTCTTAATTAGATACAATTTCAAATAATTTTTAAATTTATCTTTCCAACCTTAACTTATAAAATCACTATAAAATCTATTTTTTAAATATAGATTTTAATAAATACTTAAACATATCATATATATTAATTAAATCAATCTTAATTAAATCAAGTATTATTATTAAATCTATATATAAAATAACATTTATATGTATAATATTTTAAGAATTAATATTTACTAAAAATATATATTTATTTTCCAAAACCATGGAAATTAATTTCAAATTATTTATATATAGACCAACGGTGTCTTTATAAAATTTTCAGTCCCGTGGTCAAGTGATATGGATATTTATCATTTCAATCCGCAATTTAAATAAATACGGATATTTATAACATTTCAACCTGCAATCCCAAGATTAATTCAAATGAAAATCGCTTGGGTTTATCATTTCAACCCATAACGATTTTCTCTTATTCTACAAATCTTTCGGGTATGTATCATTTCAACACGTAGTGAATTCTATACTAATAAGGAACTTACAGAGTGATAACAGATATGATACTAATAATAACAAGCATATATCATCAATAACAATATAATATAAACAACATGATATGGTGTCATATCCCACAGGTGAACAGTTACAGATAGTAGTATACACAACAATTTAAATAACTACAACAGCATATTTAATTTGTCGTTTCTATTGAAATCAAATTTAATAAATATAAGAACATTAATCGTGAGTGTTTGCTCACCTTTCGAGGCTAGATAGATTTGACAAAGAAATGAGCTACGGATTTCAAAGCAACACTAGATGGGAACGATTTCGACGAACAAAGCTGATATATATAGGTATTGATGAGAACAAATCAGAATCAACTCGAAAGAAGCAACAAGGATATATATATTTATTATCATTATTTCCATGGAATCGATATTTAATTTAAAAAATATATTAAAATAACACACACACACATATATATATATATATAAAGTCATTGTTCCATTAGACACATATAATAAAGTCAACATATATACATCATATAATTTGAAATAACTACATATATATAGTTTGAAATCAACACTAATATATAAGTTAACGAATATAAACCAGTACATATATAGATTGTATATTTATAACTAACATGAATATACTTATTACATATACTGTAAATAAAATAAGAACTAATACAACAAATATTTTAAATTAACATATCTATGACTAAAATATAACTCATCTGTAACATATAAAACATATATAAATATATACATATATGAACAACTAACTTTGAAATACTACCAACTGTAACGCAAGCTGTAAATAAATAAAACTACATAAACATCTTTATAATATAATGCATATAAACTGAAATATAACTTTAGCATATTATAATAAGATATACAGATATATATATATATATATATATATATATATATATAATAGACACACAAAACTGCTATATAAGTACATACTTTATACTTGAAGCATAACAATTGTTATATAATGTACTTATATCTATATAGACAATATATAACAAAACAGTTATATAAAAAAAAATAAACGACACTTTAAACGATGTTAAAGCAGCATCTATATAATAATATACATAATACGGTACACATATAACTATATAACTACATAATAATATACTAATATATATAATATGAACTTATAATTGTCAGTAGCAATTCTATACTGTATACATATATATTAATAACAAATTCAACTATAAACAAATTCACATAACACTGCCTAACCAGATTAATATATAAACTATATATATAATTACAAGAATCGATTTCATTTAACATTAAACTTATAATCCTGCATATAAGGAAATATATATATTTATAAAATCACAAAACAACTTATATATATATATATATATATATATATATATAAACAATAACTACAGTAACTGAAATATTTAGCAATTTGCCATTTATATAACTAACTATGTATATGACAGATTGAATACTAAAACTAAAATCTTATTATACAATCGCACTTAACAATATAATATATAAATAAATTTATAAACTATATATGTATAAACTAATATATATATATATATTCATATATATATATATATATATATATATGCGCACCTATAGAGATGCTCAAAGGAGGGAGGCAGCAGGCCATTTCAGCGGTGATGCGCGGAGGATAAAGGAGGTCGACGAACGGTGAGCGAAGCAGCTTGCAGGGGTAGTGGCACTCTTGGACGAGGGGGGATGCCGGTGCGTCTGTAGTGGGTGAGTTCGGCTCGGTCGCAGCACATGTGGGAGGTAGAGGTTGTGGTAGTCCGAAGAGCACGGCTATGTCCGGGCGGAGGTGGCGAGAGGTGCAGTTTCTTTTTTTGGTTTCTCATGGGTTAGAGGTGGGGATTGAGGCCGAGTGTTTGCATGAGGTTGGCATGGGAAAGTTCGGCCTAGATCTGGGTGCATGGAGGAGATGCTAGAAAAGAGGTGAGGGACCGAAAGAATAAGGGGAGAGGATGATAGTCCAAGAATTTTACATGCAACCCTTTATATATATTTATAGGCATGAAATGATCTCATTTTATATCACTCTCCTTTTTTTCTAGAAGCAAATGAATACGAATAGGGTAGAAGAAGAAGAGTAGGCTAAGGAGCTGTGATAAGGAAATAAACAGGCTAAGGAGATTTTAAAAGCAAATCTAAATATGACTGCCTATATTTTTTATTATATATATTTTTCAAGGTAACAGCATAAGCCAGATGGAAAAAATGAACAGTCCATTAAAATAATAGATGAGAATAGGGAATAGAAAAGGTCCAAGAAATGAAAAGGCTAATGAATACACACACACACACACACACACACACACATATATATATATATATACACACATAAACATATATGTGTGTGTGTGTGAATGCAAACAGTGACAATTAGTATTCAATTCGGCAAATAATGAAAAGTTGGAGACAGGTTGGAATCATTTAAAGCAATTAATATTTGTATGCACAGCACATTTCAATATTTGAAATCGAAGGAAAGTTAACGGTCACAATTAAAGGTGTCGTTACAACGAATAGTTTATTATTTTCCATCGCGTACCGGTCCTCAACATATAGAAATGAATATCATGGTGATCAACGCGATGAGACGGGCAAGAGGAAATAGAAACATCTGTGTTAGGACCTTCCTATCAAAAGTCCATGCGGACATCGATATACTTGCAATTCCATACGGAAAAATCCAAACGGAGCTAGAAACGTCCGAATTTCGCAAAACGAATTTCGCAGTCAGATTCAAAGTGTTCTAAATAAATTTTCTCATGTTGACATATTTAGGTTTTGAAAAACTTTAAATTTGATTGTTATTAACCAATTTAAACTGAATTTCTAGCGACTGACTATATTATTCGACGAAAATTTGCCATTTGCTATTTCTAGATGGACACATAGCAAATATCAAATTTCCATCATAAATTCTATTATTTGTTTAAATGGTAGAATTCAGTTTATTATATTCAAAAGAAATTCACCTTTATTTAATTTCAAAATAAATTATATTTCAAATTACCAGAATTGAATATACCATAGAGATTAGTAAGGCGAGACGATAAAAACGGTACACAGAAATCAGTGATACGATTGAATTATAAAAATTCGAATTTTCGCTAGCGAAAAATGAAGTTAAAACGCAAAAAATAAGATCGATGGAGCTATAGAAGTCCAAATGTGATGAAACGAAATTTGATGTCTCACTCAGAGGACGATTTACAAATTTTCTATATAAAAATATTCAGGTCGAAATTATTTTATTACCATCATTTTTTAACTGATTTGAATTGAAATAGAATTTCACAATAAAATAAACATCAATATTGTCAGATGAAAATTTACCAGTTGCTACGTTTAAATATACATATTCTAAATAATAAATTTTTATATCCAAATTTTATTGTTTAAAGTTTCACAAAATTTCAAATAATTTAATAAATAAAATCACTAAAATTTATGGGTCGTTACATAAGGTAGTATCCCATTTAATACATGACATTAGCAACTTTGTATTCAACGTCCTTTGACAGCCCATTGGCTGGTTTCGAAAATAAGTATGTTTGTTTTAAAAATTTGAAAAATGAACCCGGTACTCCAAAAAATGCATGCTAAATCCAAATATCATCAGATTCTATAGCTTCTTAAATCATTGTTAGCACCTTTTTATGTTCAATGAACATTCCTATAAAAACATACGTAAATTCCGACCCAGAAAAGGCCCTTCGAAACATAGACTCAATCCAAAACTCGCTATTGGTCGGTACGAAGAAAAATAAAAAGCTATTTACCTACGCATTCAGAACTAACAAGCGAAGGATAAAATATAATAACAGAAATAGTACCTATTTCATTATAATTCAAATGTCATAAAATCCATAACACAGTACCAATAGCAACTGTCACATATTTTTAGTACAACACTTTCAAAATATAAAATTGTATTTCAATGGTTACATCGAAAAAATAACATGAATAGATAAATAGATAGACTGCCACACGATTCCTCCTCGCCTCCACCTTTAGCGTTACATTTCCTATCCTGTGTTACAATGAGAAAGGACTCAAAACAACATATGTCTGTTGAGAAAAATATTAAGCCTCGCTGTAATAGTATTTAGGCAGTATAATTTAAATAGTAACATGTATTTCATATATTAGCATTATTCTATTCCTTTCCAACTTTAAGCCCTAAGGCTTTTTTAATTACAATTCCATAGTTGTTACCCTGACAACCCAATAACTCATATCTATCATCAGTAATGTCCTATCGATGTAAGAGATAGCACCCAAGCCTTTTAGTATCTATTTAATGAGAATTAGATAAAATCTGACCATTTAATACCTTATGTAAGGCAAGTACCCCGTCATTTAATACCTATCCCAAGGCGGACTCATCACTGGTACTTATCTAGCTGACATTGTACCAAATCTTTTTGGTCACTTAATACTTCATATTGAAGCGGACCCTTTTCAAGATATCCACTACCGTGCCTAACCTTAACCTTAATCTCGACTATTTATTACTTCCTACATAGGGAAGAGGAGGGCCCTCACATAACCACTTAATATCTTCAATCCTAGAACTAGGTCCGTCGTATTAGGACCTGTACCCCACTATGACGTCTCGCTTTAGTCTGACTATTTGTAGTTACAAGTAGCCAGATTATCCAGGCAGATTTAACGTAAAGAATTTAGGACTAACCTCGCATCATCCATAGTTACATATTATAGGCGATGCCTCACATTAGCCCCAAAGTCACACTGTTGGTAGCCAGATTAGCTGGATAGACTTCTGTGCTCTTTTGACTGACCCACATCCTTATAACATAGTCATAACTTATAATACACTCATAACATATTATCACATATCTCTTCGTATCCATAATTAAGGCATTATAAGAAAACTTCTTATTTCGCCTCTACAATTAATTACTTTCCTAAAGGGGATTTCAGTAATAATTAATAACCCATTAACTATGTTGTTAATATGTTATAATCTTCCACTATTTATGCTAATATAAATATAGATATAAACACGCACTTAGTAAATTTCTAAGCGTACGAAGTTTACACCCTAAACTAGCATCTAAATGTCAAATCTTCAAAATTATACAAGTTCCAATTCCATATTAACACATCTGTCATAAATCTAATATCCAAACCAAACTAATAGGCTTATATGGAAACAGAATCCAAACCCATTTAATTTACATTAGAATAATGGAATAAATCAGTAATAGAAACCCACAATTTTACGTATTTTTACGCTCTATTCAACTTCTTTTTACATGAAATTAGATAAAGGAAATTTCTATTCAAATTGCAGAATTAGATGGTGCAAACTATGAATAGGAATTCATAACTTACACACCATTTCCTAATCAAAACCGTTAATCGGATCCAAGGAAAAATGAAATGGAATAGAAGGAAAAAAAATTGAAATTGCAAATATACACAACTTCCGTTATTTTAATGTAAAACAATTGAGATTCCGACCTAAGAATTGATATTTCGCTTTAGGAAAATTTTAAGGATTTTAATGTGATATTTTCGTAAACCAAATTCCTCAAGTCATATATCAAGTCTGACCACACTATTCAATTACTAAAACAGAAAGGCAGATTTCCACTCACAACAGGTCCTTGGCTCTTCCTCTTTTTGGATTTATCATGCTTTCAATAATCTCTTTTAGATCTCCCCTTCTAGATATATACGCTTAAGGAATTAGAGCAGAATAGAATTAGAAAATAAAATAATAAATATCTGGAATCTGTTACCCGAAAACTAAAAAGCTTTTTTGAACCTTTGAAGAGGGAGACCGACAGAGCTTTGCTAGTTTCCCAAAATAATGTGTGAAAACAAGTGGGAGGCTAGACTTTTATTTATAGTGGTTGAATGCAGCAAAACTGTCGGATTTAAGTCAGTTTAAAATAATAAAAAGGAAATGTTCAATATGCAAACAAATCCTACCCATCACTTGCTCATCAGTCGACTGCTTCTACCTGTCCGGTTGAACGCTAGCAGTCAACTGGCCTAGGATAAGTAGTCAACTGGCCTAGGATAAGTAGTCAACCGGCTTGTTTATTTAGGGAACCTTTTTTAGTTGACGTTGATTTATTTCTTTTATTCCTTAATTACTCCTTTAATGTTAATGTAACCGCCGAGTCTAATTATTAATACTTTTTGACTTTAAAATTTGAGAATTATTTATTTATTTGAAATTGAATTTTACTTAAATTATTTAAAATTCTAAAACTTCAAACGTCCATAACTTTTCCATTTGAGCTCCGTTTTTGGAACATCATATACGGAAATTGATCAAAAAATCACTACGAATGCAACGGCATAACTCCATGGTCAAATTCTAACTTGTGTAAAATTTCCATTTTTAGCCTCATCTTATTTAACTAATAAATTAACTTGTTTATTTCTTATTAACTTTTTACGAGGTGTTTTATTCTCCCTCTTAAAAGGATTTCATCCTCGAAATCTTTCCAAGGGACGGACAGCGTAACGCATAATGAACATCCATGTTATACAACCATGTTATCCAAAAAACCATCTACTCAACCAAAAGTCCAATAATGTGATTATGTATGCAGACATACCATAAGTGAGCTCAATCCTAGCATGAGTGTATGAACATGACATATGAGCATACATGAAAACATCCTAAAATACATAAAATTTGATATATGAGTATGAAGTGACAGTAATAAATGTGGCAACCATCTTCTACAATCTAATCTTGCAATCAGGATGCAACCAAAACCTAAATTTAGAGAGAAAAGTTTACCAATAAAAAGCTTAGGACAAGAAGTCCTCATGCTTTCTACCGCATTTTCCCTCCATTGTACTCAAACCATCCTAATTTTTCTGTTGCGGAGCCTCCTAGTTATGTACTCCACAATGCATGCAGTGGCCGGGATGCTATTAGCTCAATTTAAGTGTCACTCAATTAATCAAGCTCTACCATAGTGGTTGTGCTATGACGGCACTTCCTCAAGTGTGAAACGTGAAAAATGTCATGGGCTTCTTCCAACTTATCCGATAACTCCTCATGGTAAGCAAGGCTTCCTATTCTTTTCAAAATTGGAAAAGGCCCAGCAAACCTTGGTGCCAACTTTCCCGAATATTCAAGTATTATGACCTTTTTGGAGGGGAATCCTTAATGAACACTATATCTCCAACCCAAACTCCAACTCCTCTTTTCACTTATGTGCATTGGATTTTGGAAATTTTGCACTGTCTCTATATGTTGCATAATCAACTCTACCTTTCTCAAAGTGTCGCAAAATAAATCAGGCTTGGGTAGAATTTCGATTGTGGTTCCCCATTAATATTTGACGATTTGCATGGCCTCACATAAAGCACTCATAAGGTGTCATACTAATCGTTGCTTGGTGAATATTTTTATACGTGAATTCTGCTTAAGTTAAGTATGTTCCCAATATCATACAAAGTCCATGACGCAAGCTCTCAACAAATCTTTCAAGATCCTACCGACCCTTTCGGTTTGACTATCGGTCCGTGGGTGGTAAGCAATACTAAAATTCAATGAGATTCTTAAAGCTACAACAAACTCCTTCAAAATTCACTAGTAAATAAGGGGTCCTATCACTAATAATGCTAGTCGGAATTCCATGAAGTTGAACCATCTCTTTGATGAAAATTTATGCCAGAGATTTTGCGGTCCCATTACTTCTAAATAAAATGAGTGCTTTTTAGTGAACCTATAACATCATTGCCCTTTTTACTTCTAGGCAACCCATTTATGAAGTCCCTCGATACATGCTTCCATTTTCAAGTTGGAGTTTCCAATGGAGCAATTCTCTAGCTTTCCTTGCTCAGCCTTAATCCTTTGGCACATCCAATGGAAACAAATACAGCTGCTCACTTCTTCATCACTAGTCAATAGAAAATTCTCCCCATACATCTTATCTCCTCTAGAGTAAATGGTCACTCTTAAATGGTGACACTTCGCAAGCTAAAAAATATTTTCCTAAAGTCCTAAATTATTTAGGATTGAAGCATCCTTTATCCCAAGTTACTAACTTAATTTCCTCATTCCAGTCTTACCTATAGTTTATTGCTAGCTAAATGTCCTTATAAAATTCCCTTATTTACGTTATTCCTCAATACATATATGTTTATCCAATGGTCTAATCCCATCCATAAAATCAACCCACTGATAAAACATGGACATATCTCATACCATATCATACGCTTTTCCAATAACCTGAAGGAGACAACTAGTAATTACAACCCAAAATTTCTACAAAAAAATTTGCTGGAAGCTGTCGTAAATCATCAACAAGTGTAAATAATGTCGTGGTCCTAACACCCCTTACTAAATTAAGATGGACACTTCTAATATGTCATTCCACTATTACCCATTTTTCTTTTTTCCTTCTTGGCTTCTAACAAATGTGATCCATTCGTTACTTCAATAAATATACCCGTAATAGTTGATCATTATTGTCAAAATTGTATCATCTCTAATCAGTCCTCATCTAAGTCTCTTTAATCTTTTACAAATTTTAAAATCCATTTATTACTCTGATTCAATTCCTTCCTAAATGCCATATTACATTCCCTAATCGATCCTTATTTAACTCTTTTTAACTCACATTGATTACAAATTTAATGCCCGCTAAATTTGTAATCAATGCCTATAAATCATAATTCATTAATTACTAACAAATGCGTATATAGTCATAAGTTATGCTATTTACATAAATTTTTATTTTTAGTCATTAGGCACGGTTATACGTGTACATATATTTCTAACTACTGATCTCTAAGCTAGAATATTCATTTCCATATTTTAATTTATCATAGCTATCCTCTTAAAAAGGATCGTCGTTATAATTTTCCTTAAATAATCACAAATGAGATTTCTTCTTTGTTTGAAATTACAAAAAAATATTTCTTTTCTTTTATTGAAATAAACAGTATAAAATATGAAAAAGAATATTCATATCTTACACATCTCTTTCTTTTTTTGGTATATCCCTTGTTAATTGACATGATACATTTTTATACATATTTTGGGATCGGATAATTTATGGAATTTACACCGAACCCGCTTCAAATAAATTAAAACATAGAAATTCACATTCCAAATCAATTAAGGCGGCCTAATTTACAACCCAATTATAGATCTTGAATATCTTTACAACTTTACCAATATTCTATAAATTAACACCTGGGGCTGATTTTAAATTTCTAGATTAGGTTGCATATACTGTTACTATTTTGTTCATATCCTAAAACCCTTAACATTTCTTACCTAGATAGTGATCCCTCTCTGCTCCATAAAATATTTTTGTTTAGTTTAGCCTCACCATTCTTAAAACTTAAATATCAAAATCATAAAGTACCTAATCTGAAACCTTTACATTTGAAAATATAAACTTAGAAACCCCTATTCCGCTAGTATGTGATGTTTGAAATTCATAAATTTTCTCTTCTCACAAGAAAACTTTCAAACATATTTTCCAAAAGAATTTCCATCTTGCATAAAATTTTAAGGAATCGAATCCCAAAAGAATTTGAACACCATATTTTATTTTATTCTATATATTTATTTTATATTTATTAAACACTTGAACAAAAAATTTCAAAAGCATTTGAACTCCACTTCTCAAAAGCATTGGAACAAAATTTTCAAAAAAAGTCCACTTTATTCTTATCCCCAAATTTAAAAATTCAAAAATTGCTTGGTAGAATAATTTGCCTTCTCGAAGACTTTTATCTCACCGACTTACCTCTTTATAAGTAGGATTTTTAACCGAAAACGTTTAAATACTCAATTATTAAACCAAACTATTATTAAATCAAAAATTCAAAAAGGATTGCTTGATTCCAAAAAGGAGCAAAATAATTTCCTTCTTTCAAAAACTTTTTACATCAAATATTTATTACTTTGAAAGTTGGTCTTTGTTAGCGCCAAAATTGGTCACTAACACCCAAATCCCGATGAAAGCACCTAATAACAGTCACAGATAATAGATAGGATGTATGTAGAGAGGATAAATATAAAGAACAATAAAAATTAAAAAGAAAGCAATAATAACAAAGGATTTATAGTAGTTCGGCTGACTCCGCCCTATGTCCACTCCAGAAATTTCTTTTTTATTGATATAAAAATTAATTACAGGTACAATGCAGTGTTTTTGAAACAATAATGACAGAGTGCCTTTGTTGAGACTAGGAAGGGGAACGGAGTCCAGATCCTCTTTTCTGAAGCCCCACATGTTGTATTTATAGGCAAAGCCTAGATTACTGGGCTTCCTAAGTGATACTAGCCCATTAAGACCACAGCTGAGCCTACACCCTTCACACGATCGATCCCCGGTCCTCAATAAGCCGACCCGAAGTAGTTAGGGTACTGACCCAAAGTGACCCTAACCTCGACTCGAAGTAAATTTCTTAGCGACTCGAAGCCAATTGCTTGCCAAACTGGAGTTAGATGAGTGCCGATCTCGATCCACTCCATTATGACCGAACCATCTTCATGCTGAGCCAAAGCCTTTACTACACTAACCCAGTGTCTATGCCCGACCGACCCAAAGCAAGTCGAACCACTACCTTATGCCGACCCACTCGTGAATTCCAGCCCGCCGAACCACTCAACCATGTCGATCCATGCCATCCTGCTGGACCACCTCAGTCCAACTACCTTGGCCGACCAACACATGGTCGACACACTAAGGCCGAACCACATATGCCAAAACCACCAACGACGAACCATGTCTGGCCGAGCCACTCTTTTGCCGACACATTGCCATCTTTGTGTGCCATGCCGAGCCACCATACTTGGAATGCTACACCGACCCATAAAGTGCCGGTGCATCTTGATTATGCTGACCTGGAGCACTCCTCGAGGCTGATCTACATTCTACCGAACCACTCCAGTATGACCAAACCACCTTCTTACTGATCTACTTCTCCACCGATCCCTAAAGCATCGAATGCTGACTTGAAGCAAGTGCCCCTCTAACTCGAAGTAACCATCCCGAGGACCCCAAGAATGTTGACTGCCGACCCGAAAGTATGCCCTCTTTGACTCGAAGTAGCTACCATGAAAACTCGTATTAAACCCAAATACGAATCGAAGCAAACTCCAGGCAATTCACGATAACTTGACTTTTTGTCAAAACTCGCATTTCAAGTATCCCAAGCCTCTTGTCCCTCTACTACGCCAAATCCCGGCTACATAAGCATGTTTATCATCCGTTATTGGTTATTCATCCGTCCAATTGAACCAAACCCATCAAATTCCAGTCTCGACAAATGAATAGTCGATTTAGTTAAATCTATTTGTCTACGGTCTTACCAAAAGGCAGATTAACACTTTCCCCTTAAAATACACCTTGCGGTAGGAAGGCGTGTTTTCAATAGCTTTGAGTCCAATATCTGAGGTCTATGTTCCGTTCATTACCATACCATTATATCCATGATTCAAGTCATCCTACCCAGGTGCTATTTCCTTATCCAAATCGGTGATTGCTCCGTGTCGATATCCAATTCTGAGTCTAGTAACCAAATCCTTAGCCTATTCCCTAACCATCCGAACCCGTCAATCGAGTTTTAATCCATCCAAATCCAATAACCAACCCATGACCTTTTCGCTTTTAAATTTAAATCCATAGACCTCGTCGGGTTTCTTTATCCAGTTCCGGCCTCGACTCTATGGTTAAGGACTTTTATATTCTCCGGCCTCGGCTCTCCGACCAAAGATTTTTATATTCTCCGTCCTCGGCTCTCCAGTCGATGACTTTCATATACTGCATCCTTGGCTCTACGGCCGAGGGCTTTCATATTCTCCGGCCTCGGCTCTCCAACTAAAGACTTTTATATTCTCCAACCTCGGCTCTCTAGAGAAGGACTTTTTATATTATCCAGCCTCGGCTCTCAGACCAAGGACTTTTTATATTGTGTTCGAGTCCATTCTATCGCTCTCCGACGAAGGGACTCATAACTTCCGATCACTGCCCCGTTCTCCAGTCGGGACCGTTATCATAAGACCCGTCTTATTTATTACATTGATCCAAATTCAATCATTCAAAATAAAAGTTTCTACATCCAAGGAAAACCAAATAAATGTTTGTACATCCAAAGGAAAAATCATATTTTTTAGGAAAACAAAAGGTAAAACAGGATTTCATAGACTCGAGCAACACGGTTTATCATCATCTCAGAGCATAGCTAGGGACAGTTCTCGATCTTGTACATATGTAAGTGATTTTGTCGTATTACTTCGAATTCTATTATTTATTCAAAGCCATAAATTTATTTATTTGACAACAAGCCGAAGTGCCTAGATCCAATGCCATCTTCGTTCGAGGTGGGCGATGGCCGCTCTTGTTCCATTGCCATAACTCTATTCCTTACATACTACTGTAGATGACCATTCCTTACATGCTTCTCAATGATATCTTTCAAATGCCTACAGTCATTTGTGTTGTACCCATCCAGCTCATGTAATAGGCAATGCTTTCTCGATGCTCGCTCGTATTCATAAGATTCCCTCGTTGCCGACCTTCGATGTTGGAGGCGCCCTCGAGTATCCAAGTAAATTCTTTTTAGAGTCTCGGTTAAATCTGTGTAAGAAGAAAACTTTGACTCCCTCCGAGGCCTTTTCAAAGTGCTACCGTTGTCATTTGTTTTTCGTTTTCCTTTATCATTTTTGTTTGGATCCTCCCTGGGTGGACCTCCACCCCTTACTGCATAAGCTTCAGCCTCTCTCCCTTCTCTCTCAGCCTACACATCCTCCTGCCTTAAAAACCTCTCTGCTTCATAGTAGAACTCCCTGAGATCCATCGATGGATCCCGTTCCAATGATATCTTGAAATTCGAATTATCTGCAACTCCTGAAACTGCTGCCATCAAAACTATCAATGGATCGAGTCGATCCACCGAAGCCACTACCGCATTGAACTGGTTAAGAAATCACTGAGCGACTCTCCTTTCCATTGTTTCATCGATGTCAAAGTCATCACATTCTTAGGTCTGACTATATGGTCCTGAAACAGTCTCATAAACCTTTCAATCGGCTTCGTCCATGTGTTTATAGAGCCACTCTCTAGCTGCCTGAACCATAATGCTGTTATATCCATCAAATACAAAGGGAAGCATCGTGCCATCACCTCCTCCGATGCCCCCAATACTTCCATATGCCTCATGTACCTTGTCAAGTGAACAGCGGGATCCATTCTTCCCTCATACATCTCCAGTGTTGGTAGTTTGAAATCTAGCTGGTTCCTAGCTTGCATGATCGCAGGAGCAAAGGGACTCTTATTCACATCCTCTAAGTCTCTATTCAACAATCCGCCTCTCATGGCTCACTTAGTCATCTCCGCCAACCTATCACTTTTACCGAGCTATAGTCCTTGTCCATGCCACCCATCTACCCCCCGAGTCCATGAGGGAATTCTGGAATCTGCTTTCTCGAACAAGTACCCATTCCTCTATCAAAACTGTGCTGCACAGATCCAACTGATACTCTACCCGGCATTAGATCAACATGCTCTGAGGGAGTTCCCCTAGCTCTGGTGCTGCTCCCGATGGTCCTGCTTTATTCTGAATTCTAGTTGCTCCATTCTCCTAACCCCTATTTTCAACATCTCCTATAGTTGCCAAACTTTGACTCTGCACTCCAACTTGTGCAACTTGTCGAAGCAGGTTCTACATCATCTCCTCTTGTATTTTCAGCATCGTTTCCATCTCATCTCTGGTGATGAAAATCGAGGCCTGATTAGCTCCCAAGGAAGCCTCCTGACTCCCTTCATGCTAACTTCTTTTTGTCCTCTATTTCCTAATTGATTGCTTCGCTATGGTATCCAGAATCCAAGTTCTTAAGCCTTTAAATCCAAAATCCTAGCTTTCTAATCCCTGAGTTCATCTCTCAATGAAAGCACCAAAATGTTAGCGCCCAAATTGGTCACTAACACCCAAATCCAGATGAAAGCACCAAAGCACAGTCATATATAGTAAAGAGGATATATGTAGAGAGGATAAATATGAAAAACAATAAAAATTAGAAATAAAGCAATAATAACAGAGGATTTATAGTGGTTCTGTTGACTCCGGTCTACGTCCACTCTAAAAATTTTCATTTTATTGATATGAGAATTATTACAGTTATAATCCAGTGTTTTTGAAACAATAATGATAGAGTTGCCTTAGTTGAGACTAGGAAGGGGAACAGAGTCTAAATCCTCTTTTCTGAATCCCTACATGCTGCATTTATAGGCAAAACTTGGGTTACCAGGTTTCCTGAGTGATACTAGCCCACTAAGACCATAGCCGAGCACACACCCTTCATCACGACCGATCCTCGGTCCTCAATAAGTCGACTCGAAGTAGCCAAGGTACTGACCCAAAGTTACCCTAACCTCGACTCGAAGTAAAGTGCTCAGCGACTCGAAGCCACTTGCTTGCCAACTCGAAGTTAGATGAGTGCCTATCTCGATCCACTCCATTATGACTGAACCACCTTTTTTCCGCCCGAAAGCCTTCACAACACCGACCCAGTGTTTATCCCCGACCGAACCAAAGCATGTCGAACTACTACCTTATGTCGACCCATTCGTAAATTCCAACACGCTGAACCACTCAACCGTGCCGATCCACGCCATTATGTTGGACCACCTCAGTCCAACTACCTTGGCCGACCAACACATGGCCGATCCACTAAGGCCGAACCATATATGCTAAACCACCAATGCCAAATCATATCTGGTCGAGCCACTCCTTTGCTGACCCAATGCCATCTCTATGTGCCATGACCAGCCACCTGCTTGGAATACTATACCGACCCACAAAGTGCTGGTCCATCTTTATTATGCCGACCTGGAGCACTCCTCGAGGCTGATCCACCTCTATCGAACCACTGCGGTATGACTGAACCACCTTCCTATCGACCTACTTCTCCGCCGACCCACAAAGCATCGAACGCTGACTCGAAACAAGTGCCCCTCTAACTTGAAGTAACCATCCCAAGGACCCAAAGAATGACGAATGCCGACCCGAAATTAGGCCCTCTTTGACTCGAAGTAGCTACCATGGAAACTCAAAGTAAACCTGAATACGACTCGAAGCAAACACCGGGAAATTCATGACAGCTTGACTTTTTGTCAAACTCGTATTTCAAGTATCCCAAGTCTCATGTCCCTCTACTATGCCAAATTCCGGCTTCATAACCATGTTTATCATCCGCTATTGATTATTTATCCATCCAGTTGAACCAAACCCATCGAATTTCAATCTCGACAAACGAATAGTTGATATAGTTAAACTTGTCTGTCTATGGCCTTGCCAAAAGGCGGGTTAGCAGTCTTTTAATTCGAAAACATCTTCTATAACTTAAACAATGAAATTTGGAGTAGATAAGATAAACTTCTATCCCATCATTTTGCTATCATATTCCCATCAATTCTTTCCTATGTTATCTCTAACTAGATTGCTAGTCCTATTTCAATCAAGTTCCATTTCAATTTATCCCCTTTTCAAAAAGAATTTATTATTTCAAAAACGAAAAATCCTTGACTCGAACCAATGCTCGGTTCTAAATTTATTTCAAAAACAAAACATAACCCCTTTATCTAAAAATTTTAAACCACAAATGTTTTGACTTAACCCATTTTTAAACTAAAAGTTTCAACAATGAAAACCCTTTTTGTAACCAAAGACCTTTTATTGAAACTTTTAACTCGAAAAAAATTCAAATTATACATTTTCTTGCTTTTTCAAAACAACAATGCCCAAATAAATCCTTTGGAAAAACCCATTTAAAACATTTCAAAGAATTTTCCAAAAACTTTTTATCATTTTTTTCACAGGGTTGGATTTAGAAATTTATTTTAATTGTCCTTCTTTTGAACTTTCCTTCTTTCCTACGCAATCTTTATAAAATTCTAGTTATCTTCTTGCGGTGATTACACCTTCTGGGAACTTGTTTCACTCCTTCTTCACATCTTACTTCACTCCTATCATTCCTTACTTCTGGATGTTTACAACTTTGCTATCTTATAATATTTAATTACTATCTAACATGTTTATTTTCTATTTCTATAATTGTCGATTGTCCGTAATAAACAATTATTATCCAAACTAGACAATTTCTAAAGACATTTATTTATTCTTTCCCATTTTCCTATTATGGCTTCCTTATCTCTTCATGATTACCCTAATAATCTCCAGAATCAGTCTATTTATATCCTTACTAAATTCTTGTAACTCCTATATATTGTCCTATTAATTTTGAAGTTACAATCTTTTCCATCTAATGTGAATATCCCTTACTTATTACATGATTTATGTTAACTTTTTAATTACATCTAATGTGAATATTGACGTGTATAAGGAAGTCCAAATCCAACAAAGTAGTCAAGTACCATTCAGCTTCTTGGGTGCTTCCACATGTTTCGGCCATGCTCTTCTTAGTCCAGTCTGTATGATATGGTTCTACCCCATGGTAGGAGTAAATTTCACCCTATGTATTTTCCAACTCATAGGCACCTCGTCCATCCTTTCGAAATATGGTTGCAACTACTTCTATAGTCGGAATTTATAAGTGTGTGTGTATATATATTTATTTATATATAGTAGGATTTTGAAATATATTTTCAAAAATAACAAGTGCGCCTCTTACATGTATAACTATCCCTGTTGATCGGGTAACCTAAGCTCTAATACCAATTGTAACAACCTGCCCTGAAACAGACCTAAATTCCGACCTAGAAAAGGTCCATCGAAGCTTAGACCTATTTTAAAGTTGGCGGTTAGTTGGTATAAAGAATAATATAGAGCATTTATATACACATCCAAAAATTACAGCGGAAGGATAAAATATAATAACAGAAACAATACCCATTTCGTTTAAAATCCAAAGGTCAATAAATCCATAACACAGTACCAATAACAACCATCATATATCCGTAATACAACATTTTCAAAATATAACATTATTTTTCAGTAGGTACATCAAAAAAAATAACATCAATAGATAAGATAAATAGATAAACTATCACAAGATTCCTCCTTATCTTTGCCTTCAGCATTGCATTTCCTAACATGTGCTGTAATAAGGAGGAGTCAGAACAACATATGTCTAGTGAATAAAAATCTCCACCCTTACTATAATAGTACTTGGGTAGTTTACTTTAAATTGGAATATGTCTTTTATATATTAGCTTTATTCTAAGTCTTTCCAACTTTAAGCCCTAAGGCTTTCCTAATTCCAATTCTATAATAGCTACTCTTACAACTCGATAACTCATATCTATCATCAAGAATGTCCTATCAATGTAAAAGATAGCACCACAAGCCACTTAATACCTTTTTTTGTCAGAATTAGGTAGACTTTAATCATTTAATCCTTATTTATGGTAGGTCCCCCTCATTTAATACTTATCCCAAGGTGGACTCTTCACTAGTACTTATTTAGCTGACATTACACGGAATCTTTTTGGTCACTTAATACTTCATACTAAAGTGGACCGCTTTCAAGATATCCACTACCATGCCTGACCATTAACCCTAACACCGACCATTTACTACTTCCTACATAAAGAACAGGCGAGCCCTAACACAACCACTTGATACCTTCAATCCGTAAAGCAGGTCCATCGTATTGTGACCCGTACCCCCATAGCAACGTCTCATATTAGTCCGACTATTCATAGGTACCACTAGTTAGAGTAGCTGGACAGATTTACGCTATAGAATTTGGGAATAACATCGCTTCATCTGTAGTTACTTCTATAGGCGATGTCTCACATCGACCCCAAAGTCACATAGCTGGTAGCCAGATTAGCTGGGTAGATTTCTATGTGCTTTTGGTTGACAATGCATCCATATAACGCGGTCATAATTTATAACACTCTTTTAACATATTATCACACATCTCACCATATCCATAATTAAGGCCTTATAAGAAAACTTCTTATTTTGCCTCTATAATTATTTACTTTTCCTAAGATGGAATTGAATAACAATTAATAACCTATTAACAATGCTATTAATGCATTATAATCTTACATTATTTACATTAATACACACAAACACACATGCGTGCGTGCGCTTAATAAATTTTTAAGCATGCAAAGCTTACCCCTAAAATAGCATTCAAATATCAAATCTTCAATATTATACAAGTTCCATTTCCATATTAACATATATGTCATAAATCTAATATCCACAATCAAACCAACAGACTTATATGGAAATAGAATTCAAACCCACTAATTTACATTTTCAAATGGAATAAGTCAATAATTGAAACTTACAATTTATATACTTTTACGCTCTATTCAACTTCTTTTTACATGAAACTCGATAAAGGGAATTTCTATTCAAATTGTGGAATTAGGCAGTGCAAACTACGAATAGGAATTCATACCTTACACACCATTTTCTAATAAAAACCCTTAATCAAATCCAAGGAAAAAAGAAAGAAATGAAGTAGAAGGTAAAACATTGAAATTGCAAGATATACATAAATTCCATTTTTTTAATATAAAACAATTGAGATTCCAACCTAAGAATTAACATTTCGCTTTGGGAGAATTTTTGGGGTTTTAATGTGATGTTTTCTTAAACAAAAATTTTCCAAGATATATATCAAATCCAAACTACACTATTCAATTACTAAAATAGAAAAGCTAAAATTTCCACTCACAATATGTCCTTAGCTCTTTCTCTTTGTGGATTTGTCATCCTTCAATAATCTCTTTCAGATCTCCCCTTTTAAATATATATAATAAGTGATTTATATATACGTATTAGATTTAGAAATTGAGGGATAGAAGGAGTAGAAAATAATAAACATCTGGAATCTATTACCTATAAAGTCCTAAAGAACTTTTCTCAACCTTTGAAGAGAGAGAGAGAGAGAGAGAGAGAGAGAGAGAGTGATAGCGCTTCACTAGGTTCCCAAAAATAATGTGTAAATGAAAGTGTAGGGACTAGGCCCTTTATTTATAGTGGTCAGAATACACCAGAACCATCAGATTTAAGTTAGTTTAAAATAATAAAATTAAATCATAGCCGTCACTTGCTCATCGATGGACCGCTCCTACCTTAGGTCGGTCAACCGCTAGCCGTCTACTAGCCTAGGGTAGGAAGTCGATGGATTTGTTTACTTCGAGGCGCATTTTAATTGCCTTTGATTTATTTCTTTATTCCTTAATTACTCCTTTAATGTTAACGTTAATTTTAACTAATCTCCAAGTCTATTACTGCTACTTTTTGGATTTCAAATTTAAGAGTTATTTATTTATTTGAATTTAATTCTATTTAAGTTATTTTGAATATGAATACTTTAAACGTTCATTACTTTTTCATTTGAGCTCCGTTTTCAGAACATTATATATGTGGAAATTAATCGAAAATCACCATCAATGCAACGTCCTAGCATCCATGGTCAAATTATGACTTTTGCAAAATTTTCATTTTTAGCCTTATCCTAAATAATTAGTTAATTAACTTATTTATTTCTTATTAACATTTTAGGGAGTGTTACAATTTCTTTCCAACTGGTTGGATGGTTTTTCCATGCACAACGCATGCAATCCAAACTACCAAGCATACCAGGAAAACCTTTGCTTCTCCTTTCGCTAGTAACTTTGCAACATCATTTGGACCTAGGGTATGTAAGTATTCATCATCGAACTGCACGATCATTGTTTTATAGAATTCCTTTATGCATCTCTAACCCTGTTGATGATGCAATACTGAAATATTCATCTAAGTGATCAGTGGATATTCCATGGCTTAACATTCGTAAAGTAACCGAGATTTTGATTTGTGGTGAAATTTATGTTTCTAATGCTCCATTTAACCTATATGTAAAATATATTTTTTCATGGAGTTTTAAATAAATTTTGCTAAAAATATATAGGCTCATGCGAAAGTGATGATGGAAAGACGTAATACTATAATTTTAATTTTCAATGAAGTAGTCCTTCATTGGCCTTTCATGTCCATCTTTACAGTCTCTCTTGTAGCAACAGTCAAGTCATTCAAAAATGCTACCACGGTAGTTATTGATTGCTTCTTCTCCAAAACAATAAGAATATCCTTATGTGAGATGTTGCATTTGAAATTCAATGGTTTGATTGTCCAACTGTTCTTTCTTGTGGAACTTTTACTTCCTATTTTAGTTGTAGTAGAAAAGGTAAGGATCCATTTTTGTTTAGATTACTTTGTAATTTGATTCTTGGTTTGCTTATCTTTTTTTAGTTGTGTTTTGAGTAGTTTAGAATCACAATATATAAGTGTGGGATGCAATAATCCATTCAGTGGCTATAGATTTAATAGGATGTATGATGGGACAACCAACTGAATGGCTATAGATTGCACATCATGGCTATAGTGTATGATAGGACGCCATTGAGTGGCTACGGATTACACAACATGGCTATAGTATACGATGAGATAAATCATTGAGTGACTAATATTGCACAGCACCGTGTGTATGATGGGATAAGCCAGTGAGTGGCTATAGATTACACAACATGGCTATAATGTAAGATAAGACAATCCATTAAATGGCTACAAATTGCATAATATGGCTATAGTCTACGATGGGACAAGCCATTATGTGGCTATGGACAATACGGCATGGCTAAAGTGTACGATGGGACAAGCCATTAAATGGCTTACACAACATGGCTACATCTATGTCATTATTCCATATATTTCTATTTATTGTATTTATTATATGTATTTTATGAATGATATTTGTTCCATAGGTTAGTTGCAGTAGACAGTCATAATAAATAGATTCATACTTAAACATAGATAAACGTACATTAACACACACATAAACATACTTAAACATACAATACATTAGCATAAGTGGACAAACACAGAAAAAATTAGGATATGTTAATGAGGTAGACTGTAGATATCGATTTTGTTCAAGATCTCCTTGAAATTCCAATGAGCTTAGCCTATTGCGAAGCGCTGCTATTTCTTGCTTAATTTCTATGGCGTGTTCTATGGCTCATCAAGAGAAGGGATCGTTAATCTACTCTGATAACCCACAATCGTTTGTAAAGTTGGAGCATTTGTAGTGGCACCGTCCAATGCCATTTCCACTTCTTACGATGGAATATGTAATCATAACTCCACAAACAACAAAGATTGGAGGAAAGTCAACCTCCTATAAAGTAATACTCATGGCTACAGTAGTGATGATAAGATAAGTTGTTGACAAAAGATGCACAACATGGATATAGTAGTGATAATTGCTGCAGTAATATACTCATAAAGTAATACTGACTATAAATAATGAAGTATATAACATAGAAAAATGAATATTAGGTCTACATAAGAACAACGTAGCTATAACATTGATGATAAGAACAGTTGTTGACAAAAAGTGCACAACGTGGCTATAATAGTGATGAAACAAGTCATTGAAAGATATCTGCCAAAATTTCTATAGTAATATACTCATAAAATAATACTGAATATAGATCATAAAGTAATACGGACTATAAAACTGAATGTAACATGATTCAAAATTCATAGATGGTAAACATGACACGAATCAAAATGGAAAGCATGAATAACAATGAATATGACATCAATCATAGTGCATAAACCTCAAATAACACTGAATATAGCATGAATCAAAATATATAAATGATGAATATAACACGAATATGAACTTAAAGCATGAACAATAATGAATATGACACATTCACAATACATAAAAAACGAATAATACCGAATATAACATCAATCAGAGTCAGTGCATAAAATATGAATATGAACACTGAAATATACATCATGGGTACATATAACCGAAGGTACATTAAACACACCGCAAGTCACCTATACGTGAATGGGGAACACGACGCGACGTGTCTAATGGTTGTCGTCTCTACTAGATAAGTGATCATAGTACAGACTATAGTCAACAAATCTCTTCAGCTCTGCATCTAGCTTAGTTTGTAGATTTGTCACTGCTTTGCATATCGGTGCATTGCATCCTCATAATAATCAATGCTACGTCTGTACTTTATATATCCATTATGGTAGAGTCCTAGCTACATGTTATACAAATCACCATACAATATTTGGATAGGATCTGAATACTGGTCGTGTGCAGGAGGATGATACACGTTAACATAACGTCAGCTGTAGAAGATGTGGACACATCCACAGTCCAGCCAAAGTGACTAGCAGCAGACGCATGATTTGTACATGATAACCTTGGCTAGGCAAGGTAAGATCCTCGATAACCGAAGGTGCTATCCCATGACGTATAATAGCTGACCCTACAAAATCTATCGACGTTGCATGAATAATAGTATCACTAGATGCAATGTAAAATCAATGCCAAAAATCAATGTATTGTGGATCAATAATAAAAAAATCTCTCTGCTAGCCACCAACATGTCACTTTCGCAATAACAAGCTGATCTGAACCATAAATTATACATCGACACGTATGAGGGTGTAGATCATCAAAAATATCATCAAATTCATATAAATATCTCCAACACCTATCACTGAGGTACCAATAAGAACCAAACACTACAAGAAATGATACAAGAGGAAATCTCTGCATGCTAAACAACTTAGCAACTATAAAAACTCAAGCTCGATAGAGTCATCGGTATCAAATGGATGCCATATCAACTACCCTCTATACATTCTCAAGTCAATCAAGCTATGGAAAACCGCACATATATGACGACATTCATTATCCCTAGTCCTCCTGTTATTTTTACACCAAAACAATAAAGGAGGGAAGAAACTAAACATATCTATACTCACTTTTACGAAATGGAAGTTATCGGGATACTCGAAATACCGATACTATAACTCCAAAAAACCAAATAATGAAATCTATGAATCTAAAACAATGCACTATGCATCCAAATATCTATAATGGTATGCAAGTATAGGAGTACACCATTCGCACATGATAGTGTAGTCAAAATCCAATCCAACAACAACCATAATATATGTGACTTACACATTGTTGCTAAAGGTACTAAAAAACATATTTCCCATAAGGTATAGAACAAATAGTTGAGAAGCTCTAAATCATGCTCTTATGAATACGCTACCAATATGTCATCCATGGCAATTGTAACCACACCGACTCTGATTGCAGCGACGGTCTGATAAGAGGTCGGTGAAGTATCTAAATATGGAAAAATGTGATAAAAAACCATGAGATCGCGCAACTTATTATCATATTGAAGCGATGGAAAACTGGCCACTTCAATGCTAATGTCAATAAGCATATAAAAGTCTAATGGTGTAATCCCTAACTCATCGCAAGCAAATTAAAAGGTACGGGTGGTTTTATACCACCGCAGAGCAATAGCAGCACGTAATTGAACATTGCTTTTAATAATATTATCGTTGCTAAAATATTAAATTACATAACAATTTAAACTAAACTACAATAAATTATTGATTTTTTTAAATTAAAAAAATTATTAAATTACCTAAAAACAATGAAAACCAAGCTCATGTAGAATGCTACAACTCTAGGAATATTTACCAAATGCTTGCAAAAATACTTTAGGGTATTAGCTAATGAACCATGAGAAAAAATGTCCCGTGACTGTTTAAATTAAACGAATTCTTAAATGTACATTATAAAAGGATAATCTATTTTAACCGTGCCATGAAAAAAAAGATACTTACAACTAAGCTGGTCTATAACTTACATGCACTTCCCCTTCTAAAAGTACCTAAAAGTTGGTAAGAACCTTATTCGCACTCAAGTTTGAATCTTCAAAACCACTAAGCTTAGCAAGTCTATCTAAAACTGGCATATTATCATTTGACTCATGCCCACTCGACCACCTCTAGGGCCTTCACGACCCCACCAACCTTCATGACCGCATTCACCTCTACTCTACTAGCCGATATTTTCGGTGGCTTCAAGCGGCTATCTATTCCTTACTCATGTTCAAAGGCACAATCACATTTCCTACTCCACGTTGACCACCACCATAACCGTTATTGCTGCTACTTTCTCCATGCATGAACTTCTCGGAAATTTTTTTGAGCAATCTAAACATTTCAACAAGTGTCGGTCTAAAAACAATGTTTAATTTGTGTATTTTTGCTTTGGTTTTGGAGGTTTAGGTGAGATAATGGTAAAAATGGGGAAAGCTATCTCTTTCGGCCGAATGGAAAAATGAAAATGAAGAAGGGGAAAGGAAAGGAGGCAATGATTAGGGAGGGTTTAATAATCTAAAATGGCAGAGACTTCGTCGTTTATATTAAAATAGTAGAGACTCCACTGTTTTAACTAAAACGATGAAGTCTTTTCCATTTAAACTGTGTTGTTTTTTAAAAACTAGTTTATGACTAGTTAGGGGTTATATAAGCACGTAATTGGTTCGTTCAATGCTAAGTGAACAGGTTCATTATTGATAATGTTACCCGTATGGACCAATACTTCGCACACGGGCTCTTTGTATTATTGTATGCGTTGATATTTTGTTTGAGCCATTAGTTATACAAATTGAAAATTCTTTCATATGGTAGTAATCTTATGAGTGTAGACATGTAAATGGAAAGGGAGGGCATTTTGGAAATTTCAAAAAGATACCAAGTAAATTATTTCAACTTTCTTTATTAGTAGTAAAGATATATGTATTATACATGTGTATTTTTAATTAATTAGCTTATCTAATTAATTCTTTTATTTTATTAATTTTATTAATAATTAAATTTTAAAACTAATTTAATAACACTTTCAAACATTTCGAAAAAATTATATTATAACTTTTATAATATGTGTTTTATTTCAAATTCAACCTTTAAATTTAAAATTTTTATTTTTATTTAAAAATAATTTGAAAATCTGTATTATAATATTTTTCTTAGCTTAAATTTTAAATTTTCATTTTAACTTCAAAACAAATTTGAAATTAGCCCAAGCCTAATTTAAATTGGACTGTTTCCATAAAGGATAACCTTCGGACTTACCTCATCCTTTCGGGACAGGTCAGTACCTATGTAGAGCAGAGTACTTGATTACCCAAATCCATCCTTTTGTGATATTGATTTGACTTACATAAGAGTATCTTAGTCCTGGCTCGATTGTTTTGTTTTCCATTATGCTCGGGTCAGTCCTAAGTTAAGGACGAAGATGGAGATTTGTTATATTATTATTATTATTCCCTGCATCATGCCATTCTACTGCATTGATTATTTATCCCTGATGTATATTTGTATATATAACTCTGATATATGTTGTATAGATTATAATCAAAAGTATAGTAAATAGCTTCATGAACAGTTTATTTGACTATTATATTTTATCATTCTGCTGTGAGATTCTATTTTTTTTCTTCTTTCCTTATTTTTTTAATTATCCTCATTGATTATCGATTTTCTGGATTATTTACGTTGGACATGTGTGGATTATTGTCGATTTAAACCTTTTGAAATGCGGGTCGTCGCAGTTGGCATCAGAGTTTTGGTTTAGCGATAACCTTAGCTTTGTGGGGTTTGACTCATTAGAGGTAAGATAGTAATACCCTATGATGAATCAGTTTAAGTGCATATATATGAGAGAGCATACTTGTTAGTGTAATAAAATATTTTATATTGTGTTTACTTATTCGTTGAGTTGTTTATGAATTCTGGTTGATGCGTGGGACGTAATGTTATCGATAAGGATTTCTAAACACTTAACCGAGGGAAGTCGATATAATATTTTTATAAAATAGGGTAAATGAAATAATTTACTTGAATTATATTATATAAATATAATGATAATTTTTAATGAACGATGGTTGTTAGGAGATGATAATATTTAGTTATCATCGATTATTGGTTGAATTAAAATAAAACGAATATTTAATGAATTTTATTTTAGGAAGCATTTGATTGTATTGAATCTAAATACAATAAAAATTGTTTGAAATAATAAAAATGTAAAGTAATGAAATATTTTAATAGTGAAGAAATGGAATTGTATAAGCTATATTATAAATAGAAGGGTTTAAAAAATTGGGAATTTTAGAATTTAAATCTCCTTGTTTTCAAAATTGTTTTCAAAGCCTTCAAAATTAATAATGATATTATTTGAAAGTGTTTTGACGAGAAATACATTTTTAAAGGATTTTTGAAATAAAATAAAAGCACTAAACTCACTGTAGTCGCTGGAAAATAATTCTAGGGATGACTGCAACATCGCCTGTATTCATTTTCGAGTTTCTGAGTGAGAATTACTACCAAAAGGAATTTATTTTCAATTAAAACAAGTTTTGATTGTGGAAAAAAATATTCTAAGTATAATTTGATAAATATATGAAATAATTTTGAACTTATTATATATAAGAAATAAGTTTATAACTTATAGATTTGAATAGGAAAGTAAAATTAAATTTAAACTGTTAAACATTTTAGTTAAGCAAACAAATAGGAAATTTGAATTTGAGATATGAAATAAATAAATAACTTAAGAAATGTTAATTAAAGTAAGTTAATGTAATGAAGTAAATAAAATGAAGTCTAACTAAAGGAAGCTTAAATATAAATGAACTGTATTTGAAATGAATTAAATAAGATAAAATGAATTTTAAGTGAATAAGATTGTATAACTTATAAATTTGAGGAATATTAGGCTAAAAACAAATTTTTAAATTTGTTAAATGTGAATGATAAGAGAATAAAAAGTTTAACTTAAAAAAATTAAATTAAGTTGTTATAAGAAAATGTATAAACTTGGTAAATGTTCTAAGAAAGTAAACAAATGATGAATAAATTCATATCTTTGTAAATTGATTGAAAATCAAAAGTAAAATTGCAAAAAGGTGTTTTGAAATATAATTGTAACTGTAAGAAATGATTATTAATTAAAATAAAACGAACTTAAGGAATGGATGAAATGAGTTAAATAAAGTAGAATTTAATTTGGAATAAAGATGAACTAAAGTTGTGAGATGAGAAGAATAAACGGAAGTAACTAAACTAAAGTAAAAAAATGATATTAATTGTGATTTAAATTAATAAGGAACTTGAGTTATAAAATGAAATTTTTTATTATTAGTGAATGAAAAAAAGAATTAATTGAATAAATCGATGAAGTAATTCAGTAAATTGAATATGGTTTGAAATATTGTTGATGAATTAAAAATAAACTTAAGTTATGAAGTAAAAATCATAAAAATGAGCTTTATAGCATAAATTGCTTATATTAAAGTTAAGTAAAAGTTTGGAATGGTTGCTTGAGTAAATTGTATTGAATGAGATATGCTAAGCAAATAAATACGAATAAATGAATACAAATGAATGGGACGAAAATTCATTGGATGATAAATAAAATGAATGTCATTAAAATAAATGTTAATCAATCGAAAGTAAATCGATTGGATAAAAATGTTAATCAATCAAATTGAATGCAATGAATATTGGTTGATTGAATATAAATGGATTAAAACCAAATTAGTTGAATGTAAATCGATTAAAAGAGAATGAATTGAATATAAATCCATTGTATGATTAATGAAATGAATATTAATAGGTGAATGTTTGTGACGCCCCACCTCTATACCCACGTTAGCCAAGAACACTACGGTGTAGTGCTGTCAACTAGCACGGAGAATAAGGCTGTTGAGGAGCGACCATCCATGTGATTGCTTATCACACGGAGGCTATAAATAATCTTCGGAAACAAACATAGAAATAAGCATAACACAAATCAGTCACAGACATCCATATCACAAAGGCGGAAGAAGATATGAATATATAACTAACATATGAAAGTGTACATCAGAGTAGTGGTCAAAAAGATCCACAATAATACAAAAGAATAGCAACATGTGCTATACAAAAGAATACAACTATGAGTCTATGTCTCAAATGTATACAACAAAAACTGCTAATCTAAATAGTTAGCCAAAAGTCAGAGTAGCAAATCCGAGGAAGAAGTCAAGCAGAAGCACCTGTAACATCTCGGTCTGACCCGAGTATTATTTAAGAAAATAATAAACGGATTAGTCTAGCTATAAATATCAGATGACATGGTATAAAATAAAAGATATGACATAAACATAAAATATCCATACTGACATACTACTATAAGTGTGCAAATGATGATCAACAGAAGATCAATCAATAAGAGATAAATCGATATCACAAGAATCTTCTCAAAGATCCAAAGAGGGCATCATACCCTAAACTTGTATTCATAACAAGTCAATGACATAAATTCCAGAAATCAACACAAGAAATCCAGAAATCACAGAAAAAGGGAAAGAGGCCTATCACATGACGGTCCGAAGACCATGGGGAGCTACCCCATATGGGTGAGTCGGAATCACCCAGATGAGGTCCAGGCTAACCAAAAAGCAAAAAGGCATGTGTGAGTGGAATCACACAAATGGTATCTAGCCTAATCTCGCAACAAAAAGGTATGTGTGAGTGGAATCACACAAATGGTGTCTAGACTAACCTTGCGGACAAAGAGATATGTGTGAGTCGGAATCACACCTATGAGGTCTAGTCTAACCTTGCAAACAAAGAGACATCGCACAATTGTTGGTCTAAATCATAAAATGATCGTCATGATCAACGAGAAGTGTCAATTACAATAAGCTGGTAAATATATGAGCTTAGCTTCATGTCCCATAACCACTAGCTTAATTTAAATATTTACGAACAAATTGTAGATCTCCACTAGAAAATTGTCACAAGAGATTCAATCGAACAAGTCCAAGAATTAACCGACAAAGTAAACGCAAGCGTTTCATACCACTTGTTTTACTAAGCCGTTTAATTCAATTTCTCATACGAGTAAGGTAAAGGTTTGAATATACTAGTAGATTGGAAAACGGTTTAAGAAAAGAGCTTTGTTGTTGAAAATAGGGTTGAAATCATTTTGTTGAAAGAGTTTTGATATTTACTACTAGTATTGAAACCTTTGTATATTTTAAAGTGACAAATCACAAAGATGATTGTAGTACAGTCGATCATCAAAATTCACATACGAAGACGTGAATAAATTCCAAAGAAATCGATAAAGAATCCATCGAAATAGATATTCAAAAATCCATACAATCGACCGAGAAGCCCAAGATAGCTTGTCTCGAAGAATGGTCAACTCAGCATCTCAACAAAACAAGTTATGTTGAACGTTTTTCAGATAAGATCCCCAACGGAGGGGGGGTCCAGGGGGTGGCAAACCCCCAAGGTGGGGGTGCGGGGGCAACGCCCCTGCTACGGGGTTCGACCTGCCCGGTCAGGTCGCGGGGGTCCAGGGGGCAGCGCCCCCGGCAGGGTGCGGGGCAGCACCCCGACCAAAACGGTATGACCTAGTGAAGACCTAAGGGAGGATAGGATCGAGCGACTTAAGGGGGTACGCGACCTAATGGAACAAAGGCTGAGCTACTTAACAGGGTACGCGACCTAATGGAAAAAGGCCCAGCGACTTAACGGGGTACGCGACCTAATGGAACAAAGGCCGAGCGACTTAAAGGGTACGCGACCTAATGGAACAAAGGCCGAGCGACTCAAGGGGTACGCGACCTAATGGAACAAAGGCCGAGCGACTTAACGGGGTACGCGACCTAATGGAACAAAGGCCGAGCGACTTAAAAATGACAAGGTCGAACGAGTTAAGGGGATTGCTCGACCTACGGCCTTGCGACCTACGACCTAACGACTTAAAGGCTTAAACCATGCGAACGACTCAAGGTCATACGACCTAAAGGGGAACGACCTAAGGTCACGCGACCTACGACTTAAAACCCAACGACCTAATTCCGAAGGCGAACGGCCTAACACGTGCGAACGGTTTTAAGGCCAGAAACGAGCTATTCTCTGAGTGACTTTTCAACGCGAATGACCTAACATGGGCAGAATGACCTAAGTGCAGTTTTTCACCAAAAACACTAAAAATTGGAGTTTTTTCATCAATCCAATCCAAACCAAATGCAAATGTACATGCTAAAGTGATGGGGAATCATTTCCAACAATCCAATATAGTTATAGACTAGAATTGTGAGATAAAAATCTCACCTTTGTACCAAATTTATGAAGAAAAGCTTGAAAGCAATGGAGAAGTAATCACAAGCTTGAATCCAATATCTTCTTCTTGAATTTGGAATTGAATGTTGGATTTGCAAGAGAATTTGAGCTTGGAATATTAATTTTCCCTTCCACTCACCATTAATGCTAAAGCTTGGTTGTTAGAAAATTTATGAAGAGTGAGGAGAAGGAGAGAAGTGGGTTTGAGTTATAATGGCTAATCTAACCCAAAGTCCAAAGCGGGAAAAGTAAGTGAAATTCCACTAACTTCAAACCTATCAATGTTTGTACTTAAAAAAATTATAAATGGCATTTCGAACTCAATGGAAGTGGTCTCGAGTCCTAATTTGACCATTTGCAAAAAGTAGCTTTTCATACCAATATCTGATTAACGACAAAATATTTAAATATAAAATCGATAAATATGCGGGTTGTTAAAATGTTAATCAACTAGGAAGTAAATAAAGTGAATGCAAATAAATTGGATGTGAATGTAAATTAATTAAAACCGAGTCAAGTAAATATTAATGAAATGAATGTTAATATAAATGGAAGTGCATGAATGGAAATGTTGACATTGAATAATAATATGGTTATGAATAAAACTTGCATGAATATGGTTGTTTGAATGTTTCTTTTATTGCATGGCTATGGTTGCTTATATAGTTGTTATATAGTTATGTTATATATATATTGATTTCTCTTTCTATATACATATTCTCATCTATTATTGAGTGTTCAGTAGGTACGGAAGGAAGTATGCTAGCTTTTGGAGCTCGCTTACGCGTATGTTGCTTTTGCTCGCTTAATTATAAGCTAACTTGCTTATAATGCTAATAAAAAGGTTCATATCTCGGATTACATACCGCATCTGATATTATATATTATTTCCCCATGATTGTGATGCCTCATCATTGAGGCGAGATGTATATTATATGATTATATTGATATTCTAAATTTTTCCAATTGAGCCGTGCAAATGAGACACGGCCGAAATTTTCTATAAATCCAGATGTTAGAAAGTTTTTTAAGTTTGAAAATTTTATTACTTGTTTTATAAAATAAGTCGTTAATTTCCGTAAACCGATACCGTAGTGGCATGGTGGGAGCGTAGTAATGGTTTTGTAAATAAGATTTTAAAGTTCTATAAGTTGATAGTTTTGAATAAATTATATCAAGTATTAAATTCTATACTTAGACCCTTTTCGAAGATGAAAAGTTTTGAGTGGGGTAGAATGCAAGACCTATACCTTTGATTGTTGTAGTTATTAAATTTAATGCAATTATTAGATAAGTATGGGTAAAAATTTGATGTTTTATTTATGTAAGTTATTGGAAATGAACTTGAATAAAATATTGAAATAACCAATTTCGAAGATTGTTGGCTATGACAGATATTGAAATGTATTTATAATCAATAGTTGGACTGAATAATACATGTTGACTTCTTTAGTTGAAAATAAACAAATTGTTGATAAGTAAAATTCATTGAGATTTTAATATTGAATAATTAAATTGTTTTAAATTTAATATTGGAATTATTTAAATAAGTGAATCTTGAACTAATGTGAATGAGAATAATATCAGAAATTGATTTAAATTTTATTTAAATTTGAATGAAGATTGTTGACAATTAAAATTGTATTTAAAAGTGAATAATTAGAAATTGAAATTTTATTTTATAATTGACGAGTAAAAATAGCTATTTTGGCCAATGTCTTGGATTTCGATGAAACTAGCTTAATCGGATCCGTATTAGTGAATTATTGTAGGATTTCAAGTTTCGTAGCGATCGGACTTATCGTTTGGCTGTGCGAGCTTCAAACGCGTAGCAATTAATTTCAGAATTCGTTAAAATAATTTGACTTTGAAAAATAATCTTCTGAATATGATCAAATTAGGCCTGAAAACTAGTTCCATTCTGTTCGGAATGTGGGTAAAACATTATGAACGCCAGATGGCACGTCTCTGTTGGAGTTCGAGTTGTTCTGGACCTCACGCTCTAAATCGGCACACAAAACGAGAAAAATAATATTAAATTATTTCTGAAACCTTAGTTCTAAACATGGCCGCCTATTCTCTTCCAATGGATAGAAATTTTCGACCTTCTTCTCTTTTGATCTTCCTCATCCTTCAATGAAATCGAAAACTTCCAAAAGAGAAAATGTAGAGCTCGACGAGCTCTACACATCCAACGGTGGATTTGCAGCATAGTGTCTTGAAATCACCAGGATCTGAAGTTGAAGGTCGTGCGTGTTTTGGTAGCTTTTGGCTGATAAGCGGCAGCGTTCGTGGCCGCACGTGGCGTGTGAGCGGAGCATAGTGTGGCACACATGTAGACGTTGTCTGATCGAAGTCCGACCACTTCTTATTGCATGTGTCTTGAGACCGGTGTTGCATGCATTGTGTTCTCATGTGTGTGCTAGTGAACGAATGTGAGGGAGATGGTAAGATAATTTTTTTATTAATGTTTATGTTAATTATTATATTAATTTTATCAATATTAATAAAATCAAACCTTTTTCATATGAGGCTCGTTTTGGACGAAACAAATTGAGTTGGGATCGTATCGAAGTCGTCTACGGCATGAAATCTAAATGGCATTTATCTAAAGCTGAAATATTTTCATTTTTAAATAAAAGGTGAGTGTTTATACGCTCACGAAGTATTATAATATTTTTATGTTGGTTAAATCTGAAATTATGATGTGGTTTAATTTTATTTATTCTTGTTTGATAAATTTTTGACATTTAAATTGACATCTGATTTAACCGATAGAAATTTGAATTGATAGTTAGATTGAATTTAAATTGAATTAAAATTTAATTGCCAGTAAAATACTCAATATTATTAATTATGAAATTGTTGTGAATTATATTGACTGTTTGGATGATTGATTGTGATGGATGCTATTAGTTGATATTTTGGATGATTTGGATGTTTATTTATTTTGATATATCTTGTATATCCTATACATTATTTACAGTATATAAAACTATAAAATGAATTATTTTGAATAAATTAAGAAATAGGTTGAAATTATATATACCTATGACATTTATTTTGGATTGAAATGATATGTATTCATCCTTGAAATAAATTGAAATAACTGATTCACTTGGCCATAGGATAAAAAATTATACATGGGCATCAGATTTGGTTAAATTAAATGATTTTGAAATATTTTCGATTTGAAATTATTTAAATGATTTGTTTAAAGAAATAAAAATTGAATTATTTTCAAACTTGAGCTTGGAATATTGAAACTTAAATTAGATAACGAGAATTGTTTAGATAATCAAAGTTGAGATTTTGAACTTATAATCGAAATATGTTTTGAATTTCAGAAATTGATTTTTTTTTAAAAGATTGGACTTTTATTCAAACTTTAAATGTTGCTTAGTGAAAGTAATATAAAACTATATCTCAAAATTGAGCTCGGAATTGAATTATGTTTGAAGATTCTGATTTTTATTGAATATTGAAACTTAATTTGATTTAAGTGTTTTGAATCGATATTTTAAAAATCGAACTCAAAATTGATGTAACTTGAAATGGTTTAAATTTGAGAATTGAGTTGAAATTAAATCATTGAATCTTATAGTTGAAATTGAAATTAATTTGGAATTGGAATTGAAATTAAATTGGGATTGGATTGAAGTTTATTCAAGTTGGAATTGAAATTGAAATCTATTGGAATTGAAAGCGAAATTGTATTAATTTGGAATCGAAATTGAATTTATTTGAATTGAAAATTGGAATCAAAATAAAATTTGACTTGAATCGAAATTAAATCGATTAAATCATAATGGAAATTGATTTGAAATGGAAAATTTTGAATTGAATCGATTTGACTTTGAAACTATTTTCAAATAAATTATTTTAGTATAAACTGTTTAAAATCTATCTACTTAATATTCAAATTATTTTGATTTTCCAAACTATTTTACTATATAAACAATTTTAAACACTCAAATTATTTCTATTAAACTATTTTAACTATTTAAACTATTTTAAACTATTCAAGCTATTTTCTTAAAATTCAAATCGGTTAAGGGTGCAATGTTTATATTTAAATCTTGGATTTAAATGCGAATGAGGTTAAAATAAGGTTATAACCTATATTGAAATTCGAAACAATTTTGGAAGCGAAATCGAGATATTAAGGCAAAAATGACGTGGTATATTTTGAGTAAATATGATGATGTCGAAATGAATTTGATTTTGAAGCGAATATGATACTATTGATATCAAATATGAATTGTGTTCGAAATATAAAAGTACCAACTGGCGTGTAAAATGATGTTTGGTTGTTAAAGAGACCGGGGTCTCTTATTGGCATACTCTCTGTTAATATTGGAACCACGTGTACGCGTTGGATGATTTCCAAAATTTAGTGGTTGAATCAGCTAAGGTTTATTGGAATGAAGTAAAAGAACAATGATGGAAAGCCTTGACACTTGCATCATTATTAAAATGACTAAAACAGGAGCCTATGTCTAGCAAATGAGGTTAGCTACCTCTAGTGATGTTGTTCCCTTGTATTACTATTGTGATTTTCGTACTCGATGGGTGCCCCCTTTTGTTTTGGTTGATAGTCGCGGTAGGCCATGGATGGGTTACGACCAGCTAGAAAGGATAAACCGGTAGAATCCTACCTTATGCATCGCTTCACGTGCCTTGTCATATTTATCCTTATGCGAGCCCATTACGACTTTGGTTTAGTATTGTACCTACAAAAATGTGTTAAGGTGGATCAACGTAAAGCCTTAACGCTATTTTGATATTTATACTGATAGACATTACCTATTATAGCGTATACTATTATATATAAATAGTTTAGTGGATCATTAGGAGATGGAAAATCCCGTAACATCACTTAAGTTATTGCACACACGTTATACACTGGATATGAGATGTAAAATCCCGTGAACATCTCTGATGTTGTTACAATCATTTTTCATGATATTGATTTGACTTACATAAGAGTATTTTAGTCCTGACTCGAGTGTTTTGTTTTCCATTACGCTCGGGTCAGTCTTGAGTTTTTCAGCGCATTGAAGATTATTCTTTGTAGCATGAAGACGAAGATTTGATATATACTATTATTATTATTCCCTGCATCATGTTATTCTGCTGCATTGATTATTTATCCCCGATGTGTGGGTGTGTGTGTAACTCTGATAAATGTTGTATAGATTATAATCAAATGTATAGTAAATAGCTTCATGAACTTTCTATTTGATTATTTTATTTTATCATTCCATTGTGAGATTCTGTGTTTGTTTTCTTCTTCTTTCCTTATTTTACTTAATTATCCTCATTGATTATCTCCGTTCTGGTTTGTTTAAGTTAGACATGTGTGGATTGTTTTTTATTTAAACCTTCTGAAATATGGGTCGTTACACAACCTTAGATATTACTTTTCTAGACACCCTACTAATTGGGTTGTAAGCTTAATTAGTTAGCCATAATATGACTAATCTAGGACGTATAGGCTATTGGGATACCATTGTTGGGCTAGGCCAGCCCGTGGTAGAATAATTGGGTAAATTTCAAAAAATATCCTTTTGGATCTTTGTTGGGCCTGTGTAATCTAAATTCATTTAGAACTTTTATAAAAAAAATTAAAAATTATTTTTTTGTTTAATTCATAAATAATGTTTTGTTTAACGTTAACTTTATATTATATAATATAGTATGTGTATATGTGTGTACGTGCACATGCAACATAAAATGGTGGATATGGTTTAACATGCTCCTACATAGATGCTGAGATTTATATCATAGCAAACATATTAGCCGCTTCATATACATATTTTTCCTCTAACATGTAAGTGTATATACATACATACATACATACATACATACATACATACATACATACATACATATATATATATCATAAAATGATATTTGCAAATCATATACATTTTAACATAAATATATGCGTATATATATAATTAACAATGTAATGTAATTTGAATATAATAAATTTGAATGTATATCAATATATTAATTTTATATATTTTGAACATTACAAAAAATAATATCTTTTTGCTATATATACATAGCCATATATGCATATACATATTATAATTTTAATAATTATATATATAATAAAATATATTTCTGTGTGTGTATAAATGTGGTTTGGTATAAAATTAAATAAATGTAACATATACACACACAAACACACTATAACACAACAAAATTTAAATCGAAAATTTAAATAAAGAAAACAAGTAATTCACGGACATTTGTAGGATATTCTAGGTCACATAGAGTATTGCTAAGTTGAATTGCATGTGATCACCATATATTAACAAGTACTCATCCACCATACTTTTATTTGATCCGCTCCTTTTCTTTATTTTTCACCTACTACAGAAGGACAGGGTAGCTGGTGATAGGCTCGAGATTAGTACATGGAGAGGTGAGCTTTGCATTGAGTTGCTTATCATTTTATATTACCCTCCATGTAGTTATTATCTTATTTTGTACTTAGTATTTATCAAACTATATATTGTATTTCTATGTATTCTAGATATGACTACGTACTATTTACGAGAATGTGTTTTTGAGATAATTTCTAGGACGGTTAACTTCTTTATAAATATTTTGTTACCTTCTGCTGTGAGATTTGAAGGTGTAGAATGTCTTAAGTCTTGTATGCATATTCCTAGTATCTGTAATGTTTAACAACCCAATTCTGTAATTCTTGGCGCCGACGCGAGTCCAAAAGTCACTTTAAGCTTTGGATCAATGTGTCGGAGGTGAGGGTTGTCACACTTAGCATAAATGCATAGGTTTAAAATAATTCCTTAGGAACTATGTCAGTATTAGGCGAACGTACTTGAAAAGTTTAAAAAAATAGATTTTAAAAAAAATTTCCAAAAAGGTTTTCAAAATGTGTTTCATATATATTTATATATAACGTTTTCTAAAGATTTTACATAATAATATGAAAAAATGCTCTCTCTTACTCTTGCTAATACTATTTGTGAAAAAGTTGCGAATAAATTCCTAAATCACAGATAGAGAGGATGAGAGATCATGCCGGTTGTGACTCAGGTAATGCAGCTGAGATTCCAGGTGTGAATGTCCGGATTTGGTTCCATAGGTATCTATAAGAAAGAGGATAAGTCGAGCTTAAGCCTAATTTGGGACCCACAGAGCGTGTGCCAGGTGTAGTTCCTGCTCGACCACTTACCACCGATTTTGCAAAGTTATGTAAGGACTTTGCCAATCTAGGAGGGAAACTGTATGTGGAGACTGAGTCTTATATGGACTTGAAGGCATGGATTCACACTTGTGAGAGGGTTTTGTATTGATAGTTCTTGGAGATGAAGTGAAGAGACAACGTGCTACTTTCCCTTTACGAGGAGAGGCCTTGAATTGGTAGGATGTAGTGGTGGCAGAGATTGATGAGGGAGAGATCCTTGAGGGGAGTTTAAGAGACTTTTCGAGACCGTGTTTCTTTCCATGGCCATGGAGGGAGTACAGTTGGAGAAGTTCATACAATTTCAATAGGGAGAGATGTTGGTGAAGAAGTATATGAATCAGCTCAATGAGTTAGCTAAGTTTAGGGTGGAGCTGATAAATAACCCTCACAGAAAAGCTTTGAAGTTTGGCTCTTAGTCATATTCCCATAAGTGCGACTTATGAAGGTTTAGTGGATATGACCTTTCTGAATACCGTTTCCAAGGAGGAAGTAAAAGATGAGCCTAAGAAGTCGAGAGGGAAGGCACAATAGCAGAATCAGCGCAAAGGTGGAGTAGACCCAAGGGGAAGATTAAGAAGCAGAAATTGTAGTGTGGGAGATATGGTAAGAAGGGGAACTTTGCTAAGGAGTGCAAGATAGAAATCTCGAAGATCAAATGTTACAACTATAATTAATTTGGCATATGAGGATGGATGGTCCAGCACCACAGAAGACCTTTACCAAGGTATTTGCAGCTTACACACTGGACGTCGTTCCCAGCCCATGTGCACCTCCGGTAGCGGACATGGGGAAGAAGGTCATGATTGAAGGTGTGTTAACTCTAGCTAGTTTATTCATTCATACCTTATTTGAAACTGAGGCATCATTCTCTTTTATTTCCAACAGACTTGTAGATGAGTTACACTTAGACACTAGCATAGTTACAGACCATGTAGTTGTATCAAACCCTGTCAGAGAATTGACTTATTTGTCTATGATCGTTTGTAATTGTTTAATTTGGGAGTTGAGTTCGATTGTCATGCTTTTGTCTTAGAATTTTCTAGGTTTGGTTTGATTTTAGGCATGGATTGGATGACGATGAGTTTGTGATAGGATGGTTGTTAGGTTGGGTACTTGTAATAGGCCCAACCTAAAGGTTTATTGTGGTCCCAGAGGTTAAGTTATGTTGGGTTACCTATAATCATTAGACCTGTCACATAATGATTTAGATTCAGTGCATATAGTTAAAGACAATTCGGATGTCTTTTTTGAGGTTACTAATCTTCCACCCTAGAGAGAGATTAAGTTCCAAATTTATCTCGAGGGAAACACCAAACCTATTGTGACAACCCGCCCTTCATTCCACAGAATGACGCATCATCTTGAAGAAAGAAAGGGATGAAAAGAGAAAAGATATAGAAAGAAAGAAAGAAACAACATCAGAATCTCAACAGCGGAACGAATATATTATATTAATCACATAAAATAATACATAATATACAACATCTATCAGAGTTACACAGCTTATACAACACACACTAGACAGTTATAAACATATGTCTAGTTATACAACTCAAATACAACTCAACAAAACGACTCAGAGAACACACAGCGAAACACTATAAATATCTACAAACGCTGAAGCCTCCTGCTTCATTGCTCCTCCAGAATTCGTCAAAGCTAACCTGAATCTCTTGGCTACTCGTAAAAATTTGAGTACCCAAGAGTTTAATAAAAACAGAAATAAACTCCGGTCAGACATGGGTCTGGTGTGAGTAACATGTTAAAGTTGCTTAATTTTGAAAAACCTTTGAAACAAAAGGTATCACGTAAGACTCCCCACAAAAAATATGGGTAAGTTTTTACCTTACGCTAACCAAAGCATTTGATAGGAAATCCGGTGATATTATAATAGTGTCTAGGGTTTTCAAGTAAAATACAGAAATAGATGGAATGCTTACATCTCACGTTCCAACATAGTTGGGCATAATCAAAATGTACGACACTTATTGGAGATTGGATTCCATACAATGATAGGGCTACTGGGTACCGCTCGTCACAGTACAGGGCCTAGATCACCGTATCTAGGATTACTCCTAATCCCCTGCAACACAAGGCTGGAACCATCCCTTACTGGACAGTCCCGAACAAGACAACCCCACAGTTGTGGCCAACAACTTGACACACAGCCGAAATAAAAAGGGACCTCTAGACAGGAGTAAATCTCGTCCTACTTGGGTGCTACCCACTTAGCCTTGCTGCACCTCCCCTATTTTAGCCATTCTTGGTTGATGAGGCTTGAGGCTACGATTACCTTTATCAGAACACATCACTTAGAATGCTCATCGTCCGCCTAACAATGTTCTGAAAGCATTCAATCCATACAAGTTCGTTCCAGGTTCGAACGAAACCGAAGGCATTATCTCGTTACATTCATCTTGGAATCACCCTCAGAGTTAACGACGATAACCCTTGCGCTCTGAATCTTCATCTTCACATCAGATTCACGGCCTATCGTTAATTTGGATCGATGTGGTTTTTGGATATCCAAATCTAGAAACCCGATCTCGGTCTCATCGAAATCCAAAGCGCCATCTTTTAGGTCCAAGTTGTTTTAAAGTTAAAACAAATTCAATTCTATCATCAGTATACACACAGATATATAATTCATATCCCACAAATAGATAATTCACATTATCATCACCAACAGATAATCCACTTTATCATCACAAATAGATAATTCACATTATCATCATACTTCAACAAAAAATTCCATATCACACAGCATCACTTATCTGAGATTTCAACCATTCAAGACAATCAATATCATCCATCCACACATAAGCAATGATCTATACCATCTCTAATTAATTTAAAGTGAATTAAATTGATTACTTTCATCATTAAAATCTTGCTTACATAACTATTAATTAATTACCAATCAATTAATTAATCACCATCTAATTATTCATTTAAATTAATCATCCTTGATTAATTATCCTTTAATTGCATTCAAGTAATTATCCTTTAATTAATTCACAATTTAATTATTCTTAACCAAATACAGTAATTAATCCTTAAATCACTTCATTAATTAATTAACTATAATTAATTACATTAATCCTTAATTAATTACATTAATTAATTAATCTGTAATCCCTTATCACTTATTAATTAATCTTAATTAATCAACCCTTAATTACATTGTTAATTATAGTAATTAATGATCCCTAATTACATTTTTAATTAATTATTCTTTTTTAATTAATTACATTAAGTAATTAATAAACCACAATTATTAATCACTCTTAATTAATCCTATTCAATAATTAATTACCCTTAATTACTTCATTAAATAAATTAATTACTCCTTAATTAATTATCTTTAATTAATCCCTTGATTAATTACAAAAAGTAATTGAATCCAAATTACTTCAATCGTTAAATCATCTTCAATTAATTACATCTAGTAATTACTATTAATTACTTCACTAAGAAATTACACTTATTAATTACACTAAGTAATAACTTATTAAATCATCCAGTGATTATCTTGAATTAATTAAACTTAATTAATTAACTTAAACTAATCATATTAAACTCAATTAATTATATTGAGTAATTAATTCCTTTAATTACTTCCATTAAGTAATTATACTTAAACAATTTCCAAATGATTATCTTTAATTAATTAATCTAATTACTTATTAAAATTAATCACATTAATTAATTATTTAATAATCTTAAGTTAATGAATCTTCATTAACTATTAGCAATTCTTTAATTACTTCTCTTAGGTAATTAAACTTAAATTAATCATTATTAATTACAAATTAACAAATCTTTAATAACCCTTTAGTTAATAATTATTTAATTAACTAAGTGCTTAACTGCAACTTAATTAATCCTTAATTACTTGATTTATTAATTCCTAATCATTAATTAATATTCCAATCTTATCTAATTAATGATCCTTAACTGCAAATTAATTATTCCTTAATTAATTACTTAAACCTTAATTAATTAATTTAAAACCCTTAAATACTAAATTAATAAATCCCAAAACATTAATTGATTAAATTAATTAATCCACTTTAATTACCTTAATAATTTAATGAGTCACAAATCATTAAATCCTTCTTAACTTTAAGATAAAACTTTATTCTTATTAATGATTAAATTATCATTAACAAAATATTTGAAAACAATTTACTTTTTAAATTTAATTTCAAATTTCATTTTAAATTTAAGATTTAAAATGAAAACAAATTTAACTTTAACAGAGTTTAAAACAAATTCAAAAACCTTTTAAAATCATATGTTAAAGAAATACTTGTCTTATAAAAGGAATATTAAAAGAATTTAAACCAAATCCATTTTTAAATTCAAACCATTAAAAATATACTTTAAACATTCAAAGTTGTTTAAAACATTTTAAATTTCCTTAAAACTTTAATTACTTTAAAACTAGGATGCAAAAGTTAATTTGAATCCATATTTTAATCTGGATTTTAAAACTTATTTAAATTTTGCTTTTAAATTTTTAAAATCAGTTTAAAATTTTAAAAACAGACAGGTTTTCTTTAAAACCTGAAATACTCAAATGACCCAGGCCACCCCTGAATTCCTTCGAGTCCAACCTCAACAAACTTTGATCAAAACCTCACATCACTTCGAGTTAAACACTCGAATTACTCGAGAACAAACCCTCTGCTCAACCCAAACTTTATCAGAAAATAAGAAGTGCACCATGCACATGCACGGTGGTGCCGATCAACTCTGGCCAACTCCAATGATCTTCCCACATCGGAAATCACCCTTACACCCTATCACGATCATCAGATCGTCATCCCAAACTTGAAATCGAATTCGAGCTTCAAAACCCAAACCTGGAACCACCGATGCAAAACCTGGAAACAACACGTCAACGCATCTCTGACCACCAAAGCTTTTGAAATTCCAGCTACACCATCATGAACATCTCCTCTACCATCTCCCTAAATACTGTTGAACTCGATCAACTAGCGAAGACGTGCAAATCAAAATACTCAACCTAGTTAAAACTAGGGTTATAAACTAGAATCAACCACCGCTGCCTCCACAATGATCTGATCCTCTACCTGACAATTTTCCTTAAATCTCCGATCATTCCTTCATCAACACTGAAGGTCCCAACCTCTGCGATCAAGTAGATTATCAAAAACACCCAATTTTCCATTTTCTGTTCAACCCAGAACTGCACCCTTATCCTATTACTAAAAATTAGGATTTTAGTTTTAAAAATCAAGTTTTTGAATTATGTTTCAGATCCTAAGCCTGAAACATTGAATTATGATGTTTGAATTTTCTCTTATTCAAAGTTTGCTCTGTTGTTTATGATTTTCAGAGACAATGCACAATTGTTTACCTTAAATAAATTTTTGAACTTTAATTTATGATACAACAAACATATTTTGTTTGAAACTTATATCCTAACTTAGATTAGATAATGAGATAATGATTTTTGACTAAAAAAATCTAAGCCTGGCAACTAGAATCAGGAAAAATCCAGATACACAACATGCACACATTAATATATTCACATATATTTACACAGATATTCACTTAAAAATATACACACAAACATACTTATTTCCAGAGATGAACATGCAACGGATTCATATACTTTTAAAAGTGATGTTACTCACCAGTAAAAGATGATGAACAGAGCTTCCATTTCTATTTTGAAAACCCATTTGAACTTGAGTTGCTGGAAAAGTGTTTCTTTGATTTAAGAACTTGCATGCTTGCTTTTGAAATTTGAAAAACTGAGTTGCCGTGGTTTGCTTTAGTTTTGAAAGATGCTGGCATTTGAAAATCTCAGGTTTGCAGAAATGCACAGGCTTTGATTTCATTTTGAAAATGGTTTGTAGAGGATATTGATTACAGATTGGTTTTTTGAAAATAAGTTTATAGGTTGAAGAAGAAGCTTTTCAAACTTGATTTGAAAATGAACTACAGGCTGGTGAAGTGAAATAAATTTTTGGTTTCGAGGAAGTGTTTGCAGATTTGTTTTTGATCTTTGAAAATTTACAGATTTTTGATTTCAGATTTGTTCTAAGCTTTTGAAAAATAAGATGATACAAAAAAGAATGAAGGGAAGAGAACAAATAGTTATATATAGGCTGAAATGATTTATAAATAAAAATAAAAATAAAAGTAAAAGTAAATTTAAAAATGCCACTTGCTTAGATATTCAACATTTGTCATCTGAGTAGATTATAAATTTACACTTGTCAATGAGGCCTTAGGATAATAACACTTATCTCTATAGTTACTTAATTTAACTACACTTGTAATAACATAATTTTTATTTAAATGTAAAGTAAAAAGCCCTTTTCTTAATTTACTAATTATGAATAATTATTTAAATGCATATGAATTCTTTAAGAACATATAAATAAAACCAATTATATTCATAAATAAAAGTTTGTACATATATTTTAAAATCCAAAACAACTTAAGTATCTATCTTTTCAATTTCAAAACTTTAAATTCAAATTCAAATCATATTCTAAAATCCAATTTTAAAAATCAAGTTTTATATATATATACATATATAACTACACAAATTTAATTTGAAATAACAATTCTATTTTTATTAAAATCTATTTGTAAAAACAATACATTGTTAATATTGTTTGAAAATAACAAATTCTATATTCCTTAAAATCTATTTATCTATATGTTTATCATTATCATTTAAAAATAACAATTTATCAATTTGAAACAATTTATAAAAGAAATTATCTCTTTATTATAAATTACTTATCTTATTAAATGAATTAATATATCATATATTAATTTGTATTTTAAACTTATATATATTTCAAATCATGTTTATCAAGCTATATTTAAAAATAAAATAAAACAAACCTTTTTGTTAATTAATTTAAATTTAAACTTAAGCTAAAATAAATTTAAAACAATTAGACATTTACCTTAAGTATTTTTAAAACCATATAGTTATTTATTAAATAGCTTTGAAAAGTTATATATTAAATAAATCATAATTTCCAAATTACCAAAAATATTAGAATTTGAAAACATGCTTTATTTGTTAAATTAAAACAAAGCTTATCTATTTACAATATATACAAATATATATACATTATAAATAGAAAACAATTTATTAGCTTTTAAAAGATAAAATCTACCAATCAAATATTTATTAAAAGAAGATTATTAAATCAATTCAAATTTTATTAACAAAAATTATCAAATCAAATTTAATTTTTAATATAGATTATTAAATTGATATTGCCCAAAATTCTGGGTTATCACATTCCTCCCCCCTTAAAATAATTTCGTCCCCGAAATTTAAAAGCAAAGGTAATTTAATAATCTCATTAAATATTTTAATTTTAAACCACAAGCATAAATTATCAACCATATGCTAGCAACCATAGCAACGAATTCACCCAATCAAACAAACCTAACTATCCAGACAAAATTCTGGATAGAACTTCCTAGAGTTTCCCAGGTATAAATATCCGACATACTCGCTCTACAGAATCAAAATAATCTATACTACTAAGCTACAGAGCTCCCACTCGTCTAGTTCTACAAAACTAAACCGGATATCAAACCATATATAAGTCTGACTCATCAACCAAATCCTCCTGAACTGTTGGTTCTACAACCAAAGATGGATCATACACATACTCCATCAAAGATACGTGAAACATAATGAATCCAAGTTATCCAAACTGGCAATTCAATCCTGAAGACCAAACACTAATCTTTACAAGAACTCAGAAAGATCTAATATACCTCGGAGCTAGCTTCCTAGTTTTATCCAAAACTTATAGCTCCCTTGATCGGAGAAAACTTATCCAAAATCAAATCTCCGACTTCGAAATCCAAATTCCTCTGTCTCTTATCCACAAAACTCCTTCGGACGATCATGGGCTGCCTACACCCTTCCTGATCAGCTCAACCTTTGCTGATGCCTCTAGAAACAAACTGGACTAGGACAATCCATCAAAATGATACTCTCCAAAATCAACCAAAATCAAGAACACAAACTCTACTTCCATAAACAATAGAAGACTGAACTTACTTCTCCTATCTGGAAAAGAACAGACGCACTTCCAAACTGCTTCCGCTGCACAACTCTGATCTGGAGTAGATGAAAATGCTGATGATGAACACGAGCACGAGCTGGACAACACATCCCAGAGATATGGTTCATCATATCCATAAAAAGAAAACTCAGAAGTTTCGTCAAAACCTGAGCTGCTTCATCAAACTCTATCTCTAGGAACCATCCTTCTACTTAGCTGAACCATCGGTATGACTCCTGGAGTCGTAGTCGGTAAGAAAACTCAATCTCCAGATGTGGACAAACCTCTGACCTCCCTAAAGACATCTGAAAAATCTCTAACAACTCAAGAGAACACTCAAACTATCGTAAGTCACTTTTGCGATCAACCCAGCCTAATTCCAAAGAAAATTGTTCTCTCTTTACCAATCAGAACAGCTTACGCTTATCTAGCCAATCCATCGAAGAAATGGATACACTCTGCTGCTTCTGAACACCACTTTTAGAAAGCTTCTTAGCCAGATGACCTTCCTACTGGCACACAGAACACTCCGAGCTACATCGCTGCCATAGAAGCCAAAGAATTCCTTATCCAAATCTCTTCGAGAAACTCGGGCCTCAAAGCCAAACGCAACACCCTACTGAACTTAGCCACAACACCGAAACAGACACACTTCCTTAAACTTGCTCCAGAAGAAACATCTATAAAGATATCCATAGTCATTGCATCTCATCACACAACTACTACTTCCTGAGGCTGCCAAGATATCATCACTTACTTCTACCAAATCGACAGATCCAAACTCTACTCAAACACTTCAAAGATGGACTCCGAACCTTAACAGGTTTCCTTCAGAGATTGATGAAATCCTTATACCACTGCAAAGCTCACTCAAGACGGTATTAGGTCTACAGTCTCGACAGATACACTTCCAACCTCAACACTCAGACTCCATCCATTGGTAGTAGTCGTGTTACACACACCACTACCCTATCCATCTTTAGAACTTATGTTGGAAAACCCAAACAGGTAACCCAACAAATAGGGGTGTGTGTGTGTGTGTGTGTATTCAAAATTACAAATACCTCTCTCAAGAAAGACACCACTCCAGAGCCTAGGTATTATCTCAACCTATGCTCTGATACCACTGTGACGACCCGTCCTTCATTCCACAGAATGACACATCATCTTGAAGAAAGAAAGAGATAGAAAAGAGAAAAGATAGAGAAAGAAAGAAAGAAACAACATCAGAATCTCAACAGTGGAAAGAATAAATTATATTAATCACATAAAATAATACATAGTATACAACATCTATCAGAGTTACACAGCTTATACAACACATACTAGATAGTTATAAACACCTGTCTAGTTATACAACTCAACAAAACGACTCAGAGAACACACAGCGGAACACTATAGATATCTACAAATGTTGAAGCCTCCAGGTCCACTGCTCCTCCAGAATTCGTCAAAGCTAACCTGAATCTCTTGGCTACTCGTAAAAATTTGAGTACCCAAGAGTTTAAGAAAAACAGAAATAAACTCCGGGTCAGACATAGGTCTCGTGTGAGTAACAGGTTAAAGTTGCTTAACTTTGAAAAACCTTTGAAACAAAAGGTATCACGTAAGACTCCCCATAAATAAATATGGGTAAGCTTTTACCTTACGCTAACCAAAGCATTTGATAGGAAATCCAGTGATATTATAATAGTGTCTGGGGTTTTCAAGTAAAATACAGAAATAGCTGGAATGCTTACATCTCACGTTCCAACATAGTTGGACACAATCAAAACGTACGGCGCTTATTGGAGATTGGATTCCATACAATGGCAGGGATACTGGGGTATCGCCCGTCACAATATGAGACCTAGATCACCATACCAAGGATTACTTCCAATCGCCTGCAACACAAGGCCGGAACCATCTCTTACTGGACAGTTTCGAATAATACAACCCCGCGGTTGTGGCCAACTACTGCCACATAGCCGAAATAAAAAGGGACCTCTAGACAGGGGTAAATATCGTCCTACCAGGGTGCTACCCATTTAGCCTTGTTGCACCTCCTATGTTTTAGCCATTCCCGATTGATGAGGCTTGAGGCTACGATTACCTTTATCAGAACACATCATTTAGAATGCTCATCGTCCACCTGACAATGTTCTGAAAGCATTCAATCCATACAAGTTCGTTCCGGGTTCGAACGAAAGCGAAGCCATTATCTCGTTACACTCATTTTGAAATCACCCTTAGAGTTAACGACAATAACCCTTACACTCTGAATCTTCATCTTCACTTGAGATTCACGACCTATCGTTAATTTGGATCGATGTGGTTTTCAGATATCCAAATGTGGAAACCCGATCCCAGTCTCATCGAAATCCAAAGCGCCGTCTTTTAGGTCCAATTTGTTTTAAAGTTAAAACAAATTCAATTCTATTATCTATATACACACAGATATATAATTCACATCCCACAAATAGATAATTCACATTATCATCACCAACAGATAATCCACATTATCATCACAAATAGATAATTCACATTATCATCATACTTCAACCAAAAAGTCCATATCACACAGCATCACTTATCTGAGATTTCAACCATTCAACGCAATCAATATCATCCATCCACACATAAGCAATGATCTATACCATCTCTAATTAATTTAAAGTGAATTAAATTGATTACTTTCATCATTAAAATCTTGCTTACATAACTATTAATTAATTACCAATCAATTAATTAATCACCATCTAATTATTCATTTAAATTAATCATCCTTGATTAATTATCCTTTAATTGCATTCAAGTAATTATCCTTTAATTAATTCACAATTTAATTATTCTTAACCAAATACAGTAATTAATCCTTAAATCACTTCATTAATTAATTAACTATAATTAATTACATTAATCCTTAATTAATTACATTAATTAATTAATCTGTAATCCCTTTTCACTGATTAATTAATCTTAATTAATAAACCCTTAATTACATCGTTAATTATAGTAATTAATGATCCCTAATTACATTTTTAATTAATTATTTTTTTTAATTAATTACATTAAGTAATTAATCTTTAATTAAACCACAATTATTAATCACTCTTAATTAATCCCATTCAGTAATTAATTACCCTTAATTACTTCATTAAATAAACTAATTACTCCTTAATTAATTATCTTTAATTAATCCCTTGATTAATTACAAAAAGTAATTGAATCCAAATTACTTCCATTATTAAATCATCTTCAATTAATTACATCCAGTAATTACGGTTAATTACTTCACTAAGTAATTACATTTATTAATTACACTAAGTAATTACTTATCAAATCATCCGGTGATTATCTTGAATTAATTAAACTTAGTTAATTAACTTAAACTAATCACATTAAACTCAATTAATTATATTGAGTAATTAATTCCTTTAATTACTTCCATTAAGTAATTATACTTAAACAATTTCCAAATGATTATCTTTAATTAATTAATCTAATTACTTATTAAAATTAATCACATTAATTAATTATTTAATAATCTTAAGTTAATGAATCTTCATTAACTATTAGCAATTCTTTAATTACTTCTCTAGGTAATTAAACTTAAATTAATCATTATTAATTACAAATTAACAAATCTTTAATAACCCTTTAGTTAATAATTATTTAATTAACTAAATGCTTAGTTGTAACTTAATTAATCCTTAATTACTTGATCTATTAATTCCTAATCATTAATTAATATTCCAATCTTATCTAATTAATGATCCTTAACTGCAAATTAATTATTCCTTAATTAATTACTTAAACCTTAATTAATTAATTTAAAACCCTTAATTACTAAATTAATAAATCCCAAAACATTAATTGATTAAATTAATTAATCCACTTTAATTACCTTAATAATTTAATGAGTCACAAATCATTAAATCCTTCTTAACTTTAAGATAAAACTTTATTCTTATTAATGATTAAATTATCATTAACAAAATATTTAAAAACAATTTACTTTTTAAATTTACTTTCAAATTTCATTTTAAATTTAAGATTTAAAATGAAAACAAATTTAACTTTAACAAAGTTTAAAACAAATTCAAAAACCTTTTAAAATCATATGTTAAAGAATACTTGTCTTATAAAAGAAATATTAAAAGAATTTAAACCAAATCTTTTTTAAATTCAAACCATTAAAAATACACTTTAAACATTCAAAGTTGTTTAAAACATTTTAAATTTCCTTAAAGCTTTAATTATTTTGAAACTAGGATGCAAAAGTTAATTTGAATCCATATTTTAATCTGGATTTTAAAACGTATTTAAATTTTTCTTCCAAATTTTTAAAATCAATTTAAAATTTTAAAAACATACAGGTTTTCTTAAAACCTGAAATACTTAAATGACCCGATCCACCCCTGAATTCCTTCGAGTCCAACCTCACCAAACTTCGATCAAAACCTTACATCACTTCGAGTCAAACACTCGAATTACTCGAGAACAAACCCTCTGCTTAACCCAAACTTCATCAGAAAATAGGAAGTGCACAGTGCACATGCACGGTGGCACCGATCAACTCTGGCCAACTCCAATGATCTTCCTACATCGGAAATCACCCTTACACCCTATCATGATCATCAGATCGTCATCCCAAACTCGAAATCGAATTCGAGCTTCAAAACCCAAACTTGGAACCACCAATGCAATACCTGGAAACACCACGTCAACGCATCTCCGACTACCAGAGATTCTAAAATTCCAGCTACACCATCGCATACATCTCCTCTACCATCTCCTTGAATACTGTTGAACTCGATCAACTAGCGAAGACGTGCAAATCAAAATACTCAACCTAGTTAAAACTAGGGTTACAAACTAGAATCAACCACCGCCACCTCCACAATGATCTGATCCTCTACCTAACAATTTTCCTCTAATCCCCGATCATTCTTCCATCAACACTGAAGGTTCCAACCTCTACGATCAAGTATATCACTAGAAACACCCAATTTTCCGTTTTCTATTCAACCCAGAACTTCACTCTTATCCTATTACTAAAATTAGGATTTTAGTTTTAAAAATCAAGTTTTTGAATGATGTTTCAGATCCTAAGCCTGAAACATTGAATTATGATGTTTGAATGTTCCCTTATTCAAAGTTTGCTCTGTTGTTTATGATTTTCAGAGACAATATTCAATTATTTAACTTAAATAAATTTTTAAACTTTAATTTATGATATAACAAACATATTTGGTTTGAAACTTAATTTCCTAACTTAGATTAGATAATGAGATAATGATTTTGATAAAAAAAATCTAAGCCTGGAAACTAGAAACAGGAAAAATCCAAATACACAACATGCACACATCAATATATTCACATATATTTACACAGATATTCACATAAAAATATACACACAAACATACTTATTTCCAGAGATGAACATGCAACAGATTCATATACTTAAACTTTTAAAAGTGATGTTACTCACCAGTGAAAGATGATGAACAGAGCTTCCATTTCTATTTTGAAAACCCATTTGAACTTGAGTTGCTGGAAAAGTGTTTCTTTAATCTTAGAACTTGCATGCTTGCTTTTGAAATTTGAAAACTAAGTTGATGTAGTTTGCTTTAGTTTTGAAAGATGTTGGCACTTGAAAATCTCAGGTTTGCAGAAATGCACGGGCTTTAATTTCATTTTGAAAATGGTTTGCAGAGGATATTGATTACAGATTGGTTTTTTGAAAATAAGTTTAAAGGTTGAAAAGGAAGCTTTGCAAACTTGATTTTAAAATGAACTACAGGCTAGTGAAGTGAAACAAATTTCTGATTTTGAGAAAGTGTTTGTAGATTTGTTTTTGATCTTTGAAAATGTACAGATTTTTGATTTCAGATTTGTTCTAAGCTTTTGTAAATGAAGATGACAGAAAAAAGAATGAAGGGAAGAGAACAAATAGTTATATATAGGCTGAAATGGTTTATAAATAAAAATAAAAGAAAAAAAAAAATTTAATAAGGCCACTTGCTTAAGTATTCAACATTTGTCATTTGAGTATATTATAAATTTATACTTGTTAACGAGGCCTTAGGATAATAACACTTGTCTCTATAGTTACTTAATTTAACTACACTTGTAATGACATAATTTTTATTTAAATGTAAAGTAAAAAGCCCTTTTCTTAATTTACTGATTATGAATACTTATTTAAATGCATATGAATTCTTTAAGAAAATATAAATAAAACCAATTATATTCATAAATAAAAGTTTGTACATATATTTAAAATTCAAAACAATTTAAATATCTATCTTTTGAATTTCAAAACTTTAAATTCAAATTCAAATCATATTCTAAAATCCAATTTTAAAAATCAAGTTATATATATACATATATAACTACACAGATTTAATTTGAAATAACAATTCTATTTTTATTAAAATCTATTTGTAAAAACAATACATTGTTAATATTGTTTGAAAATAACAAATTCTATCATCACATTATGTGACCCTTTCTAATTATCAAATTTATGAATTGAAATAATGATATGACTTTGAGTCATTATGGAGTCAAAGACTGAAGGAACTTTGATATATACAACAGAAGTTATGAAATCACTTTGATTTCATTTGAAGCTTGAGATTAAAGTGAAACAGTTAAATGGAAAAAGGAATGTTCACAGATTTTATTTTAAAGGACAAAAAAAATAATTTTTTTCTTATGAATTGAACTACATTGATATGCATAAAACAATGGAGTAGAACGAACATAAAATGGGAAAAACTAGTTAAATTTGAAAGAGCAAAAAAAAGAAACTGTTACATTTGTATTTGATAAAAATAATTGAAGGAGAAATTTTAAAGTTGAAACTAATAAACTATCAAATTTTCAAGTTGATTTCTGTTAACTACTTTAAATCCTAATATGGCTTAGGCACCGTCCCTAGTTTTTCAGGATGTTAAATATGAATAATTTAACATTCAACCTTCTTTATTTTCATTGCTAATTACCAACAATTAGATTGTATATATTTGCAATATAAAAGATCAAAAAATAATCTTTCAAGTTGAAAAAGAAAAGGTAAATTAGTTTCGTACAATTGAGATTATTCTTCGAAAATAACTAATCAGTAATTGAAATCACTCTCGATATTTTAATTACACATCAAAAATCATAATCTTAACTTAATTTCCAAAAATAATAAATAAAAATGCATCGTAAAAACTAATCTTTACTTATTTATAGATAAAAGTTATAAGAAAAATAAACTCTTAATACGTCGCACCTTTTGATTCTTAAATAATATATAGATATATCTTCAGTGATAATAAATGCAATTTCAGATAAAACTAAAGATCGACGATGTTTCAAAATAATTTTTAAAAGCTATGAAATATAAAAAATTGAATTAAATTACAGTTAGCAAAATGCTAGTGAATTTAGGGGAAAAGAGAGTTGAATATCATCAAATTTTAAACCTTACCATCATACTATGTAACCTTCCATTATTGAATTGTGTAACTGAATTTGCGATATGATTTTGAGTCTTTATAGACCCCGAAATTAAAGAGAAACTAAAAGGAAAGAAGAAAAAAGAATAAATATTTTGTTTTTGATGAAAGTAAAGAAACTTCTGGTTAGGCTTTGAACTTTATAGATAAATAAATTAGAATTTAACATAATGAGCAAATTTAATTAAATGGGAAGTCAAATGGCATGGTATTACACCTGGATATATTAAAGCCTGTTAAATGTGAAAATTTAGAGGGGCAAATGTAAAAATATACATATAAATCAATGAGAATTAAGGATTTTCATTCTAAAATTACGAGAAAAAATAAAATATATTAAGAGAGATCTATCTTTTGTGTATATAGTATAAGATAGTATAAGATAAGATAAGAATTGTATAATGGAATTGTTGATATGATTTCGAGTCCTTATGAAGCCAAAGATCAAAGAGGAACTAAAATAAAATAAGAAATAAAAGAATAAATATATCAATTTTGATGAGAAAACTGAAACCTTTGCTTAGAGTTTAAACTTTATAAAGATATGAAATAGAATTTAACATAATGAGTAAACTTGATAAAAAAGGAAGTGAAAGGGACATAGCGTTATACCCGTATATATTAACACTTATTAAATGTGAAACTTTAGATAATGTGAAATTATACATATAAATCAAGAAGAATTAGGGTTTGAAAGAAGTAAAATAAATTTTTGTTGAATATGCGAGTATATGATTTTTGTTTGATGATAATAAACATATGTGTGTGTATATTCATTTAAATGTATTTTTAATGTACTATTTATTTTTCACAGATTAAATAAATATTTGCTGAATAAAATAAATAACACAGGATTCAAATTCAAACGGATATTTTATTCAAACAAATATTTATTACAATTTTGAATAGTACAAATTTAAGCTCTCACTATATATACACAATTTCGATTACATCACATTTCAATTTACAAAATTGTCCTCACTACATATCGCTCATTCACTCGTATTTAATCTTCATCTTGAATCCAGCATCTGAGCAATCTACAAAAATATACACTGGCGTAGTAAAATTGAAAATGAAATATTTTTACAGTGTAAAATAAAATGTATTTTGAAAATATTATTTGCCTCAGTTATATGGATTTTCGTCATCATTTCATTTTAAATTCATCATACACGAACAACATGTGACATGCACAGTGTATCACTGCACATGCCATAAGGTCGTGCACACCAATATATACACTTGATAAAATTACAAGGACATGTGAGCACAAGGTCAAACTGTCACGACCCGAACTCGATGTCCGACAAACAACATCAAATTCGTATCGCGGGAGCTTGCAACACCATTAAATGATAAATAACACAGCGGAAATAAAAGATGATATCACTGATATAACATGAATACAATATCCGATACATCAATTTGATACAATGATAATCATCAACATTAGAGAATATACAACATAGAATACAGCGGAACATGATACCATATGAAATAAATCTTCTCATAATATAATATTGCAACTCTGATCCAAAAAGCTCCAAAGACAAAGCCCCAAAGACAAAGCTCCAAAACTCCTAGCTCGATCCACCATCAAGACTTCGCCAAGCTAAGCAAGTCTCGTTCGCATCCAAAAACTGAACTAGCTCCAGATAATCTACTGAACCTAACTATCTGAAAAACCAAACTCTAGACTTCCCGCGTGGAAAAATTTTGAGCACCAGAGTTTAGGAAATAAACAATAAACTCTGGGTCAGTCGTGGGACTGGTATGAGCAAACAAAAACAGTTTGTCTTTAAAAAAATCAAAGATTTAATTTTTTATAATCGCAATGCTTTTGAAAAATGAGACTACCATAAGGCCTCCCGCGCACACACAATGCAAACGCAGAATCGGAGGAGATTTCTCCTTATGATAGTCAAATATGCTTGATACGCGAATTTCTTTGATATTATTACTATAAGTGCAAAGTGCAGAAAAACTTTTCGAAAGTATAATATAAATCTTAGCCAGCATAGACATTTCACACTTATGCCTACTATATCTACCATCCAAACAGTGGGGCGCCACCATAAGTAGATAGCAGGTAATACAACTAATACCGTACAAGGCTCGTATTGGATGAATGGATTTTCCAACAAATGGACAGGCCAAGGAGCTTCCCATTGCCACATAGAAAACGCCTCTGGAAGGACGCCCCGAGAACCAAACCGGATCTCTGCCAAACAAGGCCGGCTACCCCCTTCCCGGGGAATATACAAAACCTCAGATATGCCACTCTCGGTCCTTTGGGACCTTTAAATGAGAGCTCTCTAACCAACAACATCACACAGTAAATAATATAGTGTGTCCACATGAGTAAGTATCTGGGCTCCATTCCATGATACTACCCTTTTCCGGAAGGAATGGTCATACCCTAGGGAAGCTACCCTTGAAACCTTGCTGCACAATTCCTATTTCGACCATTATCGGTTTGTGAGACTCGATGAAGTCTCGTCCACAAAGCTACACTTTTTTACAAAAGCCATGCTTTGATCAACAAATGATCAGCAACACTCAGCATGCCATATTACCAAGTTGGGAATATATCGTTGATAACCTTCAACTACGTAACCTCTGAGCTCGTACGTCTCAGAGAAGGGTATTAATGCTAAGAGAATAAATTCTCTACCACCAACCGAAATGTATTTGAAAGAAATCTGCTTTATATCTCAAAATGTAATGTCAGACATACAATCCATACAAGTCTGTTTCGGTTTCGAACAGAACCGAAGGCACTTCCAAAGAAGTCCTTGCAATCCGGGTATTCACAATCTCGATCGGGCTTCCCATCACTTAGGGAATCTCTATATCGTAGCTTCTCGGTGCAGAGACAATCGATAGGTCATCCTATCGTTCTCGCAAATACCCGGTTTTCACCACCGGTCTTCAAATGCTATCCATAACGACGTATCACATATTCGGAATGGGTTATACGACATAAAGGTCCTTTCCCGGCTAACCCGAATAGTGAGCGCAACATTTAAAACATATGGATATGGAATTTCAATTAAGTCACACTTAATAATTCCAATTTTCTTTCAAATGGTTTAAACCAATTACCATTTCAAATCCTTTAAACAAAAAGATTTACTTCACAAAATTCATTCAGTGTAACGACCCAGAATTTTTGATAATTAAAATATGAATATTTAATTAATTTTAAATATTAATAAGTGAATTTATAAGTCGAATAAATTTTTATTTGAATTATTGAATTTAATTGGATTATTAAATCGATAATTTAATACGTTAAATTATGGAAATAATTGGAAATTGAGTTAAATATGATTGAAAATGATTTGTAAAATTTTATTTTATCATATGGAAGTTAGAATGATATTTTAGAACTTTTAAAATCGAATTAAAAGTTAATTTGTGAAAATTGAATATTTTAATATTAAAATCGACTAGTAAAAATAGTCAATTTTTGAACAGTCTCAGAATTGAAGGAAACCAGTTCCATTGGATCCGTAATAGTTAGTTATTACCGGATTTCAAATTTCGTGTCAATCGGAGCTATCGTTTGATCGTGGCAGCTCGAAACGCATCGATTTATTTTTAATTTAAATTTGACGAGTGAAAATAGCCATTTTTCAAAAAGTCTCGGATTTCGACGAAACTAGTTTCATCGGATCCGTAATGTGATATTATTGTAAGGTTTCAAATTTCAAATCAATTGGATTTACCGTTTGTCCGGTACAAATTAAAACGCCTAGAAAATCGCTTAAATCGGTTTAATTTAAATTGAGCGTTTGTAGCCATAACTCGCACAGATGTCCGAATTAGCTTCCGAAACCTGTTCCATTGTGTCCGTAATGCGGGGTAAACCCTAGAAACGCTGGTTACGGCGCGTAAATCGGAGTTCGGAATTTCCGGGATGAATAGTGTTTCGATTTTCTTTATAAATAGGCCAACACCCCTCTCTCTTCATTAAAAAAAAAATAAAAACATGTAACCCTAGCCGCCACCTAGGTATGCACGGCCAGAAATGCTCCCATCTTCATCCCCAAAAATCTCCAAATCCATGCATCGATTGCAAAATCTTTCAACTACAAAATCGAAGAGCATTGCGAGAGCTTTAAATCCGTACGGTGGAGTTCGTTGTTATCGACCATAGGCCGAGTTATTGGGCTGCGTTCGACCCTACTTGCGCACGCGTTTCTATGCAGTATAGGGGGCCGAGTTCACCACTGTTCAGGCCGAGCATGGAGGTTGGGGAGGCGCACGTAGTGATAGTTCCTGATCGAATTCAAGTCGAGTGTTGGAGTTGCTAAAATTAACCCTAGATTTCTAAATGGGTTCGGCTATTGAGAAGGGGGGGACGCATGCATACTGAAGAGGAAGAAAGGGGGGACGGTCATGATGCGTGGGAACCAGATCCAAAGGCCTGGAATTGTTGTGGGTTATAAATTTATTAATTAAGTTGTAAATTTGTAAGTTTAAATACGTGTAACTTCAATAATTCATAACTTTTTCATACGAGGTCGAAAAAATGCGAAACCAGTTGCGTTGGAATCGTATGGACGAGCACTACGCGATGGAGTTGGTTTGGAGTCGTTTGGAGTTAGTGAGAATTTCGGGTAAAATTAAACGCGCGTTTAATTTTATTCGAAATAAATCGCTAAAACGAAATTGAAATCAAGGTGAGAACTTCTCACTCAATCGAATCAGTTTCGATTTTATTTTAAATAGTTAGATTTAAAATAATTGAATGCATGTTTGAATGTTGATTGATATCTACTGATTGTTAAAATAGACATTATACGCCGTTAGTAAGCGGATGTTATTTATTAAAAACATATACCGCGAATATTTCATAAACAGTGAAATTGGTATTATAAATAATATCAATATATATATATTGGCATATGTATATATTGCAGTTGTTGATTTCCCGCATTTTTTAGCGGATGAGACCCTATTACGCCGTTATTAAGCGGATAATATTTAATAAGAACATATACCGCGATAATTTCGTACTGGAGCGAAATTGGTATTGTGCTAATGTTTTTGGATGCAGGAAAACAGGTTGGAGGGATCCAACTGGATTCCTCAACAGTATTTATTTAATTTCAGATATTTTGATATTTGATGGATTTTCATATTGATATATGATATCGTTGTAGTCGTGATTGACTATTTGGTGTGTAGCATCATTAGACCCAGATTTTGGAATTTTAAAATGGTTTTTAAAGTGATTTTTTAAAATATACTATATTTTTAGAATTGATCCATTTTGAATAATTAAACGCTATAATTTTTAAAGTTATAAAATTATGGTTTTTGTGAAACACAGTTAAAAGCTGATTTTTGAGAAATATGGGTCAATGATGTTATAAAATAGGTTAAATTGGATTTTTGAATTTATTATAAAAGTTTGAATATAAGATTTATAAAATTTAATTATTTTATGAATCAAAATGGTGAAATAATAAAGGAGATTTAAGACATTTTAAAAGAATAATATAAATTGATTTATATTAAGAGATTTATAAATGGATATTTATAAATTGAAATATTGACATTATAAAACGAGTTTTTATAAGTGTTTGAATGAAGTGAAAATGGATTGCATATATGAATGGGATTTATAAAATTATGAATGGTGAAGTTATAAATGAAATTTATAAATAGTAAGATTTATAAATTTTGTGAAATTATTAAAGAATATATTTGGATGAATAATTGAATCTTAAAAGTTATAAGATTTATAACTATGAAGTTTAAAAGAACGATTTTGTAAAATAATCGTTTTATAAGCATTTAACTTATAATATGAACTTTTAGTTTATAATTGAGTTATAAACTGGAATAGGTTAATAAAAGAATTTATAAAAAGGAAGTTTTTATAAATAAATAGAAATGGAATTTATAAACGTTGTTTTATAAATTCGCAAATGACTTATTTTGATAAGAAAATTGTTGAAACCTATTAATGGAGTTATATTCACGTTTTTGAATAGTGAATAATCCTTTGAATTAAAATGAATAAAAGGATGAAATGTGTTAACGTAGTATATTCACGTTTTTGAACTGTGAATAATATGTTAAAGGAAATGTTTTGAATGAGATGTTTAAATTGAATTAAAACTATCTAACGAAGTTTTAATTGTGTTGAGATTCGAAACCATAGATTTCAACATTGATTGTTGAAATAGGCGTTTTCGAGAAAATAAAAGGAAATGGTGGACTGTAACACTGTTGTTATAGTAAATGATTTCCGAAAGGAAATGTTTTGTATAGTATTGGGATTTATATATCTATTTTAATTTCGAATCCCTATACTAGTGATTTTGGGTTGTCGTAACGATGTTTTACGTAACATTCGTTTTGGGCCCAAATAAATATGTTTATGAGAATGATTTCCTTAAAGAATGAAATATATACTTAATTTCGATTGAAGTATATTGAATATTTTCCAAGTGTTGAAAATAAATAAAAATTGTGAATTACTTATGAATAAATAAGTATGGAAATGTTTTCCAATATAAAGTGAATATTTTGAGAATTTATCTTTTTGAAGATAAATTGAAAGATAAATTGAAAATGGATAGTTGAAATCGTATATGCATGAATATTTTTGAATATAAATTCACTAAGGAATTTATAAAAGAAAGTGAAATTGGTTTAAAAATAAATATTGATTTATTTTTGAAGTATTGAAATTATATATCTTGTAAAGATATTTTGGAAAATAAATAATTTGGAAAATTATTTGAAAACTGGTGATGTGTGCATATCCAGTGATAGTTCAATAACCGACTATCGATATTTCCCTTTGAATGGGTAATTGATGTGATTTGTTTGAATGTGAATGTTACACTTATTTTTGAATAAGCGCTCACTATTCGGGTTAACCGGGAAAGGACCATGGGGTCGTATAACCCATTCCGAATATGTGATACGTCGTTGTGGATTGCATTGAAGATCGGTGTTGAAGACCCGGTATTTGCGAGAGCGATAGGATGACCTGTCGATTTACTCTGCACCGAGTAGCTACGGTATTGAGTTCTCCATATGTGATGGTGAATCCGATCAGGATTGTGAATATCCGGATTGCAAGGACTTCTTTGTAAGTGCCTTCGGTTCTGTTCGAGCCCGGAACAGACTTGTATGGATTGTGTGTCTGACATTACAAGTTGAGATATAAAGCCGATTTCTTTCAAATATATTTCTGTTGGTGGCGGAGAATTTATTCTTTTAGCTTAACACCCTTCTCTGAGACGTACGAGCTTAGAGGTTATATAGTTGAAGTTATCAGCGATATATTCCCAATTTGGTAATGTGACATGCTGAGTGTTGCTTAAATGATCATTGTGTTGATTATTATGATAGGATCGTTTATTTGATCGTCTATCTTGGTGATCATTGTGTTGATCATTTGTTGACCCAAAGCATGACTTTTGTATAAAGTATGTTTTTGTGGACGTGACTTCGTCGAACCTCACACCCCGGAAATGGTCAAAACAGGAAAGATGCGGCAAGGTTATGAGGGGTAGCACCCTTTAGGGTATGTACATTTCCTTCTGGATAGAGGTTGTATCATGGTATGGAGCCCAGATATTTAACCTATGTGGTTACTACGAATTTATTACTTTGTGGTTGTTGGTTTTCGGGATCCCGTGAGAAAGGTCGTTTACGATCGGGGAATGGCGTGCTCGTGTCAGTAGTTACCCAGTTAGGGGTAACCCGGCCTTGTGTTGGCAGAGTTCCGGTTTGGTTCTCGGGGATGTCTTTCCAGAGGCATTCTCATGTGGCAATGGGAAGTTCCTTGGCCTGACCATTTGTTGGAAATCCAAAGAAACAATACGTGACTTGTACGGTTTTAGTTGTATAACCTGCTATGGAATGTGGCGGTAACCTGCTATTGAACATAGTTAGCTATAGTAGGCATACGATAATGGTCGTATGTTGGCTAAGATTTATATTCTACTTTCGAAATGAATTTTTCCTACACTATGCACTAATAATAATATCAAATGTTCTTTTTAAATGCGTATCAAGCATCTTTGACTATCATAAGGAGAAATCTCCTCCGATTCTGCGTTTGCATTGTGTGTGTGTGCGGGAGGCCTTATGGTAGTCTCATTTTTAAAAGCATTGCGAATTGACTTCAAAAATATTCCTCTATTTTGATTTTAAAGATAAATAAACCGTTTTGAGTTCTCACACCAGTCACATGACTGACTTGGAGTTTATTGTTTTCCTTCCTAAACTCTGGGTGCCCACCAATTTCCACACGGGCAGTCAAGAGTTAGGTTTATCAGGATATTCTGGATATTCTGGAGTTGCTGGAGGCAAGCTGGATGGCATGGCGTATACTACTATATAGTATTTCTTTTTCCGCTGCACTATTTGTTGTTGTTGTATACTCTGATGATATGATGTAATGAAATGTAATGTAATAACCGATAAAGGTCCTTGTTTAAAGATTATTCATTTATTATTATATATGTTGTTCCGCTGCGAATTGTGAGATTCTGATGTTGTTCTGTTGTTTTATGTTCCGTCCTATTTTCTTCTGTTTTTCTTTTTCCTCTATTCTCTTTTCCTTCTATATTAAAATTTTCTATTTTTCTTTCCCCCTCCATTTTCTATTCTCTCTAATTTCTATTTTCTATTTCCTTCTTTCCTATCTTCTTTCTTCTCTCCTCTCTTAAATTCTTTTTAAAACCCTCAGTGTTCGGTTTTCCGTCGTTCGACTTCTCGGCAGTCGATAAAGTGAGTATCGATGTTGAATTTTCGGAAGACGAAGAATCGTGTCCTGACAATGTGGTATCAGAGCTTATGGTTAAGCGACAACCATGGTTCTGTTGGGTATAATTCATTAGAGATAGAGTCAGCAGTACTCTAGAATGAGTTTGAGTGTAATAATAGCTATGAGAGCGTATTTGTTAGTGAATATGAAATCATTTTATATTGTGATGGTTGGTTTATTGAGTGGCATATGAACCTTCGTCAGCACGGTATGTACAACTATGCCGAAGGGGTTTCTAAACACTTGAATAGAACAATTCGACATAATATTGTTTAAAAATTGGGTAAATGAAATAATTTTACCTTGAGTATATTTTGTAAATAAAAGAATAATTTTTCAGAATTATTAAAGAGTATATAAGTTGATTGTTTAGTTGTTTGAATAATCTAAATTAAAGAATAATTGTATAAGTAAAAAGAATTATAAGAATTGAATTATAATTAAAGTGATTTACAATTGTGAAATAAACTTATATATATAAGAAGTGAAACTATATGAATATATTTATGAATTTAGTTGTAAATAAAAAAATGAATTTAAAGTTAAATGGAAAATTTACTTAGAATTGGAAGCTAAATTGATTTATAAGTTGGAATTTAAGTTAAGTAAAAACAAGTAATGTTTGTAAATGAAGTATAACTTAAGAGATCAAAGTAAATTAATAATGAATATAAGTGTTAATTCGTTAAGATCAAATGTTATTGAAAGTTGAATAATTGAATGAAGATCAATTTAGTTTAACCAATTGAAAGTGAAAGTGTTAAACCAATTGAAAGCAAAGTAATTTGGTTGTAATTAATATACATTGGTTGTTATATGGTTGTTAGTTGATTGTATATAATTCATTAAGTGTTAATGAAATTAAAAGCTAAAGTAATTGAAATCCAATTGGAAGTTAAATGAATCTTGAATAAAATTGAATTTGATTTGGAAGTGAACCAACTTGAATATGAATTAGTGAATATAAACTAATTGAGAATGAATGTTAGTAAAAACATCCAATGTAAATAAATCAAATGTGATTTAAATTGAAAACCATTTCATTGAATATTAATGAGAATATGAATGAATATTTATTGGTTATGAATGTTAGTTGGTTGATGTTTGCATTTGTTGCTTTTGTTTCATTTGCTATGTTGACATATATAGTTATTATGTTACTACATGATGTATATTGATACGATTGTCTATATGCATGATTCTCATGTTGTTTGTTGAGTGATTAGTAGGTGCAGATCGCGTTTGCTTCGCATTTGGAGCTCGCTTTAGCGCTATATTAGCCGTATATGCTCGCTAATAAAATATAAGGTACATATCTCGGATTAAATATCGTACTTTTACACTTTTTTCCCTGCGGGATGCCTCATTACTTGATGAGATGTATATTTGTGATATATATACTGTCATTTTTTTTTCGGATCGAGCCGCGCAAAGGAGACTATGGCGAATTTTTCCGAAAATTTAAGGCGTTAGAAATTTTTTGAGAAAATTGGAAAATTTTGAAAACTTAAACTTTGTTTTGAAGTTGAAAGTTAAACAAGATAGTTGTTTTTGGAAAGATAACTAAGTATGATTTGAAAACTTAGTAAAGTTATTGTAAGAAGTTTAATTATGAATTTTGGAAAATTAATAAATTCTGCAACTTTTCTTACTTAATAATTTCGAGGACGAAATTCTTTTAAGTGGGGAAGATTGTAACGACCCATAATTTTTGATAATTAAAATATGAATATTTAATTAATTTTAAATATTAATAAGTGAATTTATAAGTCGAATAAATTTTTATTTGAATTATTGAATTTAATTGGATTATTAAATCGATAATTTAATACGTTAAATTATGGAAATAATTGGAAATTGAGTTAAATATGATTGAAAATGATTTGTAAAATTTTATTTTATCATATGGAAGTTAGAATGATATTTTAGAACTTTTAAAATCGAATTAAAAGTTAATTTGTGAAAATTGAATATTTTAATATTAAAATCGACTAGTAAAAATAGTCAATTTTTGAACAGTCTCAGAATTGAACGAAACCAGTTCCATTGGATCCGTAATAGTTATTTATTACCGGATTTCAAATTTCGTGTCAATCGGAGCTATCGTTTGATCGTGGCAGCTCGAAACGCATCGATTTTTTTTTAATTTAAATTTGACGAGTGAAAATAGCCATTTTTCAAAAAGTCTCGGATTTCGACGAAACCAGTTTCATCGGATCCGTAATGTGATATTATTGTAAGGTTTCAAATTTCAAATCAATTGGATTTACCGTTTGTCCGGTACAAATTAAAACGCCTAGAAAATCGCTTAAATCGGTTTAATTTAAATTGAGCGTTTGTAGCCATAACTCGCACAGATGTCCGAATTAGCTTCCGAAACCTATTCCATTGTGTCTGGAACGCGGGGTAAACCCTAGAAACGCTGGTTACGGCGCGTAAATCGGAGTTCGGAATTTCCGGGATGAATAGTGTTTCGATTTTCTTTATAAATAGGCCAACACCCCTCTCTCTTCATTAAAAATAAAATAAAAACATGTAACCCTAGCCGCCGCCTAGGTATGCACGGCCAGAAATGCTCCCATCTTCATCCCCAAAAATCTCCAAATCCATGCATCGATTGCAAAATCTTTCAACTACAAAATCGAAGAGCATTGCGAGAGCTTTAAATCCGTACGGTGGAGTTCGTTGTTATCGACCATAGGCCGAGTTATTGGGCTGCGTTCGACCCTACTTGCGCACGCGTTTCTATGCAGTATAGGGGGCCGAGTTCACCACTGTTCAGGCCGAGCATGGAGGTTGGGGAGGCGCACGTAGTGATAGTTCCTGATCGAATTCAAGTCGAGTGTTGGAGTTGCTAAAATTAACCCTAGATTTCTAAATGGGTTCGGCTATTGCGAAGGGGGGGACGCACGCATACTGAAGAGGAAGAAAGGGGGGACGGTCATGATGCGTGGGAACCAGATCCAAAGGCCTGGAATTGTTGTGGGTTATAAATTTATTAATTAAGTTGTAAATTTGTAAGTTTAAATACGTGTAATTTCAATAATTCATAACTTTTTCATACGAGGTCGAAAAAATGCGAAACCAGTTGCGTTGGAATCGTATGGATGAGCACTACGCGATGGAGTTGGTTTGGAGTTAGTGAGAATTTCGGGTAAAATTAAACGCGCGTTTAATTTTATTCGAAATAAATCGCTAAAACGAAATTGAAATCAAGGTGAGAACTTCTCACTCAATCGAATCAGTTTCGATTTTATTTTAAATAGTTAGATTTAAAATAATTGAATGCATGTTTGAATGTTGATTGATATCTATTGATTGTTAAAATAGACATTATACGCCGTTAGTAAGCGGATGTTATTTATTAAAAACATATACCGCGAATATTTCATAAACAGTGAAATTGGTATTATAAATAATATCAATATATATATATATATATATATTGGCATATGTATATATTGCAGTTGTTGATTTCCCGCATTTTTTAGCGGATGAGACCCTATTACGCCGTTATTAAGCGGATAATATTTAATAAGAACATATACCGCGATAATTTCGTACTGGAGCGAAATTGGTATTGTGCTAATGTTTTTAGATGCAGGAAAACAGGTTGGAGGGATCCAACTGGATTCCTCAACAGTATTTATTTAATTTCAGATATTTTGATATTTGATGGATTTTCATATTGATATATGATATCGTTGTAGTCGTGATTGACTATTTGGTGTGTAGCATCATTAGACCCAGATTTTGGAATTTTAAAATGGTTTTTAAAGTGATTTTTTAAAATATACTATATTTTTAGAATTGATCCATTTTGAATAATTAAACGCTATAATTTTTAAAGTTATAAAATTATGGTTTTTGTGAAACACAGTTAAAAGCTGATTTTTGAGAAATATGGGTCAATGATGTTATAAAATAGGTTAAATTGGATTTTTGAATTTATTATAAAAGTTTGAATATAAGATTTATAAAATTTAATTATTTTATGAATCAAAATGGTGAAATAATAAAGGAGATTTAAGACGTTTTAAAAGAATAATATAAATTGATTTATATTAAGAGATTTATAAATGGATATTTATAAATTGAAATATTGACATTATAAAACGAGTTTTTATAAGTGTTTGAATGAAGTGAAAATGGATTGCATATGTGAATGGGATTTATAAAATTATGAATGGTGAAGTTATAAATGAAATTTATAAATAGTAAGATTTATAAATTTTGTGAAATTATTAAAGAATATATTTGGATGAATAATTGAATCTTAAAAGTTATAAGATTTATAACTATGAAGTTTAAAAGAACGATTTTGTAAAATAATCGTTTTATAAGCATTTAACTTATAATATGAACTTTTAGTTTATAATTGAGTTATAAACTGGAATAGGTTAATAAAAGAATTTATAAAAAGGAAGTTTTTATAAATAAATAGAAATGGAATTTATAAACGTTGTTTTATAAATTCGCAAATGACTTATTTTGATAAGAAAATTGTTGAAACCTATTAATGGAGTTATATTCACGTTTTTGAATAGTGAATAATCCTTTGAATTAAAATGAATAAAAGGATGAAATGTGTTAACGTAGTATATTCACGTTTTTGAACTGTGAATAATATGTTAAAGGAAATGTTTTGAATGAGATGTTTAAATTGAATTAAAACTATCTAACGAAGTTTTAATTGTGTTGAGATTCGAAACCATAGATTTCAACATTGATTGTTGAAATAGGCGTTTTCGAGAAAATAAAAGGAAATGGTGGGCTATAACACTGTTGTTATAGTAAATGATTTCCGAAAGGAAATGTTTTGTATAGTATTGGGATTTATATATCTATTTTAATTTCGAATCCCTATACTAGTGATTTTGGGTTGTCGTAACGATGTTTTACGTAACATTCGTTTTGGGCCCAAATAAATATGTTTATGAGAATGATTTCCTTAAAGAATGAAATATACACTTAATTTCGATTGAAGTATATTGAATATTTTCCAAGTGTTGAAAATAAATAAAAATTGTGAATTACTTATGAATAAATAAGTATGGAAATGTTTTCCAATATAAAGTGAATATTTTGAGAATTTATCTTTTTGAAGATAAATTGAAAGATAAATTGAAAATGGATAGTTGAAATCGTATATGCATGAATATTTTTGAATATAAATTCACTAAGGAATTTATAAAAGAAAGTGAAATTGGTTTAAAAATAAATATTGATTTATTTTTGAAGTATTGAAATTATATATCTTGTAAAGATATTTTGGAAAATAAATAATTTGGAAAATTATTTGAAAACGGGTGATGTGTGCATATCCAGTGATAGTTCAATAACCGACTATCGATATTTCCCTTTGAATGGGTAATTGATGTGATTTGTTTGAATGTGAATGTTACACTTATTTTTGAATAAGCGCTCACTATTCGGGTTAACCGGGAAAGGACCATGGGGTCGTATAACCCATTCCGAATATGTGATACGTCGTTGTGGATTGCATTGAAGATCGGTGTTGAAGACCCGGTATTTGCGAGAGCGATAGGATGACCTGTCGATTTACTCTGCACCGAGTAGCTACGGTATTGAGTTCTCCATATGTGATGGTGAATCCGATCAGGATTGTGAATATCCGGATTGCAAGGACTTCTTTGTAAGTGCCTTCGGTTCTGTTCGAGCCCGGAACAGACTTGTATGGATTGTGTGTCTGACATTACAAGTTGAGATATAAAGCCGATTTCTTTCAAATATATTTCTGTTGGTGGCGGAGAATTTATTCTTTTAGCTTAACACCCTTCTCTGAGACGTACGAGCTTAGAGGTTATATAGTTGAAGTTATCAGCGATATATTCCCAATTTGGTAATGTGACATGCTGAGTGTTGCTGAAATGATCATTGTGTTGATTATTATGATAGGATCGTTTATTTGATCGTCTATCTTGGTGATCATTGTGTTGATCATTTGTTGACCCAAAGCATGACTTTTGTATAAAGTATGTTTTTGTGGACGTGACTTCGTCGAACCTCACACCCCGGAAATGGTCAAAACAGGAAAGATGCGGCAAGGTTATGAGGGGTAGCACCCTTTAGGGTATGTACATTTCCTTCTGGATAGAGGTTGTATCATGGTATGGAGCCCAGATATTTAACCTATGTGGTTACTACGAATTTATTACTTTGTGGTTGTTGGTTTTCGGGATCCCGTGAGAAAGGTCGTTTACGATCGGGGAATGGCGTGCTCGTGTCAGTAGTTACCCAGTTAGGGGTAACCCGGCCTTGTGTTGGCAGAGTTCCGGTTTGGTTCTCGGGGATGTCTTTCCAGAGGCATTCTCATGTGGCAATGGGAAGTTCCTTGGCCTGACCATTTGTTGGAAATCCAAAGAAACAATACGTGACTTGTACGGTTTTAGTTGTATAACCTGCTATGGAATGTGGCGGTAACCTGCTATTGAACATAGTTAGCTATAGTAGGCATACGATAATGGTCGTATGTTGGCTAAGATTTATATTCTACTTTCGAAATGAATTTTTCCTACACTATGCACTAATAATAATATCAAATGTTCTTTTTAAATGCGTATCAAGCATCTTTGACTATCATAAGGAGAAATCTCCTCCGATTCTGCGTTTGCATTGTGTGTGTGTGCGGGAGGCCTTATGGTAGTCTCATTTTTAAAAGCATTGCGAATTGACTTCAAAAATATTCCTCTATTTTGATTTTAAAGATAAATAAACCGTTTTGAGTTCTCACACCAGTCACATGACTGACTTGGAGTTTATTGTTTTCCTTCCTAAACTCTGGGTGCCCACCAATTTCCACACGGGCAGTCAAGAGTTAGGTTTATCAGGATATTCTGGATATTCTGGAGTTGCTGGAGGCAAGCTGGATGGCATGGCGTATACTACTATATAGTATTTCTTTTTCCGCTGCACTATTTGTTGTTGTTGTATACTCTGATGATATGATGTAATGAAATGTAATGTAATAACCGATAAAGGTCCTTGTTTAAAGATTATTCATTTATTATTATATATGTTGTTCCGCTGCGAATTGTGAGATTCTGATGTTGTTCTGTTGTTTTCTGTTCCGTCCTATTTTCTTCTGTTTTTCTTTTTCCTCTATTCTCTTTTCCTTCTATATTAAAATTTTCTATTTTTCTTTCCCCTCCATTTTCTATTCTCTCTAATTTCTATTTTCTATTTCCTTCTTTCCTATCTTCTTTCTTCTCTCCTCTCTTAAATTCTTTTTAAAACCCTCAGTGTTCGGTTTTCCGTCGTTCGACTTCTCGGCAGTCGATAAAGTGAGTATCGATGTTGAATTTTCGGAAGACGAAGAATCGTGTCCTGACAATGTGGTATCAGAGCTTATGGTTAAGCGACAACCATGGTTCTGTTGGGTATAATTCACTAGAGATAGAGTCAGCAGTACTCTAGAATGAGTTTGAGTGTAATAATAGCTATGAGAGCGTATTTGTTAGTGAATATGAAATCATTTTATATTGTGATGGTTGGTTTATTGAGTGGCATATGAACCTTCGTCAGCACGGTATGTACAACTATGCCGAAGGGGTTTCTAAACACTTGAATAGAACAATTCGACATAATATTGTTTAAAAATTGGGTAAATGAAATAATTTTACCTTGAGTATATTTTGTAAATAAAAGAATAATTTTTCAGAATTATTAAAGAGTATATAAGTTGATTGTTTAGTTGTTTGAATAATCTAAATTAAAGAATAATTGTATAAGTAAAAAGAATTATAAGAATTGAATTATAATTAAAGTGATTTACAATTGTGAAATAAACTTATATATATAAGAAGTGAAACTATATGAATATATTTATGAATTTAGTTGTAAATAAAAAAATGAATTTAAAGTTAAATGGAAAATTTACTTAGAATTGGAAGCTAAATTGATTTATAAGTTGGAATTTAAGTTAAGTAAAAACAAGTAATGTTTGTAAATGAAGTATAACTTAAGAGATCAAAGTAAATTAATAATGAATATAAGTGTTAATTCGTTAAGATCAAATGTTATTGAAAGTTGAATAATTGAATGAAGATCAATTTAATTTAACCAATTGAAAGTGAAAGTGTTAAACCAATTGAAAGCAAAGTAATTTGGTTGTAATTAATATACATTGGTTGTTATATGGTTGTTAGTTGATTGTATATAATTCATTAAGTGTTAATGAAATTAAAAGCTAAAGTAATTGAAATCCAATTGGAAGTTAAATGAATCTTGAATAAAATTGAATTTGATTTGGAAGTGAACCAACTTGAATATGAATTAGTGAATATAAACTAATTGAGAATGAATGTTAGTAAAAACATCCAATGTAAATAAATCAAATGTGATTTAAATTGAAAACCATTTCATTGAATATTAATGAGAATATGAATGAATATTTATTGGTTATGAATGTTAGTTGGTTGATGTTTGCATTTGTTGCTTTTGTTTCATTTGCTATGTTGACATATATAGTTATTATGTTACTACATGATGTATATTGATACGATTGTCTATATGCATGATTCTCATGTTGTTTGTTGAGTGATTAGTAGGTGCAGATCGCGTTTGCTTCGCATTTGGAGCTCGCTTTAGCGCTATATTAGCCGTATATGCTCGCTAATAAAATATAAGGTACATATCTCGGATTAAATATCGTACTTTTACACTTTTTTCCCTGCGGGATGCCTCATTACTTGATGAGATGTATATTTGTGATATATATACTGTCATTTTTTTTTTGGATCGAGCCGCGCAAAGGAGACTATGGCGAATTTTTCCGAAAATTTAAGGCGTTAGAAAATTTTTGAGAAAATTGGAAAATTTTGAAAACTTAAACTTTGTTTTGAAGTTGAAAGTTAAACAAGATAGTTGTTTTTGGAAAGATAACTAAGTATGATTTGAAAACTTAGTAAAGTTATTGTAAGAAGTTTAATTATGAATTTTGGAAAATTAATAAATTCTGCAACTTTTCTTACTTAATAATTTCGAGGACGAAATTCTTTTAAGTGGGGAAGATTGTAACGACCCATAATTTTTGATAATTAAAATATGAATATTTAATTAATTTTAAATATTAATAAGTGAATTTATAAGTCGAATAAATTTTTATTTGAATTATTGAATTTAATTGGATTATTAAATCGATAATTTAATACGTTAAATTATGGAAATAATTGGAAATTGAGTTAAATATGATTGAAAATGATTTGTAAAATTTTATTTTATCATATGGAAGTTAGAATGATATTTTAGAACTTTTAAAATCGAATTAAAAGTTAATTTGTGAAAATTGAATATTTTAATATTAAAATCGACTAGTAAAAATAGTCAATTTTTGAACAGTCTCAGAATTGAAGGAAACCAGTTCCATTGGATCCGTAATAGTTAGTTATTACCGGATTTCAAATTTCGTGTCAATCGGAGCTATCGTTTGATCGTGGCAGCTCGAAACGCATCGATTTATTTTTAATTTAAATTTGACGAGTGAAAATAGCCATTTTTCAAAAAGTCTCGGATTTCGACGAAACTAGTTTCATCGGATCCGTAATGTGATATTATTGTAAGGTTTCAAATTTCAAATCAATTGGATTTACCGTTTGTCCGGTACAAATTAAAACGCCTAGAAAATCGCTTAAATCGGTTTAATTTAAATTGAGCGTTTGTAGCCATAACTCGCACAGATGTCCGAATTAGCTTCCGAAACCTGTTCCATTGTGTCCGTAATGCGGGGTAAACCCTAGAAACGCTGGTTACGGCGCGTAAATCGGAGTTCGGAATTTCCGGGATGAATAGTGTTTCGATTTTCTTTATAAATAGGCCAACACCCCTCTCTCTTCATTAAAAAAAAAATAAAAACATGTAACCCTAGCCGCCACCTAGGTATGCACGGCCAGAAATGCTCCCATCTTCATCCCCAAAAATCTCCAAATCCATGCATCGATTGCAAAATCTTTCAACTACAAAATCGAAGAGCATTGCGAGAGCTTTAAATCCGTACGGTGGAGTTCGTTGTTATCGACCATAGGCCGAGTTATTGGGCTGCGTTCGACCCTACTTGCGCACGCGTTTCTATGCAGTATAGGGGGCCGAGTTCACCACTGTTCAGGCCGAGCATGGAGGTTGGGGAGGCGCATGTAGTGATAGTTCCTGATCGAATTCAAGTCGAGTGTTGGAGTTGCTAAAATTAACCCTAGATTTCTAAATGGGTTCGGCTATTGAGAAGGGGGGGGACGCACGCATACTGAAGAGGAAGAAAGGGGGGACGGTCATGATGCGTGGGAACCAGATCCAAAGGCCTGGAATTGTTGTGGGTTATAAATTTATTAATTAAGTTGTAAATTTGTAAGTTTAAATACGTGTAATTTCAATAATTCATAACTTTTTCATACGAGGTCGAAAAAATGCGAAACCAGTTGCGTTGGAATTGTATGGATGAGCACTACGCGATGGAGTTGGTTTGGAGTCGTTTGGAGTTAGTGAGAATTTCGGGTAAAATTAAACGCGCGTTTAATTTTATTCGAAATAAATCGCTAAAACGAAATTGAAATCAAGGTGAGAACTTCTCACTCAATCGAATCAGTTTCGATTTTATTTTAAATAGTTAGATTTAAAATAATTGAATGCATGTTTGAATGTTGATTGATATCTATTGATTGTTAAAATAGACATTATACGCCGTTAGTAAGCGGATGTTATTTATTAAAAACATATACCGCGAATATTTCATAAACAGTGAAATTGGTATTATAAATAATATCAATATATATATATATTGGCATATGTATATATTGCAGTTGTTGATTTCCCGCATTTTTTAGCGGATGAGACCCTATTACGCCGTTATTAAGCGGATAATATTTAATAAGAACATATACCGCGATAATTTCGTACTGGAGCGAAATTGGTATTGTGCTAATGTTTTTGGATGCAGGAAAACAGGTTGGAGGGATCCAACTGGATTCCTCAACAGTATTTATTTAATTTCAGATATTTTGATATTTGATGGATTTTCATATTGATATATGATATCGTTGTAGTCGTGATTGACTATTTGGTGTGTAGCATCATTAGACCCAGATTTTGGAATTTTAAAATGGTTTTTAAAGTGATTTTTTAAAATATACTATATTTTTAGAATTGATCCATTTTGAATAATTAAACGCTATAATTTTTAAAGTTATAAAATTATGGTTTTTGTGAAACACAGTTAAAAGCTGATTTTTGAGAAATATGGGTCAGTGATGTTATAAAATAGGTTAAATTGGATTTTTGAATTTATTATAAAAGTTTGAATATAAGATTTATAAAATTTAATTATTTTATGAATCAAAATGGTGAAATAATAAAGGAGATTTAAGACGTTTTAAAAGAATAATATAAATTGATTTATATTAAGAGATTTATAAATGGATATTTATAAATTGAAATATTGACATTATAAAACGAGTTTTTATAAGTGTTTGAATGAAGTGAAAATGGATTGCATATGTGAATGGGATTTATAAAATTATGAATGGTGAAGTTATAAATGAAATTTATAAATAGTAATATTTATAAATTTTGTGAAATTATTAAAGAATATATTTGGATGAATAATTGAATCTTAAAAGTTATAAGATTTATAACTATGAAGTTTAAAAGAACGATTTTGTAAAATAATCGTTTTATAAGCATTTAACTTATAATATGAACTTTTAGTTTATAATTGAGTTATAAACTGGAATAGGTTAATAAAAGAATTTATAAAAAGGAAGTTTTTATAAATAAATAGAAATGGAATTTATAAACGTTGTTTTATAAATTCGCAAATGACTTATTTTGATAAGAAAATTGTTGAAACCTATTAATGGAGTTATATTCACGTTTTTGAATAGTGAATAATCCTTTGAATTAAAATGAATAAAAGGATGAAATGTGTTAACGTAGTATATTCACGTTTTTGAACTGTGAATAATATGTTAAAGGAAATGTTTTGAATGAGATGTTTAAATTGAATTAAAACTATCTAACGAAGTTTTAATTGTGTTGAGATTCGAAACCATAGATTTCAACATTGATTGTTGAAATAGGCGTTTTCGAGAAAATAAAAGGAAATGGTGGACTATAACACTGTTGTTATAGTAAATGATTTCCGAAAGGAAATGTTTTGTATAGTATTGGGATTTATATATCTATTTTAATTTCGAATCCCTATACTAGTGATTTTGGGTTGTCGTAACGATGTTTTACGTAACATTCGTTTTGGGCCCAAATAAATATGTTTATGAGAATGATTTCCTTAAAAAATGAAATATATACTTAATTTCGATTGAAGTATATTGAATATTTTCCAAGTGTTGAAAATAAATAAAAATTGTGAATTACTTATGAATAAATAAGTATGGAAATGTTTTCCAATATAAAGTGAATATTTTGAGAATTTATCTTTTTGAAGATAAATTGAAAGATAAATTGAAAATGGATAGTTGAAATCGTATATGCATGAATATTTTTGAATATAAATTCATTAAGGAATTTATAAAAGAAAGTGAAATTGGTTTAAAAATAAATATTGATTTATTTTTGAAGTATTGAAATTATATATCTTGTAAAGATATTTTGAAAAATAAATAATTTGGAAAATTATTTGGAAACTGGTGATGTGTGCATATCCAGTGATAGTTCAATAACCGACTATCGATATTTCCCTTTGAATGGGTAATTGATGTGATTTGTTTGAATGTGAATGTTACACTTATTTTTGAATAAGCGCTCACTATTCGGGTTAACCGGGAAAGGACCATGGGGTCGTATAACCCATTCCGAATATGTGATACGTCGTTGTGGATTGCATTGAAGATCGGTGTTGAAGACCCGGTATTTGCGAGAGCGATAGGATGACCTGTCGATTTACTCTGCACCGAGTAGCTACGGTATTGAGTTCTCCATATGTGATGGTGAATCCGATCAGGATTGTGAATATCCGGATTGCAAGGACTTCTTTGTAAGTGCCTTCGGTTCTGTTCGAGCCCGGAACAGACTTGTATGGATTGTGTGTCTGACATTACAAGTTGAGATATAAAGCCGATTTCTTTCAAATATATTTCTGTTGGTGGCGGAGAATTTATTCTTTTAGCTTAACACCCTTCTCTGAGACGTACGAGCTTAGAGGTTATATAGTTGAAGTTATCAGCGATATATTTCCAATTTGGTAATGTGACATGCTGAGTGTTGCTGAAATGATCATTGTGTTGATTATTATGATAGGATCGTTTATTTGATCGTCTATCTTGGTGATCATTGTGTTGATCATTTGTTGACCCAAAGCATGACTTTTGTATAAAGTATGTTTTTGTGGACGTGACTTCGTCGAACCTCACACCCCGGAAATGGTCAAAACAGGAAAGATGCGGCAAGGTTATGAGGGGTAGCACCCTTTAGGGTATGTACATTTCCTTCTGGATAGAGGTTGTATCATGGTATGGAGCCCAGATATTTAACCTATGTGGTTACTACGAATTTATTACTTTGTGGTTATTGGTTTTCGGGATCCCGTGAGAAAGGTCGTTTACGATCGGAGAATGGCGTGCTCGTGTCAGTAGTTACCCAGTTAGGGGTAACCCGGCCTTGTGTTGGCAGAGTTCCGGTTTGGTTCTCGGGGATGTCTTTCCAGAGGCATTCTCATGTGGCAATGGGAAGTTCCTTGGCCTGACCATTTGTTGGAAATCCAAAGAAACAATACGTGACTTGTACGGTTTTAGTTGTATAACCTGCTATGGAATGTGGCGGTAACCTGCTATTGAACATAGTTAGCTATAGTAGGCATACGATAATGGTCGTATGTTGGCTAAGATTTATATTCTACTTTCGAAATGAATTTTTCCTACACTATGCACTAATAATAATATCAAATGTTCTTTTTAAATGCGTATCAAGCATCTTTGACTATCATAAGGAGAAATCTCCTCCGATTATGCGTTTGCATTGTGTGTGTGTGCGGGAGGCCTTATGGTAGTCTCATTTTTAAAAGCATTGCGAATTGACTTCAAAAATATTCCTCTATTTTGATTTTAAAGATAAATAAACTGTTTTGAGTTCTCACACCAGTCACATGACTGACTTGGAGTTTATTGTTTTCCTTCCTAAACTCTGGGTGCCCACCAATTTCCACACGGGCAGTCAAGAGTTAGGTTTATCAGGATATTCTGGATATTCTGGAGTTGCTGGAGGCAAGCTGGATGGCATGGCGTATACTACTATATAGTATTTCTTTTTCCGCTGCACTATTTGTTGTTGTTGTATACTCTGATGATATGATGTAATGAAATGTAATGTAATAACCGATAAAGGTCCTTGTTTAAAGATTATTCATTTATTATTATATATGTTGTTCCGCTGCGAATTGTGAGATTCTGATGTTGTTCTGTTGTTTTCTGTTCCGTCCTATTTTCTTCTGTTTTTCTTTTTCCTCTATTCTCTTTTCCTTCTATATTAAAATTTTCTATTTTTCTTTCCCCCTCCATTTTCTATTCTCTCTAATTTCTATTTTCTATTTCCTTCTTTCCTATCTTCTTTCTTCTCTCCTCTCTTAAATTCTTTTTAAAACCCTCAGTGTTCGGTTTTCCGTCGTTCGACTTCTCGGCAGTCGATAAAGTGAGTATCGATGTTGAATTTTCGGAAGACGAAGAATCGTGTCCTGACAATGTGGTATCAGAGCTTATGGTTAAGCGACAACCATGGTTCTGTTGGGTATAATTCATTAGAGATAGAGTCAGCAGTACTCTAGAATGAGTTTGAGTGTAATAATAGCTATGAGAGCGTATTTGTTAGTGAATATGAAATCATTTTATATTGTGATGGTTGGTTTATTGAGTGGCATATGAACCTTCGTCGGCACGGTATGTACAACTATGCCGAAGGGGTTTCTAAACACTTGAATAGAACAATTCGACATAATATTGTTTAAAAATTGGGTAAATGAAATAATTTTACCTTGAGTATATTTTGTAAATAAAAGAATAATTTTTCAGAATTATTAAAGAGTATATAAGTTGATTGTTTAGTTGTTTGAATAATCTAAATTAAAGAATAATTGTATAAGTAAAAAGAATTATAAGAATTGAATTATAATTAAAGTGATTTACAATTGTGAAATAAACTTATATATATAAGAAGTGAAACTATATGAATATATTTATGAATTTAGTTGTAAATAAAAAAATGAATTTAAAGTTAAATGGAAAATTTACTTAGAATTGGAAGCTAAATTGATTTATAAGTTGGAATTTAAGTTAAGTAAAAACAAGTAATGTTTGTAAATGAAGTATAACTTAAGAGATCAAAGTAAATTAATAATGAATATAAGTGTTAATTCGTTAAGATCAAATGTTATTGAAAGTTGAATAATTGAATGAAGATCAATTTAGTTTAACCAATTGAAAGTGAAAGTGTTAAACCAATTGAAAGCAAAGTAATTTGGTTGTAATTAATATACATTGGTTGTTATATGGTTGTTAGTTGATTGTATATAATTCATTAAGTGTTAATGAAATTAAAAGCTAAAGTAATTGAAATCCAATTGGAAGTTAAATGAATCTTGAATAAAATTGAATTTGATTTGGAAGTGAACCAACTTGAATATGAATTAGTGAATATAAACTAATTGAGAATGAATGTTAGTAAAAACATCCAATGTAAATAAATCAAATGTGATTTAAATTGAAAACCATTTCATTGAATATTAATGAGAATATGAATGAATATTTATTGGTTATGAATGTTAGTTGGTTGATGTTTGCATTTGTTGCTTTTGTTTCATTTGCTATGTTGACATATATAGTTATTATGTTACTACATGATGTATATTGATACGATTGTCTATATGCATGATTCTCATGTTGTTTGTTGAGTGATTAGTAGGTGCAGATCGCGTTTGCTTCGCATTTGGAGCTCGCTTTAGCGCTATATTAGCCGTATATGCTCGCTAATAAAATATAAGGTACATATCTCGGATTAAATATCGTACTTTTACACTTTTTTCCCTGCGGGATGCCTCATTACTTGATGAGATGTATATTTGTGATATATATACTGTCATTTTTTTTTCGGATCGAGCCGCGCAAAGGAGACTATGGCGAATTTTTCCGAAAATTTAAGGCGTTAGAAAATTTTTGAGAAAATTGGAAAATTTTGAAAACTTAAACTTTGTTTTGAAGTTGAAAGTTAAACAAGATAGTTGTTTTTGGAAAGATAACTAAGTATGATTTGAAAACTTAGTAAAGTTATTGTAAGAAGTTTAATTATGAATTTTGGAAAATTAATAAATTCTGCAACTTTTCTTACTTAATAATTTCGAGGACGAAATTCTTTTAAGTGGGGAAGATTGTAACGACCCATAATTTTTGATAATTAAAATATGAATATTTAATTAATTTTAAATATTAATAAGTGAATTTATAAGTCGAATAAATTTTTATTTGAATTATTGAATTTAATTGGATTATTAAATCGATAATTTAATACGTTAAATTATGGAAATAATTGGAAATTGAGTTAAATATGATTGAAAATGATTTGTAAAATTTTATTTTATCATATGGAAGTTAGAATGATATTTTAGAACTTTTAAAATCGAATTAAAAGTTAATTTGTGAAAATTGAATATTTTAATATTAAAATCGACTAGTAAAAATAGTCAATTTTTGAACAGTCTCAGAATTGAACGAAACCAGTTCCATTGGATCCGTAATAGTTAGTTATTACCGGATTTCAAATTTCGTGTCAATCGGAGCTATCGTTTGATCGTGGCAGCTCGAAACGTATCGATTTATTTTTAATTTAAATTTGACGAGTGAAAATAGCCATTTTTCAAAAAGTCTCGGATTTTGACGAAACCAGTTTCATCGGATCCGTAATGTGATATTATTGTAAGGTTTCAAATTTCAAATCAATTGGATTTACCGTTTGTCCGGTACAAATTAAAACGCCTAGAAAATCGCTTAAATCGGTTTAATTTAAATTGAGCGTTTGTAGCCATAACTCGCACAGATGTCCGAATTAGGTATGCACGGCCAGAAATGCTCCCATCTTAATCCCCAAAAATCTCCAAATCCATGCATCGATTGCAAAATCTTTCAACTACAAAATCGAAGAGCATTGCGAGAGCTTTAAATCCGTACGGTGGAGTTCGTTGTTATCGACCATAGGCCGAGTTATTGGGCTGCGTTCGACCCTACTTGCGCACGCGTTTCTATGCAGTATAGGGGGCCGAGTTCACCACTGTTCAGGCCGAGCATGGAGGTTGGGGAGGCGCACGTAGTGATAGTTCCTGATCGAATTCAAGTCGAGTGTTGGAGTTGCTAAAATTAACCCTAGATTTCTAAATGGGTTCGGCTATTGAGAAGGGGGGGGGGACGCACGCATACTGAAGAGGAAGAAAGGGGGGACGGTCATGATGCGTGGGAACCAGATCCAAAGGCCTGGAATTGTTGTGGGTTATAAATTTATTAATTAAGTTGTAAATTTGTAAGTTTAAATACGTGTAATTTCAATAATTCATAACTTTTTCATACGAGGTCGAAAAAATGCGAAACCAGCTGCGTTGGAATTGTATGGATGAGCACTACGCGATGGAGTTGGTTTGGAGTCGTTTGGAGTTAGTGAGAATTTCGGGTAAAATTAAACGCGCGTTTAATTTTATTCGAAATAAATCGCTAAAACGAAATTGAAATCAAGGTGAGAACTTCTCACTCAATCGAATCAGTTTTGATTTTATTTTAAATAGTTAGATTTAAAATAATTGAATGCATGTTTGAATGTTGATTGATATCTATTGATTGTTAAAATAGACATTATACGCCGTTAGTAAGCGGATGTTATTTATTAAAAACATATACCGCGAATATTTCATAAACAGTGAAATTGGTATTATAAATAATATCAATATATATATATATATTGGCATATGTATATATTGCAGTTGTTGATTTCCCGCATTTTTTAGCGGATGAGACCCTATTACGCCGTTATTAAGCGGATAATATTTAATAAGAACATATACCGCGATAATTTCGTACTGGAGCGAAATTGGTATTGTGCTAATGTTTTTGGATGCAGGAAAACAGGTTGGAGGGATCCAACTGGATTCCTCAACAGTATTTATTTAATTTCAGATATTTTGATATTTGATGGATTTTCATATTGATATATGATATCGTTGTAGTCGTGATTGACTATTTGGTGTGTAGCATCATTAGACCCAGATTTTGGAATTTTAAAATGGTTTTTAAAGTGATTTTTTAAAATATACTATATTTTTAGAATTGATCCATTTTGAATAATTAAACGCTATAATTTTTAAAGTTATAAAATTATGGTTTTTGTGAAACACAGTTAAAAGCTGATTTTTGAGAAATATGGGTCAATGATGTTATAAAATAGGTTAAATTGGATTTTTGAATTTATTATAAAAGTTTGAATATAAGATTTATAAAATTTAATTATTTTATGAATCAAAATGGTGAAATAATAAAGGAGATTTAAGACGTTTTAAAAGAATAATATAAATTGATTTATATTAAGAGATTTATAAATGGATATTTATAAATTGAAATATTGACATTATAAAACGAGTTTTTATAAGTGTTTGAATGAAGTGAAAATGGATTGCATATGTGAATGGGATTTATAAAATTATGAATGGTGAAGTTATAAATGAAATTTATAAATAGTAAGATTTATAAATTTTGTGAAATTATTAAAGAATATATTTGGATGAATAATTGAATCTTAAAAGTTATAAGATTTATAACTATGAAGTTTAAAAGAACGATTTTGTAAAATAATCGTTTTATAAGCATTTAACTTATAATATGAACTTTTAGTTTATAATTGAGTTATAAACTGGAATAGGTTAATAAAAGAATTTATAAAAAGGAAGTTTTTATAAATAAATAGAAATGGAATTTATAAACGTTGTTTTATAAATTCGCAAATGACTTATTTTGATAAGAAAATTGTTGAAACCTATTAATGGAGTTATATTCACGTTTTTGAATAGTGAATAATCCTTTGAATTAAAATGAATAAAAGGATGAAATGTGTTAACGTAGTATATTCACGTTTTTGAACTGTGAATAATATGTTAAAGGAAATGTTTTGAATGAGATGTTTAAATTGAATTAAAACTATCTAACGAAGTTTTAATTGTGTTGAGATTCGAAACCATAGATTTCAACATTGATTGTTGAAATAGGCATTTTCGAGAAAATAAAAGGAAATGGTGGACTATAACACTGTTGTTATAGTAAATGATTTCCGAAAGGAAATGTTTTGTATAGTATTGGGATTTATATATCTATTTTAATTTCGAATCCCTATACTAGTGATTTTGGGTTGTCGTAACGATGTTTTACGTAACATTCGTTTTGGGCCCAAATAAATATGTTTATGAGAATGATTTCCTTAAAGAATGAAATATATACTTAATTTCGATTGAAGTATATTGAATATTTTCCAAGTGTTGAAAATAAATAAAAATTGTGAATTACTTATGAATAAATAAGTATGGAAATGTTTTCCAATATAAAGTGAATATTTTGAGAATTTATCTTTTTGAAGATAAATTGAAAGATAAATTGAAAATGGATAGTTGAAATCGTATATGCATGAATATTTTTGAATATAAATTCATTAAGGAATTTATAAAAGAAAGTGAAATTGGTTTAAAAATAAATATTGATTTATTTTTGAAGTATTGAAATTATATATCTTGTAAAGATATTTTGAAAAATAAATAATTTGGAAAATTATTTGGAAACTGGTGATGTGTGCATATCCAGTGATAGTTCAATAACCGACTATCGATATTTCCCTTTGAATGGGTAATTGATGTGATTTGTTTGAATGTGAATGTTACACTTATTTTTGAATAAGCGCTCACTATTCGGGTTAACCGGGAAAGGACCATGGGGTCGTATAACCCATTCCGAATATGTGATACGTCGTTGTGGATTGCATTGAAGATCGGTGTTGAAGACCCGGTATTTGCGAGAGCGATAGGATGACCTGTCGATTTACTCTGCACCGAGTAGCTACGGTATTGAGTTCTCCATATGTGATGGTGAATCCGATCAGGATTGTGAATATCCGGATTGCAAGGACTTCTTTGTAAGTGCCTTCGGTTCTGTTCGAGCCCGGAACAGACTTGTATGGATTGTGTGTCTGACATTACAAGTTGAGATATAAAGCCGATTTCTTTCAAATATATTTCTGTTGGTGGCGGAGAATTTATTCTTTTAGCTTAACACCCTTCTCTGAGACGTACGAGCTTAGAGGTTATATAGTTGAAGTTATCAGCGATATATTCCCAATTTGGTAATGTGACATGCTGAGTGTTGCTGAAATGATCATTGTGTTGATTATTATGATAGGATCGTTTATTTGATCGTCTATCTTGGTGATCATTGTGTTGATCATTTGTTGACCCAAAGCATGACTTTTGTATAAAGTATGTTTTTGTGGACGTGACTTCGTCGAACCTCACACCCCGGAAATGGTCAAAACAGGAAAGATGCGGCAAGGTTATGAGGGGTAGCACCCTTTAGGGTATGTACATTTCCTTCTGGATAGAGGTTGTATCATGTTATGGAGCCCAGATATTTAACCTATGTGGTTACTACGAATTTATTACTTTGTGGTTGTTGGTTTTCGGGATCCCGTGAGAAAGGTCGTTTACGATCGGGGAATGGCGTGCTCGTGTCAGTAGTTACCCAGTTAGGGGTAACCCGGCCTTGTGTTGGCAGAGTTCCGGTTTGGTTCTCGGGGATGTCTTTCCAGAGGCATTCTCATGTGGCAATGGGAAGTTCCTTGGCCTGACCATTTGTTGGAAATCCAAAGAAACAATACGTGACTTGTACGGTTTTAGTTGTATAACCTGCTATGGAATGTGGCGGTAACCTGCTATTGAACATAGTTAGCTATAGTAGGCATACGATAATGGTCGTATGTTGGCTAAGATTTATATTCTACTTTCGAAATGAATTTTTCCTACACTATGCACTAATAATAATATCAAATGTTCTTTTTAAATGCGTATCAAGCATCTTTGACTATCATAAGGAGAAATCTCCTCCGATTCTGCGTTTGCATTGTGTGTGTGTGCGGGAGGCCTTATGGTAGTCTCATTTTTAAAAGCATTGCGAATTGACTTCAAAAATATTCCTCTATTTTGATTTTAAAGATAAATAAACTGTTTTGAGTTCTCACACCAGTCACATGACTGACTTGGAGTTTATTGTTTTTCTTCCTAAACTCTGGGTGCCCACCAATTTCCACACGGGCAGTCAAGAGTTAGGTTTATCAGGATATTCTGGATATTCTGGAGTTGCTGGAGGCAAGCTGGATGGCGTGGCGTATACTACTATATAGTATTTCTTTTTCCGCTGCACTATTTGTTGTTGTTGTATACTCTGATGATATGATGTAATGAAATGTAATGTAATAACTGATAAAGGTCCTTGTTTAAAGATTATTCATTTATTATTATATATGTTGTTCCGCTGCGAATTGTGAGATTCTGATGTTGTTCTGTTGTTTTCTGTTCCGTCCTATTTTCTTCTGTTTTTCTTTTTCCTCTATTCTCTTTTCCTTCTATATTAAAATTTTCTATTTTTCTTTCCCCTCCATTTTCTATTCTCTCTAATTTCTATTTTCTATTTCCTTCTTTCCTATCTTCTTTCTTCTCTCCTCTCTTAAATTCTTTTTAAAACCCTCAGTGTTCGGTTTTCCGTCGTTCGACTTCTCGGCAGTCGATAAAGTGAGTATCGATGTTGAATTTTCGGAAGACGAAGAATCGTGTCCTGACATTCAGTTTCACAAAGATCCATTTACGGATTTCAAAACAATTTCCATTTCAGTTGGAATTAACTCATTTAAATATTAAAATCAAGATTTATCTCATAGCTTCCAAAACTGTTTCCAAAGGTTCATTCATAACTTGGAAAAGTCATTTTTAATTCAAACTTGAAACCCTTTTAATATAAATTTAAAGTTCATTACTCATATGAAAGCTTTTTATCACTTAGAAACAATAGTTTTATTTCGGAAAAACCCGATTCCATTTATACAAGTTACAATCTTTGGGTTAATTCAAAATCCCAAAAGCAATGCTTTAAAAACGGTTTAAACACGTATAACTTGTAAAGTTCTTTTTAAATCATAATTACCGAATATAGAATTCAATTTCAGATTTTTGAATTCAATTTGAATCGAATTATTCAAATTTCAAATCTCTATTAGTTATTCAAAATAACTTTTATTCTTAAAACACCTTTTCAAAAGCTTTCCATATTAAAACTTAATTTATTTCCAAAACCATTTGAATCTAAAATTCACTTTTAAACTATTTTTAAAATCTGTGACTTAACCAATTTCCACGTGAAATCCATATTTGTGTGTGTATGAGTATGGTCCAGGGATTTTACACAATAGTGCACACATCAATCATTACAGAGATATGAATATCGATAAGCGATATAATCAATAATGCTTATCTTTATTTACAGATTCATAAATAAATAAATTTATCACTCACAAAGATTCATCATTACGATTCGATGTGGCTTTCGGACAACTAACCAGAATCCGAATCCCTGTCGCATCGAAATTTTAAATGTCGTTTTACAGGCAACATGATTTTCACATTAATACAGAACAAACCACAATCACAGTACAGTACATGGCAATTTATATCACACAGTACCACAATCAGAACAGAAATATCAATATCGTGTACAACCATAATTAATTATTTTCCAATATGGTTTAAATAAATTAACTACACAATTATTTGCAGTGCTGTTTAAATCAATGATTTAAAATCTGGGTAAATAAATTAAATCTTAATTAACTCGATTTATTGTTTCAAAATTAGTTATTAAATTAACCGCCAATTTGGATTAATCGATTTTAATTTTTCTGAATAACTAATTCTTAATTTATAAATCAATTTGAACACTCAATTGTTTTATAAATCAATTTAATTACAAATTGTAAATCATTCTTCATTTCTTTTCAATCATTAATTGATAAACATTATTTACCTTTATTACCATTTGATAATCTTCTTTATAATTTAGAAATCAATCTATTATAGTTATAAAAAGTTTAATGTTAATTAACTTAAATTCTTATTTTAAATTTAATTATTTAAAATATTAATTAGATTATTAAGTATCAACTTAGTTTATTAAAATTAGTCATAAGCCATTTATTCAATATAGTCAAGATTCAGTGCCTTAAAATCTGTTGACGGTAAAGGTTAAACTTTTATTTGGGTCCAAATCCATATTCAAGGTAACCCGAGCAAACCCAAGCAAACTCGGGTCCAAACCCGTGTATTTCCCCACTTTCCCCGAGCCTCCCTGTACCCTTTTCTTCTTCTTCTTCTTTTTTTTATCTTTTTTTTTTCTTTTCCCAGGTTCTAAGTACCTAACCCAAAATAGCCCAGATATACTCGCATACGCGAGTTCCATCCCGAAGCAAATCACGCACTTTCTCGAGTTCGACTCGAGTTCCAACTCAACAACCTCACCGATACCCAAATACTGCACGTGCACATCTCCGTTCGCCACCTCCGTTCGCCACCGATACTTCGAGCAAGCCGAAGGACATCCCCAGCTTCGATCCCAACCACCAGTCCCCTCCAGTTCGTCTCGAACTCAAATTCGAGTAATATCGTAACCTGGAAACACACTAACCCCCAAACACCACAACCTGTCAACGCTACTTGCTCGACGCTCCAACCACCAGATCACCAGCGCCTCCGGCCGTAGCCTCGTCCACCTCTCCTCTACCAAACCCCACGAGCTCGTGCCACTCGATCGCTTGAACTGGCCGTGGTGATCGATATTCCATGCACAGTAAAAATTAGGTTTAAAAACTTCAAACCATAGCCGCCGCTTCCACGACCCACTGCACCACCACCCACCATTTTTCCCTGACCCACGGCAGACTCCTCCACCTCCAAACAAAAACCCGGCCTCACCGATCACCGCGATTGCCCACGGCGACTGAAATGCCCAAAACAGACGAACTCAGATTCCTCTCTGTTTCCAATTCTAAAATCTATGATTTTGCTTTTAAAAATCATGATTTTATCTAAGAATTCGATCTGTAATCCTGAATCCATGAATTAAGAACTTTATTTTAAACCTTATTTAAAGATCTCCTCAGTTTTCTTAAGTTCCAGAGATATTAGTTAGTTGTTATAGCCTAAATAAAATTTTAATCTTGAGTATAAACTATAACAAACAATTTTCCTTTGAAACTTAAGTTCAAACATCAAAGAGATCGAGAGGAATGATTATTTGAAAGCAAGACTTATTAAAAATTTCAAACAGGTAATAATTGTATCAGCCTGCACTACAACATCTACCAGGTTTAAATTTTACTTTAAACAGAGACATGTATTTTACTGTAAAATGTTTAGTTTCCAAAGAATTGACTACATATTTCTATTTGAAACAATTTTTTTTTTAAATCAAATTCTAGTTGATGCTAACATTCTTTTTTTATATATACAACAGACTCTAAAAGAGACTATGAGCAGAAGAATTTAAGTTTGTTCTATTATTTTATTTTTATTTTTCTTTAAACCTGTTAACCTAAAATAGAGGTATGTATCCAAACATACCCAGACATTCACCCCAATAAATATATGTAAACTCAAACATGCAGGCATTTAAACAATCACACTTCAAGTGTCGACCATAATATCAAAAGCACATAGATAGATAAGTGAGTTTGCTCACCTGTTGGTTGTATATGAAGAAACAGAGAGTGATGTTTTTGAGCCTGTACACTTTTTTTCTCTAAACTTTGATGTTTTCCAGGTTGCTTGAGTTTATAAATTTTTTTGATGTTTGGTTTTCTTTTCTTTTCAGGCTTTGCTTATTTTCTTACTGCACAAATGAAATAGGATGGTATGTACATATAAAGGAGAACAGTTTGTATATAGGGGAAGGTATCAAGGATAGGCTACTTCTTTTGTTGCTGAGAGGATGGGCATTAAATGCAAATCCTATTTTGGTTTACAAGCTTACTATTTGTATTATGTTTTGTACAGTTTCTTTATTTTGTACTTCTTTTGCCTTGTTGATATTTTTTTTCCTTTTGCTTTTGTCCTCTTTTTATTTTATCTTATTTTACAAGCTTGTGCTTTGCAGATCTTATTTCGGCTGAGATGTATTAGAGGTATGTTGCATTAAATGCATATGTACCCCTGCCTCTACTTTATTTTGTTTTATTCTTGCCTTGCCTTACCAATGCAGGCTACATACTATACTTTGCCAAACACAATATGGCCGAGATGATATGGTGGCTAAGGACATCTTGCATTACTTAATGTAATATTATTTTAGTTATTTGTATTATTTTGTTATCTTTTCTTTGTTTACTTAAGTATTTATATTTATTGTTTGTTTGTAAATTTTATTCTAGTTTTATTTGTTTTTATTTGCTTTGTAATATAATGACATTCTATATTGATATGTTGTTATAGTTTTACTTTGTAGTTCGATTTAGTTTAATGTTGCTTTATATCCATAAAATTTCATTTGCATTTCTTTTGTTATTATTCTATAGTTTTATTATTAACATAAATGATTAAATTTGATTTCTATTTATGGTTCAACTATTAGGTATTAAATTTATACATATATTTTATTTTATACTTTCACTTATATTCAATATTGATACGTAGTTTTATTTTATTTTATTTTAAACACTTTATTTGTAATTCAATTCAACTGAAAATATTCATTTTTGAGTTTCAAATCCAATTCAAAAGCAAATAAGTATACATTTCTTATTAAAATTGAAAAATTCAAACAAATCCATAGTTAAATCCAAAAATTCAATTAAATTAAATTCGTCATTAAATCGGGATCGTTACACAAACCCAAACTAAAAGCCGGTAAGTGAAATAAATATAAAGTCATGATATTAGTACAAGGTCAAACCCGAGCTATTAGTTGGATTCAACGCAAGTGAAACTCCAATGTGCACATGCAGACAACAGGGTTTAGTTCAATATGGTTGCAGTGAAGACTACAAGTACAAATGCATCCAAACAAATGAACTTAACATCAAAATGAAACTCAAGGCAAATACAACATGAATGTATAGATTCAGATGAAACTGGACTTCAACAAGACCATATGCAACCCTACGACTTCAAGCATGCGAATATAGGAAAACAAAACAATGTACACAGTGGCCAGAACTATATCTACACCAGACTTCGAGGCATGTACACAAAGGCAGCAAAAACAGGTACAACATAATGCAACAGTGATAGTGCCGAAGTCAGGTAATGGCAAAATTCAAGTCGAAGACAAAAATGCAGACGAACAAATACCAAAGGTCGTACTGCACCAAGAATAACTCAATTTGATATGCAGACAACACAAGTACAGGATTGAATATAATAAACAATATACATGTACCCGAGATAACAAGTTTACATAATAGTGCAGCTCAAAGACAGTTTCAAAAAGAATCAACAAGTGGTGTACACTGGAATATACATGAGCAACCAAATACAACTACAAATGGCACAAGACAGTGAACAATGTGCACAGCAGCCAACACAAGCATAAACACACACATACGTATGCATGTGTACACATGATGAAGGTTACGAATTCAAGTACGAATGCACAGTGCAATACAAAGGAAGTACAGTAATCAAGTGAACACAATCACAGTCAATGGTGTGTATAGAGTCCATCGATACAACTACATATCATAGAACAGCAGAAGCCGATGCCAAACAGAGAAAAGAACAGACATGCCAAAGTCCAGGAATCATTTCAAATAAACAAAGTCAAGACATCATCCCTGTCATTCCAAAGTGGAATATGCGTCAAACATAATATTTATAATTTTTGTTTGATTTTTTTATTGAAATTTAATATTTATATTCGATTGAGTTTTGATGTTGTATTAATGTCTATCACTTTATCTCTACTTTTCTAACACTATTACTCTTTTGCTGATAACAAAAGAGGGAGAGAAAAGTTAAGATTTTGACAAATAAAGGTCAAATATTTTCTATTTGCATCTAAGCTCATTTGCATATTTTTATTTACATGCATATATGAAGAGGGAGCTTTGTGTAGAGAGGGAGCATTCAAATAAGAGGAGCAAATTGAATAATCAAATACATTTAATAAATTCAAAATCTTAAATACATGTTTGTTATCATCAAAAGGGGGAGATTGTTGAATATGCGAGTATATGATTTTTGGTTGATGATAATAAACATATATATATATATATATATATTCATTTAAATGTATTTGTTAATGTACAATTTTATTTTTCATAGATTAAACAAATATTTGCGGAATAAAATAAATAACACAGAATTCAAATTCAAACGGATATTTTATTCAAACAAATATTTATGTACAAAGTTAAGCTCTCACTATGTATACACAATTTAGGTTACATCACATTTCAATTTACATAATTGTCCTTACTGTATATCGTTCATTCACTCGTATTTAATCTTCAACTCGAATCCAACATCTAAGCAATCTTCAAAAATATACACCAGCGCAGTAAAATTGAAAATGAAATATTTTTGCAGTGTAAAATAAAATGTATTTTGAAAATATTATTTGCCTCGGTTATTTAGGGTGTTCGTCATCATTTCATTTTGAATTCATCATACACAAATAGCTTGTGACATGCACAGTGTATCACTGTATATGCCATAAGGCCGTGCACACCGATACATACACTTGATAAAATTACAGGGACATATGAGCACAAGGTCAGACCCAAATTAAAAGTCGGGTTCAACTCAGGTGAAATAAATATAAAGTCATGATATTAACACAAGGTCAAAGCCGAGCTATTAGCTGGATTCAACGCAGGTGCAACTCAAATGTACACATGAATGTTATGATCAAAGTATGCATATATACATATCGACCATGCAGCAAACAAAGTCAACAAAACATGCATCATATACATGGCAACCAAACTGTAATATAGAGCATAAGCAAGTCCCAATGAACTGGTCAGAATAAAGGCAAGAATGGTTCAAATGGCCAATCTTTCAATTACAGTTATGAATAAGACCAAGTCATGCACATGTATCAAAACCATGTACAAATTCAAGTGAAAATAGAATGGTACAAATGCAAGCTCAACTGAATCAATATGTGCAGACTACACAGTGAAAACATGTACACAGGGTATTCAAGTCTGGACCAAATACCATCAAATGAATATGACCACACCCAACACAATGCAACTGAAACTGTCTCGAAGCAAATGAGTGAGCATATACATACATGTACAAAATGCACATGACATACTAGACAACACAATTCAAATGGACTCATGTGGAACAAGTAAAGACAACAAGTTTACATGACAGTAAAGTATAAATGCCATGACATCAGAGGCAACTTCAAGATGACACAAGACAAATGCAGATAACAGAGTTTAGTTCAATATGGTTGCAGTGAAGACTAAAAGTACAAATGCATCCAAACAAATGAACTTAACATCAAAATGAAACTCAAGGCAAATACAACATGAATGTACAGATTCAGATGAAACTGGACATCAACAAGACCACATGCAACCCTACGACTTCAAGCATGCGAATACAGGAAAACCAAACAATGTACATAGTGGCCAGAACTATATCTACACCAGACTTTGAGGCATGCACATGAAGGCAACAAAAACATGTACAACATAATGCAACAGTGACAGTGCCGAAGTCAGGTAATGGCAAAATTCAAGTCGAAGCCAAAAATCAGACGAACAAATACCAAAGGTCGTACTACATCAGGAATAACTCAAGTTGATACGCAGACAGCACAAGTACATGATTGAATATAATGAACAATATACATGTACTCGAGACAACAAGTTTACATAATAGTGCAGCTCAAAGACAGTTTCAAAAAGAATTAACAACATCACTGGAATATACATGAACAACCAAATACAACTACAAATGGCATAGGATAATGAACAATGTGCACAGCAGCCAACACAAGCATACACACACACACATACGTATGCATGTGTACACATGATGAAGGTTACGGATTCAAGTACGAATGCACAGTGCAATATAAAGGCAGTTCAGTAATCAAGTGAACACAATCACAGTCAATGGTGTGCATAGAGTTCATCGATACAACTACATATCATAGAACAGCAGAAGCCAATGCCAAACAGAGAAAAGAACAAACATGCCAAAGTCCAGGAATCATTTCAAATAAACAAAGTCAAGGAACATCACTGAGAAATGACCGAACTCAGATAATATGAGTAACACAATCAATTGACCGAAGAATTCAACACCGTGGTGGCCAAGGAAGTCGAAATCAAAGCTGTGACCAACAAATAAACAAAATATATGAAATTGAAGAAGTCAGAAATCATCTTAAGCATTCAAACAAAATCGAATAACCAGAGCATAGCATTGGCGAATTCAAGTGATTATATACGAACGAATTTATTGGACATCGAATCCTATATAAAACCGTAACATCATCGACCGTAAAAATCCATTCGAGTTCAAGCAACAAAGAATAATCATTCAACTTGAATCATTGGTTGAGTTCAAGCAAGCAAATCAGAAAAAGAAAAAGGCATAAATTACATACCGAAGTCAAAATCGAATTCGATCGAGAAGCTGCCGAGTACAACTCAAGGAGATGGTAAATCAATAGAGCCATCAATGCTTAATCGAATATTCGATCGGTCAATTTGAAGTCGGCGGCTTCTAATTTAATAAAGCCCTAAAAATTGAAAGAGGAATGAATGATCTAAAGAAAGCGGCCATATTTTCTCAACGCAAGGATACAAGGCCAAAGATAATATAAAAATCAAAAGGGAGATTCACATTTATTTTGGGTCGACTTATACATTGGACTTCAATATTTAAAATTGGGGTTTTGTTTTTGAAATGTTTTTAAATTGCTTTTTAAATTTGTATTTTCTCTTAGTCTAGTCGTGTGATTACGGGACGAACTACGGTGGTGTAGTTCAGAAATTCGCAACTCAGTGGCTGAGTTGTGGTAGGGTTTTGAGCATAGAGTTAAGATAAGTCGATAGGGGGTGTCGCGAGTTTACGTGTGTAAGCGTCCGACTTCTTAATTTTTAGTTGGGGGCAGAACGTAGGCAGAGTTTTGCCGAAGCTGGGTAAATCTGTGTATTCTATTTTCTGCATTTTATATTCTGTTATATCCGTGCTGCTATTATCCTGTTGTGATCTGCGTTGAAATTATTTTACAAACTTCCGCATTAAATTTTTATAATTACTAGTATCACGGTATTCACCCACCTTCTAAGGTGAAATCGATCCTACAATTTTAACATAACGGGTAAATTCAATTAAACGGAAAGTCAAAAGGACACAGCGTTACACCTGAATGTATTAAGTCTGTTAAGTGTGGAAATTTAGAGGAGTAGAAATGAAAATATACACATGAACCACCGAGAATTAAGAATATATTCTAAAATTATGAGAAAAATAAAATATACTAAGAGAAACCCATCTTTTATGTATATAACATAAGATATAAGATATAAGATAACATAAGATATAATATAAGATGATATAGCAAGAGAAAGGTAAAGAACCTATCTCACTTTTTATAATTAATAATTTTAATATTACGTTCTTGTTAGGTTTATTTTAAATAGAAAATTATTGTGAAGAACAAAAATTTTCAGCATTTTAAGCTCAAGGATTTCAGTATTTTAGCCGGAAGGACAACTTTCTTTAGCTATCAGTTTTTAGTTATCGATAGCATTTTTTAGGTATCAGATTGTAGTTATCGGTAGCAGTTTTTAGGTATTAGTTTTTAGTTCGGTGACAGTTTTGAAATAATGTTTGTCCTTATGAATAATTTTGAAAGAATATTTGTCATTCTGAATAATTTATATGAGAATGTTTGTCCTTATATTTAAAATATTGATGTCGTGTCCTTCGGGCTAAAAGAATTTTTGTCCTTTTAAATTAATTCCTCAGTTTTAAATTAGCTAGCTTATATGGAAAATTATCCAATTTAAAAATTTTCCTAAATTAAGAATAACGAAAGGGAAAAATTGTGATTTATTTATGCGTATGCTTAAAAATTATTTTCTTGGAAACATTTTCAGTTGGTGGAAATCAGACCCTCTTTCACAATTCTTTCTCAATCTTACTTCACTTTTCATCCAAGCGATCTTTACACTCCACTATCTTCCTTTGAACCGAATTCAATATTAAGTCCATAAATTAGCAAAAAGCGGTATTACTCTATAGAGCCATCAGGCATCTTTTCAGCATGTCAGATTCGGATTCATTGGTTGCAGCAATCGAAGCTCGATTCAGCAATTTGGAGCTGATTGGGAGAGGCTCATTTGGTGACGTATTTAAAGGGTAAATAAATTTGTTTTGTTCAAAACAGGAATTTGTAATTGCCTAGTTATAAATTGTGTTTTGAAAGTTAATATCGCTAAAATTATTAGTTTGACAAAAGGTTAATTTTTCTTGTAGGCAATATGTTCTTAAGTCAATGAGATATAAGTTTAGATAGTGAGATATAAGTTTAGATAATCACAGTAGTTGTGTTCCTAGATAGTTACTGTTTGTGCATTGTGTGAGTTGATTTGAAAGAACTCATTGATTTGTTATGAATGTTAAGACTATCACTAAGGACGCTCCATTCCCTAAAAGGTTAATAGTTGATTTTCTAAACTATGGAATTTTATTTTAATATACTCCAAAATGTATGGACCGTCCAAATTTGCTTCAAAAATGTAATAGCCAACATATGTAATTTGTTCTCCTATGTTTCCTAGCAAGAGATGTTTATTTCATCTGGCAATATACCATGGAACAAATTGATTACTAAGGAGTGTTACATGTGATGTTTCAATAATCTTTATATTTGAGACCAGGTATTTTAGAGTGTGTAGCATCGTTCCTATAGCAACTCCTAATTAAAAGGCCATGTAAAAAGGTTTATTGAATCATTAACGTCTATCACTATTCATTGGTTGTCGGATGTTTAGTAATAGAATGCATGATACGACTCTATGAACTGCATGACTGTATCATTTGTTTGCGCTTTATTTTTAAGTTATCCATTCAGTGTAACCTATTTCCTTTAAACTGACTATGCGAAGCATTTCAAAACATTTTTTGGGTCTGTGATGCTATCATGAACAAGATTTTTTTTTTTTTTTTTTTTTTTTTTTTTTTTTTTCAAATTTAGGTTCGACAAAGAGCTGAACAAAGATGTTGCTATCAAAGTAATTGATCTAGAAGAAGCGTAAGTGTTTCTTATCACGATTACTTTCATATATTGTGTTGCTTTAAACCGGTATATGTTCTAATTCTGTAACATTGAATTGAGGAACATCATCAAAAGCAAGTCAAAATCTTGTAGGAACTGTCATTATATTTTTTGGGTCCCCTATTTTCATACTGGTGAAGAAAGATATCATTTACTGAATGACCTAATGGAATTTTGAATAGAAGGGCTTAGTGTTCCAGGGTTTCTGTTTTACAAAGTAATTTTGATTTTATGCTTGGGTACTTCCATATTTTAAGCATCCTCCTGATTTAGCTTCAACAGTCCAAATTATGTACAGCTAGCGTTTGGTCATGCAATATGTTCAATTAGAAGAACATCAACGTCAAGTCAAGCGATTTAAGAGGCCTCAAGTCTGAGCTCTTATTAGGTCATATTTTTCAAGTCTAACTGCTAAGAATTTATGAAATATTTCTTGTTATAGTCTCCCTTGTATACCCTCCTTCTAAAGGAAAACTATGAATAAAAGGAAAACATATTCCAACGATTGAGACATTCAAAATCCAAAAAACTAGCTGTGCGATCAATTTAAGATTTGATTGATAAAGATTGATTCATAGTCACTAAAATAGGTGAAGGTAGTTTTAGATTTTCATAAGAAGTCAGGTATGTGACACACACACGTATAAGCGTATATTTCTCTTCAAATATAATATTTAAAAGGTAATTATGTAATAAAACGAACTTTTTAAATATTACGTTTGAACTACATTTGAAGAAAAAATATACACTTATATATGTATATGTGTGTATTAAATTATACAATATATCCATGATGTCGTGAGAGGTAAACGTAGATTAAGAATGATATAACGATCATGTATGTAATTAATTTATAATTAAACTATAGAGGTAGTTTTTTTTTTTTGAAAATATCGACATAGAGCAGATTTCTTTTTTACTACGTCAAAATAATAAAATTCAAATTCATATGGCTATTATTCTTGAACCACCTTAGAATATACATTATTTTGATATTAGCAAGTCAAAGTGTCAAACAACATGAAATATGTAAATTAAAATTTATGGTCAACAAATCAAATGAATTGAAAATGAAATGTGGTGTTGTGCAAAATATGTAGAGTGAAAGATAAAAGTAAATTTGAAATCAACATATGACCTTCAAGGCGTGATCATGGTTGAAATGCGTAGTTCAAGACAAATTGAATTCTGAATAATTGTTATTATTGGAATTCAAAATAAAATAAAGGTTTGTAGAATTATTTTGCCAACTTAAAAAATAAAAATGTGCCCTCAAAATATGAAAAGAAGGTAAAATGCGGTATATATTGAGAAAAATGTGAAGTGTGAGACACTTATAAAACTACATGTTAAAGCTTTGTTTCAAAAAAGAAAGGAAGATAACCAAGTCAAATTTTCACTTGTTTTAATCACTTATATGCATGTGTGCTTGCGCACACACGCACACATGCACATAACTATAAGAAATGATTGCATAAAAATTCAAATGTGGTTTTTTTAACCATATGGGAAGTTTAGTAGATGCACTCTTGAATTAGCTTGACAAAGAGAGAAGAAAAATATAAGCAGGAATTAACAAGTGGAAATAGAGGAGAGAAGTGTGAACGGATACCGTACCTAATTATCACAAGCAAAATCATACTTCAAATTAAAGATGCTCAATGTATATGCATATGCACATCATGCTTGTCTATTAACTAGTGTTTGTGTATACGTTTATTTGAGAAGGACAGAAATAGCTGCTCATTTTAATAACAACTGCATAATTAAGATTGACTTTAGAGCTTTGTTGTATATAAAAATCTTTTAATTCATTTTTTATAATAAAATAACAATAGTTGCATAGTTTATTTTGTAAAATGTTACATCATATTGGGTTTGGACCTACTATCACGAAACCATCTCCCTTTAAGAGAAATAACAAATGTGCATCAAAGCATGTCATCCTTAATACATGCTACATTAAACATTCGATCTTATGTATTACGCTAATACTACTTGCCCCTCCAGGGTCATTCAATAAAATTGAAAAATAATAATATTCTACAACTTCTAAAATTGTTGCCAAGACACACAACTACTTAACAAAAGAAACACTTCATTATTCATACTAGGTGTTATCGACTTTTTATTTACCTTATTAATATGCCTAGCCCCATTTCCATTTTTTCTATCTAAAACCTGAGATCAACTTAAACCTCATCATTTTTCATATGTTATTATGATACAATTCACTTTAAAGATCTTAAACCTATATCGATTCATATCTACACTTACAGTTCTATTATGTTGCTTCAATAATTCTTAACCATTCATTAAAGACAACTTTTTTGACATGGCATTTCACGTTTAAAATTTTAAATGCATTGTTTATGGAACCCTTAAAATCTTATGTCGACTTTCCCCTATTTCTTTTTGACTTAAATTTGATTTATAACTCAATTCAGACCCCAATTGATATTATCTAATCCGTCCATAAATAATAATAAAATAATTATCTAAATCTACAATTTTAATTTTGATTTTGCAAAGCAAAATATGGAAGAAGGGAAATTATTTTCATCATAAAGAAGAATTTTCACATACTTAAATAATCATTTGATAGCCTTCATAAAGCCAAATTTCTAGCACGCACACATGTATGCGTACATACATGACCTATGTTTAAATCAAGCTCGCATGAATCCTTCTAATTTACAATGCAACATTTAAACCTTACTCTGATTCATAATTTAAAATTTTTGACTTAAATTTTGTTTTAAGCTCTTTTTAAATGAACTACAATTTCCATGAAAGCTTCATCTTGTGTTGGAAAGTCCATTGTTTATAACTATTTTTTATATGTCCTGCGAAATACACATGATTACAGATTCATCAAATCATGAATCGCGATACACCGTGCAGTTCTGACATATTGGTTGCTCAATCCAACATCCAATCTATAAGCACTTTGATCGCACATTATCACAACAACAAACTAGAACTGTTACTAATGCAAAAATAACATATGAGATTGACACAACATTAGCTAACAAAAAAATGCTTTATATTTATGTGGTAATAAACTTTGATTCTAATTTACTTTTCACATGATGCAATATCTTTGACGACCCAACGTTTGATGTAACACATTTATTAATGGATTGTTAAGGAATGAGTGTTTATACCTTGAATGCCCCAAATGGAAATAAGGGCGAGAATGAATAGAGAACCAAAATGCAAAAACATGAGCACTTAAAGTCAATGGTTGGAAACATGATGGAAAACAGTTTTTTTAAGAAGTGTTCATTAGAATTATCATGAAATATCATAAATGCTAATTAAATAATATTTGTTATCCAAATCAAGTTATTATCTTAATGACATTGCAAACTAACATTTTTTTAAATACTTGCAAGTATGCGTTTTTTGAAAAGAAAACGATTATTTCTTTTACTTTTAATTTAACAATGATGTATAAATCTTTTACAATTATCTTTCCGTCAAATTTATTTTCCATTAAATCTGGAAGTTGTTATAAAATGAATTATTGTCACAAAAATGTGTTCATCTACGTTCAAATGTATTTCCATCAAATTTTCATGTAAGAACCAATGACTTGTAGTTTCAAGTAAGAAATATCGATCTCTCAACAGATTTTCAACTTCTAAATATTTTAACATCATCAGAAGTTTGGTGTCATTTCGAACTTCCAGATGACAATGAATATTGGTGGGAATAATTTCCCGAACATGATACTTGTAATGTTAACCACCATCCACTTTTGACCAAATTGTAAATTTCTTATCCAAACATTTTGCATTTTGCAATAAATGGATGTTTTTTAGTTTAACTGTAAAATGCTTTAGTGATCGATATACATTTGTAACTAGCAACCACAAGTATTTTTTCTTTGTATTTTTGTTTGGAAATTCTTGAGCTGTATAATAATTTTGAACTTTTTATGCTGTAAATTAATAGATCAATACAGTATTACATCAGTATTATGTTAAATTACAATGCTTCTCACACAGATCAAAATGTTGTTCATACTGAACTTCAGTAGGCTATTTAGGACTTTGACGGAAAGATGATCTTAAAACATGCAACTTTCTTAGCATATTTGTCCACACCAAGTGAAAACTATTAGAAACTATGAGTTAAAAACTTAAAATAGAAAACTAGAAATCATAATTATAGCATCTTCAAAGTACAAATAGTCCAGATCTTTCACTTTTCTACTTGTGACTACAATTTATTTATTTTTGTGTGTGTCATAAACGATAACTGATTACATTAAAAAAATTATGTTATTTTATAATTTTTAGTGGTATGACATTCAAATGGTTGTATAAATGATTACCAATTTATAGCAGTTTCAGTGGTTAATGTTGAATATCATTCAAATTTTCGTGTGCGGAGGTTTTGTGCATGTTGAACATGGTGACCAGTTTATATCATCCGAAGATTTGATATATGAAAAAGAAATCTCATGCATAAGTTTGAACTGTACCCTTCATACATGCATATTAGTTATGAATTTATATTCTTGAATTGCAAGATTTTATCGAAAGGAATTGTCAACTTTTGTTTAGGTAGCAGATGACTGAATATTAACGTGTAACCCGAGTGTGGATTGGATTATTTAGTTATTTTGCATTTCGTATGGTCTTTGCACTGAACAGTTTTCTAATACCGTTTTCTTTTGTTGTTAATTAGAGAGGATGACATAGAGGACATCCAAAAGGTATAGTGACATTGTCACAATATCTACATACAAAATTTACGTGCTGAATATCATTTCTCTTATATGCTTTTTGTATCAGGAAATCTCAGTTCTATCGCAATGTCGTTCCCCATACATAACAGATTACTATGGCTCTTATCTCCATCAAACTAAATTATGGATAGTAATGGAATACATGGCTGGTGGCTCAGTTGCTGACTTGGTGAGCCCACCATGATTTGTCTTCTTTGTTCACTTAGTTTTATCTTTTTTTATTAGATTTCCAAGTAAATTAATCTCCTTGTTCATATGTATGGATAAAATTTTCATCTTGTTTTCTATTAGATGTTAGCTAAAATCACCTATCTTGTTCATATGTGTGGATAAAATGATCACGTTGCTTCATTTATTTATGTATAGTGACCCATGCACTGTGTTGCATGAACATGAATACTCAAAGTTGCATTGCTGTGAACGCAACAATTGTCTAGGCCAAAGCATACTATAGCTCTATTTGGCTATCCTCGAGTATGTTGAAGCATGTGTATGCAAATTATTTCAAGATTTAAGCCTTGCTGGTGTAATGTTGATACACGACAAACTCCAACAGCACATTCATGGAAGGATGTGGAAACTAACCAATTGTTAGAAGTGATATGAAACAAACTATGCAAACTAACTCTTCTTCAATACAAGTTTTCAGCACAATCAATCAAAATTGCAACACCTTATTGCGCAAACAAGAACAGTATTGGACCACAACAAGAAAATAAAACGACGTAAAAAAATAAAATGCAATAACAAACGACTTACGATACTTGTAGCGAGCTTCGTGATAAATTCTTCTAAAACAAATTAAATGACTAAACCTTGATATGGTGAGAGTATGAAACTTCGTGATCGATTCTTCTAAAACAATCGCCTAAGCAAACATATTCCACGCCATGAACTTCTCAAATGACTTCAACTTTACATTCATTATACACACACACGCACATATGTATCATGGCTGTCAAAGCCCTTGCCTAGGCACCTAAAAGCCCTAGACGCTAGCCTAGGGCATTTTTACCCTCCGAAGCGCCTATGATGCATGAGGCACTAAAAAAGTCTCAAAGGCGCCAAAGCGCTCGATTTGTGAAGCGATGAAAAAGCGTGCCTTGTGAAGCGGTGAAAAGCGCGCCTTGTGCAACATTTGAGGGGAAAATAAAATTTCTGCATTTGGCCCAATAGGACCCCGAAATCCAACAATAGGGGAAGAAAGAAAAGGGCTCGTTTAACCGCCGAAGTGCATTCTAAAAAAAACCCCTACTTTCGTTTCACTGTCAAACTCTCAAACAAAAAAACCCTAGCTTCGTTTGCCGCCGCCGCCAGCATTTCTCCGTCCTTACCACCTCCGGCTCTGGTGTATGCTGCTTTCAGTTGAAAAATTCTGATTGTATTAATTTAGGTATTTATGTTTTAGTTGATTTATATTATGTATTTAAAATTTAAATCTGTTTTTTAATCACAATTCCTCTACCATATCATTTATGTAAATTAATTAATTTATATTAAAATTTTAAGCTAAACTATATAAATTATATAAAGAGTTGAACTGATTTACAATTTGCAAATGATAATTTATATTGTAGGTCTAAACTTGCATAAATTTACGAAGTTTCATATGTATAAAGTTTTAAATTGATTTCTATAAATTATATAAAGTATTAAAATTTTAGCTATATCAATATATGAAACATTTTAGTGATGATTTAAACTAATTTTTTAATCCAAACCATAAACTTTAGACATTTTAAACATTAACTTTTCAATATATTATATTTGTATTATAAACTATTAAAATTTTCGTTGTTCGAAATTTTTAAGTGATAATTTAGAATAAATTTTAGTTAACTTTTAAAGTTTAAACTAAATTTAATTATTAACTTTAAAGTTTAAACTAATTTTAAATATTAATTTTAACTATATTATAATATAAAAATGTATAAAGGTTTGAATTGAACAAAGTTTAATTGTAAGTCTAATCATCTATTTAAATCTTAATTTATATTAACTTTATTTAAGACATTGGACTTTATGTTACCATAATTTTTATATTTTAAAGTATTTTGTTGTTTGTAGCCTTGAATTGAATGGCTTTGTACCTTCTTAGTTTGATTTATGATAATCATATGATGTTTTATTATCAGTATTGCATTCATATACCCTTTTTTTAAACCAAAAATTGAGTTTAGTGCATTTTCTAAGTGCAGTTTTTTGGCTGAAAATTAGAAAACATGTCATTCAAAGTGTCCAAAAAAGCCCTAGGCGCAAAAAAGCGCTAAGCGAGGGCTTGGGGATTTTTTTCCTTGATAACTATGACGAAAGAAAAATAATACCTTGCTCTATCTGATGGAGCTGTATGTGTCGATGTTACTCAAGAACACCTATCAAATTATGCTTGTGCTCATCAAATGAAACTATAGTGTGCTTACCCAAGGCACTTTTTTTTTTACATAACTCAAGTTTGTTGAAACCCTCTCCGTTAATCATGTTTCTCTTATGACGTACTTTTGAACTATTTCCCTTTGAAATATGATAAATCTTAGATGCCACATCCAATATCATCCATATCCGTTGAGTTATCAAAACTTACATCTTGGTTGCCATGTTAAGAAGCATCTAAATCCCTTGAGCTATCAAACTTATATAAGTCTAACCACAAACAACCACGACTTGAAACAGATACAAATCGTAGGCATCACTCTTTCATCCATATAGATGCTCTCTTTGAAACCTTATCACTTTTCATAGCTCATGGTGATTTTGCATCTTAATGATGTTGATTGGCCCTAAGAGTTAAAAGATTTGTAAATATCTAAACGTAGCAACTATTAGTAAGCATGCATATCATGTCATTAAACATTTGAATTCATACGAAATCGACATTCACCGATTTACATATTGTATCATTCTCCATAAGAATTGCATTCATCCCATTATCATCATCAGTCAAAAATAACTTTAGTTAGTGTCATATAAAACACCATCCACAAGTCAAGCATCCATTCATGATTTGAAACTTTTGATATTATTATTGTTAATACATCATCAATATTAATATTCTTCACCACAATTGATGAAGTTAATTGTTTCTTTTATTTCTATCATTCATCTTCCAATGATTAGGTTTCTTACTATGCACTATGGCCTTTGATTTACTTTGTCGTCTATCATTGAACTTTTTAGACTTCAGACACGAATTTATTTTACACCTTGCTTCTACCTCCCTCCACAAAAAGACCATGAATATCATTCAAATTGCTACTGCCATCATTTTACTCCTTTGTTTGATCATGCGATCCTTGTTAAGGAGTCATACTTTCACATCTTCAAGTGATAAGCTATCGCAACTTCAAATCAAATTACTTACTACTTTGGTAATTATACAACAATAGCATTGCTTTTTGTTCATGTTCATCTACCATCTTTAATTTCATCAGCAAACCATTGAACTTATATAAATGTGTCATCTATAGGTACATCTATTTAATTTTGTAAGTGAAGAATGTATGCAACATTATCAAACAATTTGCAAGTAGTTTTTCATACATAGCTCATCCAACTTATCTTATATACTCCTAGCTATCGCCCCACTACTAATTTCGGATATAAAATCCTCCTATAGCAAGTTGGAGTGTAATGTTAGTTTGTTCCTCCATATCTTCATTTTTCCACTTCCAAAATATTTACTAACAAAAAGTTGTATCAAACACATTTTGGTGCACCGGATTTCATTTAGGAACTACATTCATTTTCCATTGAAACTTATTCCAATAGTCGTCATTATGGTATATTTTTTATAGCAAGTGCATAATACGATCTACAACATCGTTGTAAGATTCATAGTAATTATTGTGGAAATCTCTAAGCTACCATTTGGCCACTGCATCATACAACTCAAACAACGATGTTGTAAGATTAGCAGTACTCGTTGTGGAAATTTCTTAGCTATTGATTAACATAGTTTTTCCATATATATCTCATATGCAAATATGCAACCACAACGCATTGATACCAAATGCAATGTTTGAATCTTCACACTCATTGAAATCCAACTACATATCCAAAAAAACAAGAAATAACCAATCGACTGTCCATGTAATGAAAAACAAATTGCACAAAACATTGCTTCGGCAATACAATTGCAACACAATCAATCCAAATTATAACACACGGATGCTTAAAGGAAAAATAGCACGTCACGACAAAATGAATAACATTACAAAGTAAAATGCAGTTATAAACAACATACAATATTTATAGTTGTTCTTCTACCGATGAGCGTGTACACTCATTTTAGGGAAAATTTGTTATTTGATTCGAACAAATTACATATAACTGATCAATATCTCTAAAAGAAATTTAATAGTTGAACCTAAATTTGATGAGTTGATGAAGTTATTAAGGTGCAACTGACTTCTTGTATTGTTCATCTCGTTTTACCATAACCATGGGATTTAGTTAGGATTAAATTAAATGGGGTTTTTGTGAAACATCATTATTGTTTATCATAAAATGTGAAAAATCCCTCTTGTTTTTCATAATCTAAATTAAATTTCTAAAATTTACAAAAATAAAAACCATATATAAATTCACCGAATCAAAAAATTAGAAAATATAAAACATAAATAAAAATCCAAAAATCTTCAAATTAAGTGCAACGACGACGACTCAACTTGCTTGCATTGTTTAAAATAGGAAGTACAATGAAACAAACAGGAATGCATAGCTGATATTATTTTGAACGTCTAGTATATTTATATCGTTTAATTTAATTGTATGAAGTATATTATTTATATAAAATATAATCTAAGTTATTTCAGTAAATTTAAATTCATCATGCACCTTGCCTTGTAATAATGCAATGAACTGAAACAATGATACATAGGTTGCGCTGTAAAGAATGCAACATACAATGAAACAATCAAAATTGCATAAAAACACATTATTTAAAAAACTTTCTAGTTTATAACGATTACCATTGTTTAACCTGTTATTTAATTATATAATGCAAAATGTTTTTGCAGAAATACGTGAATTCAAAAGTTTCGAATAGCTTGCATTGTAAAAGTGCAATGTACAATGAATACATCATGTTTTTTTTATAGCATACTACAAGAAATTTTAACCAAATAGAAAAATTCAAAACTTTTAGGTATGTTGCATTGGAAAGAATGCGTAAAAATAGAGGCATGTTTTACATTTTCATAAAATTCTAGGGATCACTTTATATTTCCATAAACTACGAGAGGGGTGATTTTTATATTCATAAAGCTATTAGGTTTCCACTAAATTAAACGTTCAAAATCCAGATATTTATGACCCAAACCTTATAATAACAACTGGAATTAACACATCACATGAGGCTCATTCCCCACACTGATTCAGCCAAATATTTTTTTGAAGTAAATGGATTGATCCTCAACACTAAATTTCATTGGAACCAGCCAAGTTATTTCATTTATTTTGGCCAAATAACTCCAGAATAATATCCCAATTTTGGTTCCATTTTCCAGAATCAAGTGCATCCATCCAGGTTGTCTAAAGCTAATCAGTTACCAGCCTTACAACTATTCTTCAGAGCACATTATCTAGACTAGACTCTACCACTGAATCCTTCTGTTCCCATCTGCTTTGTATGAATGCCTCACTAAAAAACAAAACCACCTAGATCATGTGTGATTTTCATTTTATATTTAGTGTAACATTTTTACAAAATTGTACATGATGTCAGGATATGCTCAAATATTGCTTATGCTAAAAGTTACTTACCACACATTGCTCTTATACCCTCTTCAAGTCGATCGATAGCTTATTAGTGTATACAGACTACTTGCACATGTTGTCACACATGCTATGCTTTATAGAAATCATATTTCATGCCTGGACATTGTTTTCTTTTGTAGCTTCAAACTGGTTCCCCACTTGATGAAACATCTATAGCATGTATTTTACGAGATTTGCTTCATGCAGTAGAATATCTTCATGGTGAAGGAAAAATACATAGAGATATCAAAGGTACGACTAAATCCTCACTGAATTGTACTTACTGTGTTCGACACACATGACATTTCGTTGACGTCACAAATATTCTGAAGCGATGTCATTCTCATTATTTAGTCTTCCAACTTAAAGGAAATTGACGGCGCATTAAATTACTAACACCTTCAATAATATTTGGCAGCCGCAAATATATTATTAACAGAGAGTGGAGATGTCAAGGTTGCAGACTTTGGAGTTTCTGCCCAGTTAACTAAGACGATATCAAGGAGAAAGGTGGTTCATTTTAGACATTTAGATTTTCATACATAACTACGGTGTTGTAGGTTTACTCTTTAATTTTGATAAGTAAACGTGTTATAATTAATATATTTAATACAGAGGGAAGTAAGTTTAATAAATCGAAAGAATATCTAAGGGTGACAATAAGTATGTCAATTTAACATGTATTGGTACATAGGCTATAGCCTGGGTTAAAGTATGAGAACACTTAGTATCATATAATAATACACCCCTTCCCAATCAAGTTCAGTCCCTCTTTTTAATATTCTTTATTCAGTATATAACTAATCCAGCTCTAATTTATACTCCTAATCCCAAACAAATTTTTGAAATGCGTAAGCAAATGCGAGCGTAAGCGAGGTGCTCTTTCGCTCGCTCGCGAGGCGTAAGCCTCAAATCATCGAGGTGTAAGATTTTCAAGTAACATTGATGCGTAGGTTATTATTGGTTTGTTATTATTATGGCTGTTATGGTAACGATTACCGTTACCATTTTGTAAATATCGTTACCATACCGTTTTTACCGGTAAACTAAAATTGTTTACAATTACCGTTACCGATTGACTGATACACCGATGACTGATATACCGAAAAACTGGTTACCGTTACACTGGTAATGGTAAATTACCGTTTGTCTAGAAAAATAATAGGTTGATATATTTTTACATCGAACAATGCTTCGTTATATATCTTATTGGGCCACTTTACATAGAAAAGAAGTGTATTTATCATTATTTGAGTTGAATTACTGAAATAGATTGGACTATCTTGTTTCTAAATACCCGTAATACAACATCTTACATGAATATTAATATATTATGAATAGACTAGTAAATTACAGTTACCGCTGGTTTTGAAAAAATATTACCGATGTTTTACCGTAAAAAGGGTAAATTTACGGTTACCATACCGATTATACTAGTATACCGACTTTACTTTAAAATGGTAACTGATTGACTGGTAATGGTATGACAATGGTAAATTTACCATCACCATAATCGCCCTAGTTATTATTAGTTTTTGGTTAATAAATAAAAGTTGACAATTAATCATATAAAACTACAAGTAAATAACAATATAAACACTTAATTTTAAAGAGTCCGGCCTTATCATTCTTTATTATTCATTCAAAAAAATATAAATAATTAAAAATATAAATAAAATTTAAGCACTTGATTATATATATACAAATGATTCAATCCTTATTAGTATGTTTGAAGAATTCATATTCAATTTTCAGCTGTACAATGATATGTAATTTATTCTTTTCTTCCTCCCTCAGTTTGTCTTCATTTTTCTCTCTAGATTTTTAAAAATAATCATTGTTGATATCTAGTGGAATCATTCTCGTTAATTTTTTTATTTAAATAGCATTTGAGAAAATTCATCACATAGCTCTCGATCGTTGTTTCAAAAATATTCTTACTCAATCATGTTGATATTGAAATTGAAAAGTAAAAAAAAAAAATTAACTTCCATTTTCTTAAAAAATTGTTTGCTATTAAATAATTGAAGTTTTATAATTTTTGTTAGCATCGGTATTTACATTTGAAGGTTAAAAATATCTTGAATCACATGCCTTAGCAGTTGGATACGTGCAAAACATACATTATGCACGCTTCCTATGTCTCAAGTTGCTGAGGCGTAAGCCTAAGATGTAAAAGCCTTTTTGAGAAAGCTTTGTGAAAGCCTTAATTTCAACTCCCCCGTCTTGAAACGTGCTCCTTGAGGTGAGTATCGAGGCTGTGTTTTTATAAAAATTGATCCCAAATGGATTGAATTCATCTTTAGGCTCCTTCTAGAACTTGTGGCTTAGTTATGAAAGATTTTGAGGGTACCGGTTTAGACGATTTTTTTAAAAGAATAATAAATGTTAGATTTTAAGAGGTTTGACGATCAATTTTATAATGTATAAAATTATGTTTGGAAGTTTAGTTTTTATGGGTTCTGAAAACAGTATGAAGTTGCAAAATTATGTATATTCTAAACAAATAACATACTAAAATTAATTATTAGGAAGTAATCTTCCGAATTAAAAAATTAATATCTCGAAAGTTGCATCATAAGGCCGTAATAAAATTATTTTATATAAACGTTCAAATGTAGGTAGCCATTATTTAGTAAGAAGATAAAATATAAAAATGAAAAATATAAAAAATAATGTTTAAAATAACAACAAACATTTTTCTAATATCCTAGAACAAAAAGACACTATAATTAGAAATGACAATGGGGCGGGTTGGGGCGGGTTTTTAGTGACCCATACCCATCCCGGATTTTTTAGACCTCGCCCCAGACCCGCCTCGTAGACCCGGTGCGGGTCTGGAATTTTGCCTCGTACCTAGGACCCATACGGTTCAGGGTAGACCCGACCCGCCCCAAGACCCGATGAGTCTCATGTATTGATTCAAAATTGTGTACCAACTTACATATATTTGTTTATACTCGTTATCACCAAATAATAGATGAAATACAAATAACAACGTGTCTAAGAAAAGTTAGTAAAAATGATGTGTACAATAACAATTCAGAAAATATATACATATGTTATTGTATAATTATCAATGACGCAATTTAATACTCTAATTTTTTTTATATAGATTATTTATTGGAACATTTCCATATCCATGCTAGAATCACTTATATCTAAGAAGGTTAATAAATCATTATAGTAATAAAGCAGTTTCATGAGATGTTAGTAGCGCGGGTCGGGTTGGGGCGGGTCAACCGAGCCCCGACCCGACCCTAGATCCGGAGCACTCAAGAACGGGTCACGGGTCTACCCGTCCCAATGATCCAATGGGGCGGGTCTGGACAGGCCAAAACATGGACGGGTTGACCGGGTTTGGATCCTAGACCCGCCTCATTGCCATCCCTAACTATAATGCTAGCAATAGAAAAACATTGTTATTTTTTTATTAAAAAACTATTTTTGGAGTATGTATATGTGTGTGTGTATATTTGTGTGTATTTGGATTTGAAATATTTAACTTTCAAAGACAGCAGAGACCGTCCAAATTGGCAGATTGAAAGAAACAACCGAAATCACGTTACATTGATTTTGACCATTTTCAAAATTTCCAAAATTGATGCTTCAAAATACTTGCAGGCTTTGATTTTCGTAATATCTGACAAACAAATCGGTCTAAACGTGGTCAAAATCGGGTGTTAAAAGAACTCTCAGGCAAAACCTTAAAGAAATTTCAGAAAAAAAAAGTCCTAAAATGAGTATCATGGCATGCAACCATAATTTTTCAAATTTTAGGTCTACCTCAATTTTACTATCAGCACCATTATTACTATTTATACTATTATCATCATTTGTTTGCTTTTTTTTACATGGTTATAACCTTTAAATTAGCTCCGTCATTTAGTTTTTGGGTTACATCTCTAGCCGACCCCAACTTAGTTTGGGAATAATGGCTTTGTTGTTGTTAGTTCTACATCTTTTTTTCTTCTGGAACAGTGTTTAGTTATCAAATCCTAAATGTTACCTTGTCTAAATCGCTATTTGATATTGATTCAAATTTAGGTAAAAATTTCAGAGTTATTTTCTTTTTATTACTTTGATAAATTGTTAACACTTGTGGTATTTTTATTAGAATAAGTCATGACATGTAATATATGATTTGTGCATTCTTTAATATCAAAATAAAGGGCAAAGAAAACCAGAAAATATAGTAATTTTGTGAGTTAACTTGTTCAGATAAAAATTCGCAGAAGCCTGGGGTCATTCGAAATTCTGGCTGTCCCTCTAATTGTTATTAGAGTTATTTATATTCTGAAGATCGTGTTCACGGAAATACCCTTCGGTTACATAGATATAACGATGACATGGTCGTAGTAGTTATATCTAACAGAAGTACATAGATTAAAATATGGTCAGTGTCCTATTTAACAACACATGCTGGATAAACATGTCAACCAGCAATAAACATTTTTTTCGCAAGCTTCTGCAGAAATTGCATTTATTCCTTGAATGCAATCATTGCATTCTTTTTGGAAATGTTCTTAGAAAAGGCAGCAGCAAACCTTAAATTCAATTTGTTGATCCCCTAAAGTTTGCAGGCAAGCTATTGCATACATATTATTCCACATTCTCACTCTTCGTTGCAATTTTTCAGTGATATGTTTGTAATCCACTGGGTTATAATAAAGATCTATCTTTGTAATGAACTACTTATGCTATCTATTTAATACCGTGGTTCCTTGTTCAAATATTTTGTTTATTGTGCTTCCTTTGATTATGTGTACATATCCCTCCTTCCATCACCATAGATCAGCTTTCTCCTCTCTATTTTTTTTTTAAATCTCTACTCTATCACTCCCTCCTCTCTAATTTTTTTAATCTCTACTCAATCATTCCCTTGCATTTTCTTCTCCCTCTGGCAATTCATTCACACAATTCTCTGACAAGACTGATACAAGTTTACCGATGTTTAAACCATGGTTGAATCATACGAATAAGTTTTTATTTAATTAATAATAGAGTTGCAAGCACATACAAGTTGTGTACTACAAAATGAATGCAGGATATCAGAATAAATTCACCGTATCCAATAGCTTTTCTTCATGTATCATAATAATAATATTATAACATGAACATTGCCATTTTCAAACTCCTGCCATATTTTCTTTGATACTTATCAATGTGAACTTAAATAGACATTCGTAGGAACACCTTTTTGGATGGCTCCTGAAGTTATTCAGAATACAGATGGATACAACGAAAAGGTACGTATTTTTTAGCTTAACTGCTTGAACCCCTTTTTTTATATCTAGGCATCTCAAAGTTTAACCTTCACTCCTCAAAATATCCCAAAACAAGTAAATACTCTTTCCGTTTTCCTAACTTCACCCACTATCACTTTCTTTTTAAAACAACTCCATTTACACTTAAAAGATGCAATCATTATGTGAAATTAGATGAGTATTGCAGGATTTACAATAGCAGGCACTTAGTGTATTAAAGATCATGGAAAGTTTGGTTAATATGCAGGCAGATATATGGTCATTGGGTATAACTGCTATAGAAATGGCAAAAGGGGAACCTCCTTTGGCTGATATGCATCCAATGAGAGTTCTTTTCATGATACCTCGAGAAAATCCACCTCAGGTTCGATTGATAATTTTTTCTTCTTCCTTCAAATGATGCCTAATTCCATGCCTCTTATGGTCATTGCATGCAGCTTGATGAACACTTTTCGCGGCCTATGAAAGAATTTGTTTCACAGTGTCTCAGAAAGAATCCTTCTGAGGTAAACTTAATTCATTCTAATCAAAATTTCACAGTCCTGTTTAAGTGTAGGCTGGTGTACTTCATTCTAAAATTAAAATTAGATGATGCTTATTGAAAAAAAAAATTATGTTATCTGACGTTCAGCTGACTGTGTGTATTTGTGTTGACTAGCAAGTTAAAGTTCACAGTTGACATTGTGAATTGTTTGATCTATTAGCTTTGAGACTGAAATAAATTTGTGGAAGATATTGCTCTAATTATATTATCATTCTATTTGCTTAGTGAAAACAAACAAGTATACACTTGCGTACTCTCTGCTTTACCAAACTAATAATTTTTACAATTTTCAGAGACCAAGTGCCAAGGAACTCCTCAGACACCGATTTATTAGAAGTGTCAGAAAAAGTCCTAGGCTTTTGGAGAGAATCAGGTCAATACATACTATTTTAGTTATGATCTTATATTTTTCTATATATATTGCTTGAGGTGAAATTACGGAGTGCAATCTTACCTTTATTACGAGAGTTATCTTACTTTTTTAATTACAGAGAGAGACCAAAAATTTGCATAAAAGATGACACGGAAACTGGAGGTAATAATCTTGAACAATACAATGAAGGCTCTGGAACTGTCAGGGTGGCGAGAGAAGGAACTATGAAGTCCAGGTATTGTTACGAGCGTTAAGGCATGCGTTTCGTGTGTGATGATGGCACGCGCTTTACACGTGAATTGTTTTTCTATAAATCGAATATGTTTGATATATTCAAAAGAAATAATTTGCACAAAAGTTGCACCATATTTTTGCATTGAAATCATTCGTGGTTAGTTCGAATTTTTATTTCTTAATTGCAACATCTAATTTGTTGTTAATTTGAATCTTTGTTTCTATTAATTTGTAAAAGAAGTTTATTTGTTAGATCTTATCTTGAAATGTATAAAAAATTTGGTAATATTTGTAGAGGTAAATTTTAAATTTGTAGAAAAAATGTATTTGTTATATCCTATATTTAAGCGACACTGAGATTTGATAATTTTTGTAGAGGTTAATTTATTAAATCCTATGTTTAAGTGGTATTCAAATTTGATAATATTTATAGAGGAGAATTTTTGAATTTGTAAAAGAAGTAAGATCCAATTTTCAAGAGATATTAAGGTAGATGGGCATTTTTTGTAGTTCACGCTGATGCATGACACCAAAGGTATAACAGCTATTAATAACGAAGTTTAACATATTCAAAAATAATAATCTGCACAAAAGTTGCGCCATATTTTTGCATTGAAATCATATGTGGTTAGTTTGAATTTCTTTTTTAATTGCAACATCTAATTTGTTAATTTGAATTTTTGTTTCTATTAATTTGTAAAAGAAGTCCATTTGTCAGATCTTATTTTTAAGTGGTATAAAAATTTTGGTAATATTTGTAGAGGTAAGTTTTACATGACACCAAAGATATTACAACTATTAATAAAGAAGGTTGACATATTCAAAAATAATAATTTGCACAAAAATTGCACCATTTTTATGCATTAAAATCATTTGTGGTTAGTTTGAAGTTTTATTTCTTAATTGCAACTTCTAATTTTTTGTTAATTTAAAATTTTGTTTCTATTAATTTGTAAAAGAAGTTTATTTGTCAGATCTTATTTTTAAGCGGTATAATTTTTTTTGTAATATTTGTAGGGGTAAGTTTTAAATTCGTAAAAAAAAAAAAATCATTTGTTAGATCCTATATTTAAGCAACACTAAGATTTAATAATCTTTGTATCCTATATTGCAGAGGAGAACTTTTTGAATTTGTAAAGGAAGTTAGATCCAATTTTCAATTGATATTAAGATAGAGAGACATTTTTGGTAGTTCACGCTAATATAAAAAAAGCGTGACACCAAATGTATTACAACTACTAATAAAGTTATAATTACCCTAACAGCAAGAGCTTCCACCATATTAAATATAGTATCGTAGCTTTCACATATTTGTAGTAGGTGATGCACTTTCAGAACTAAAATTCCCCTTGATATGCATAAGTTCAGTCCTCGCATAAGGGCCTGCTCTAGTCTTACACGAGCCATTTAAATTTATTTATATTTCCCTTTCTTTTTAATTAGAAAAATGACCGAAGTCAATAAAAATTTATGAAAGTAGGCTCGGTTAATAAATGGGCTTCGTGTTGAACTGTAAAAGTTAATCTCATATAGTTCGTAATGCTAAGATCATATCGGATCGCTTCATTCCTAAAAAAAATTGTCGATCATTTGCCTTTTTTTTTTTTTTTTTTTGTTTTTTTTTTTTGTTTTTGGCTCAATTTCTATGCTTTAACATAGTGAAGGAAGGATCCCAAGAACTGCTGGTTGGAACTCAACCATGGAAACATCACAAGGCACAGGTACTATCCGCAGTGCTGTAAAGCCTCCTCCATTTGTTGCTCCAAAAGACAAAAAGTCTGATCCTGTACAGAGGCCAAATTCTCCTAGAAAAATGACAAGCCGAGAAAACCAATGGATGCAAACTTCATCTAGTTCATTTGATGATCCACCTTCTAGAAGTAATTTCCAAAAAGATACACTGAGCGACTCTGACAATAGAAGACCTGATTATTCTGCAGAAGATGTAGGTTTTTTTTTTTTTAATTTTTTTTAACTATCTGCCTACTTCTATACGAAGGTTGTCATATCTCTAATATCAACATGTTAGGGACCCTACTAGCGCTATTTACCTTTTCTTTTTTATATTAACGGGTAGCTGATGCACTCAGGAATTCAATACCTCGGGAACTGTTGTTCTGAGATCCCCCAGAGCAGCTCAAGTTAACACAGCATTTGGCAGTCCTAATAGCAAGGTATATAATTATATTCTTTAAGTAAACAAAGTACAATATTATAACACAAGTTATGCATGAGAACCATGTGAACTTGACTGTGTTTCTCGACTTCTACTTAGCCTGTCAGCGAAATAAGCTCTTCTGAAGATATAAGTGGCACTGTTGTTCTTCGCGACCAGCGTGAAGACTATGAGACTGTAAGATCGTCAAAATCTAGACTAGGAATCCAGGAAAAAGCATCAAGTGCCTCATCTGAAGACAGTGCAACCAATCTTGCAGAGGTTCTCCCTTTATACATTGATGTCTTGTTGCATGAGTGGATATATGTATTTATATATCTCATCATAACCTGAATAATATTGTATGTAAATAATCAGGCTAGAGCTGCACTTCAAGCTGGATTAAGAAAGGGAAATCCCCGTGAAAGAGCAGCTGCGAAACACAACAAAGAAGTAGCTGAAAGTAGAACAAATAACAACAGATCCTCAAGGTATAAAAGATTTTTACTAGATAATTGCATGATCGTACTTGATCATCTCATTGCTTGATGTTCAACGAACTTCATCTTTTTCCTCTATTTTTTCCTGTTTGTGATTTCAGAGATTCAACTGATGCAATTCAGAGATCGCGGCATTCTAGCGATGGTGATGGCAGTGTCCGAAGTTTAACAACATCAACGCCAGTATTGTCGTTGATGATTATTCCATCACTGAAAGAGGTAAAACAGTGCTACTAATGAATGAAATAATATCAATGTGATTAATGTTGTTAGTGCTTCTATCACCGTCTTACTTCTACATCACTGTTATGTTTTTTTTTTGGCTTATTTCTTTTTGTCAATTCTTCTTCTCATTCCAAATCCGATTACCCTTTTTTCATCTTTTTTTAGCTTTACCTTTTTTTTTCCACAAAAAAATTGTCTGTTCATCAAAACTTAGCATTGAACCTTTCTGGACAACCTTAACATCAAAAAAAAGTGTGATGTATACCATAGAACCCAATGGTGAAAAACTGGCTCTTACATCACTCACAAAATATCAAGACAAAAAATGTATATCATAAGGAATATGCCCATAGTTGAGCCCAAGATAATATTCAATAAAAAAGGAAGAACAATATATACAGATATAGTTGTGTATGAGTGTATAATAGTTCTTTTGTCGTCTCTCTTGTCAAGTTATTTTCTCCCACCTTATAGGCTGCTGGGGATAAGATAGAAGGGCACTCTGTGATCGATGCACTCATTGATATGGAGAATCAACTACCAGGATCTTGTGAAGCTTTTGTTGGACGACTGCTTCATCGACTTGGAAGGTTTTCTTAATTATTTTAATTTACTTCTTCTTTAACCAAAAAAAAAAAAAAAAGTTTGGTAATGATTTGAAACATAAAAGCAAAATATTTAATTTCCAGTTGCAAGGAGCCATCAGTAAGAGGGCTTCAGGAAGTGGCAACAAGAGCATTTAGTAGAAACAGTCAAACTCCCCATGATTCCACAGAAAGTAGAAGGCAACAAAACACAGAGTTATCTGATAACCCTAACTTAAGTCCGCTTGCAAGGTTCCTTCTAACAAGGTTAGTATGTAGTAAGCTTTTAGTATTGCAATTGAAATATAATGCTAGAAATTATATGGGTTGCTATGGTTGTAAGCTTTGGATGACCGATGTATATTTTCCCTTTTCGAGATGGTTTATCGACGAATATTTTGAATAGAACTCAGTGCTAATCCTACAAAATAATGCAATTGAAATATAATGGTAGAAGGGAACTAGAACAAATATCAACTAACTACTAAAATGAAAAGAAAAAAATAAGAACACCAAAACTTTGATGAGGATCAGGAAATGTTACTTACTTCCTCTAAGATCGCTGACCATAGACGCACACAAAAAATAAAATAAAATGTATGCACGTATATGTTTATGTATACGTATAGGCTACACCTCTTATGGTACACCTCAATGATTCTCGAGTTAGAAAATTTGAAATGAATCCAAAATTTGGGGATATTTGTTATATATTTAAAGATCATCTTGACAAAAAGTTGGATTGTTTGGATAATTTTAAAATTTAAAAAAATTATATTTAAAATTGAAAGATAAATGCAAAGCCCGATATCCTCAAAATTTAGGTTCATTTCAAAGTGTGAAATTCAAAAAAACATTGAGGGGTAGAGTAGCGTAAGAGGCATAGTCAATCAGTTCCCCTATATATATATATAGTAGCGTAAGTGGCGTAACCGATCCATTTCCTACACACACATATATACACATACACAAATATATATGTGTGTGTATACATACACAAATATATATGTACACACACATGGGTGTGTGGGTTTATGAATATGTATATATGTTTGTATGTTAAATTTTATTTGGAGACAGAATGCGGCACGAGGTATTAACGACTAGATCTATCGTGTGTTTCACTTTCCACGCAAAGAGAAAATGATCTAATTATCAGTACTTATTGTTCGGATTTTGTGTTTTATTTGTATCCCAAGAGCCACTCCATATGTGTGTGTAACTCACACACTGAATAACAACATAATGATTGCTCGGTATTAAATTGCATTTCTTTGTGCAGATGGCAGAGCCAAGTGAATTCGGAGCTTAAATCTATTTGAATGGAGATTAACACTAAGATAATTTCCTGCCAAGTTCTTCTGTCCCCGTTTTAATATATGATTTATTTTTTTAATCCTGTAATTAATTATAGCTCAACGTAACTTCTCCCATCTTGGTGCGCTGCTTTTATTTAGGCATTGTTCAAGATTTTCCGTTTAGCTTCTATTAATGGGGCTACTTGTATCATTATTTATTCATTAATTTAAGTGTGTTGTATTCATTATATCAATCACGCTTGTATGTAATTCTGATATTATCAGGTAGTAAACCAAACGATTTTTGCCGTGATTCTTAATTAAGATATGAACTTGTCCAGGCCAGACTATCAAAACTTTTCAACAAATTCAGTCGCCGTTATAAAAGGAGATTGTAGGTGAATTGCCTATTTGCAGACTTTTAATTTGGTTGGTTCTATTGATATCTGGAAAATGGCCACACTCGTTTTAAAAATAATCATTTTTTTAATACTTTTGCTCTTACCACATATTTGAAAGGATTCAAATTTAAACAATTAAAATAAACTCTAATCATAAATAATAGCATTAAAAAAATGAATTAATGAGCTGCAAATATGTAGATCTGCCATATTTCCATTTAGATCACAAAACAAATCAATCTATTAATAATAGATTTTTGTTTTGGATCAGTAGCAAACATGAAAATTAAATATAACGTATCTATATCAGTCCAAACATGGAAAATAAATACCAAATTAATAGATTTTTATTTGGATTTCTTCTTCCCCAGATCACTTTGATGAATATTATGTATGATTTCAAATGTGAATTCCTAGATTTCGTTAAAGAATGGAGGATGAAGAATGGTATTTGTGGAATTATCGGGAGATGAAAATGATTATGTGGGTGAATTTTTTAAAATAAATGCGGGATGCGTAAAGCATTTTTCAGGATGTTAAATAGATGTTTTTAACTAGAGTGAATAAAAGCAGGTGCATTTGTCGTTTACTATTGAACTAATGCATTTCAAAATAATTGGATGGCTAAAATGCATAGGTTTTTCAAATCAAATGTTTGGTTGAAGGTTTTGAAACTTTTTATGACCTTTTCTTTGCTTTGGTTTTAACCAAGATACATATTTTTGTCCAATAGCCTATGTAATGCCCCTCGTTGAGTATTCTCCTAGCACCTCTACAAAAGAATACAAAAGAACTATTACATGATCTCGTTGGTATCTACATGTTCTTACGTGAATAATATATAATATGATGATCTAATAAAATGGAAATACATGTTCAAAACCTCTTCTCAAAAACATGTTCAAAACAGTAGTTCTAAAATTGTTTTCGATAATTTTCATTATCTTTAAAAATCAAATATATATTTATTTGGAGGTTAATATAACTAAAATTAATTTTTCTTTTTTGATTTTTCTACAGAAGTGCAAATATTTACGGTGAAATATTCTTGTTGCAAATATTTGTAGTTTAAAAAACTGCAGATGTTTACGTCGCAAATATTTACAGTTTTAGAAGTTTAGCTGAAACTAAAAATAAGGATGTTTTTGAGAATCTGTTTTCGGGATGGACAACTGTATTTTGAAACTAAAAAGAGAGTGATTTGCTAAAATCCCCTTTAATAAATATTAAAAATATGATGATTTAATAAATATGGAAATCAAACCACACATTTGTAATAATAAAGTCATCAAATTCGCTACATCACATACTAGTTTCTACGATTGTAGCATTATACACTAATAACGAAAAATATATTAAAAAAAGAACATTTGCATGATTGACAACTGAACAACATTGTAAAAAAATGCAGCTAATATGGCAATCATGTTAATTGATTTGCAAAAAAAATGCGTTGGTATATAGGAAACCATGTTGAAATGATTTGCAGAAATTCCGTCCCAATTAAATAAAATAAATTAATTTGCTATGATTCTAATTAAATTCATATCTAGCCTTTGATCGAGCCATATTCGAACAGATTTGACGAGTCGAACTTGGAGTTATCAAGACACAAAGTCCAAAAAGATAGCCCAAAAGTCCAGAAGCCAAACATAAACAAATTCACAAGGCCAATATAAGATCAACTCAAAGAATGACAATCATAGAATCACACAAGTGATGGGTCGGTATTGACCCCACCCTATGGATCGGTATCGACTCTTATTTTCTTGCTCTATGAAGTCCATCTTCTGCCTACTAGTCCTACTTGATGTCAATAGCCTATTTTCGATGTCGTTTCGTTAATCTAATGCAATTCTTCATCGGTCTCCATGAAGACCTAAAGCTGCAACTTTATTCTTCCACAACTCCATCCTTTGGACCCAAAAGCAAGCTAATATTGGTGCAAACAACTATGAAATCACGAAGCTAACTACAAGACGAGCTAAAATGAAGAGTTGAAGGCAGCCATAATGGCCATCATATTGGTCGGTACCAACCCCTAACCTTGTAGTTGTACCAACCAATGCAAACTGATGAGTTTGCACCTACTTTCTTGGGAGAATTAATCTAAATCATGGATAATGGCTTGGAGATATTTTGTGTGAGATATTAGACTCCCTACCTCCATAAATAGGATGGCAACGCTCATTTTTCAAGATCTTTTGGCTCCAGTTCTACTCTACTATATATTCTTGTAATTTTAAAAATCTAAGTGTCGGAGTTATACCGACTCCTAAGAACTTCTGCCTCCAAGTCAATAATAAATAATACAATCTTAAAGTGGACGTAGGCCAAGCTTTGTCGAACCACTATAAACGATTGTCTTGTTTATTTCTCATTTTCATTTACATTTCTTCATATTTTATTCTCTACATAAACTTCTGAGTGTTTGTGCCTTTTTGGTTCAAACATTTTGATGCTTTCATTTAGAGATTCATATTTTCAGGCTACTTGGATCCATCGTCTATTATTGGATTTTCTATATCCAAGAGATAGACCCAATTTCTCTACCTTTTAGTTCTACAACTCAGATTTGCAAAGATCTATTAGAAGGCGTCTTCCATGGCCCCATCAAGAAGAGACCTTTCTACCAATTCTAGAGCTGCTACTAAAGCTGAGAATTAGAATCCTCGGCATGGAGATTGATTTGTCCAACGAACTCAACCCAAGATCCAGACTCCAATTGACATTGTGACCATAATGGAGGTGGATAAGATGATGAAGCAGATAGAAGATAGATTCCATGCTAGTCAGAATGAGATGAGTCATAAGATGCAGCAAAGCTTGAGATAGTTGAATGAGCTAACTTAAAAAACCCATAGAAGGAGTAGAAGAGATTCTAGTTCTTCATTTGAAAGTTTCTCATAATCCGAGCAGAGACGGAGGAACAGGAAGTAGAAAAGGACTCAAAATGCTGCTGAAACGTCGTACCATGGTGGAAAACGAGTCCTGGGGTCAAGTTTGGGGGATCGATACTGACCCAAGATTAAGGGTCAGTACCGGCCCCTCCAATGGTGGGCCAGAGCCCTTCCTTTGGAAGGCCATATGGACTTGGCTTCAAGATGCGCTGCTGATGGTCAAAATTTGGAAAATCGTGTTGCTGCCAATGATACTATTTACAGGAACCAAACATGAGGGACTGCTGGATGAATGGATCTTCCGAAGGCTGGAGAACCTAGGTATCAAGAGTCAAACCGAGCATTCACCAGGTCGAGCACTGAGGATGGAGCCCGATTACTGCCTTTAGTCGAACCTGTTGACCCGGACTACCTAGAGGATATGGTCAAGAGACACGTCCGAAACATGTGAGGTCTTTATCAAACCTATTCCAAGCCGAGGGAGAGTTGTTGAAGATTTCTTGAATCGATCTCACATAGCCATGACAGAAGTTACTGATCCCAAGGACGGCAGTCCTGATGGCATTGATTAGGGCAATTCATGCAAATACGAAGTTCGAGGAATGGTTGGAAAGGAAGCCCCCATCGACAATGGATGCTTTTTACAGAAAGGCTAAAAAATACTCACGCTTGGCGGAAGCAAAGAAACGTCCATGAAGGACTGATGCTGGAAATTCAGACGAAGTAATACAAAGCAACGTCGCTGTAAAGCAGTCCGAAGGAAACTTGGTAATATAGATGTGAAAGTTGATAACTAAGACAACAATCGAAAGTGGAATGATGTTGGGACTAAGAAGAAGCCGGATAACAGAAACTTTATTAGGACTTCTAAGTACGATAGCTATATCAAACCGAACAACTCGATAGAGAATATCTATCTAGCAACTTAAAACACTGAGCAATATAGAAAGCCGGCTCCAAGAGAGTCGACAGAGAAGGAGAGAAAGTCAGGAAAATTCTGCAGATTCCATGAAACTCATGGTCACAGTACCAACGAGTGCAGACACTTGTAGGATATGATTGGGGAGATGATTCGTAAGAAAAAGTTACAACAATATGTGAAAACCCTGCAGGATGGCGGGCAAGGAAACTCTAACGCCCCTTGGTCATCTTCCCAACAAGGCCAAGATGAGCCCAGTGTTGATGCATTCAGGCGAAAATAAAAGAGATTGGTGATTAATACAAATATTTGTGGGCAACACCCGGTCGATAAGAGTCTAGCTGAGATGGATAGATATGTTGGTGCTATTAAACATGCGGAAAATGAAAGATGCTGGCTGTTGAGGACGAAACTCTAGAAACACAATGCAAAATGATGACTGACGACATTGTTTTCTGGAATAGAGATGCCGACAGAGTTAAAGCTCCGACGATCGACCAATCGTGATCATTGCCACAATTGGTCCCACGTTAGTATGGAAGATGCTGGTTGACTGTGGAAGTTCAGTCAACATCTTGTTTAAAAGAGCTTATGATCAAATGATGCTGGAGAAGAAAGATTTGAAGCATTGTAAGTCTCGAACATAGGGGTTCAATGGGATGGCTATCAAGGCCATAAGATTTGTTGAATTATTGGTGGTACTTGGCGAGGGTAACCGTAATCAAGTGCGTGTTGTGCCTTTTTTGGTGTTAGATATTTACTCAACCTACAATGCTTTTTTAGGTCAACCGGCCTTGGATGAGTTCAAAGCGGCCATCACTCCCTGGAGCTTAACTATGAAGTTCCCTACAGAGAACGAACTGGGAATCATGCAAGGAGATTAGGTGGCTGGTTTCGAGTGCTACATGCTTGAGCTAGATAAAGCAAGGAAAAGGAGAAAGGAAAAAATATGGAGGGGACCCTCTGCATAAAAGATTTGGATGCATCAACTACAGCTTGAGCCGTGGCTTGGGCTACCTAGTCTATTCCATGATGGTATAAACCGATGGAAAGAGCTAGAAGGTAGACGAGGAGCTCCAATTAAGTTGACAATTGCTTTTCCAGTTTGCTTGAATAATCCAATTCGGGTCCTGAAGGTCGGATCTCAACTCGGTGCAGGTGTGTTGAAGGTGTTGGTTGGTTTTCTTTGGGAAAACATGGATGTGTTTCCCTAGGCACATTCAGATATGTGTGGGATCTCGTTGAAGATAGCGAGCTATGCATTGAATATAAATCCCAAATGCATTCCTATGAAGTAGAAACTCCATAGCTTGGGTCCGGAGCGATCTGCTTCACTCAAAGAAGAGGTGGATAAGCTAAAGAACAATCATTTTATCTGCGATGCCTTATATCTAGAGTGGGAATCTAATCATGTCTTAGTGAGAAAAGCTAACGAGAAGTGGAGGACATGCATCGACTATTCAGACTTGAATAAGGCATTCCCAAAGGACAACTTCCCGCTTTCGAGGATCGATCAACTAGTGGAGTCAACGGTAGGACCCGAGCTACGGTCGTCTATTGATACATACTCCGGATACAATCAAATCCCGATGCACGACCCGGATCAGGAATACATCAGCTTCATTACTGACCTCAGACTGTATTGCTATCTGGTCATGCCTTTTGGACTACAGAATGCATGAGAAACTTACCTGTGAACCAGATGTCCAAAGACCAGATCGGATGCTCGATGAAGGTCTATGTAGATGATAAGCTTGTAAAGTCACGACATTCAAACCATGTTGATGATATGGAAGAGAAAGCTGCCATCCTTCGAAAATACGATATGTAGCTCAATCCCTTGAAATGCTTTTTTGGCATTGCGTCAGGGAAATTCTTCCGCTTCATTGTAAACTCCTGTAGGATTGAAGCCAACCTAGAGAAGATAGAGGCATTGAGAAAAATCAAAGCCCTAAAGTTGATCAAGGAGGTCCAAAGCTTAAATTGGAAGGTTGTCGCCCTGAGTCGGTTCATTTCCAGAGCCACATGTAAATGCATCCCTTTCTTCAAGGTGATTAAGAAGGGAAAAAGGAACTTCGAATGGAATCACGAGTGTAAAGATGCATTCCAAACTCTAATGGTTCACTTGGAGAAACTCCTCATCCTTTCAGAGCCAGTGGATGATGAGGACTTATTTATATACTTTGTGGTGTCGGTGCATGCTTTAAGCGCCCCACTTGTACATGAGGAATCTCCAATCCAACGACCGGTCTACTACATCGGTAAGTGATTGAAAAGCGTAGTCCGAAACTAACCAAAGCCTGAAAAGCTTGCAAATTGCCTTTTGATTGCTTCGAGAAAGCTTCGCCTTATTTCTAGGCTCATCCAATCAAAGTTCTTGTTAACCAGTCTTTGCGACAAGTCTTGCAGCGACCTGAGACTCTGGAAGGCTGCTGAAATGGAACATTAAATTGAGCCAATATGACATGACTTAACACCTTGAGAGCAATCTAGGATCAGGCTTTGGTGGATTTTATAGCTAAATTCACTGCATGAGATGATCCTCCAGAGAGTAACGGTGAAAAAGAAACTGGATGGAAGATGTATACGGATGGTGCACCTATGGAGTGATGTTCCAGTGCGAAATTATACTTGACGCTCTTGAAGAACACCCGATATATTATGCCTTGAAACTTAATTTCCCAACGAAGAATAACAAAGTTGAATATGAGGCCTTGATTGCGGGACTCAAAGTCGCCAAAGAACCGGGAATAAAGACTTTGCATATTTTCTACAACCTCTTGTTAGTGGTTTGCCAAGTTCAAAAAGAGTTACAAGCAAAAGAGGCGAGATAGGCTCCTTATCTAAACCGAGTCCTTGAGCTGCTCGCTGACATTGGATATTACACAATCACTTATATTCCCAGAGAGGAAAATAAGAAGGCTGACTTACTAATTAAGCTAGCTAGTTACGAAGAAGCGTAGCTTATGGGCACGGTCTTGGTGGAAATACTATCAACTCCAAACATTGATCAGATGGATGTTGATTGGATCTTGGAAGTTGAACTCGAAGGGGAGTCATGGAAGACTCCAATAAGAAATTATTTGCAGAGAGGAATCCTTCCAGAGAGAAGGATGAAAGCTCCTTCAATAAGCTTCGAGATATATCATGTTGGAAGGAGTTCTTTACATGAATGGTTTCTCTGTCCCTATGCTTTGTTGTGTCTCCCACGATGAGGCCAAGCGAGTTCCTATCACGACCACACCGGGGAGCAAATCCTTGCAAAGAAGATCCTCTACTACAAATACTTCTGGCTAACTTTCAATCGAGATGCAGCTGATTACACTTGTAGATGCGACAGGTTCTAAAGATTTGCTAAAATATCGTGAGCCCAACCAACGGAGATTACTTAAATGGTCAGTTCTTAGCTGTTCGTAGTATAGGTAATTGATATCATTGTTGTGTTGTCGATATCAAATGGTGGTGTGAAGTACGTCATCGTTATAGTTGATTATTTCACCAAGTGGGCTGAGGCAGAGCCGTTGAACATGATCACGGCGAAGAAAGTAATCAATTTTGTTGTCCGGAATATCATTTGTCATTTTGGAGTTCCACGGGCAATCATTACTGATAATGGGACCTAATACGACAATACCAAGTTCAAAGATTTCTGTCGCCAGCATCACATAGAGAAGAGATTTACTGCGGTGGCACATCCTTAGGCAAATGGACGGGTTCAAGCTATAAATAAGGTTATCAAGTCCATTCTTAAGAAGTGGTTGGAAAAGTCCAAGGGCAAGTGGGTCAATGAACTTCCATTAGCACTATGGGCTTATCAAACAACTCACAAGTTAGTGATTGACCACTTTCCATTTGTTTTAGCCTTAAGATCAGAGGCTGTGATTTCAGTTGAATTGGAAGTGCCTTCTCATCAAGTGATTCACTACAATACACAGACTAACGAGCAACTCCTGCTAGAGTCTCTTGATATGATTAATGAGAAGTGCAGCTGAGCTAAGAGCAGCTGCACATCTGCACCAAGTCGCATGATATTACAACGCTAAGGTCAAGAATCAGACCTTTGAAGTTGGTGACTTGGTTCTCAAGCGAATCTTCCCTGGCCTCGAAAACCCGACTTAGGAAGATCCGTAAGCAATAGAGCAGAAGCTTAGAGATGGAACTTTCAAGCTAGTAATGATAGATAGGATTTTGCTTCCAAGGACATGGAATAGCAACCACTTACGATGTTATTTCATTTAGAAACAAATTCGTAAATAATTGGATGGAGTTGTGTAGTAAGAAAGATTATATCATTTCCCATCTTTTATGGAATAAAACGACTTTTCGAGACCAAGACACTCTTTCCATTACTTCAGCGTTTTTAATTGAATGACTCAAAAGAATTTGCTTGTGAATAATATAGGCATGGAGGTACCAGAGTTAGGTGCCAACCAAAACTTCTATGGTTCGTGATCGAACCCACGAAGTTCTTCTCGGTATCCAAAGATAGATACCAACAAACTTCTGTTCTTGGACTGAGGGCGGAAGTATAAATTAAATGGACGTGATCCGACCATCCGTTAGCCAACTCTTGTCCTTAGAATGTAGATAGTAGTATAAACTAAATAGACATGACCCGACCGTCCATCAGCCAACTCTTGTCCTCAGATTTGGGGCAGGAGTATAAACTCAAACCAGATGTGATATGACCGTCCGTACACTAACTCTTGCACTTGATGCAAAGGTAGGAATATAAATCAATGCGAACGTGATATGACCGTTCACTTGCTCAGCTCTTTCCCTTAGATTGGAGATGTAGGTATAAACCAAAGTGGACGTGAAAAGAACGTCCAACCCTTAACATTTTGCTTGGAGTGGGAAAAATGAAAGTCTATACCCGGCGTAAGTTGGATCTTACCTATGAACTTTGAATTGATGCCTAAAGTTAGACGTGACTAGAAATAAACATCCTCGATGAGGATGTATGAATTATATTATTAAGTAGTTAATTTACAATTAGTGCTTAGAGTTCGACACAATCAAGTATTGTTATCCTGAAAGAGCATACTCGGACTGCTGTCCTAAGTGGTAAAACCTCAACTAATACCCAGAGTTTGGCACTTTGACAATTACTTTACATTCGTAAGAGTGACGAAATGCTAGAAAATTACATAGGTGGCTGAGGATTTAGTCCAATCATAATCACTAAAAGGAATGGATCACAAGTATATTGAATGGAAAGTTCATTTCTAGAAAGGATTACGAAAATTCACATAAAGATTTGATAAAATAATTTTTTATTATTATTAACATTCAAAATGAAAATTGGAAAGCTAAGTACAACTTTATTTACGCCTAAGCAAGACAACAAGAGCGGAGGCTGAACCCGCATAACACCAGCCGAAAAAAGCAAAGGAAATTAGAAAAAAGCCTAAGTACCATTATACAACTAAAAGGCACAAAGAAGACAAGTGATCACTTCATGAGCCTCTTCTTCCTTTCTTTCCTCTCCTTCTTCTCCACAAAAGAAGGCGCACTAGATTCTTTGGTCGTTTTCTTATTCTTTTCCCACTTCCTTTGCATTTGGATGGAGTGCTCTATGAAGATCCCGTAGGTGTGCCCTGGGTGCTAATAGGCGAAGGGATATAGACGGAGCAAAGATAGTCTGCTTCGGCAAGTCGATGGATAGAGGAGGAAGGATGACTTCCATCTTCTCCTGCTTGATCTCTATGGCAAGGAGGACGTCCTTACCAAGTTCCTACTCAAGGTCGTGTATGGTGGGACTCAATAGGGGATTTGAGACTCTAGTAGTAATAACATCATCATCAATCTAAGTTTCCTGACTCTCACCAACTCCTTCATCCAATAAAGCATCAATCACGTGCTCATGAGTATCTTCAACCGAGATGGTTGGAATAGTTGTTGAATCAATAATAGCAACTGATTCTATTACAAGCACTTGTTGTCCCAGTTGAGAGTCCTTGTTTGGAAGCTGAGCAATGTGAAGCTTGAGAAACAAAGAGAGAGAGATTAGTAATGAGATACCTTCTTTTCTTTGAGGTTCTATGCGGGTCGAAGTTCCCTCGGAGTTCACCTCAAAAATCAGGGAGAGAATGGTAGGCTTGTGGATCTCAGGCCTCTCATGATCATACCCTGGATCGGAGGATGAATCTGGAGTAGCTTGGAACCCAAGCACTTGGCTAACAGTAGTATCATGTGGCGTTGATCTGGAGCCTTCGCCCAAGTCTTTTTACACTGTTTCTACTAGCTCCGGATGGAGAATTAGCTGGCCATCCTTTAACACTTTGGGCTTACCTCCCATCAGGATTTCTCTCTCGAGATGCTCCAAATTCATTTCACCACCCTTAAGATAAGTCTTTTCCTTTTTCAACAATCCGCCTCCAAGCAAGGGCGAGGATTCTGGGATAATCATCATTGAGTCACTCTAAGTTTTTGAATTTGAGCATGCTGGCATTGTATTGGTTTAAACTTCTCCATCACACTCTCTACTGCCTACTGTTCCACGGCCTTAACCTCTCTTTTGACAAGTGTGTCAATAACACGTTCAAGCGCTTTGTCGCTGTCTTCCTCGGCGTCAAACAACTCATCACAATAATTCTGAGCTTATTGGAGCGCTTCCTCTTTCTCTTTTATTTCATGCTCAAGCTTGGTCTTTAGTCAAGATGCATTTCTATTTATGGTATCTCTCTTGATTATCTGATCATGGTTTCAGTGGAAGGCTTTCTCCATCTCATCTTGATGCTTAATTCTCTCTTCCTCGAGTGCCTTCATAGCATCCTTGGCTTTCTTCTTAGCTTTGGCTTAGGATGTTCTTAGTTTCTTGACCTCAGCATCGAGACTAGCGATGATTCTCTTATTGTCAGCTTCGATGAATTTCTAATTGTCGATCTATAACTGTCTATCCCTGGAGACTTTGGAAATTTTCTCAGCTACCTTCGTCTATACTAATTATGGACATCGACTATGCAATTGATGGTTATCTTTTGGATGTCAACAGGGGTTCTTTTCAAGTTAGGCGAAAACATAAGACCGTCGAAGAAAATGTTTGGAAATTCTTTCTTCAATTTGGTCATTCTGGCATCGGCCACAAGCTATTCCTCCGTAGAGATAGGTGGGGCTATAGTAGTTTCTTTACAAGCCCTATGTTGGGAAGTTTCGGAGCCACTCTTATGATGCCTGTGGTCTGAAGACTGACCGGAGTGAGATAACACCAGGGGTTGCACATGGATGGAAGCTGGAGGTGGAATGCGAGAGGCATCGTTAGGTGGGATGTCATCGCAACAATCAGGTTGCCTGTTTAGACCTTTAGGAGGAGTTGATCTAAACCTAAGGCGACACTTGGAAGTATAATTAGGTGACGAGTGATCTCTATTATAGCTGCTTCTCCCGATCATCTCTATCACGGTTAGAGTGGTAGCTTGACTCATAATCACATTCACTTCCCTGGTGACACAAAATCAACTGAGGCCTTTCTGCTTGGAATGCTTTCTCCTCCAAAGATCGATGTATGCATTTCCTTTTCTCCATGGATCCTACAAGGAAAAGAAGAACAAGTTAGATCCAACAGGCAAGGACAGAACTCAAGTGCGAGTATTGTGAAGTACACAAGTGCATGAATGTCCTAGTGTCCCCTCGATGGACCATGGATTGGAGCTTTACTCATGGGAGTAAACTCTCCCATATTGGTAGAGATGATGTCTTCTTAAAGCAAATAGGGGAACCGATTCCCTCAATACTAATGTTACAGACATCAAAGGAACTAAACTCGGTAGGAATTGGCCACAAACCAGTAAATGTGCCTGTCAAAGGAAGAGATATAGTTTCTCTGCATCTATGATTAGAGGGACTAGGTAGATGTAACAACTCTACTGCTATACCCATATTATTAAAGAACATTAAAGATAATGTTGTATAATAACACCGAGAATACGGCTTGTTAAGGATGACCAAATCTGAATATATCTTTAAACTAACATTGACACATCATACTTACCGTTTTATCGAATAAGAACAAAATTTGACATGTACAACCTCAGTCTAAAGTAATAAACGCACCGATTTCTCAAAATAAGAAGAGTATAACATATAAAACAATAATCACATATCACAGTAGAATAAGAATACATCTTATACAAATACATATTGTGAGTTTATAAATATAATACTAGATCCACATAATATACATCCAATACAAGCCACTATCTCAAAATATACATCTAATACACATACACAAATTCCTACACGAGATAAAATAAAAAGTCAAAAATGGTTTATCTTTCCTCTAGCACACCCATCTAAAAGTCTACCTATCCTATAACCTAAAAAGTTTCGACCTGACCCGAGTATTATAAAATAAACAGGTAGGCTATCTCTAAATGGCCAAAGGGTGAGAACAAGATATAACACAAGGATATATGACATATAGATAATATATATGTCACACACACACAAAAATTACTGGAATAATTTAATTCAGAATCCATCTCTAAACATAGAATCACGAAACATGGAATAGTCACGAAACCCAAAATTCCAAAATAAAGAACAATATCTCAAAATCCAAGAAAAACCTAATCCACACCGACCACCCTGATCGTCCACAACAATCTCAGTGATTGTGCTAATACCATGGAAAAAAAATCTGGTATCATTCGGACCGGTCCAATACCAAGGATCGTCCGTACCGTGAAAAAAAATCCTAACCTATCTCAAGGATCATCCATAACAATGACAATGATTGTCACTACTGATCACAATGTTCGTAGAAACATAACTCAAAGGCAAAGAAGAAATAACACATAACGATCACAAGGATCATATAAAAATCCAGGAGTATATCTCTTAAGGATCTATCTGCCTACACAAATACAAATACCAAAAGAGAACATACTCAAAAGTGTCAAATACTATCACTTTAGTAATTACGAGAGCTTAACCAAAACATCCCATACTGCTTGGTGAATTCAAGTATTTACTAGAAGCTAGTAAGTCTCACTCATTACGAATATAATAGGAAAACCTAAACTATATATATATATATATATATATATATCTTAAGGATCTATTAGCCTACACAAATGCCAAACACCAAAAGAGAATACAACCATAAGGTGTTAAATAATTTCTCAAAGGCAGTCACAAGAACTTAACCAAAGCATCTCATACAACCCAATGAAATTCAATTATTCACAAATGGGTTATTAAATTCCACTCCAACATTTTATTCAATGAGTAATACCATATTCGATAAATTGTTACATGAGAGCATTTGAACTAACCAATAACACTAAAACGATTAACAGTACTCCTCATATTATAGAATTAAGGCTCTCAAAATTTATCATTAAGATTTAAAACCAGAAATAAATATTAGAAACCATCAGAAAATAGGCATCAAAATCTTACACCAAAACATCGAAATTCAGTTGAGAAATCAACAAGAAAAATAAGAGCAAAATGAAGCTTGGCACAACCTGAAACACTCCCGGTAAGCGACAAAATATTGAGTTTCGATCCTTCACGTCCCAAAATTTTGCAAAACTCAAAAATGAAAGTTGTAGATAAATGTCTAAGATTTACAACAAGAAAAAGATCATCCGATTTGGACTTATAGTTCAAAAGTTATGACTGAAACAATTCTCGTGTTTCAAATTAATTATCTCCGTCGTTTATTCTTAAGCCAACAACAAACAAATGCTATTTCGACCATACAAACCATAAAATATTGCCTCAAAACATGAACGTTGGAGATAATAGTCTATGCTTTTTAACAAGAAAAAGATCATTAAATTTGGATTTATGGTTCAAAAGTTATAGTTAAGATATTTTCAGGTTTAAATTTACTAATTCTGTCACTCATTCACAGGACATCGAATCAAAATACGATTTCAACCATTTAAAATCCAAAATTTTGCAAAACTCAAAAGACGAAGGTTATAGATAATAGTCTAAGCTTTCCAACAAGAAAAAGAGCATCAAATTTGGACTTATGATTCAAACGTTATGATCAAAATAATTTTCAAGTTTAAATTACTTAATTCATATTTCATTCTTAGGGCAGTGAAACAAAATACAATTTTCAACTATTATAATCTTAGAATTTTACAAAACTCAAAACATGAAAATTGTTGATCAGAGTATAAGGGCCCATTTGGTTTATTTTATATTTTGCATTTTCAATATTAATTACAAAATATGAGAAGAAAGGAGGGACGATGGAGGGGATGGAAGAAAGATGGAGGGAATGATGGAGGGGATGGAGGGACGACAGAAGGTTGGATTTTTTTCTCATTCTTCTGCCGTTTTCCAAAACATGAAAATTAGAAAAAAGTTGTTTTTTATTTTGTAGGTTAGCTTCATTTTGTAAATTGGTTGTCTTTTACAATATACATGCATCATGCATATTTTTGTATAAAGGAAAAATCCAAAACTAAAAATGAAAAACCAATCGCAATCCAAGCTTTCTAGAAATAAAAAATAATCAAATTCCGATGCAAAACGAGTAAGATATGGCCATAATACTAACTATGATTAGCTCAAGAAATGAATTAACAAATTTTCAACTACAGAAATCCAAATCACCAATCCAATTCTCATTCTTTCAATATAAAAAAAATTGCTAAGCATGTAATTATATATTCAAAGATAGATTGTATGAGGATTAACTCACCTTTTCACCTTGTAATTGCTTGCGAAGCTTCAATTCATTCACTGATTTTAATTATACAACAAACCCTAGAATTTAGTCTCAACCAAAAGAAGAACAAATCAAATCAATACACGGTAAGCTGAAATTAACTAGACTACAGTTGTGTGAGGATTATACTAATTATATTTTTTATTTACCATAATTGAAATAAAATCTCTTTAATATTTTCAAGTGGTTCCATCACTTTGAAAATACAAATATTTTCAACATTTCATAATGATTTAAAATCAATCATTTTAAAGCAAATTTATCTTTTGTAAAGAATACAAATTCCAACTATTGATTTAAATTCTCTCATTCAAATCATTATTTATTTTGGTTTAATTAACTCAAAAATTAGGATTTGTTACATTAGAAGTCATTGCCTTGGAGATTTTCACGATTAACCTCTTCTTTGGTGCAAGCGGTTGATCATTCCTACATTGTTTAGGTTGAGACTCATGACCCACATCAATGTTAACTTGGCTATACACACCACTTTCAGTAGTAATTCCACCTTCTTTGGTGTTTTCTTTACTTGTTCAATACTTTATTTAACCCTAGCCCCCAGACTTGGACTAGGGGCAAATCTAGATCAACCTCGCCTCCTCCTTCGGGCATGGTTGTTATCACAATCATCTTTATCGTTGTAACTAGTCGCCGCCTGGATGATGCCAATACTACGGGACTCCTTTAACAAGCTATAAGAAAGAAGATTTTCATTAGATAGCAGAGTTATGATATCTCTATCTTCTTTAAAAATTGCCATAATAGCATTAATGACATCTGAAAGGGTCGAGATATTGGATCTCGTTAAAACACCTGGATAGTAAAACAAGGATATGAGTTAAGTCCGCACACTAAGGAAAATTCGTATAATGTAAATGAGACAGAACTCATGTCCAACTACCTATCTTCGAGCCAACCCAGGCGGACAACAAATGTAAAACCACCCATTGTTGAAGTAGCTCGATTTGTTCCATGCCCTAGTTACTACTCTACAACCTCTAATCAGTTCCAAATAAATTAGAGACGTACTTTCTTTTCAGCTCTTAAAGATATAAATGTACCATATTTCCTCATCATTGGATACTCCGTTCAAGTGATCGGAGAAGACCATGTATGTACCGAGGAAGAAAGCACAACTGTTCATGAGTAGCTATGTTGGAGCCAAGTGCATAAAATTCATAACTCGTCGGACAAACTAGTTGAATGGTGAAATGCAACCCGCCAAACACATATATCTATTGCAGGCAGCATACCTTTCGTAGGGTTGTGTGACCTTTGATGACAGGAAGGAGCTAAAACGTCTTCAACTAGAATCCCGTGCTTATCACATATTCGATGAAGCGATCCTTCATCAATTTTAAAAGCTACAGAATCAATAGGATCTTCCAATATTACAACATCCTCAAGGGTATTGGATGCTGATCTATTTCTGTTGCACCCACCGGCTCTACTGGATTCTCCAAAACTTGTTGTTCGACCTAGGGATTTTCTAGAGTTTGCTGCTCAACCCGCCGAGTCTCTTCTTATTGCTGCTGAATTAGAGTTTGTTGTGCATGCTTTACTGGAGTTTGTTGGGAATGTGAAGTCGTAGTTGAACTTGACTTGGCATCAGATTCGACATATCTTGAGTGAATGTACATGTAGCTTGGGCAGCAAGACGTTTGGAACATCTTCGATCCATTTCTATAAAAAAACTCAACCAATAATCAACACTAGAAGATTAATTGCAAGCTATACCCCTTATGCAAAAGTGGATTCTAGTGCAGTGTCATGCTGTTGAATTTTTGAAATTATTTAACGGTTCATTCATAAATCCACAACATCATGCAATCACTAACCATCCCCACAAGGTTTTGAATTAGGAAGAAGACATTAGTTCACAAGGTTGGATTTACGTGCGAACCAAAATTTTAGAAAATTGCCTAAGTGTTGGAGTTGTATAACTCTAAAACTTGAAGGAAATTCCACCTTCCTTCTTCCATTTTCACCAATCCCTAACCATGGTCATCCACAGCTATGACCTTCCACATCCATTCACCATCGTTTGATGTCAATCCATGTCTCAATCCAAGTCGAATACCTACCTAATTCAATTCATGAATTCAAAGTTCTTGGGCTTGGGTCAGTGTGCCTCAAGGTAAGTTGAGACGATGGTTCAAGTAGGGTTTAAATGACGTCAACAAGGGTCCTAGAGGCAAAAGCGGTAGTTACTGGTATATGGATATGTGGAGAAGGTTGAACCATAGGCAATAGTTTGTTAATGGAAGGAGCTTGAAGGCTGGAGTCGGTAGTAATAAAATTAAGAGGAAGTGGAGTCATATGGGTTTTATAACCCACGCTTGAACCCGTATGCCTTGGCAAAAGGCTAGGAAAAACTCCAAGTTTAGAATTTGTACCGACCCTGACCTACGGGTCAGTACCGAGTCCTAAACTTATTAAAAAAAGAGGAAAATGACAAAACAAAACAAATCACACAGGTATATGGACATATGCTGGTGCAAATACATGTGATTGACCATGTATAAACACTCCAACCCACCCAAGAACATGTACACGAATGTGTATACGTATATATATCCAATACCCAATGACCAGAATCAAAGGAAAGTTAAATTCGGACCCGAATAATCAATGGAAGGAATCATTGTAAAGTCGTCAAGTTCAAAGTGACAGATTATGAGGGCATGTTCCAGATTTATAACCCTGGATGCTGGTACAACATTGCAACGGAAGACAATGGATATAACATTTCATGAAAGTGACTCGCAGGAAGGATAACGACCACTCAATACATAGAGTGGTTTCCTCATCAGCAACTATAACTTGTCTCGATTCAAAGCACATTACGTTTGAAACAATATGTCCTTTAGGAGGGAAGCATTATTTAGTCTTTTGACCAAGCCATATTTAGAAGGATTGGATGAGTCGAACTTGGAGTTATCAAGGTAGAAAGCCCAAAGAGATAGTCTAAAAGTCTAGGAGCCAAACAAAAACAAAGTCATTAGGCTAATACAATATCAACTCAGAGCAAGACAATCATATAATTATGCAAGCGATGGGTCGGCGCCGACCCCTATTTTCTTGCCCTATGAAGTCCATTTTCTGCCAACTAATCCTACTTGATACCAATAGCCTATTTCCAATGTCGTTTCATTGATCCAATGCAATTCTCTATCGATCTCTACGAACACTTGAAGCTACAATTTTGTTCTTCCACAACTCCATCATTTTGACCCAGAAGCAAGCTAATATTGGTGCAAACAACTATAGAATCATGAAGCTAACTACAAGATGAGCTAAGACGAAGAGTTGAAGATAGCCATATTGGCCATCCTATGGGTCGGTTTGACCCCTAACGTTGGAGTTGTACCGACCCATGCAAAGTGATGAGTTGGCACCTACTTTCTTGGGAGAATTGGTTTAAATCATGGATAATGGCTTGAAGATATTTTATGTGAGATATTAGGCTTCCTACCTCTCTAAGTAGGAGGGTAGGGCTCATTTTTAGGATCGTTTGGTTCTATTTCTACTCTACCTTATATTCTTGTACTTTTGAATATCTAATATCGGAATTGTACCGACCTCTAAGAACTTCTGCCTCCAAGTCAATAATAAGCAATAAAATCTTAAAGTTGACTTAGGAAGCTTCGCCTAACCACGACAAACGATTGTGTCTTGTTTATTTCTCATTTTCATTTACATTTCTTTATATTTTATTCTCTACATAAACTTCTGCATGTTTGTCCCATTTTTGGTTCAGACAATCTACATGATAGCCAATAAAAAATTAGTTTACAATTTAGCAACTTGGCATTTCAACTAAAATCATCCAATTGATTTATAATTTTTTTATACAATTTATAACTTTAATAAATAAAAGCAGCAAAATTTTTGAAATCATTCCTATCACCAGATAAAAAACAAATCAGCTTGGTTTTCTCCTTACAGTAATTGCTGAAAATAAAATATTTTTTGTTTACAAAAGAAGAAAGTGAAAATTAACGAATTATATTTATAGAAAAAAGAAATATAAAAGCAAACATGTAGTAGGTGGGGGAAGAAGAAAGACATTTAAATGGGTAGAAGGGTAAAAACTATTGGGAGGAAAGCAAATAACAGGGGATGAATTAGTTGGAGAAAATGAAGGAGGGTCTAAGGCAAAACATAAGGAGCTAATAGAAGATGAAAATAAGCACAAAAACAAACTTAGAAATTTTTAGACTGAAGGACGACAAGTTTTTATAGGCCGAAGAACAATACTAGTTATAACTAGTATTTTGTATAGTATAAACTGAATATAATGCTAGTTATAACTAGCATTTTGATAGTGTAAAAGTTGAATATAACGCTAATTATAACTAGCATTTACCTTTCAGTCTAAAAATAAAACTTGATGTCCTTCAACTTAATTTAATTTCAAAGTTTGTTTTTTTTCTATTTTATTTGTTTGAATAACACAACAGAAGCTGACACATGTAATAGATAGTAGAAATATTAGCTTGTGAGTTTCCAAAGGATCGCAATTTCAATCTTTGGAGAAGTGCTATCCCACCATGAATCATCATCATATTGCTAAGTGTATCTACTTGGAATGACCACTCAGTTTAATCATTCAAGGGGGTTTGAAAGTCAAATCAAAATAAACAAATGGTCAAACAATTTGATATTAGCTAACTCTACCAGTCGTACGGATATAATATAATTGTAAACATTTATGCACTGTTACCCAACATTCCTTTCCTTGGACAAAATTAATATTTCTATGTTGAATGGATTTTCGGTGAATGTATATCAGCATTGATATACGTTGTGAAGAATACCTTAGGTTTATTATTAACATATATTTAAATGTTGCTTCTATCTCTGATCTCCTCGTGATAGATATTCTAGCATATATACTTAAAGTATCTAAAGTACATCCATCATTCCCATGATGACTATTGCTCTCAAAAAGGAAACATCTTATGCAAACCAAAGACCTCAACTCGAAGACCCACTAATTGGCCATTTCTTTGACAACAAAAGCACAGTACATTTTTCTAGCATCCTCCATACTATTAAATTTCATAAGCACCCTACGGCAGACAATTAGAATCGAGGACCACAAAACTGAACCGAACTGACTCGAAATGATCCAAACTCAAGCCGAACCCGATAGATCTTGGGTTGGGTCTGGTGATGAAAAATACAATAAAGACCCCATCAAACCCGACTTGAAAGATCCGACCAAAAGATGTTGAAATACATGCATTTTTAGTATTATCACCCAGTTGGACCTGAACCGACTTGACTCAATTCAAACCGAAACTCGGGTTGGGTCTAGGTTTTTGAAACTTATAGTTTGGACCAACAAAAATCAACTTGTCTAAAACCGAGACTTGTGGTGTCGGGTCAGGTCTAATTTTTTGAAATATATAGTTTGGACCCAACAAAACCCGACCCATCTAGAACCGAGACCCATCGGGTCGGGTCCAGGTCCATCAGGTCAGGTTAAATCACCGCCTTTAGCACCACCACTTTTTATATCAAGCACCCACTTAAATTCCTAAGCATGTACAGTTATGTATATTGCTTAATTACTATTTCTTAGTATATATTATTAACGAGCATCTACTTTTGGAGCACCCCTTTCTATATCTAAGCATCAATCCCTTATCAAACCAACTTATTATCCACAATTTTTCTCACTAAATGATTCAATGATATTAGATTAAGAATGATGGAGGATTTTGTAACACCGCTAGTTTTATTGACATTACTAAGGAGATATAATTAGAATAAACTAAATAGAATAATGTAGATAAAGAGATTGAGGTAGATTAATAAGCTAGGTGGTCGTACTTATTTAAAATCTAATGAACCTATATAAATGGTTAGGAAATTAAACATAAGTACATTATGGTAAATAACCACACTTCTCAACCTTATACCATTCTCATTAGATCATACATGTTCATTTTTATCTCAAACAAAATTTATAACAATGAGAAACAAGGCCGGCCATAGGAAGAAAGAAGAAAAATAAAAATCAACTACAAGCTTAGGATTCAAGTTAGAAGGAATCAATCTCAATCATACTTCAATTTCCTTATCCAATCTAAGGTGAATAATGATTTCTACATCTCTATTTTGTTTTTTTACATTATATAGTTTCAGATTTAGGGATAAATATGTTTTTATGATATACATGGAATGATGATATGCTTGTTTTTGATTTATATATGTTTAAACAAGGTTGTTTAAAAGGAAATATACACGGTTTTAGGGCAAAACCGAGTTGAAAGGAATTTTAATTTCCATGGAAAAAAATTATATTATAGAAAATATGATTTAGAATTGGGTTTCAATTTTTATAATTTTTGAAGACGTGGAGAATTTATTATGAATTTTTACAGGAAAAAATGGTTATTTGGGTATATATATTTCTTTTGGGAAATATATTAAGAATTTGGGTCTACAATTTTAGTATGTTAGATAACATAATAAAAGTGAATTTATAGAATTTTTAGGGATTTTTACTAAGTGATTCAGTATGGAAATTAAATTATTTTGAAAGGAGGACCTAAATGATTTAATTATTTTATGAGAGGAAGGGCTTATTTGTTAAATGCTAATTTGATTTTAGATTTGATAAACCATGGCCAATATTATTCAAAATTATTTAAAAGTTGTGGAAGCCAATCAAATGTTTACAAGTAGGCAACTTGTTACGAAAAGTTTACTTATTTTGAAAAAAATCAGCTTTTACACAGAAAAAGGTGGTTCCGTCTTCTTTGGCAAACCTCTTGGACTTAGACCTCATGACTAAGATCTTCCGACATCATTGACCAACAAGGTTGAAAGCAATGCACATGATATCATTCGGATGATATGTAGTGAATTAAACCAAGTCGAAAGGTATGGTGTCGAAGGATTGCATTTGAAGGTTTCTTACGAAGGAGAAAGTTCCTTATTTTACCTTGATTTGAGAAAGAAAACCACTTTCCTATTTTCTAAGACCTTTCAACAAATTCAAAAGGTTTGGTTTTCAAAATTTATTTTAAAAGGCCTTTAGACAAGGTCGAAAGGTTTAGCTTCTAATGGTTGTTTTAAAAAACCTTTTAACAAGGTCAAAAGGTTTGGTTTTTATAAGCTATTTTTATAAGAACTTTCGACAAGGTCGAAAGGTTAGGTTTTGAAAGGATTTAAGAGGCTTTCGATAGGGTCAAAGAGTTTGGTTTCGAAAGGTTGTTTCAAAGAAATTTTGAAGAGAACTGGCGCCTTTTTTTGTTAAAACCCTTCGAAGGGGTCGAAAGAAGGAGATTTCGACTTAGTTGAAAGTTTTATTGGTTTTATAAATACAAGCCGCTTCCCAACCTTCTAAAGGGGTCAAAAGCAGGAGCTTTCGACACAGTCAAAAGGTTTAAAGTTTTCCACAATGTTTTATAAAGTCGAAAGTGGTTTTGAAAACTTTCATCTATGACCCAAACTAATATTTTAAGTAAAAACCCAATGCTTTCGAAATGTTTGAATTTCAATGATTTCGAAAGGTTTGCTTTCCAATGGTTTTGAAGGTTCTACCCTTATATCTATGATAGTAATGCTTTATCAAAGTTGGAAGGTTTTGAAGGAAGTGTTTAAAGTATAAAAGGGGGCTGGAACCTATTGTTTTTGAAAGCAGATGATTAAACCTTTCGAAGAGGTTGTAAGTGTAGCCCTTCGACATTGTTGAAAGGTTTGAAAAATCCATACTTTAATTTTTAAAGGAAAAACCCACAGCTTGTATAAAGTAGTTTTGTAATGGCTTTAAGTATGAAATTTTGAAGAAGTATTGCCTTATTAAAAATATAAGTTAAAAGTGTTAACTATGTTATGATATGTATTTTAAGGACTTTGAACCCATAGGAGTGGTGTTGTTAAATTATTGTTTTGCTTCTTAAGTATGAGTATATTCACATGATAACCTATAACTGTATTTTGGAGAAAAAGGGGTAGAAGAACCAACTATGTTAACTCAATAGTGAATATAAATTACTTAAACTACTGAATGAGTAGAATTGCATCCAAGGAATCTGGATGATCAAAAATATAGGATGCTTAATCTTTGTAGTTATTGGAGGTAAACCAAAAGGTTCATAATAAACCCATGAAAACTATGATATGGTAGTTATTGGTGCATACCAAAGGTTCATAGTAAACCAATGAAAACTACGATTAAATAATTATTGGAGGAAACCAACAGGTTCATAGTTAACCCATGAAAACTATGCATTAAGGACAGTTGGCAGTGGCTAATTGGTTTGTAGTGAACCCATGAAAACTGTATCTGGATTAAGAATTGACATCAGTCAATAGGTTCCTAATAAACCTATGAAAACTAGGATAAGAGAGTGGCTAATGGAAGTATTAGTAGGTTCCTAGTCAACCCATGAAAATTAGGATAAGAAGTGAGTTACTGGATAAGTTCATAGGTTCCTAGTCAACTCATGAAAACTAGGATAAAGTGATTAGTTATTGGAACGACTAATAGATTCAAGGGGACCCATGATTTAATTAAGTTAACTAGTAGCAGCCTATAGGTTCTTAGTGATCGCATGAAAACTATGAATAGAGCATGATGTCTGTTAGTTATAACAAGGTTATTAGCTTAAACCATAAACACTAAAAAGGTTAATAGTGACCATGGAAACTATATTTATGACAGGGTGTCAGTTTAAACCAGGAAAGGGAAATTAGAGCATGCATATCATCATAATATTTTGAAAATGCATGTTTTAACCATTGTGAATGCAGGAGCACAATATATGGTTTTACAAAGGTTTTTAGGATACTGGTGAGGGGAAAACCCGTTCCGTTAAGGGGCGTGGTCTCACTAGATATCCAAAAGGATTGAGATGCTAGATTATTATTCGTACCACCCTTTATGTCCGACTCAAAATTTTTGTTTTTCCCTTAAAATCTCGGATACTCAATTGATTTTGAGTAATTTGAGGTTTAAGTTCTCAGGTTTTCTTCTTTGATGCATAAAGCTTCCGAAGGCGTGCAGGAGGCAGATAGTTAATTAGAGTTTTTCTTTCCGCTATGTATTTTGTTGTAAAGGCGGATCCATTAGCCTTATTATATACTCTGATCAACCAAGTGAGCATCTTCATATGTCTCTCTTGGCGTATATATAATAATTATACTTTTGCTGAACGTGGTTAACGTTTGAGATTATGTAATGAACATGAAATGTTGATGAATGGAATGTGGAAATATGTTTTTGAATTGTTAATTTTTTTCCATATTCTTATGATATGCGTATCAATAAATCTAGCACCACCGTATTTGGTCGTCGAAGATTAATGACCATGGATGACTACAACATCTGTAGACATTAGTTTTGGACCTCCAAATATGGGGATGTTACAAGTTGGTATTAGAGCATAGGTTTATGAAACTTTAAAAGAAAAGTTAAATCTAAAATCTTTTTCAAACATAATACAGTGAATATAAAAGTATGATCGAGGTTTGGGTTAACGCTATATTGTCGTACTTGTATTTGATATATAGGTATATAACTAAGTACATATTCCCATTCCCTTAGACCCGTATCTTACTAAAGCTCGTATGTCCACATACGAGAAAGAGGATATGGAGGCAGGAAACGGAAGAGGAAATTTGGATGGAAGAATCATCACTACTAATTGAAATGCTTGACCTAATACTAAGAGAAACCAAGGTCGATAGCCTAATGCTAATCAAATTGGTGAGGCCAATGTAGGTGTTGCAAATCCGCCAATAGATATGAGGATGGTGTATCAGATGTTGGATAATCTTTTGCAAGTAGGAGCTGCTGGGAATGTTGGTGGAGCTAATCCTATAGTTCCAACTGGTTATAACTATGCTAAGCTGAGTAAGGACTATGTCAGTTTGGGAGGAAAGCCATTTGCTGGAACGAAAGACGCGGTTGAAGTAGAGAACTGGCTATTGAATTGTGAAAGGTCTTTATAGACTTAGGCTTGAATGACGGAGAGAAGAGAAGGCTAGCCTCTAGAAAGTTGTAATGGTTGGTGCTTCATTGGTGGAACAGTGCGACGGCAGGAGCGCTGGAGGAAGAGTTGACATTGGCTGACTTCAGGAGGACACAACACAAGAATTACAATTTCCCAACGCTTATGTATTGTAAATGAAGTTGGTAACGGTTATAACTGTTACTAATAGGTGCGTGGTATTTTCTATAACAGATTTTCTAACGGTTATAACCGTTAGAAAAATTCATATTACTAACGGTTAACCGTTAGAAAATTGTTATTTCTCAAGGATTATAACCGTTAGTAAATTGTTATTTCGCAATGATTATAACCGTTAGTAAATTGGGATGTTGCTAACGGTTATAATTGTTGGCACATTATAAAATACCATTGCTTACTAACGGTTTAACCGTTGGTATTCATCCTCATTTGTAACGCTTATAAGTGTTACAAATTCAATTCTTCATGGAAAAAACACTACTTGATTAGCATCTTAACTACCGTCATATATTATCAAATTTCAAATTTATAGCACCAACAAACATATGACCAAAATATCAAAACTAATAGCAACAACAAACACAACCAAATATCAAACCTAACAGCAATAACAAACATATAACCAAATTTCAAAACTAACATATCAATTAGTTTCAAAACAAATATCCAACGTACATGAACATACACCCTACAAAGTTCATTATATGACTTCAGGTTGTGCTACTACAAAATGTATCAAAACTTACAATGACGAATCCAACACTCGGACCAAACTACAAAACCTTCAACTAACTCGGCAATAGCTTTGCATTAGATATAGAACTAATAGCTTGGCGATTGCTTTTTTATTGTTATTTTCAAATACTTCGACAACGACATGTCTTTCAAATCATCTAGAGTAATTGCTTCTTCATTACCATTAACACTAGCTTTCGATTTTTGCTTTTCTTCCACAACTTGCATTAAAGCAAATGCCTGCATATTAAAGACGCCACTCAATTTATAAAAAAGAGAAAAAACGGTATGGAAAAAAGAAACGATCCAAATTTTCATTTTAAAACCGACCAATCCTATTTCCCACAGTTATTGAAACTCTGCACATAACTCAGTTTGAAACTGAGCATCACTTAGTTTGAAAAAGCGAATTGCATTGAAATAGTATGCATATGTGCAAAAGTCATATACCCGACTTAGGCCCGCAGCAACGCACACTATGTATTGCCTTTATCGAAGGCAATAGCAAATCATTCCACAACAATGCACTCAAACTCAATCATATGTCAAAAGATGAGCCAAGAATATATGTCAAGAAGTTACAAACAAACCATGAATTAATTAATATAAAATATCAGATGTTGCTTCCAAATAATGGTTGTACAGGTTCAATATGCTTAATTAATCAACCCTGAAAACGTGTTTTAGTGTATATGGTTCAAAATATATTGGAAGAAATCAAGATCCTCTAGAATTAATAGTTCCCTTATCAGGATTATAGAATATATTTTTATCCTCCATGCCAACAAATTTCATTATTTTTTGATAATAACATTTAAACTAGCCAGTACACCCTAATTCAACATGCATTCATCTAACAAGTAGTCTGCAAGGCCGTATTGTACTTTTAAAACAGTTTCAAAATTTTAGCTTAGCATGTACATTTTGCACTAAATATAAATGTGAACAATTTTTGTACAGATGTGAAGAGGGAAGCAAAATGATGAAAAAAATAGGGAATGCATCTAGTGGTGCTATCACATGTATGATAAGTGCACTGGCTCAAGAAAATATGTGAAGTCGAACTATCATTAAGACTATCTGTAGATTTAGTAGTCGATTTGCTGTTACTATCAGAAATAATACCTAATATTCGAATAGGATGGAAAAATAAATTACTTAATTTTATTACCACAGAAACAAAATGGTTGCTAGTATATCACTTTTAGAGCAAATATTAAAGTGCATACAATGAAAACAATTAATGGCCAACTTTTCAATCTAAGATATAATCACTTACATTGACTTTGTTACTTGTTCTAATCTTAGAACTTGTCAACAGGGCAAAAGAGCACTAGGAGTAAATGGTTTGGTCATTGAACTAAAGAGCGTAAAGATTTTTACTACTACATATACGTTATATGCTTAACAGAATTATTTTTTAATGTTGAACAGACCTTAAAGCGTCAATGCACTATTTTTTTTTTCTTTTCCCGTTGCTGTGACCAAGTTGTTATAAAAGCAAGATGCAGGCATCAGTGAACTCCTTAACACAAATGACATAAACAAATATGTGTGACAGTGTCAACTAGCATGACAGAGTTATTATTTTATTTTTATTTTTAAAAAGAAGGAAATCTCATGTAATATTATGCAACAATGTAAACTAGCAACAAAATGGACTTACAAAATTTGACTGATAACGCAAATGACACTCAAGCCTGATCACAAAACCCCCTCCGACAGTGTGTAATGGCCATTTTACTGATAATGCAAATGACACCTTTTGCACCATCTATTTGAACAATCATCGAGTACTTTTTATTTGGTGGAGGAGGAAGAACTTCTTCTTCTATGCCTTCTGTACGTTGCGATGCATTACTGCTACCAGCCGATATTCTGCAGATATTTAAGATAGTATACATACAAATTACAAATAGTTTGAGTATTTAGAAATTTCTAGAATATGCGTTTTTCTTGAGTACATATACCAAAATTCTTCAAGCTTACAATTGTTTATTTTTGTTGATAATTTACTACGAAGAGTAATTTATTTCCTATCCATATTGTGATTATAATTCCTTAGAAAGATACATGACTTGACTGAAACAAAGAGAAGAAAAAAGGAAAACCTGGCCACTTTTTGTAGTTATCCCTCAATTTGCAAAATGGAAGCATCTTACTTCCATAATCAAGCCACTTCTGCATTTTATACATATATAATGTTTTCTCCCCATCAAATCATTGCATTTGCATAAAAAAGTATACAATACTCTGTATTACGTCCTTACCCTTTATTTTTATTTTTATTTTGGTAAAAAATTGGTAAATCTATGTTAGATGTATAAGTATATACACAGAAAAATATAATAAGCAGCCCGATTTTCATGATGAACTAAATATCCAAGTATGGATATACATATCCAAGTATGATAATACATAATATCCATATTAATTTTCATGATGAACTTATGCTGCTTCCATTCAAAAAATAAAGTCAAAGTCACAATCCATCAGTTCAAAAAAGCAAATTCAAAGAAGAAGATAATGTCAATAATTCAAAGAAAGACCTCACAACCAATCAAGTACCACTGATAAGCGTAACCACTTTCAATGCAGCTTTGTTCTCCATGGCGCCTGCAGTACCTTATACTATTTGTAGTGCAAAAATCAATACAATGAGTTCTGTTGAGTATGATATAAGAGGAAAAACTGCAAATGATAGTAGAGTACCACAAGTGAAGGGAATTCTGAAGCAACGAAAGTATTCAGCGTCCAAAAGAAGAGTTTCTATAAATTTACAAGAAGATGAGATTTCAGTTAGCAATAGCTCTAGAGGAAAGTCTTCTATTTTGGGAGGGAATGGATCATTTAGACACTACAAGAAATTGTGATTTTAGTAGCATTAAATAGTAGCGTTTGGACCTCAAATGCAACTATTTCAGCAATCCCAATTTAATTGTAGTGGTGTACTTTAAGATACTTCGATGGTGTATTTCTACGCGGGCTTTGTTTCACTTCCCGCCTGTTGTAACATCTTATTTTCATTCTCTACCCCTAGTACTAAATAAAAACCTTAAACCAAAATTAGCTGATCTCGACTCCTCTTCTCAAATCTCAAACATATTTTTTAACAAAAATCGTCACAACCAACACAACAAAACCAGATTGCTACATGTCAAAATCGTCATTCATTGGAGATCACATCAGCATCTATATTACACACCACCACCAATCAACGTTAGGGTTTCACTCATTGTTGGTGCTTCTCCAGGTATTAACCAATACATAATCTGATTGGTATTCAGTTATTCACAGATTTGTAACTATATTCTTCAACTGTAATCTAATCAAGGAGTTCAATTTGATTTCGGTATCCAATTCTTTTCATTTCCCTAAATCGAAATCAATGTTAGGTGGTTGCATCTTGTACGGAAAGGATGCATGAGATAGCGGTCGAAATCTAAGGTTTCATTGTTTTACCGCATGAAATTTAGGTAATGTAATTTTTTTTTATTTCTAATTATGAGGTTCAAAAATATATTTATAATATTAGAATTGAAATCCATCTAGTTAAATAGAGATTGGTTGATTGAGATTAAAGAGTTCACTATAATGATAAATATTATATTGGAGGTAACAAGTGGTTGAAAACAACTTGACATATTTAGATGTCTGAAATGGAAGGGAAAGCGTATTGAGTCATTTGTCAGTCTGATGCTATTCTATCTTCATAGCTAAACTATTATTAAGTTGACCTTGCTTCAAACATATTTATATCCAAGTATATAAAAATTTAAATCCATATGTATGACAGTTTGAATTTGGTCCATACAGTTTCATTTCTAAAATTTATTGTAAAATATATTGACTAAATGTTAGTTTGGGTTGCCTAAGTAAATCAGTATAAAGTAGTTGATAATTTTCAAGCATGAAGTTGTTTGAGTTTGTGAGATAGTTTAGGTTGTTTGATTGAGTCAAGGTTGAGTAGGTTGACTATGAATATGGCAAAACTGAAAGAATATTTCTATATCATAGTGGTCCATGTAACTTAGATTTAATTAATAAAAGATTAAGTCCATTTACATAATATGATTTTAATATATAAGGTGATACCGTGATGGATGGTTTCAATAAAGGATATTAAAATCTGGGATTGATAATATCCCTCTTACCTTGCCTATTAATTAAATAAGTTGACTTTGATATCTTATTAATGGTATATATATACATATTAAAGGGTAGTTACTTTTGGTGACTTGTATATATATTGTACGTGGAAAGAAAACTGTCAATTGTATCCCACTTCCTTATTTTCAGTTTTTTTTATCAAAGTTTTCATCCATTAGAAAACTAATCAAGTGAAAGGCAAAGGAAGAGAACAATTGCAGCAAAGGAATCCGCTGCAAATTAATTAATTGAAGAGCATGGATCAAGGTTAGTAAATCTATGTCTTACTTTGATGAAAGATCTGGGTTAAATTAATTTAAGTCTAGATCAAGAATTGGGATTGATTTTATAAAGAGAAATCAATAAAATTCTTTCATTTGGTATCAGAGCTAGGTTTAGGCTTGATTGATTTACCCTAATTTTAATTTCGAATTGCCTGCATGATTCAAAAGATGCTGCAATTCTATATCTAGTGCTGAAGCATTTTCAGCAATACTAGATGCGCATGAATCCTAAAGGTTCAAAATAAGATTTTCTAATCTCTTCACATCAGATTCATATAGGAAATAGCATGCCTAACCTTCAAAATTTATGCATGTGAACAATATAATATGGACGAAATATACATGGATAGTATATAGGCTTATAGTGTATTAATGTAGGCAGGCGTTCCATATATATAAGCGAATGTATGATGTCCTGACACATGAAAAATGACAGCAGGACTTGTTAGTTTGAACACATAAAAATAATTTCTGCATAGGGTATTTTGTGTTATAGAGTATGAACACATTAGAAAAATTTGTTCCTACCCATTAAAGTAATTAATGTATTATCTTTATAAGGATATGACTTGTTAGTCACCAAAGTGGCCTAGTTATATCTGAATTTAGACATAAAAAAAAATAAAAAATAAAAAATAAAATAACAGTGTTTAAATTATTCACGATTAAAGCGATGCCAATAATAACATCAGAGTTTGATTGAATAGTTGTTTTATTAATTATATTCTAGGAGATCACCCAAAGGTGAATCATTGAATATAGTTCGTAACACTAAAGTGGATTGATCACAATATATATGGGTTGGATAGTGTGTATATCCAAAGATGGCATGCTTATTTAATTCGTGCATACTGTGATTATCTATTAAAGCATGTATATTTAAATTTTAGCATCTATGAAAGTGCTTGCACTTAAGTATTGCCCAAAGGTTACTTGAATGCATGCTTTATTGTTATATTTATTTTGAATATAAAGTTTTCAAAGCACTAATAGATTAGTATGTATAAATGATTGCAGCTTTATCTAGTGTGTTTGCATCTGCTAACTCTGTCGTGAAGTTCAATGGACTGAACTATGATGATTGGTCTGAACAAATCCGGTTCACACTGGGTTGTATGGCTTTGGACCTTGCAATAATAATGGAGGAGCAACCCTCAACCATTACAGATGCTAGCTCCGAAACTGAGAAATCTCTTTATAACAAGTGGGAGCGGTCTAATCGGTTGAGTTTGAACCTCATGCGGATGACTATGGCGGAAAGTATTAAGCCATCTATGCCCAAGACAGAGAATGCAAGGGAATTCATGCACAAGATTAAGGAGTATTCCTAATCAGATTTAGCTGACAAGTCGATGGTAGGCAGCCTTATGAGTCAGCTGACTACGAAGAAGTTTGACTGGTCTCAGCCTATTCACGATCATGTGACTCACTTGTCAAATTTGGCGGCAAATTTAAAGACCTTGGGGATGGACGTAAATGAGACATTCTTGGTCCAATTCATCATTAACTCTCTGCCTGTTGAATTTGGCCAGTTCCAGGTGAATTATAACACCATTAAAGATAAATGGAACTTTCAAGAATTGAAGGCCATGTTAATACAGGAGGAAGGGAGATTAAAGAAGATGAAGGATCAGTCTGTTCATCTTGTCGGTCATGATGGTGCCAGCAGCAGTAAGTGGAAGCCAGGTAAAAAGGGCAAGAAGAAGGATAAGGCTCATATGAAAGGTCCTGAGAGCAATATCCGAAAAGGGGAGAAGTGTTTCTTTTGCAAGAAATCGGGACACTTCAAGAATGAATGTCCGAAAAGAAAGGCATGGTTTGAAAAGAAAGGTATGCATTATAGTTATGTTGTTTTTGAATCAAACCTTATAGAAGTGCCTAATAATACTTGGTGGTTAGATTCTGGTGCTACTACTCATGTGTCTCATGTGAAACAGGGATTCAGTTCGATCCAAACCATAAGAGGAAGTGAGCAGTACTTGTTCATGGGGAACAGGATGAAGGCACGAATAGAAGGCATAGGGACTTATAGTTTGATTTTAGACACTGGTTGTCGTATTGATCTTGAAGGAAGTCTTTATGTACCTGATTGTGCTAGAAATCTTGTTTCTATTAGTAGGTTGGACACTTTAGGTTTTTGTGTTAAATTTGGAAATAGTGGTTTTTCATTGTACAGAAATGATTACTTTTATGGTAGTGGTACTTTGATTGATTCGCTTTATATGTTCAATCTTGATATTAAATTTTCTGAATTTTTGTTTCATGTTGAAAGTCAAGGCATTAAACGTAGTGCATTTAATGAAAATTCTGCTTACTTGTGGCATAAAAGAGTTGGTCATATTTCCAAGGAAAGACTAATGAGATTGGTGAAAAGTGAAATCCTTCCTCAATTGGATTTCGGTGACTTAAATGTGTGTATAGATTGCATTAAAGGAAAGCAGACTAAACACACAACAAAGAAACCTGCCACAAGAAGCACTCAGCTTCTTGAATTAATACACACTGATATATGTGGTCCTTTTGACGTTACTTCTTGGAGCGGTGAAAAATACTTCATCACTTTTATTAATGATTACTCACGTTATGGATATGTATATCTACTGCATGAAAAGTCTCAATCTGTGAATGTCCTTGAGATGTTCATAAATGAGGTGGAAAGACAGTTAGATAGGAAAGTAAAGATTGTGAGATCCGATAGAGGTGGTGAATTTTATGGTAAATATAATGAAAATGGACAATGTCCAGGTTCATTTGCAAAGCTCCTTAAAAGTAGAGGCATCCGTGCACAATATACAATGCCTGGTACACCTCAACAAAACGGCGTAGCGGAGAGGCGGAATCGTACATTAATGGAAATGGTTAGGAGCATGTTAAGTAATTGTTCATTGCCCCCTTCGTTGTGGTTATATGCATTAAAGACTGCTACGTATTTACTTAACCGGGTTCCAAGTAAGGCAGTTCCTAAGACCCCTTATGAACTGTGGACGGGAAGGAAACCTAGTTTAAGACATCTACGTGTTTGGGGTTGTCCAGCAGAAATAAGGCTATATAATCCACATGAAAAGAAACTTGATCCAAGGACAGTCAGTGGTTTCTTCATTGGCTATCCTGAAAAATCAAAGGGGTATGTGTTTTATTGTCCTAGCCATAGTACGAGAATTGTTGAGACAGGTAATGTTAGGTTCATAGAAAATGGTCAATCTAGTGGGAGTGGTGAATCACGAAGGGTGGATATTCAAGAGATTCATGTTGAATTTCCTTCACCTATCATTCCACCTAAGGTTGTTGTACCAGTTGTTGCAACACAGTCACATGACGTATTGGAACAACAACAAAATGATGTCCAAATCCCACAAGATGACATTATAGTGGATGAACCGGTCATAATTCAAGAAGAGATCAATGAACCACAAGAACAGTTAAGGAGGTCTGTAAGGGAAAGAAGATCTGCTATTCCAGATGATTATGTGGTTTATGCTGTTGAAAATGAATGTGACTTAAGCATTGATGTAGATCCAGTCTCATTTAGTAAGGCCATGGAAAGTGACAATTCCGATAAATGGTTGATTGCCATGAAAGAAGAAATTAAGTCTATGGGTGATAACAAAGTCTGGGACTTAGTTGAGTTGCCTAAGGGTTGTAAAACAGTTGGGTCCAAGTGGGTTTTTAAGACGAAAAGAGACTCAAAGGGTAACATTGAAAGATATAAGGCCAGACTTGTTGCTAAGGGCTTCACCCAAAAGGATGGCATTGACTATAAGGAGACCTTCACTCCAATTTCAAAGAAGGACTCCTTGCGGATTGTTTTGGCCTTAGTGACTCATTATGATTTAGAGCTTCACCAAATGGATGTGAAAACCGCCTTTCTAAATGGTGAATTGGAGGAGGAAGTATATATGGATCAACTTGAAGGGTTCTTAGCCACAGGAAATGAACAGATGGTGTGTAAACTTAGGAAGTCAATATATGGACTTAAACAAGCCTCCAGACAGTGGTATTTAAAGTTTAATGATACTATCACGTCATATGGTTTTATAGAGGTTGCCGTTGACCGGTGTATCTACATAAAAGTCAGTGGGAGCAAGTTTGTAATTTTGGTCCTGTATGTTGATGATATTTTACTTGCTACAAATAATTTAGGGATATTACATGATGTAAAGAAGTATCTCTCTAAGAATTTTGAAATAAAAGATATGGGTGAGACATCCTATGTGATTGGAATTGAAATCATTCAAAATAGATCACAAGGACTGTTAGGACTGTCTCAGAAAGGTTATATAAATAAGATCTTAGAGAAATATAGAATGGACAAATGCTCCGCAGGAATAGCTCCAATACAGAAAGGGGACAAGTTCAGTAAAATGCAATGTCCTAAAAATGAGTTGGAGCGAAAGGAAATGGAAAGAATTCCATATGCATCAGTGGTTGGGAGTTTGAACTATGTTCAAACATGTACTCGACCTGATATCAGCTTTGCTGTAGGAATGTTGGGGCGATATCAAAGTAATCCCGGTATGGATCACTGGAAAGCTACTAAGAAGGTTCTTAGGTACTTGCAAGGCACCAAGGAGCACATGCTTACATATAGGAGATCTGAGCATCTAGAGGTCATTGGATATTCAGATTCAGATTATGCCGGATGTTTGGATAGTAGAAAATCTACATTTGGCTATGTGTTTCTACTAGCTGAAGGAGCAGTTTCATGGAAGAGTGGAAAGCAGTCTGTCATTGCTACTTCCACTATGGAGGCAGAATTTGTGGCATGTTTTGAAGCCACTATTCATGCATTGTGGATGCGGAACTTTATCTCGGGACTTGGAATTGTCGACAGTATATCCAGGCCGTTGAGAATTTATTGTGATAATTCCGCAACCATCTTCTTCTCTAAGAACGACAAGTACTCTAAGGGTGCTAAACACATGGAGTTAAAGTACTTATCAGTGAAGGAGGAAGTGCAGAAACAGAGAGTGTTCTTCGAGCATATTAGAACGGATGTCATGGTAGCGGATCCGTTGACTAAAGGACTACCTCCCAAGGTGTTCATTGGCCATGTCGAGCGTATGGGAATTATAGATAAAGCCTTGCTGTTTTGATTACAGTTGCTCATAATGTAGACACTTAGAATTCGCTTATAGTTGTGTTTATGTTTTATTAGACATGTTATCATTATTGTTTATGTATACACTTATGGTTGTTCGATGACATGTATTTCTTGAGACTTATGGTATTGCTCAAATCATAAAGAAATTTAAAGTTGGGATTGGTTTGTGATACATGGAAGGAATCTTGTCGCTCAATGACCTGTGACTGCCATGATCCAATTAGTTCTAATTTGATTAAAGTAAATGAGTTTACGTTGGACTTGATATAAGAGTGCATGCTTAAAGTATATATTAAGTCATCAAATCGTCACATGGACCAAGTTGGAGAATGAAAGAATATTTCTATATTATAGTGGTCCATGTAACTTAGATTTAATTAATAAAAGATTAAGTCCATTTACATAATATGATTTTAATATATAAGGTGATACCGTGATGGATGGTTTCAATAAAGGATATTAAAATCTGGTATTGATAATATCCCTCTTACCTTGTCTATTAATTAAATAAGTTGACTTTGATATCTTATTAATGGTATATATATACATATTAAAGGGTAGTTACTTTTGGTGACTTGTATATATATTGTACGTGGAAAGAAAACTGTCAATTGTATCCCACTTCCTTATTTTCAGTTTTTTTATTATCAAAGTTTTCATCCATTAGAAAACTAATCAAGTGAAAGGCAAAGGAAGAGAACAATTGCAACAAAGGAATCCGCTGCAACTTAATTAATTGAAGAGCATGGATCAAGGTTAGTAAATCTATGTCTTACTGTGGTGAAAGATCTGGGTTAAATTAATTTAAGTCTAGATCAAGAATTGGGATTGATTTTATAAAGAGAAATCAATAAAATTCTTTCAAAAACTAGCAAATTTATTGTTGGTAGTTTGACTATGTTATTTATGTATGAAGTACATGGTCACAGGTCAATATTTTATCAATAATTTTCAACAAATATGAATTATTATTGTATGAAAAAAACATAGCAGTTAAATGAAAATTGTTCTTATTTGCTAGTATGGTTTACTATTTTCAAACGTGTGACCTTTAGATAAATCTTTCAGGTTAAAGTAAGAGTAGCTCTCAAATTTAATACACAGTGATTTCTTAGTTTCTGGCTTTCTTAATGCCAATAGCTTGTACAGAACAATAAACAAGCTTTAACCAGAAGATATCTTGATATACGAATGTATCATACGATACTTGATGACTAGTATAAGCCTGTGGTAAAAGCATATACATTTTAAAGAGTACGTTTATATTTTCTTACTGATCTAAAGAAATACAAGATATATCATCAACAAACTTTTAGACTAAACAATAATAATTGATAATGATAAATCACTTTGATTCCTTAGCTTTTACTTTTTGGAAAACTGTAACAATTTAGGTTACTTCTCTACAGCATCCATCTTTGCTTCATTAATTGGTTGATCAAATTCATAAGAAACAAAGCTTTGCTTCATTAATTACAAATTTTCGGTGTCACAACTTCCTTTATAATATTTTTTTAGAGTCAAATTTGTTCTCCTATTTGCTTTCTAGACTTGTATGTTATTTTGTTTGCTTATTATATGCATTGCAACATTCAATTTATTGATATATCAGTATAATGGTTTTATGCGATGATGATAATATCAAAAAGGTTTAACTTGCTGGTAAAGATGCACTGCGATGTTGATGTCTATGTCTTGTATGCAGATTTATTTGCATTGTTCAAATTTTCAAAAATAAGTTTTCTATTTTGATTTAGAATCATGTTGCAGAAGGTTTTAGCTTACAGCTTTGACGTCATCCTATTGTTTGGGAAACACCTTGGTTATGTTTGAGCCATTGCCCCCTCTTCCAGTTTCATCATCATCATTTTGATTATCATCTTTTGTTTCCCGTTTCAAATCATATTTTAATTAACTTGTAACCATAAAAAGACGGTGAACCAGATAAAATCATAGAGAAATGATCTTTATTACACTGTGCAAATATTGCTACATCTTAAGGATCTAAAGGAGACATTTGATGATATCAGAAATGATGTAAATACTGATTTTTTTACCTGACATGCAAGTACTTTGGTATTTGATTTTTGCTTCACCTATGTAGGTTTTGCTATCGATGTACTTTCAACTTCCTGCATTTTGTGATCGCCTGCTTAAGTCTCTACTTCTTTTCTTCAAGATTCTCCTCTTCTTTCTCAATCGTTTCTGTTTTTGGGATATTTGAAGTACTAATTTCAGTAGGTTCATTTGTGCTTCCCTTTTCCGACTGTTTTGCATCTGACATGCTATAATTTACATTCTCATCTTTCAAATTTCCATTTTTTCCACTATTTTTTCATCTTTAAGTTTAACGTTAACTGTTTCATCATGAAATTTATTTCCCTTTTCTTCAGTCTGTGCTTCAGTTAAGTCAGTTATGTCCTCAAATGTAGTTCCGTCACTGTTATATTTTCATTTATATTTATCGCATGCTTGTCAACAGCTTCTGTCTCAGTTTCTACCTTTGCTTCACTTTCGTTTTCTGAATTCGTTCCATTTTGGACTGATGACATTCGGTTTCTTGTTTTCATCCAATAGAGTATTCAATTGCATTTGCAGCATCATTTACAACATCAATCTGTATATGTATGAAAAATACAAAGCATTATGAAAGGATTTGGTATTAATATCTTACCCGAGAAAAGAATCTGTAGAGCATTTCTACATACATAATACCGACACATATGAATTTCTTTATATGTGTTTGAGTATAGTTTGAAATAGATGAAACATAAGGAAGGTACTTTGATGAATGCATATATTCAAGGAACAACCTTCAAGTGAACCTTCAGATAATTCATTCTAATAAATGTGCTGTTTGGAACTATAATAAGTTTAGCAAGTGTGGATAATAACTCAATCAAAAGAAACGTCCATCAATTTGTAGAAGCATGAATTATGTAGTATTTGATTGGTCAAAAATGCTTTGAATCTTCAATAGTAAAAGTAGTGTTGCTCAAGCTTATGATTCTAGCATTTCCAAGCAATGTTGCTCATCACTCAATTTGAAGGATAAATGATTAACTTGACCAACACACCAATAGGTGACCTAATTCTTTCATAGCATGATTTCTAATATCTAATAAGCATTATGTATCATGTAAAAGGTGAAAATATGTGGAATATGTAATGAATGTTTGCTTTTTTACTATGAATTATACAATAAAAAACAAGCAACGATGATCATAGCAGCTAGTTATAACAAGTTTACTGATTCAAATAAAATAATAACAACAAGATAAAATATATTAAGATTATTTTGATTCTGATCTCTAACATGGGTTCTTTTGTTTCGGGTTTAGTTGCAATTGCACGCGAAAATTGTTGCTTTGGATCAAGATACAATGAGTGTCTGGAGTTGTTGTTTCTTTAACAAACGGTTCTATCCAGTTGTACATGTAAGTGCATTCATATACCTATGTTTGTCCTTTTATCATATAAATTATTTGATGAATACATTTCATAAAAGTTAATATGCTTTTGTAACTTTTATTTAGGCAGAACCATAATATTTTGGTTTGGTATAATATCTGTTGAGGATATGCATGGGATGACAAAACGACACCTAATTTAAATGCTTATATTACTGTTGGTCAGATCTACGGTCCCTTTCTTTTGATGACATGCTTTATTTTACTGGGCTCTTTAACTCTTTTTTAAAACATTTGATATACATAAGGGTGCAACAATTCTCTCTATTATTGTTGTGAACGTGCACTTATGCAATGAGAACTGAAACCATGCCAAGAATAATGTAGGAAGAAGTACATATCTTGTCATAAAGGATGATTAATTTGATGTGGTTGTGTTCGTGGCATTTTTACTATTGCTAATATCCAATGCTTCTGGCTTTACCACGAAGAAGAGTAAAAGAAGTTATTACTTTACGAGGTTTTATGGCAAATGCAACGCATGTGCATTTAATTTTTTATTATTATAAAATTATAAAATTTCAACGTAGTTTGATAAAATTAAATTGAAAATATAATAAAAAATTGTAATTTTTCTATTGGAACAGTCAAACCTGTAGCCTTACGAAATAAATTATGACATGTGAGGTTAATCCATAATAGATTATCATCTTTCTATTCTTTAAAAATTACTAGTAAATATCTGATGGGTCATTACGTAACACTAAAATATAGGCAAAAATCAAAAAATGAATATTCATTTCGAGACCAACCAAAAAGTATTCTAACTACCATCTTCCAATTGAACCAATAGAAGTAGGCAGTAAATTTCAAGCTGCCCAATTTGAATTAAAACAGTTGAAAATGAAAGGTTTATGTTCATTTACTGTAGCATATAGAATTGAATTACGCCAAGTTATATGAGATATTTTGAATGCTTTCACTTCATTCTTACCCAAATTATATGATATGATAATCTATACGATCAAAATATCAGAAAACCAAACCTTTTTTGCCTAACAATTGAATTTTTTTTTGCCTGTCCATACATTGTAACGGTGAATATGCAATCCATGAAAAAATTGTTCATCATTTCAATTTTAAAACATATGATTAGTTCGATGAAGGATTCATTGATTGCTTCTCTTTTACTATGTCATGATATTTTTTGACCTGAGCGGTAGGCAAAAAATTGTATTTTTCTTTCATTATATGTATATAATTTCGTAATTACGGTGCATTAATAACTAAGAAGTGGTAACTAAATTTCAAACCAGAAAAATACTAATAACAAGAATTCCGCGGTGCATGTGGATATGCAAGTAGAAATGAGATGTATACGTTGAATGGAAAATATAATTCACATGATGATGGCGATTTTATTATTTTATTCATGGCCTACATGGATCCATTCATGATTGAACTTCTTACATTATATGTTCATTACTATTTGAGTACAGCCTTTGTTTTACTTTGTTTTTTAAATGAATCTTTGCTTTCAATCTTCTCCTCACTTACTCTTTTAATCTACTAAACTTAAGGCCCATTTGGTTTCATTTTGTATTTTGAGTTTTGTGTTTTCAACCTTCACTAAGAAATAGTAAGAAATAAGAGAAGAAGATTTATAATTCTTAGCCTTTGCGACAACCAATGGACAATGAAGGAGTTGGATTGTTCTTCATGCTTTTGTTATCCCTCGAAACACGAAAAACAAAATAAACTTGTTTTTTATTTTACATGTTAATTTCATTTTTCAAAATTATTTGTTTTTCAACAATACGTACAACGGACATGCTTTTGTATAGATGAAAACACAAAACTAAAAACGACAAGCCAAACGGGGCCTTATTTTTTGATAAATTTTCTGTAGGTTCCATTAAGTATTTTCAATTTCCTCTAGTGTATTCAACGCCTCAAATTTTTTTTGCATAATACTCGACTTAGAGTTGACAATTTTCCTCTGTTGAGAAGTTCTCTTTATCATATTGGACTGTTTTCTGTAAGTGGTAGTTGATAGAAATTTTCTATAAGGTCTATGTGACTAGAAACTCATCTAAATAGCACAGGCAAAGGTGTTAACCTAAACAGTTTTAGGTAGCGATGCTCCAAGCTAACCACTGTGTATTGAGCTGTTGTACTTATTGTTGGAAGCTGCTACCTGTGGACTCGAGATTGATATGTTTAGGGCTTTGAGTATTGCTTAAAGAAGGAGTTTTCATTTGGTTTTAAGTTCGGAGAGGCCTGATGAGATGCAAATGTAGTGTGACTTTGGTTTGGGGGTTAGGCAGTTGAAAGGGAGATTCATTCTAAGCCTGGGAATTTGAGAAAATATTTGGAGTGAAGGACGAGTAAAGGGTACTTCGGACTGTGTAGCAGCAGCTAAAGAGGAGTTTGTTATAAATGAAGTGGGAATAAGATCAGTTTGTGGGGTGAAATGAGTTGGGGCCTGAGGTTATTATATGGCTGTTACATGGTTGGAACTGAGATTTTGTGGGAAACATTGTTATGACTGGTTAGGAGCAGACTAGATGATACATGAGGTGAGCGACTGCCCTACCCAAAATTTGGATATAATATTAACTACTAGAGGAGCATGGGCTATGTTAAAGTTGTGTACATACATGGGTTTTGGTTTTAATTGTCATCCATACATAAAGGGACCATCTACTAATATAATAGAGGTGCATGGGCTATGTTAAAGTTCCATTTCAAGCTACTTTACATGCAACCGACAATTGCACTATATAACTTTTTCCCCTTATATGTTGATTTTACTTCAGTGTATTAATAAGCTTTCAGTAGACTGGCCATGTACCACTTGAACTCCATGAAGTACAGTTGCCTTCTAACCACTTTGATATAGACAGGTAACAACCCATATATCAGCTAATCCTCTAGGTGTAATATAAATTCAACACAAACATGTTTTTATTATATTATATTTTTTTAGCTTCAAAGCAAAACTATAGTTCTTACATCTTCTAGCTATGTAACACATATTATATACATATATAATGTGTATGTACGTGTGCGTGTGTAGTTTTGTTAGTAGTTTTCAAATTGGTTCAAATATGAAAAATGTTTCAAAAAGTGGTCAAAATCAGTAGAAAGTTATAATATACACCATGTCATGCATTCATCACTTAGGCTATAATATTAATCCCAAAAATCAATTCATATCCAAACAGGCAAAGCAAAAGAGCAATTATAAGGAGATTTCTTTGACAAAGCAACCATAGAAAACACAAGCACCATAAACATCATGACCATAAATACGTGTCCCCAGTACCATCACCATCAACATTGCCCTCCACCATAATGCATACTCGTCATAAATCTAAAGGAACCACTTTGAATCATTTGCCCTCTATTGATCACCAAAGTATCGCTTGCGAGGAACAAGCGTGGGAGTAAACTGATAATTATATTGTCAGTTTGAATTGGAGCGACATTTCTTTTACTCCTAGTTGGTATATACTTCTTTATTTCAAGGAAAGACGGAGTTACTATTGTGCCTTGGAGAGCTGGTCTCACTGAGCAGTTGTAAAAAGCATTTGTAACAGGTTTATTTTTGGTACCTTTTTTTGTTCTTGTGAATGTTCTTAACATAGCCATGGAACTGTTATCGTGCTTTCTTATTTGCTATACTTGGCTATAAGCCATATATTAGACTCTATACTCATTTCTAATATACATATTCAAATACACAGAACATAGTATGCAGTATACACTTATTGAGGCTATTTGGTATTAATTGTATATATAAACACTTATTGGGATTATTTGGCATTAAATGTATGTATTTTAAAAAAAAAAGATATACAACTAATTCTTCAAATGATCTTAGTAAGAATAATTAGAATATCTTACACTTAAAAGTAGGCATTTATATGCACACCCAAAAAAGCACTTACTTTAATCCGAGCCAAATTCTTATGAAAGTCTTCTCCACCACAGATTTATGATAGCTTTTATTAGGAAGGTGAGGCAAAAGACGCTCGAGAGCTTGTTAAGGAAGGTGATAAGGTATGGAGAAAGAAAAAGGCTTTTCTCTGGGCATTTAAGTAAGAGAATACATGTTATTACATTTTATCACCATACAATCAAATAATTTGTTCTCGAGCTTTCACACTTTTGAGTTCTTTTAAAAATTGGTAAAATCAAATACGTGAGGCATGTATCATTATTAATTATTTCCTTTCAATTGCGTAAAACAAATTTGGAAAATTAAGCACATGTTGATTTTATGGAATAGGGAAAAGTTAGTATTAAATGGTGTTTAATACAAATAATATTTGTTGCAACTTATTTTATATTTTGTACAGTGGTAGTGGTAGTTTAAATTCTTCAGGGTTAAAAATGCATGAATTTGCATATTGGATGTAACAGCCCGCAAATCCGTACTCCTTGAGTTAACACTATTCTACATCAATCAACTCAAATTGTACAGAAATACGAACCATTTGGGTTAAAGAAGAAGAGGTAGAAGAAGAAAATAGTAAACAACATCAGAATCTAACCATCGCAGCGGAATAAAATGTAATAGATAATAAATGATCTTTACTCAAAAGTCAAATATCTCTTTTTACATATATTACATCATGAGAGTACATCAATCACAGCACAACATTAATATTATACAAATGGATACACAACAACTCAACATAGCGGAATAGGTATATATATACAAGTACGGGAGTACGTATCGCCATCCTGCTCGTCTCCTGAGCTCCACAGCATCATATCCTGTATCCTATAATACTCGGTCTGACCCGAGCATTACAGTTAAATAACACCCGGGTCAGTTTGGAATACCAGCGTGAGAAAATCACACTCAATTGATTATTAAAGTTTCAAAAATCCTTTGAAAACAAAAGCATCTCGTAAGACCATGCCACCAATAAACATATCGGGTTTTTACCTTACGATAGCTAAAACAATTTTTATAGAAATCCTCTGATATTATAAAAGGGTCTATATACAAATACTTATAAAATAGCCGAAATTGTTACATGATTAAATTCCAGCTACTAGCCACAGAGTGGGTAATACAAACAAAACTCGTACAAGGCTCGTAGGGAGAATGGATTTCCAACCACTGACTAGGCACTGGGTTACCACCTGTCAAAGTACGGGGCCTAGATCACCGTACCGAGGAGTACGTCCGCTTCCCTGCAACACATGGCCGAGACTACCTCTTACTGGATAATCTCGAGTGAGATCACCCCGCGGTTGGGATCAGCAACCACCCACTAAGCCGAAATAAAAAGGGACATCTAGAGTGGAATGACCTTACCCTGCTTGGGTGCTACCCACCTAGCCTTGCTGCATAACCCCTGATTTTCAGTCATTCCCATTTGATGAGGCTTGAGGCTAAGCGTTACCTTTTTAGAATATATCCCTTAGAATGTGCATTATCCACCTGTTTCGCAAGCATTCATCCATACAAGTCCGTCCCGGGTTCGAACGGAACCGAAGACACTATTCCTACTACATCCATTTTGGAAATATCCTCAGGATTAGTAGCGACCAGCCCTTGCACTTCACCGCTCCATCTTCGAATCCAAAATCGTTCACACGAAACGTACAAACCGGATTGAAGTGGTTTTCGAGAAATAAATCTCGATCCCGGTCTCTTCGAAACGATCAACGCATTTGTCCAATATTGATAGTCGGTTATTTAACTATCAATTCATATTCACAACATCCATCACACAATAAATAATTTCCCAAATTATTTATTAACTTCAAAAAAATATATTCACAAGATATATTTTCACTTTTCAAACTCCTTGAAAACAGTTTTCAAAACTACCTGCCTTCTCAGAATAAGTTCCAAGCATTTTTATTTCTTCTGGAATCACCAAGCACAAAACTAGATTTTTCTAAATTAATTTAAAACACCTTACTTTTAAAAAATATATTTTAAAACATTCAAGTTAAAATTACTTCAATAATTTGTTAAAAATACATACTATATGAATATTTGAAAATAAGGTTACTTAATAAAATGTAAAACCAGATTTCTACTTTTAAAAACAAAATACTAAGTTACTTCTTAATAATTATTATTAGAATAGATTAAAGAAAATACTTACTTTAGACTTTAAATAATAGAAATAATAAATTTTACGAAATTTACTTTCTTTTAAAAAAAAACTATAAAACATTTAATTTATATTTAAAAATTTACTTTTAAAAACGTACTTGGTTATCCAGAGAAAATTCCAACTTCAATCACTTAATTCAATTTTCCCCAAATTGATTTCCAATTTATTTTATTTGAAATAAATCCTTTTTCTTATCAGTTCATTTTCAAATTACTATTATTATATTTTTCTTTCTTCCTTACTCTTTCAATAATCCAAATCTTAAATTCTAAATAAATGTTTGTTCTTTTTAATTAATAATACTGCATTTTAAAATTCATTAACTTTTTGTTTATTAAATTTTTCTTTCCATCCTCAGGGTTCATTTATTAGAATTTTAAAGTCACTTTATTTCTTTTCCAAGCCATTCTTAAATTTATTCTATAATTATTTTACTTGCAATTTCACTTCTTTTATTTTCATTTCCAAAATCAAATTCATATTTTTGGTAATTCATTATACCCAATTATATCAACCAAGCCATAGCATTCAATACTTCCACATAATTCATTACAGAATATCAAATAATCAGAACAGAGAATATTAAATAACTTAAATAAAAGTTGAGGGGTCCAGTTGGATCCCTCCAACCTGTTTTCCCTGCATCCACAGATGTTAGCACAAGATAATATGCCAATTTCAAATTATACTATACTATATCACATCACTCAATACAACCATTCAGTCAATTATTTAAATTTAATCATTTAAATTTAAACTGAGTGAGATTAACTCACCTTTGCTATTATTTGCAATCCACTCCAGTCTCGACAGATTTAGACCTTGAATAAACATTGGGTTCATTTTGTTAATACCCGAATAAATCGAACCAATAATTTCCATTTGCTAACTTTAATTTAATTAACAAATAATTTCATTTAAACTAAATCTCGTTTAATAATTTAGTTTTAGAAACTAAAATAAATTAAATATATTAATAGAACAAACTAATCGCCTTACTAATTTATTTTTAACAAAACCAGCAAATTTAAAATTTTTAAACTAATAAATTTTCTTCAACAAATTGTCTTTAGTAGCCCAATAATTAAATGAGTTAATTAAATAATTTAGTCATCAATTCTATTATTTTTAAAATAAACTGGTAACATAAAAAAAAAATTAAGAGATGTATATTTATTTTATTTCTTCTTCTTTGACACTACCCATCAAATACCTGTACAGGTTTAAAATCCCAATTTTATAAATATTTTACAACATCCTAAAATTCCTATATTTCAAACCTGTCTATACATAAATCCTTCAACATTTAAAATTTAAAATTTCAAACCTTATCCATTTTGTTTTCTGTTTTACTGTTTATAAATTTAAATTAACAAAGAACCTATATCTTATTGTAAAAATAATGTTTTTTTTTCGTTTCCTGTAAACATTAAAATTAAATTGAGGACAACTTAAAATTTAAAAATTACTTGGCAATTAAGATTTCCTTTTTACTGTAAGTAAATTATGTATGTAATATATACAGATAAATTCAAGTAAAATAAAAATACCTCACACCGGACTTGAACAAGATCCCCCCTTCACCGCAACCTGCCGATGTTCCCAACCCAAACCCACGCGAGTTTCCCCTAAGTCGACCATCGCGACCTCCAAACTGCCGAACTCCAGATCAACGTCGCTAGCTCGTCTTCTGCCTCTACAAGTCGCGACCCCAAATTGTCGTTCACTCTCACCACTGAAGCCCTAACTTCACGCCCATGTCGATGCATTCCAAGCCACCGCCAATGCCACAAGAACGAAGCCCAATATTAGCCGCGTGCAAAAGAAAACTATGGGATCGAAGCCCATGCCGTAGCCGAACTCGAAGATCGGGGAATTGAGATTGCTTTCGTTCGCTGTCTTTTTTTTTTGTTTTGTTTAATTTACTTTGATTCGGCTGTTTTGAAAAGAGGGGAAATGAAAGAAAATAAAAGGGTACGAATGAGACACAATGGAGGCGGATTGTACTTATGGTCGAATAAAAGAAAAACAAAGATATTTTATTTAGATTCAATTTGTCTCGGTAAAAATTTCTATGCGTTTATATATCGTACGCTTACAACACAACTCCAATCACTACGAAAATTGAAATTCGATAATAATTAAACATTACGGATCCAACGGAACTGATTTCGTCTAATTCCGAGACTGTGCCTCGGAAGGCTATTTTTAAATTCAATTTAAGCGATAAAATTTTAAAACTGAACAAACCAATGTTAATTTTAATTTTACAACTTCTCTTATTTTCAGTGTTATCAATATAAATTTTACAAACCTACAAATTATTTTTAACAGGCTTAAAATTCGAGATTCAACAATTTACCCAACTTCAATTATTTCATTTAAAAATTTCAATTATCAAATAAATTGTGATATTCATAATTCAAGTTAAAATTATTATCTTGAATATTTAAAATCAATTAAATATTCCAATTTTAAATACTCGAAAATTCCGGGTCGTCACATTCCTCTCCCCTTAAAAGAATTTCGTCCCCGAAATTACTAGTTAGGAAGAATGGTCCAAAACCCGTTACTATTTCTCCAAAACCAACAATTTAACATTCTACCAACTATCCTTTAATAAAAGACCCATTATCAATCCTACTAACTTCTCAAATTCTCCCATAGTTTTCAAACCATATTATTTTCTTGAGTATTCAAATTTCAATTCTAAATCAAATTTAAAATTATCAGAATTTTTCAAAAATTTTCTAACTCTCTAAATTTCCGAAAAATTTCGCCAGCGTCTCCTTTGCGCGGCTGACTCGGTACAACTACAAAATGGCTCTACGGCCTCCCAAATCCAAAAGGAAAACAAAAAGCCAAGTGGCTCAATCCAAATCCCAATCAAATTTCATACCAAATTTAAATACATACCTTTTTGTCGAGCATTTCAAAATTATCTTCTGAAATCAAAATCAGTTCTCTTTTCCATTTATATTACCTGCATATCCTGCTTAGCACTAATATCCAATCACAACATTCCAAAAACATTTTATCGACTTTCTTACCAAATGTCAATATTCACCCAAATATCAACTTAGAATATATTTGCAATATTCAATTTCCAATTAAGAATTGACCATTCCTTACTTAAGTTAACATAAGCATTTTATATGTTTCTTTATTTATTTCCGTCTTGCCACTTCAGTTTATATCTGTTTCTATTCAAATCGATTCTTTCATTTCCATATGAATTCAATTTATCTTTAACTCTGAATATTTAAATTTTATTTGTCATTTAAAACTAATTTATGTCATTATTTTAAATTGGTTTCATTTACTAACTTATTTTAGTTTCCAATTTGAAATCGTTTTGTCGTTAACAAAAGTTTCCAAAATTTTCAAAAATTTTCTAGCTCCTAAAATTTCTGAAATTTTTTGGCAGAGTCCCCTTTGTACGGAGGAGCTTTTGCAATTTGACAGAAGAGATAAATATATATACATTGACCCACATGGTCGAAAAAATAAAAAACAATTCATATTTCCTATTTTTATTGCGTAGGCGTACCTTATTTAGCATTTTAAGCAAACAGCTTATTAATTTAGCAGTTAGCGTGCCCAAAAATCCAGCCACACGGCTTCCAGGTACCTATACTTACTCAATTTAAACATGTAAGTGCCAAATATATACAGTTTAACTATACTTCACTTATTTGCAATAGTTAAACATACGAATTCTAAAGAAATGCACATCCAACAATTTCCGTAAGCAATTTTTTTTTACAACCTTCATACTAGTTCAACTGTTTCAATTAATTTATAAACCATTTTCATTCAATTTGAATGGTTTTCAATCCATTCGTATACCACTTCATCAATTTGAATGGTTTAAAACTCAATCGCTTACATTTAATTTATTTTTATGTAAAACGAACTCATATTTAATTCAGTTTGCTCTCAAAATCAATTTATTTTACTTCTATCAATTCATAGAATTTTAATTACTTCTATTTGCATCCAATGACAATTTATTCTACGTAATTCGACGAGATTTATGTGAATAAATAAGTACTTGTGTTTTATAATCAATTGAAATTGATTTCGACTAAATTTATACTTAATTCTATTCCGTTTTTAAATTTATTCACAACCCATATATTCTCATTTTCATTGCATTTCAAATTTGAATCCATTCACTTGCATTTCATTTCATATTTGTTTATTCCAAACTATTTTATTTAGCTCGAAAACAATCTAGGCTTGCACATTACTAATCATTCCCGAATTAATTCAAACAAAGCTTTAATTTAATGGTCTTCCATTTTACTCTTAGTCGAGCTTCTAATTACCCTCAACTTATGTTAATTTACTCAATTTATTTCACTTCAAACTTAAATTCGCTTCCATTTGATTCATATTTATTCCATCCATTATTATTCAATATAATTAGTTTATCCACTCAATCCATGTTGAATTTTCATTTCCATAAATATTATTTACACCCACCAAATTCTATTTCGATCCAAAATTTATTTTTACTTGATTCAAATTCAATCCAATATCATTAAACTTGGTTTTAAGTTGAATTCAATTCAATTCTCCCTCGTCTATTCAGCTTAAGTTAATCTACTTTAATTTATTCAAATTCCCCTTTTTTTTATACTTAAGCTCATTTCATTTTGCAAATAAATTTCTCTTTTCAATTTAACTTGATTCCATTTTAATCCAATCCCATTTCAAATTACAAATTTATTTGATTAGTTATTATAAATTTCAAATTTCCAAGTTCGATTCATTCTCAGTTCACTTAAATAAATTACAAGTTCATTTCAATTTATTTATACGTATTTGGATTTTATTTGCAAACCATACCATTACTATTTTAATCCAATCACATTTTTATTCGATACATTCCCAATTATATTTAATTTGCTAACACTTCAAGTTAAATTTTAATTATAACTCAAGTACTGGATCCATTATCCACTTCAATTTACCATTCACTAACAATTTAAGTCGAATCTTATTTATAACTTGAGTTTTATTTCCAAACTTCACCATACGTTCACAATTCAGCTTCTATTAAACAACATTACGTTCCCATTTACACATTTTATTAACTAATTTATTATAAAATTAGTTCTCTCCTATTTATAGTTCAACACTTGAATTTTAATCCCAAATATCACTCCAATTAATTTTTCTTAGTCCAATTTGGTTTATAATTCAAGTTTTGATTTTTATTTTATTCTCCAATTCATCAATAATATTTATTTTGGGTTTTCTATCCCATTTTTCAATTTATAGTCACAACATATTATTTTACACATTTCCATTCATTCTAGGTTTGAATATATTCATCTTTTATTTTTAACTCAAGATTTACGCTTATTTATAGCTCAAGCATTTTTTTTAATTTCCATGGATTTTAATTCTTTTACAAGTCATTCTAATTTATTTATTTCAATCCAATCCTTATTCATCTTATTTTCCATTTGTTCAGGTAAGAATCTAATTCCATTGAATAATTCAATTGAATTCTTATTCCAATTCAATTTTATTTTAAACTCGGATTTATTTAACTCAATTCGATTTCAACTTAATTTGTATCCAACTGGATATTATTTTCAGCCTATTTAATTAATTTCAACCTAGTTAAATTTTATTTCCCAATCCAAGTTAATTTCATTTTTTTTAACTTTTCACTTAGAATTAAATTCCCAACATTCCAAGCTTATATTTCCCTCCTGATTTAAAAATCATCTCAAGTTATAAGTTTACAACCTGTCTTATCAGGATTTTTAAACACTCGGCTTTTGGTTTCCAATCATTTTGATATCTTCAACATCTCAAATCATATTTCTCAAAATTTAATCCAATCCTGGTTTTATCCCAACAAATTCCCTTTGAAATTTTCAAAAACAACTAGCTTTTCTGAACAAATCAGTTTTTGGCAGCAATCCGTCACAGAAATTCGAAAATGAATACCGATGATGCGGCCGTCATCATCAGAATTATTTTCCAATAATCCAAGTGATTTCAATGCTATATCACTTTCAAACTCCCTTTAAAACAAATTTCCTTTCATAAATATCTCCAGAACAATAATGCTATTATTCATCTTCAAATACTTCGATAAACACTTCCAAATTTTCGGGATTTAAATTTCCAAATCCTGCTTAAACCAATTTTAACTATAATTCATTTGCATAGCTTATTCTCATTCAAATTCTCATTTGATTATATTTCAATTTATAATTTACATTTATAATTCATATTTATAAATTTCATTTTATAATGAATTTATTCCCTTAAACTTTAGTTATATTTTCAATTTCTAGTTAAATTTTCACCTAACAATGATAATACTTAAATATTATTCTTCCTAACATCCAAGCAACGATATATTAGTTAAAATAGTTTTAAAAAACTATTCTTTATATCAAAATATGTTTTTGGGTAAAATTATTTCATTTACCCATATTTAAAACAATACCGTGTCGATTGCTCTATTCAAATGTTTAGAAACCCCTTCGATACAGTTGCGCAGACTGTGTCGACGAAGGTTCATATGCCACTCAATAAATCAATCAACACAATATTAAAACAATTTATATTCACTAACAAATACGCACTCATATTTATTAATACGCTCAAACTCATTCTAGAGTACTACGGACTCTATTTGAGTAATTTCCCACCAGAGCCAAGGTTATCACCAACCTATACTTTGATACCAACTGTAACAGCCCGCAAATCCGTACCCCTTGAGTTAACACTATTCTACATCAATGAACTCAAATTGTACAGAAATATGAACCATTTGGGTTAAAGAAGAAGAAGTAGAAGAAGAAAATAGAAAACAACATCAGAATCTAACCATCGCAGCGGAATAAAATATAATAGATAATAAATGATCTTTACTCAAAAGTCAAATATCTGTTTTTACATATATTACATCATCAGAGTACATCAATCACAGCTCAACATCAATATTATACAAATGGATACACAACAACTCAACACAGCGGAATAGGTATATATATACAAGTACGGAAGTACGTATCGCCATCCTGCTCGTCTCCTGAGCTCCACAGCATCATATCCTGTATCCTATAATACTCGGTCTGACCCGAGCATTACAGTTAAATAACACCCGAGTCAGTCTGGAATACCAGCGTGAGAAAATCACACTCAATTGATTATCAAAGTTTCAAAAATCCTTTGAAAACAAAAGCATCTCGTAAGACCACGCCACCAATAAACATGTCGGGTTTTTACCTTACGATAGCTAAAACAATTTTTATAGAAATCCTCTGATATTATAATAGGGTCTATATACAAATACTTATAAAATAGCCGAAATTGTTACATGATTAAATTCCAGCTACTAGCCACAGAGTGGGTAATACAAACAAAACTCGTACAAGGCTCGTAGGGAGAATGGATTTCCAACCACTGACTAGGCACTGGGGTACCACCTGTCAAAGTACGGGGCCTAGATCACCGTACCGAGGAGTACGTCCGCTCCCCTGCAACACAAGGCCGGGACTACCCCTTACTGGATAATCCCGAGTGAGATCACCCCGCGGTTGGGATCAGCAACCGCCCACTAAGCTGAAATAAAAAGGGACATCTAGAGTGGAATGACCTCACCCTGCTTGGGTGCTACCCACCTAGCTTTGCTGCATAACCCCTGATTTTCAGTCATTCCCATTTGATGAGGCTTGAGGCTAAGCGTTAACTTTTTAGAATATATCCCTTAGAATGCGCATTGTCCACCTGACGATGTTTCGCAAGCATTCATCCATACAAGTCCGTCCCGGGTTCGAACGGAACCGAAGGCACTATTCCTACTACATCCATTTTGGAAATATCCTCAGGATTAGTAGCGACTAGCCCTTGCACTTCACCGCTCCATCTTCGAATCCAAAATCGTTCACACGAAACGTACAAATCGGATCGAAGTGGTTTTCGAGAAATAAATCTCGATCCCGGTCTCTTCGAAACGATCAACGCATTTGTCCAATATTGATAGTCGGTTATTTAACTATCAATTTATATTCACAACATCCATCACACAATAAATAATTTCCCAAATTATTTATTAACTTCAAAAAAAAATATTCACAAGATATATTTTCACTTTTCAAACTCCTTGAAAACAGTTTTCAAAACTATCTGCCTTCTTAGAATAAGTTCCAAGCATTTTTATTTCTTCTGGAATCTCCAAGCACAAAACTAGATTTTTCTAAATTAATTTAAAACACCTTACTTTTAAAAAATATATTTTAAAACATTCAAGTTAAAATTACTTCAATAATTTGTTAAAAATACATACTATACGAATATTTGAAAATAAGTTTACTTAATAAAATGTAAAACCAGATTTCTACTTTTAAAAACAAAATACTAAGTTACTTCTTAATAATTATTGCTAGAATAGATTAAAGAAAATACTTACTTTAGACTTTAAATAATAGAAATAATAAATTTTACGAAATTTACTTTCTTTTAAAAAAAAAACTATAAAACATTTAATTTATATTTAAAAATTTACTTTTAAAAACGTACTTGGTTATCCAGAGAAAATTCCAACTTCAATCACTTAATTCAATTTTCCCCAAATTGATTTCCAATTTATTTTATTTGAAATAAATCCTTTTGCTTATCAGTTCATTTTCAAATTATTATTATTATGTTTTTCTTTCTTCCATACTCTTTCAATAATCCAAATCTTAAATTCTAAATAAATGTTTGTTCTTTTTAATTAATAATACTGCATTTTAAAATTCATTAGCTTTCTGTTTATTAAATTTTCCTTTCCATCCTCAGGGTTCATTTATTAGAATTTTAAAGTCACTTTATTTCTTTTCCAAGCCATTCTTAAATTTATTCTATAATTATTTTACTTGCAATTTCACTTCTTTTATTTTCATTTCCAAAATCAAATTCATATTTGTGGTAATTCATTATACCCAATTATATCAACCAAGCCATAGCATTCAATACTTCCACATAATTCATTACAGAATATCAAATAATCAGAACAGAGAATATTAAATAACTTAAATAAAAGTTGAGGGGTCCAGTTGGATCCCTCCAACCTGTTTTCCCTGCATCCACAGACGTTAGCACAAGATAATATGCCAATTTCAAATTATACTATACTATATCACATAACTCAATACAACCATTCAGTCAATTATTTAAATTTAATCATTTAAATTTAAACTGAGTGAGATTAACTCACCTTTGCTATTATTTGCAATCCACTCCAGTCTTGACAGATTTAGACCTTGAATAAACATTGGGTTCATTTTGTTAATACCCGAATAAATCGAACCAATAATTTCCATTTGCTAACTTTAATTTAATTAACAAATAATTTCATGTAAACCAAATATCGTTTAATAATTTAGTTTTAGAAACTAAAATAAATTAAATATATTAATAGAACAAACTAATCGCCTTACTAATTTATTTTTAACATAAACCAGTAAATTTAAAATTTTTAAACTAATAAATTTTCTTCAACAAATTGTCTTTAGTAGCCCAATAATTAAATGAGTTAGTTAAATAATTTAGTCACCAATTCTATTATTTTTAAAATAAACTGGTAATAAAAAATAATAATTAAGAGATGTATATTTATTTTATTTCTTCTTCTTTGAAACTACTTATCAAATACCTGTTTAGGTTTAAAATCCCAATTTTATAAATATTTTACAACATCCTAAAATTCCTATATTTCAAACCTGTCTATATATAAATCCTTCAACATTTAAAATTTCAATTTTCAAACCTTATCCATTTTGTTTTCTGTTTTACTGTTTATAAATTTAAATTAACATAGAACCTATATCTTGTTGTAAAAATAATGTTTTTTTTTCATTTCCTGTAAACATTAAAATTAAATTAAGGACAACTTAAAATTTAAAAATTACTTGACAATTAAGATTTCCTTTTTACTGTAAGTAAATTATGTATGTAATATATACAGATAAATTCAAGAAAAATAAAAATACCTCACACCGGACTCGAACAAGATCCCCCCCCTTCACCGCAACCTGCCGATGTTCCCAACCCAAACCACGCGAGTTTCCCCTAAGTCGACCATCGCGACCTCTAAACTGCCGAACTCCAGATCAACGTCGTTAGCTCGTCTTCGGCCTCTACAAGTTGCGACCCCAAATTGTCGTTCACTCTCACCACTGAAGCCCTAACTTCATGCCCATGTCGATGCGTTCCAAGCCACCGCCAACGCCACAAGAACGAAGCCCAATATTAGCCGCGTGCAAAAGAAAACTATGGGATCGAAGCCCATGCCCTAGCCGAACTCGAAGATCGGGGAATTGAGATTGCTTTCGTTCGCTGTCCTTTTTTTTGTTTTGTTTAATTTACTTTGATTCGGCTGTTTTGAAAAGAGGGGAAAGGAAAGAAAATAAAAGGGTACGAACGAGACACAATGGAGGCGGATTGTACTTATGGTCGAATAAAAGAAAACAAAGATATTTTATTTAGATTCAATTTGTCTCGGTAAAAATTTCTATGCGTTTATATATCGTACGCTCACAACACAACTCCAATCACTACGAAAATTGAAATCCGATAATAATTAAACATTACTGATCCAACGAAACTGATTTCGTCTAATTCCGAGACTGTGCCTCGGAAGGCTATTTTTAAATTCAATTTAAGCGATAAAATTTTAAAACTGAACAAACCACTGTTAATTTCAATTTTACAACTTCTATTATTTTCAGTGTTATCAATATAAATTTTACAAACCTACAAATTATTTTTAACAGGCTTAAAATTCGAGATTCAACAATTTACCCAACTTCAATTATTTAATTTAAAATTTTCTATTATCAAATAAATTGTGATATTCGTAATTCAAGTTAAAATTATTATCTTGAATATTTAAAATCAATTAAATATTCCGATTTTAAATACTCGAAAATTCCGAGTCGTCACATTGGAAGCATATGCATGATAACTTGTTATGATGATTTCTATAGTAAAATGCTTATCAAATATTTATAATAGCTTATCAAATTTTATAATTGCAGGCATGCCTTCTTTGAAACTCTCTGAACTTCAATTAGCATGCGAAGATTTTAGTAACGCAGTAGGCTCTTTATCAGACTGCATTTTGTATAATGGAACTTTATCCACTGGAGTTGAAATAGCTGTTACCTCCTGTACGATTACTTCTGCCAAAGACTGGTCAGACTAATATCATGACATGAGCTATGAAATGTTGTGAACTTGATGGCTTGATCATTTGTATACTTGGTTGAATAATAATCAATTAATATTGTTTGAATGTTACTTGATGATTCATGGAAAATTGTTGTTGTTGATTATCAAACTTGTTTACAGGTAATTAGCTTTTCCGGAGTGAAGACCATTAGCAACAATGGACATATCTTCAATTGTTATATGTATTACGATATTTGTTAGTACTGGTTGTGTAAACTTGTTCTTGAATATTTGTGGTATGTAAATTTGCTCATTTTGTTAAGTAACTATTATCTAAATGGTTATAGATATTATACTTATGTGATTAACGTGTTCTCAATTATTTGAATATGATTATTATATGATTGATTGATTGTTGGTTTGAATACAGTAATTATATGATTGTTGCTGATTTTAATATGACTATTATATAACTGATTGCGGGAAATAATATAAGCCATTAACATTATATAGTAGCATTTAAAATATGCTACAAAATAATAAATACCTTTTAGTAGTGTTTTAAAGATGCTACAGAAACAAATGTAACATACCACCTGAATTTGTGGTGGCATAAAATAAATGCATGAAAAGTTTTTAGTTGCACAAAATAAACGCTGCAGAAAATCGAAGAATATCCAAGTTCAAACGCAACTAAAAGTGTTAGTTTTGGTAGGGTTTTGTGAACGCTGTAGAAAACCTTTAGTAGCCTTTGACAAACACGGTTATACGAAAACATTTGTGGCGTTTATTAAAACGCAACCAAAAAAATCATACTTTTAGTTGCGTGATCTATAGTAGCGTGCTTTAAAATGCTACTAAAAGTTTTGGTAGCGTTTTATCATCGCTACTAAAGGTCTTTTCTGGTGTAGAGAGATCAGAGAGTCGGAGGTTCTATGAGAGAAGTGTGTTGGATGTTTTAAAGGAGGTATGCATTTATTAATTAATTTTCTGTACACCTTTTTTTGACTAGATAAGCTATCTCTTAGTTTATGATGTTATACCATTGATAAAACTTGAAAATTAGACGAGGAAGAAGAAGAAAACTGGAAGGAAACTTTTTATTGCTTAAAACCATTAATCATGCCATTTATCCTTTTTTCTTGAAATTTTGGAAGTTTTTACTGTAGTAAAATTATTAATTGGGCTTCTTTACGAATAAATTAGCAGTGTACAAACAAAGTTATTAGCAATAACTGTAATTAGCAGTGTATCAAACAATATTAAATTAGTAGTGTATGTCAATTTATATAAATATGAATAAATGTAATTTATGATATTTATGACAAGCACCATTGTCCAAGTGGTTAGTTGGTTCGGCTTTGGTGCAAGAGGTCACAAGTTCGAAACTTGATTTCGAACGTTTATTGACATGGGATATGTCGTCCCATTGATTTGTTGTATATAAAGTACCATTTCAAAAAAAAATGTAATTTATGATAATTTATATCAATGGGTATCAATTCATCTCAATGCTAATAAATGACTAATCTATTCTTTCTTTTACTTCAAAACTATTGTGTCTATGTATTAGTTTTCAAAATCCAAAATTTCTGAAAAATTCAAATTTGTAAAGCATGATTTTCACCACAACCGCTAATAAACAAACCAAATAAAAGGATAAAATAAATAAATTTTGGAATCGATAATTTCTGAAAAGGTCACAACACCATTTCAATGTTGTTACGAAAAGCTTAGCAAAAAAGTAAGGAAGAAACCCCAATAAAAAGGAAACAATGTGTATAATTAGTAGTGTGGTGAATTTATATCGATATGAATACATGTAATTTATGATAATTTATATCAATGCGAATCAATTCAAATGCTAATAAATGACTAATCTATTCAAGTCAATAGTGTTACCAAAATCTTAGCAAAAAATATGGAAGAAACCTTAATAAAAAGGTAATAATTAGTCTCAATTGTTACCGTGAAATCATGTAAGCGTTGTGGACAAACGCATAGTAAGGAAACTGACAAAAAATAGCAATTGACAAAAAAGAGTACTGCTTAAGAAAACAATTAAGGAAAAAAATCATTGGCTAAAACAGTTATATTTACATGTATAATTTGCAAACTATATCAAATTATAACGGTTTAATTAAATGTGAATTAATGTCATCGTTAACATCTCTATGTGTAAGAGTGAATAATCATGGTATTTTTTATTAGTTTAACAAAAGCTTCATAAAAAATGTTAAGAAAAATCCTTTTGCCTTGAACAATAGATTAAACACATTGAAGGATGAAGAATCAATGGCTAAAACATTTTATATAAGTTTATATAATTAGCAACATTTATCAATTTGACTAATTGAGAAATTATCTCAAAATCTACGTCTAACAGTGTCTAAGAGTGAAATTATCATGGCAGTTTGCATTAATTTTCATTATATATATATTTGTTAGTATATCAAGGGAAGTAAATGGCAGCTGTAAACGTTTGTATACTTTAAAACATTTTATATCTATTTATTAACTTAGAAAACCATATCAACATATATTAGTAAATGGCAGTTGCATAAGAATTTTCTTCCACATCAAGAAATGATAAATTTGAATATTTATTTTTGGAGAATGTAAATTTATATCAATATAAAACTAACAACAAATAGAGGAACACTTTATATAAATTAGATTAACAATCTAAATAAAATGCTTTTAAACCATTTGACCTTTAGATCTCTGTATCTGAAGGATAACAAGAGCAAATTTGTTTTATATAATCCAAATTTAGAGTATTAGATGGAATTAAGTTTGAGGCTAACCTTTGATTTTCATGTGATTATTATACAATATATAGCATCTAATTTATTAAGTCAACCTGTACATTTCATTAAACTAGGTAAGCAGAAGCAGTAACCAATATTTAGATTAAAATCTTGCATAGTTCAGTAAGAATGGAAAATAGAAGCAGTAAGAGAACTATCGTATCTAAGGAAAATAGTATAACAAGTTTAGTAAGAATGTCTGAGGCCTTGGCGCAGTGGTAAAAACGCCAGGCTGTTGACGACAAGGTCGGCAGTTCGTTCTCTGCCTCTGTCATATTAAACTGTGCGTTACGATGATTCTTGCAGACTTGTGTGCTGCCTACTTTGTAAATATAAGTACCCAGTTTCAAAAAAAAAGTTTAGTAAGAATAGAAAATAGAAGCAATTCAAAGTACATCAAAATTTTGAAAGTTAATTTATTTTGCATTTAATATAAACCAACTAACCATGATAGTGCAACTAAGAGAACTATTGTATCCAAGGAAAATAGTATAATAAGTATGATCTGTTGGAACAATGTATCTCATCCACTTAGGTCCACTTTCGACGATGACGACAACATAATCCGATCCAAATTCAGACTATGATTGTCAAATCTCAAATGACTTAAAATAGTAATATTCTATACCAAAACATGTAAATAAACATACTATGCATGTAAACTTATATCCTTTTTGTTAAGAATATTTTACTAAACTTTTATGGCGTATGTGAAGCGATTTATGATGCATGAATAAAATTTATCTAAAGTGGTTCCAACAGAAACAAAAACAATAAAAGATTTGTGAGACATTATAATGATTTAAAAAGTTAACCCATACTTGAACTATAGAGGATGTATTTTTTTGAAATGGTACTTAGATACAACATGTCACTAGAACAACATATCACAACTCATATGTCAATAAATGTTCGAATCACGCTACACAAGTTTCGAACTTGTGACCTTTTGCACCAAAGTTGAATCAGTTAACCACTGTGACAATGATGCTTGTCAAAGGATGTATTTTTTGTTCTCTTATTATTGCTAGAAACCATATTGTCATTGTGCACTAGCACTCTCTTCTTCTTTTGTTGCTCCATAAATCACAATCTACAGATGCAGATTTGACAAGAAATTAAAGAAAAAAAAGGGAAAGCTTCTGTTCATTTACAATGAAATTAGTAATTGTAGGAGCATCTCTAGATGTTCCAAAGCATAGTGCAGTACATTAATACTGTGGTATTTTAATTAGTGAAAAATGAAACTTTTTTGAACAATGTACAATTTTGCACTGCATTATAACCTTGTTTCGGATATTTACAATTTTAGACAATCTTTAAACGTTGTTCTAAAAAAAGGCCCCTTGCAATTTTTTTCCCAAAGCACACTTTCAATTCATATTATCTTAAGTATTTGAGTATGCTTGCATTTCCAGAGCATATAGGACATAGGCAGATCCAACATTTTCGTTCAAAATTGGTTTAAGAAAATAGTACTAAAAATACTGTACCATGGGAAAGAAATATAAAATCAATCATTGCAGCATACTTCAAATTATACACAAATTTTACTAACAACAACATCATTTATTTTCAATGTTATTCTAAAAATATATTTCAGTTACTAAATAATTTGACTGTAAATATAAGTTCTATAAGTATTTTGTAATGACCCAGAATTTGACCACTTAAAAATATAATATTTAAAATGATTTTAAATATAAAATATAAACGGTTTTATGATTCAAACAATATTAGGTATGATTTGAAAATAGAAATATACATAAAAATAGTAACATTTGCTTATATCGACAAAAGTGACAAAATCCTAATTTCAAAATAGTAAGTTTAAATGCTTTAATTAATTATTTTAATTTATTTATGTGTTTATATTTTTAAATAACATTATAAAAATTTATTTTTAAATTTGGTTTACATAAATAAATAGTTTAACTAAAAAGTCAAAAAGTGACCATAAAACATTTTGTCAAAAATCAACGTTTTGTCGATTTAAAGTTGTCGCAACGATGTTGCACATATATGCACACAATTTAATAAATTTGTTAACATATAAAGGTAATTAACAGTTAACTAAACAAGGCTACTTTTAATAATCACGCTTAAAAAATTCTAGAAAGTAATTAGCAAAAGTAAACTAAAAAAGACAAAACATATGACACATTACATGTGACATAAAGTAAAGTAATGTGACATAAAGTAAAGTAATCATTCTTATTCTTTACTTAACTCTTAAATGTTTGAATTTTAAAAGTGTAATGTGATGTAGATGGTAAGTGTTGAATTAAATAAGTTTACTTAATTCTTAAGGAATGTTACTTAAGTAAAACTACAAATCTATATTTTAATCTCAAATATTTTCTATAAATAACTATCCTCTTCTTCTTAACTTTTGCATCATTTCTTTTCTACTTTCTTAAGCTCTCTTACATCCTTTAATGGATTCTTTCCATAACTAAATAATGCCAATTTTTTTCCAAAAATAAGATAAAGAAAAATATCAACAAAACTCCTCCTCCCCCCTCTTATTGCTCATGCCCTTCCTTTCTCCATTTGGTCGAGCACATCCCTTCTAGCTTGGTTGTTGCCTCCTAAGGCAAGTACAAGAAAGTTTAGCAAGTTCTAAGAGCTTAAGGCAAAGTTTAGCAAAGTCAGAAAAGTTTAAAACTAGATTGGAAACGACAAAAGGTGAGAACTCTAAATTATTAAGTAGAAAATGTTTATATGGTGTTTTGCAAGTTATAAATGTTGTTTGGATGTTAATAATGATGTTTGATAAGTGTTTGAAAAAGAAAGCAACCACCTTTAAGTGGTTTGCAAAAGTTAGTTAACAAATATGTACATAAATGATAATCATGTGACATTGTAATAAAGAAGTTGTTAAATTAATTTGATAGTGCATATGACATGTTAGGATATGTTAAAATGGTTATAAACGTTGTTTTGGATGTTTATTAATTGAATATTGAATATATATGTTGAAACAAGTCACGGACTTACATGACATATAATCACATAGAAATCACTTTCTAAAAGAAATGAAATGTGATATGAAATCATTTATACATTTGAAAAATGTTTGAGAATGATTTAAAAATGATTCCTAAGTGTTCAAACTAGTCTCGGCAATGTTTGAATATGAATCTAAAAAAAAACCTAAAATTTGACGCGCGCGTAACGGTAGTTCGTGTTTTTGCGTCAAAAGTTCAAATAAACATACAAAGTGGAATATAAATTCGGAATTCTTCGAAGTAAGAATTTTTCGAGTCTATATATCTATATCTTTCAAATGAAACAAGAAAATTAAAATTTCAACTTGTTTATTTTGAAATATGGCAAAATCAATTTTCAAGAAAAATACATTTTGCACTAAATGCCAAAGTTGAATATCGATAAAATTAATGTTTTAAAAATATGAAATAAATTCTAAAAATGTTTTAATTTTTTTTAAAAGTGATTTAAGTTGAAAAGATGGTTTTCTAAATAATATAAAAGTCGTTTTAAAGAATATAGCTTTTAAAGCACTTTTTGAAAACCTATTGCAACACTTTTCACGACGCTTTTGAATAACTTTTGAAATAAAGGTTGGAACTAAAAAAAATTCTTTTTCAAGTTTTATGTAAATATTTTTAAGTAAATTATAAAATATTTTTAAAGAAATTTGAACAATTTAACATTATTTCAAAGATGGTTAAACAAATAGTTATGTGATTTAAAAAGGAAAAATGAGTATGCGGAAACGACTAGTACATTTGTCCCTCCTGTGGGGTCTGAAAATGAAAACAAGGTGTGTAAATAAGGGTAGGGATGGAGCAACCAGTGCCCTGAAATTAACTGGTCTTGGTTTTCTGTTTTAGGTGAGGGGTGGAACATATTGAAATGAATGCTCGGATGCTCAACTTGGATTTTATAGAAATATTCTTTTTATGCTCATTATTAAAATCCAAAGAGGAAACTTGTCATATTCGTGGAATTTAAAAGGTGATATCACCGTTATTCCTCCCACAACACTCGTTGAATATGAAAGTTGATACTGAATAAAAGTAGAATGATTTCTATAATCCTATTTTCAAAAGATACTCTTTAAAAATGATTTGAAAAATATTCAAAAAAGAAGTTTAAATGATTCCATATTCACTAAAAGAATATTTTGAAAATATTTATCTTTCAAAGATATTTTGGTAAGGAAAAATGAACGGATCGAAAAGCAATCATCTAATTACATCTTTTTTTTATCGATAATTGGATTTGGAAGGAACCCGGGTCAGATTTGGGTGATTCCTATCTGAAAACCACTTGGAACCAATTTACGTGTTTGAAGATTGAAGATGGAGATATTGAGACGAATAATAATGAGGGACTACTTGTTGATTAATTGGGGATAAACTCTCAATTCATGTAACGAAGCGGATTTTACCCGTTCGAAAATCGACATCCATACTTTACATCGTACTCGAATGCCGTAGATTCGACCGTTCAAATCCGATTCGCCGGAGCTTATAACACAATTAAGTAAATAACACAGCGGAAGAAATAATGAATATCAATATACAACATCTGATACAACATCCTGATACAACAGATGATACAATAGATATCGATATACATCAGAGATATGATACAATAAAATAGCAGCAGAAAGAAAATAGCTAACACCAGCAGCGGAACAGATAACTCCAATATAATCTTCAAGAGAGAACTCCAACAGCAGCTCGAACCATCATCACAAAACACTAAGACAAACAAGACTGGTGTGCATCCAAAGACTGAAACTAGCTCCAGATAATCCACAGAACCTAACTATCTAAAAAAAACCCAACTTTAGACTGCTCGTGTGGGAAATAGTGAGCATCCAGAGTTTAGGAAAGGAACAATAAACTCCGAGTCAGTCATGGGACTGGTGTGAGTAACAAAAACAGTTTATCTTTAAAATAAACAAGATTTTTAAAAGAAAATCCGATATGCTTTTTAGAAAATGAAACTACCATAAGACCTCCCGCCACACACACAATGCAAACGCATAATTGGAGGAGATTTCTTCTTATGATAGTCAAACATGCTTAATACGTAGAAAGTTCTTTGATATTATTATTATAAGTGCACAGTGCAGAAAACATTTTGAAAGTAGAATATTAATCTTAGCCAGCATATGACCATTATCGTATGCCTACTATAGCTACCATCCAAACAGTGGTGACCACCATAAGTGAATGGCAGGTTCTGCAACTAAAACCGTACAGGGTTTCGTATTGGATGAATGGATTTCCAACAAATGGTCAGGCTAAGGAACTTCCTACTGCCACATGGGATCGCCTCTGGTGGGACGTCCCGAGAACCTAACCGGATCTCTGCCAACACAAGGCCGGGTTACCTCTGTAACTAGGTAACTACCACTCGAGCAAGCCATTCCCCGGTCCTTTGGGACCTTTATCCGAGGCGCCTCTAAAGCAACAACCACATAGTAAATGAGATTGGAGCCACCACATAGGTAAATATCTGGGCTCCATACCATGATACCACCCTTTACCAGAAGGAAATGACACACCTTAAAGGGCGCGACCCTCATAACCTTGCCGCATCTTTCCTGTTTTGACCATTTCTGGGGTGTGAGGTCCTGATGCAGTCTCGTCCACAAAGCTACGCTTTGGTACAAAGCTATGCTTTGGGTCAACAAATGATCAAAGTAATGATCACAAAGATAAATGATCAAACAAATGATCATATCACAAATGATCAAACAATGATCATTAACACACAGCAGCACTCAGCATGCCACACTACCAAATTGGGAGTATATTGCTGATAACCTTCAACTACATAACCTCTGAGCTCATACGTCTCAGAGAAGGGTGTTAAGCTAAGAGAATAAATTCTCCGCCACCAACAGAAATGTATTTGAAAGAAATCTGCTTTATATCTCAAAGTGTAGTGTCAGACATGTAACCATACAAGTCTGTTCCGGGTTTGAACAGAACCGAAGGCACTTCCGAAGAAGCCCTTGCAATCCAGGTATTCACAATCCCGATAGGACTTCCCATCACTTAGGGAATCTCTATACCATAGCTACTCGGTGCAGAGACAATCGATAGGTTATCCTATCGTTCTCGAAAACACCCGGTCTTCAACACCGGTCTTCAAATGCTATCCATAACGACGTATCACATATTCGGAATGGGTTATACGACACAAAGGTCCTCTCCCGGCTAAACCGAATAGTGAGCGCAATATTTAAAATATATGGATATGGGATTTCAATTAAGTCACAACTTAATAATTCAAAGTTTTCTTCAAATGGTTTTAATAAATTACCATTTTCAAATCTTTTAAACAAAAGATTTATTTCAACAACCTTCAATGGTTTAAATAATTTCCACACTTTAATCTTTTAAACAAAAGATTTAATTCACAAAGTTCACCCCATTCACAAAGATCCATTTACGGATTTCAAATCAACCCCCATTTCAATTGGATTAACTCGTTAAATCTTTAAATTGAAGATTTAACTTATAACTTTCAAATCGTTTCCATAATTTGGAAAATCATTTTCATTTTTAACTTGAAATCCTTTTAACACAAATTGGACGTTCACTTCCTATATGAAAGCTTTTATTATTTGAAAACAAATAGTTTTCGTTTCCGAAATATCCAAATTTTTATTTACACGAGTTAAAGCCTTTGAATTTAAATTCAAATTCCCAACTGGTATAACATCTTTAGTCCCTAATTTCCAGATCATAGAATTTAATTTCAAATATTGAATTCAAATTTAAATCAGAATATTTAAATTCCAAAATTCAATCAAGTTATTCAAAATAAATTTCATCTTTGAAATTCCATTTCAAAAGCTTTTCACTTTAAACCCAATCCATTTCCAAAACATTTGAATTCAAATATTCAATTTAAAAATCATTTTAAAATCCGTGACTTAATCGATTTCCTCGTGAAATCCATATTTGTGTGTATAGTGTGGTCCAGGGTTTAACACAATAGTGCAACATCATTCAATTATCACAGATCAAAATACAGAAATATAGCTGATAAGCGGTATAAACTATAACGCTTATCCATCATTCACAGATCATAGATATATAAATCATAGATAATGAATTACATTTATCCCAGATAAATAACTACATTGCAGATCACAGATAAACCAGTATATATTACAAAGTATCACAGATCAGGGATATCGGACAATTAAATCATTTAGTCAAGTCCAAACATTCACGGGTAAAATTTATTAGTTAACAGATATATTTAATCCTTTATTAGTTAATCTTTTATTATTAACTAATCAATCTTGATAAATGAGCCAAGTAATCTTCAATTATTTAAATTATCTTAATTATTTTCAATTATTATTAACTCTTTAATTGATAATTTCAACTAACCCCTTGATTAATTATTTTGAGAAATTAAACCTTTAATTACTTTCACTAGTTAATAAACCTTGCTTAAATTGGTTAATCTCAGATTAATTACTTAATTAATTTATCACTTTTTCCTTGAGTTAATTATTGCTTAATCACTTGATTAATCACTTTAATCATTAATTAATGTTTAATTACAGATCCTTAGTTACCAATCAATTAATCTTTAAACCTTTATATATTACTTTATCCTTTAATTATTTATTTAATTAATCCAAATTAATTAATTTAAATAAACAAATTATCCATTTTAATCAGCTTAATAATTAATGAATCATAAATCATTAAATCTTCATTACTTAAAGTAAAACTTATTTATATATATACATAAAGTTTAATTGTTATTTATAATATATTGAAACATTGTTACAAATTCCCTTTTTGTAATTTCAATTTAAATTCAAAATTAAAATGGATTCTTGTTTATCTTCAAATAAGTTTAAATCAAATTCTTCTAACATTCTTAAATTCACTTATTAAAAATAACCATTGATTACAAAGGAAATTTAAAGAGTTAAAAAAAACAAATTTTTATTTAACCTTAACATATTTGACTTAATGCCACCACTTAAGTAAAAAAAAAAATTAATTAAACTTCAAAATCTTTGAATCTGATTTAGGATTTATTTCGGGTTCTAAATTTTTCTTATCTTAACTTATTTAAGTTTCTATTTTATATTTCCAAATTCAATTCCATTTTGAACTCAAATTCCCCCATACATTTAATTGTCTTTAAATTATTGAAACGAATTAGATTTGAAACTTTATTTGTTTTCAAACTAGATTTCAATTCAAACTTGAATTTACAATTAAACTTTGACTTGAACTCAGTTTGAAACCCTGATTGATAAATTTAAACTTCAGTTTGCAAATTCAGAAGCCAGGCTCATGTTCAAAAGCCTATAACCAATTTCTGACCCGAGACTTCCCATTTCTTCTTCGAGTCTTCCCCGTCCCATACTTCGAGTCAACTACCGAGCTATTCGAGAAAACACGTGGTAGAAAAAAACAAGAAAACAAAACTTCCAGGCATCACCATATCCACGCAAAACCGAGCTCGTGCACGTGCACAGCACCGCCGATCACTGGCGAACTTCCCTCCGGCCTCTGACAAGTCAGCATCCACCCTGACAACCCAGCGCAAGCATCAAATCTCCATCTCACAGCTCGAAATCGAAATCGAGATAAAACTCGAAACCTGGAAACGCTCAAACCATTTCCTCCCAACCTGTCAACGTCATGTTCTCGGCGCTCCGACCACTAGGCGACCCCAAACTCCGACCGTAGCCTTGCCCACATCCCCTCTACCAAACCCCACAAGCGCGATCCACTCGATCGAGTCACGGCAACAAAAATAAATTTTTACCGAGCACGAAAAAAACTGGAACCCAAACCCTATATTTGATTCAACCCCAAAATCCATGCATTAGAAATTTGTTTCAATATTTTTCCTAGATTCGAAAATGGTCAAACTACCTCCCCAACAAATTTTAACGATTAAAATTCATTGAACTAACAGAAATTGGTAAGAATGTATTTTTAGTTCAACAAGGGACTGCTCTTAATTCTTTGATCTAAAAATTAAAATTTTTGTTTTAAAAATCTTATTTTTGTATACGAATTCTATTTATATTCATGAATTTGTGAATTAAGAAACTCGAAATTTAACATATTTGAAGGTTGCTCTGTAGTTTTAACCTTTCCAGAGACAACACAAATTTGTTCACTTTAAACAAATCTTTAAACTAAAATTTATAGTGCAACAAGTATATTTTGTTCAAAGCTTAAGTCTTAACATGGATTGGATCAAGATCAAATGAATTTTTTTGAATTAGATTTTGAGCTTGAAAAACTAGAACAGAAATTCTCAAATTCAAGAGCAGTGCACAGATATATCTACATCCAGATATTCCACAGCAGATTATACTTATATATTCACCATACATATTATCAGAGAGAACACATGCAGCCATATTAACTTAAGTTATAAAAAAAAATGTTACTCACCGAAATTTGAGAAGAAATGAAACAGAGCTCTTCCAATATGTTGAACAGGTTTGAAATTTTTAAGTTGGAACCCCTCTAGGTTGAATCTTGAAGTAGATTGTTGTTTACATTGAGTTGTTTTTAAGTTGAAATTTTTCTTGTTTAAATTTGAAAATATATTCACTTCAGTTTTGCATAGCTTATGGACGAACTGATGATAATATATGGAAATGGGGTATACAGTGGTTGTACAGGGTGGTGATGTATTTTGTACAATTTACCAGGGATATTTTTTTCTTATTTGATTAAGCATAATTTCGGCTGAAAGCAAATTTTAGTCATGGGCTAGATTATATTTTGTGTACCAAGATACTAGCATTTATTGCTTTGTCTTCTCCTCCAAGCTCCATACTTTCATATACATGTTTTCTTTTGTTGACTATGTAGAAATTTGGTGGCTGCAAATATTGTTTTGGTGGGCTGAAATGATCAACATGGTGAGCCAGAGGATATGGCATTAATTAAACTTTGTCTTGATTTGCAAGCTTAGTTATATATCTTATATTTAGTTTGTTTCATCGGTTTGCAAGTATAAATACTTGACTATATTTTGTACCTTGTTTATATAGTATGAGGATATCTTGTTTTATATTTTCTTATCTTGTTCACATTATCATTCACATCTAATTCGATTTGCTTACTTTATATTTTCATAGACATTTTATTATTTTACTTTATGTATAAACTATAAAGTTGTTTTAGTCCTTCATTATAAAACTTTAACTCAAATGAAAATATATGCTTTTGTTTTAGTTATAATTTTTATACTTCATTTGCTTATTATTATTTTCATACTTATGTTACTTGTTATTATTTCAAACCATTTGTAACAATTACTATTTATATAAAAATCAATTTTGTAAAGATATTACCTTAACAACATTGTTTAAAAATAACTCCTTATTTAAAATGATTTATAAAAGAAACCATTTCTATGTTAATAAATAACATATTTTATTTGAATTTGGAAAAATCAAATCGATTGACCATTTAATTTCACAAATTTTAAATCAAAAATTAAATAAATTATCAATTTAAAATAAATTAAAATTCGGGATCGTTACAATTCACTATATTGTAGCAGTGTCTCTTTGTTATGAAACATCTCAGAATCACAAGGACTTCTAGCCTAGTAATGGCCGAGGAAAGTACTCGGTTTCGTTCAGTCCCAGAACGAACTTGTATGGATGAGTGTCTGACCTTGCATTCTAAATCACAATGAGAGGTCACTATAGATGTATATCAGTCGGTGGCGGAGAAGACACCTTCTCTTAGCTTAACACCCTTTCTCGAGACATACAAGCTCGGGAAGTCATACGTTCATAGAAATCAGTCGGAATGGTAATATGGCATTCAAAGTGAAAGAAGATGTGCTATATGAAAGGTAATCGCTGCCTTAAGCCTCGTCAACAAAAAATGATCGAAATAGGGTTAGATGCAGCAAGGCTAAGTGGGTCATTCCCAATTAGGGCATGATCATTACCTTCTAGATATATTTCTTCCCGCTATGACGTTCGGGGTGTAAATTAATGTGGATGTATGTGAAGAGAGCTCTCGGATAAAGGCCTATAACGACCAGGGAATGATATATTCGTTACTATCCAGTTATAGAGATATGTCGGTCTTTTCTTGGTAGAGGATCCTTTGTGATGGTCCTCGGGACATCCATCTAGAGGTGTACCCATCGAAAGGTAGTCCCTTCACTTGGTCATTTGTATGGAAATCCATTCTCCAATAAGAACTTGCGGTTTTGTTTATAGAACCTAGTATGCTGGAATTTAATAATGGTAACAATTTCGACTAAGATTAATAGGTTTATTTGCAAATGTTTTCAAAGAATTTGATTAAAAATAATATCCCTAAATTTTACGTAATAAAGAGTTTTGGTTATCATAAGGTAAAAACCTGTTCCGTGTTTATGTGCGACGTGGTCTTATGAGATACCATTTTGTTTTCAAAACATCATACTTTGAGTTCTCACACCAATCATGACTGATCCAGAGTTTGCTTTTCCCTTTAAACTCCAGATGCCCTATTTTTGGGGCAGCCGTGTAGTCAGGATACCTTAGGAGCATTTTGGAGCTTGTTGGGGAGCATTTTGGAGAAGTCTTTTGGAGCTATGAAGTTGAAGCACCCGACGTAGTTATCTACCTATATTCCACTGTGTTATGTAGTATGTGTTTCCCAGCATATGAACGGATATATAGTTATAACTATCCCAGTGGATTTGTATTTGACTATAATCATTTATGTATAATTAAAATGTCGAATGCGATGTGAAATTTTATTATTGTGTTATCTTCTATCTTTATTTTCTTTTACACCCCTAATAATCTACCTCCTCAACCCTTGTATTTACGGCACGTGAATACCATGGATGTATTAGTGTTGATTTCTGAGGGTCGAGGAGACGGGTCGTCACATTTAGTATCAAAGCTTAAAGTTAAGCGAGAACCTTGGCTTCATTGGGGTATGACTCATTAGAGATAGGGTTAGTAATGCCCTAGAATGAGTTCAGTCTGAGAGAGAGCATAATTAAAACTTTTAACTTGAATAAGTATATTCATACTGCATAGCATTCCCCAAGATATCTCGTCTATATATCCTAAAGATCTTTTTATTACTATATACAGATAGCAGAAAATGAGTGGATGAAGAGTACAAGGTAGGGGAGGAAGTAATTCCACAAATGGTCAAACTCCTGTAGCTACAGTAGTCAAGGAAGTAGTAGTTCCAGTACCGCCCGAAATTAACTTTGCAACTTTATGAAAGAACTATACCAGCCTTGGTGGTAAACTTTTCAAAGGAACATAAACCATCATTGAAGTACAAGCTTGGATCCGCTCTTGTGAAAGAATTTTCAAAGGACTGAATATGGAGATGAGAAAAAGTGATTCTTAGCTTCTTGGCAAATACAAGAGCGTGCTCTAGTTTGGTAGGAATATATTACTCAGAATTAGTCAGAAGATAATTTCTCATGGGAACGATTCAAAGAAATTCTGGAGGGACAGTATATATCGAAAGCTGAAAAGTCCCATCTTTACTGAAATTTTATGGATTTTAAACTAGGGGAGATGTTGTTTGAGGAGTTTGCTAACAAGTTTAATGAATTATCTCATTTTGGGCCTGCATTGATAGATATGCCCATAAAAAAGAATGAAATGTTTATTTCTGGAATGAAGAAGCAATACCCTATCAGGATGGTTGGGCATGTGAAAGAACCATTTGTAGACTTAATAAACATGGGATACAGATATGAAGCTTTGGATAAGATAGATCCACCCGTAGTAAAAGAAAGCAACAACAACTAGAAAAAGGGGATGTTCAATGGCAAGAAGCCATGGCAGGGAAAACCCAAAGGAGGATCTCAGGATAACCGCTTTAAAGCTGTCAGTTGCTACAATTGCCAAATAAAGGGCCACCTATCAACTCATTGTAGAAAACCCAAAACTCAAGGATCAGTACCAAGAAGCTGCTATATTTGTCATAAACAAGGACACCTGATTAAGGATTGTCCCCTAATGAAGAAAGGAGAACAAGACAAAGTGTATGCTATTAAGGATGAGCCTTCAACCTCCCAAGATGTGAAGGGCAAAGGAGTGTTGGAAGGTAATATTTTTATCAAAGATGTCTTAGTTAGAGTATTATGTGATACGGGATCTTCTCATAGTTTTATTTCTAAAACAACTGTAGAAGAATTAAGACTTGAACATAAAATTGTTGATGACCCTATCTGTGTGACGAATCCTATAGGAGGTTCCACTAATCTTTGTATGCACCATGAAAAAGTCTCAATTTCTTATTGTGACGATCCGCCTTTCATTCCATAGAAAGGCGTATCATCATTAAGAAAGAATAAGTAGAAAAGAGAATAGATAGATAGAAAGAAAAAAACAATATCAGAATCTCACAGCAGAAACGGAAAAATATATTATATCACATGGATATTACATAGTCATTACACATTAGAGTCATATAATTACAACATCACAGTAGACAGTCGTGAAGACCTGTCTATCCATTACATTCCAAAATACAAAATGATACCAACACAGCGGAAGTGTGTGTGTGTGTATATATATATATATATATATATATATATATATATATATATATATATATATATAGACACACACACACACACACGCTAAGACACCTGCTCCAAGCTTTTTCAAAATTCTTCAAGCAAACCTCATCACTTGGCTACTCATAAAAATTTGAGTACCTAAGAGTTTAAGAAAAATAGAATAAACTCTGGGTCAGACATGGGTCTGGTGTGAGTAAATGGTTAAGTTGTTTAACTAGAAAAAAACCTTTGAAATAAAAGGTATCTCGTAAGACTCTCCGCAAATAAACACAGACAAGTTTTTCCTTTATGATTACCAAAACATTTGATAGGAAATCCGGTTATATTATACTAGTGTCTAGGGTTTTAAATATAAAGTAGGAAATAGCGGAATGCTCACGTTCCAACATAGTTGGGCACAATCAAAACCGTATAGGCTCTTATTGGAGAATGGATTCCGTATAATGGCAGGGCTACTGGGGTACCTTTCGTCACAATACGTGGTCTAGATCATTGTACAGAGGATCCACCCTGATACCCTGCAACACAAAACTGGAGCTACTCCTTACTGGATAGTCCAAATAAGACAACCCCACGGTTATGGCCAACAACCGCCTACACAGCCAAATAAAGGGACCTCTAGACAGGGGAAAATCTTATCATACTTGGATGTTACCCACTTAGCCTTGCGTGCACCTTTCCTGTTTTAGCCATACCCAATTGATGAGGCTTGATGCTACGATTATCTTTTTAGAACATTTATCTTAGAATGCTCATCGTCCTCCTTTGACGATGGTCTTATAGCATTCATCCATAAAAATTCGTTTCAGGTTCGAACAAAACCAAAGGCACTATCTCTGTTACACTCATTTTGGAATCACCCTCAGAGTTAACGACAAATAGCCCTTGCACTCTGAAACTTCATCTCGATCTTCACTTGAGATTTCACGACCTATCGTTTAACTTGGATCGATGTGGTTTTCGAATAACAAATTTTGATATCAAATACCGGTCTTATCGAAATCCAAACGTTTCTTTTAAGGCCAAGTTGTTTAAGTAAACAATTTAATTCAATTCAGAACTTGTATTTACACAACATTCAACACAGATAAATAACTCCCATTTATCATAGCTACATCCAAAAGTATTGCATATCACAGAACATCACAGATTAACATACTATAAATATCAATCAATCCAAACATTTCATATAATCAGTCATCCATAAGTAAAACTTATTAATACATAAATATAATTAATTTATTTAACTCAAAATAAATTAATTACTTATGAATTAATTACCTAACGTGTTCAAGTAATCATTAATTAATTACAAGCCATTTTAATTAATTATTGAATTAATTAATCGTTCTTTAATTACTTTTATAAATCAATTAATCTTTAATTATTGATTAATTATCCTTTAATTATTAATTAATTAATCCTTTAATTATTAATTAATTAATCCTTAATTACTAATTAATTGATCCTCAATTACTAATTAATTAATCCTTAACTACTAATTAATTAATTCTTAATTACTAATTAATAAATCTAATTTATCTTTAATTACTTAAATAATTTAATTAATCCTTAATTTCTAATTAATTAATTAGTTAATCTTTAATTACACAAGATCCTAATTAATTTTAAGATAAACCATTTATCTTTATTAATTACTTAATCATTATTAAAATCTTATTTAATAAATCTTGGAATTAATTATCATTAACATATAAATTAAAAACATTTTATCCCTTTTAATTTAACTACTTAATTACACATTTAATTTAAGTTTAAAATAAATTTAAGAATTGACTTAATAAATTTAAGTAAAATAAATCATACAATTTTACTTAAATCGACTATTTAAAAACATTTAATGTATAAAGAAATTGATTTAAGAAATAGTTTAAACTTGATTTATTTTAAATTTTAAAAGCTTACTTATTTAATACTTTAAACTGTTATAAATATTTACTCGAGATCAACTCGGTACTCACCCGAGTCCAGACCCGAGAACTTACCTCTTTTTCTTTAAAAACTTAGTTTAGTTTTAAAATTTTAAAACTGTTAACATGTAAAACACTCACACATCTACCCGACACCATACTTGAGCCACAACACTGCTACCCCGAGATCCCACTCGAGACACAACCTTCTTCCCCAAACAACTAATACACAGAACCTCGTGCACGTGCACCGATGAACGAAGCGACTCTGACCACCGATACTACCTCTAGCACATCGTCGACCATCTCCACCTTCGAATCCAAACACCTGATCTTCAACATAAATACTAAATCAAAATCGAGCAAACTTGGACTAACTGGAACAGAAACCATCAACCAAGAACCACCTCGACCTGACGCCTCCGACCAATAGGACCTCCGAAACTTCGTCCATAGCTTCGCCGACTAACCTCGCACTTATTCCCTCACCTCCGATGAACTCCGGTGCTCCGATGACGATGCAGCAGCCTAATTTGCAACCTCGGCCAAAACCCGAGCTTAAAACTTACTTCGTCGATACATCGCTGCTACAGTGGTCTATAGAACCACCTACCATTTTTCCTGAGATCGCCCTACCTCCCCGCTACCTCTAGTAGTGATCCCGACCACTCAGAACCCTTCGATCACCAGAAAATACCCAAAATCCAAACTCCGTTCAACCCACGAATTCTCACTCAAAACAACATTAAAAATATAGAGTTAACCTTCAAAATTCATGATTTTCGAAGATGCTTTAATTATATAGGTGAATCAAAGAATCATGATGTTCGAATTTAACATGTTTTCAGAGTTCCACTGTATTTCTTGATTTTCCATAAAAATTCAAATTCATTATACTTAAAAATAATTTTGAAATTAAGATCTTGTTAATCTAAATACTTTTTGTTTAAACACCATCAGAAGTAATAGATTTGAGGAAGAGGTGATGGAATTTATACTTTGTTTTAACCTATAAATTCAAACAGAGACTCATATATTGTATACACTGATATGCACACTCAAACAAATTCATATTTACATACATGCAAGCATAATTTGCATTCATGCAACCAACTATCAAAACATTATTTCATTTATCCATCACATGTAACAACTTAAAACAGATTTAAGCTTTGTTTACTCACCAGATTTAATGTTGAACAGAGAGCTTTATACTTGATAAAAACTGGAAAATGCTTGATCTTTTGAAACTTTGTAAACTGGAAACTCAATTGAGTTGAAATATTGCTTTAAACTTAGATGAATTTATGCTTTGATCTAGTTGAATCTGCTACAGGTTTGAGACTTGAAAGAGTTGTTGTTTGATGATTTTTTTTCTGGCTTGTTTACAAGTTTTGGAAAAAACTTGAAAATAAAGATAGGAAAGAAAATGAAAGGTGTAAAGAAGAAATGATATATATATATATATATATATAACCTGATTTTAATTTTCCTTTTAAAATAGAAAGAAAATAAATAAGGTGACACTTGTTTAAATTACATGCTATTAATCTTACACTTTTAATTTTGCATGTGTTAATTATTTTTAGTATGTTTTTATAAAACTTTATATTTTATTTTCTATTTAGTTTAATATATTTCCTTATTTATATTTACAAAATCTTTTAAAGAAAATGATATAAAACTAATTATATACTAATAAAAATCATATATATATATATATATATATATAAAATTTTAAATCCAATTTATTTTTAAGATATTTATCTTTTGATTTTCAAGTTCAAATTCCAATTCTATTTAAAATCTACATATATATATACATTTAAACAAACACATATTTAATTTTTTGAAAAAAGAATAATTTTGCACATTCTAAATAGTTTGTAAAAGAAATTTATCACATATTTATTTGCCTAAAATTTTGGGATATCACATTCTTTCCCCCTTAATAGACCTCAAAATTTAAAAGCTAAAGATAATCCAAAAGCTTTTATTTCAAACAATCCAAGCATATATATTAGCCATACACTAACAATCAAAGCAAACAATTCATTCAATCAACACTCCTAACTATCCTGACACAAATCCGTATAGGCTTTCCTACAACTATCTAGAGTTTCCCAGGTACAATCTCTAGGATCCTCACTCCACTAAACCTTGACCAGCTTCACCACTTTGTTTCTGAGCTACTTCTCATCTTGATCAACTATCTGGACTAGATGCCTGACCAAAGTTAAGTCCAGTTCGATCTCTAAATCTTCTTGCACTGCCAGTTCCACAACTAGAGATGGGTCATGCACGTACTTCATCAGATGAGATAGATGAAAAACATTGTGAATTCCAGCCATTCGAACTGGCAATTCAATCCTGTAGGCCAAACACCAATTCTCTCGAGCACCCGGAAGTCCAATATATCTCGGGGCAAGCTTTCCTGTCTTTTCAAATCTGATTGCTCCTTTTATCGTGGAAACCTTGAAAAAACCAAATCTTTGACTACGAAATCCAATTGCCTTCATCTCTTGTCTGCATAACTCTTCTGACGATCTTGGACTGATTTCATTCTCTTCTTGATCAGCTCCACCTTTGTAGATGCCTCTCGAAATAAGACAATCTCCCGATTCTACCCAACAGGACGGTGATCTACAAGGTCTGTCGTACAAAGCTTCATACGGTACCATCTTAATACACGTCTGGTAACTATTATTGTACTAGAATTCCACTAAATGCAGATGGTTCTCCCAAGATCTACCGAAATCCAGAACCACAAGCCCTCAACATATCCTCTAGAATACGATTCAGCCTTTCCGTTTGTCCGTCGGTATGGGGATGATAGGCTATACTCAAACCCAATCTTGTACCCGAAGCTATCTGCAGAGCCTTCCAAAATTTTATTGTAAAGATTGGGTCACGGTCACTTACTATGCTGACGGGGACTCCGTGTAACCTGACGATCTCCTTCAAGAAAATCTCCGCTAAAGACGCCGCAGTTCTGATTGCCTTAACTGGAATAAAGTGGGCGCTCTTGGTCAGCCGGTCTACGATTACCCATATTCCTTTATTTCCTTTTCTAGTCCTTGGCAACCCATCGACGAAATCCATCGATATCATTTCCCACTTCCACTTTGGGACTTCCAGAGGATGCAACAATCCTACGGTCTTCTGTTGATCACCCTTCACTTGTTGACAGATCGCACATCCATTGACGAAGATAGCAACATCCTTCTTTATGCCCGGCCACCAGAAAAATCTCCTCACATCTTTGAGATTCCCGGATGGATACTCAACCTTGATTTGTGGCCTTTCCGAAAAACTTCCTGCCTCAATCCATCCACATCTGACACACACAAACATCCGTTGATCCTCAAAGCTCCTTGACCGTCTATCTTGAAATCCGAATTTCGACCTTCCTTGGCTCCAAGAATCAGTTCCTCAAAAGTTTTATCCTTCATCTGACTGCTTATGCTCCTTTCCTGTAGAGATGGAACAACTTCCAAAATATCCAAAACTGCATTCCTACTCAGAGCATCCACCATTACATTCGCTTTCCCTCGAATATAGAGAAATCCAGATCATATGATGCCAAAAATTCTACCCACCTCTACTGCCTCAAATTCAGATCCTTCTGGGAGAAAAGGTATTTTAAAGGTTTATGATTAGTGAAAAGCTCGAACTTCTCTCCCAACAGATAGTGCCACCAAATCTTCAGAGCAAAGACGATGGCCAACAAATCCAGATCATGCGTAGCATAATTCTTCTCATGTGGATTCAACTTCCTGCTCGCATATGCAATCACTTTCTCATTCTACATCAGCACTGCACCTAGCCCTACTCCACAAGCATCTGTGTAGACTTCGAACTTACTCTTGCCATCAGGAATAGCTAGAGCAGGTACACTAGTCAGCCTTGCCTTCAAATCCAAGAATGCCTCTGCACACTTGGGGCTACATTTAAACTTTGCTCCTTTCCTAGTCAACTTGGTCAAATGCGAAGAAATCTTAGAGTATTCCCTGATAAATTTCCTGCAGTACCCTGCCAAACCAAGAAAACCACAGACTTCCATAGGAGTCTACAGTTGCTTCCACTCTTGAATAGCTACTACCTTGGCCGGATCTACAGAAATACCCTCACTAGATACAATATTCCCCAGAAATCTAACATCCAACTTCCAGAAATGGCACTTCGAAAACTTAGCCTTCAGGACATGCCTCCTCAAGTCTCCTACACTATCTCCAAATGTTGCTTATGCTCCTTTTCAGACTTGGAGTAGACGAGAATGTCGTCGATGAACACAAGCATGAACTTGTTCAGTACATCCTGGAAAACTCAGTTCATCAGATCCATAAAATAGGCTGGAGCATTGGTTAGCCCAAAAGGCATAACCAGCCACTCATAAAAACAATTGGTTCCTCTGAATGCAGTCAAGGGTACACTGTCCTCAGCTACCCTTAGCTGGTGAAAAACCGAAGCTAAATCCAACTGAGAGAAAATAGAAGCTTCGTGGAGTTGATCAAAAAAATCGTCTATACGAGGCAAGGAATAATTGTTCCTAATAGTTACCTTATTCAACTCCCGATAATCCACACAAAATCTCAATGACCCATCTGACATGGTCACAAAGACTACAGTAGAACCCCAACTAGAATAACTAGGCCAGATAAACCTCTCTTTAAGAAATCTTGGGTCTGCTTCACCGACTCTTCTCTCTCTCAACGCCATCCTCCTAATGGGTTGAACAATAGGTATTGCTCCTGGAACCAAGTCGATCCGAAACTCTATCTCCCGATGTGGGGGAAAACCTTTAACTTCTTCGAAGACATCTGGAAAATCTCTGACCACTTTGATGGACTCTACGCCTTCTCGAGATGCCTTGATTCCGTGCAAAAGGCTACTCAAGTGAACTCCAGAATTATTGCAAGTCACTTTTACAATTCTTCCCAACTCAATTTCCAAAGCCACAGTTATCTCTTCACAAATCAAAACAGCCTTATGCTTGTCCAACCAATCCATTCCCAAAATAAGGTCAAACCCTTTGAAATCAAATACAAATGGGTCGCAAGAGAAACCATGGGACAGATAAGAAATTCTTAGGCCTCTATAGATCTTATCTAACTTGGTCACTCCCCTATAGGATTAGATACAAAAATAGGACGGTCCACAATACTAGGGGTAAGATGAAACTTCTCTACCGTATCCAATGAAATAAAACTAAGGGAAGCATCGAAATCAAACAAAATTCTAAAAAAATGCCATCTAAATGCAAAGTGCCTTTCAGAATGCCTTTTCCTTTCCAATACGAAGAAGTTGATGGTCCTTCTTGAATAGAAAACGCCTTGGTTGGCTGAGCTCTCTGAAGTAGCGGGCAAGCCTTCACCATGTGCCCTGGCTATTGACAGTTGAAACACAATGACTTCTGAACCATTGTAGAACCGGGTCCACTCTGACGCTGCTGCTGAGTTCTTCCTTCGGGACATTGCTTATCTAAATGACCTTCTTGCTGATATACATAAAACCTACGAGGTCCGTTATTGCCTCCATGTTTCCCTTTGCCTTGCTTCTTCCAATTTGTTTTGAATTTCCTTTTGTTCAGATTGGAAGAAGTTCCACTCAATGCTGCTACAGATGCTAAGGGTTTCTTATTCATAAGCTCTTCATACCTCAATGCCATGTCAATCAATTCCACGGATGATCCCTTAAGATATGCCATCATCTTCTCATGGAACTCAGGCCTCATACCAAGTACAAACATATCATTCTTCTTGTGGGGTGTGTTAATCAAACTAGGTCCGTAGCAGGATAATTCATTGAACATAGTCTCATATTCGAATACCGACATACTTTCTTGCTTCAGATCTAGAAAATCTCTATACAGACGAGTCCTCCCAGCTGTCGGCATAAACTGTTCCTCAAACGGTTCCTTAAACTTGTTCCAAGAAATATCATCCTCTTAAATATTTATGGTAACTGCATCCTACCACGCAGCTGCTCCTTCTTGAAGTTTCCATGATGCCATCACTCTCTTTTGCTTATTTGACAGATCCAAGCTCTTAAAAATTCGCTCACATGAGCGTAACCAAGCCTGAACTTCAATGATGGACTCTGATCCTTTAAAAGGCCTTCCTCCCAGATTGGTGAAATCTTTTCACAAAGCAGCAAAACTTACTCGAGGCAGTATTGGATTTATAGCCCTGCTAGCAGTCAAACCTCTTCCATTAGTGGTCGTCGTGCTGCTAACAACTCTGCCTCTCCTTCCTTTAGAACTCATGTTGGCAACCTAGACAGGTAACCCAATAATTAGATAGGTATATAGATATATAAAAATTAAAAGTACGTGCTCTCAAGATTGATATTACTCCAAAGCCTAGGTATTATCTCAACCTAATGCTCTGATACCAACTATGACGATACGCCTTTCATTCCATAGAAAGACGTATCATCATTAAGAAAGAAATAGGTAGAAAAGATAATAGATAGAAAGAAAAAAACAACAATATCAAAATCTCATAGCGAAAACGGAAAAAATATATTATATCACAAAGATATTACATAGTTATTACACATCAAAGTCACATAATTACAACATCATAGTAGACAGTCGTGAAGACCTGTCTATCCATTACATTCAAAATACAAAATGATACTAACACAGTGGATATAGTTATATATAGATACGCTAAGACTCTTGCTCCAAGCTTTTCCAAAATTCGTCAAGCAAATTTGATCACTTGGCTACTCATAAAAATTTGAGTATCCAATAGTTTAAGTAAAATAGAATAAACTTCGTGTCGGACATGGGTCTGGTGTGAGTAAACGGTTAAGTTGTTTAACTTGAAAAAAACCTTTGAAATAAAAGGTATCTCATAAGACTCTCCGCAAATAAACACAGACAAGTTTTTCCCTTATGATAACCAAAACATTTGATAGGAAATCTGGTTATATTATACTAGTGTCTAGGGTTTTCAATATAAAGTAGGAAATAGCTGGAATGCTTACATCTCACGTTCCAACATAGTTGGGCATAATCAAAACCGTACGGGCATTTATTGGAGATTGAATTCCATATAATGGCAGGGCTACTGGGGTACCGCCCGTCACAGTAGGTGGTCTAGATCACTGTACCGAGGATCCACCCTGATCCACTACAACATAAAACCGGAGCTACCCCTTATTGGATAGTCCAAATAAGACAACCCTGCGGTTTTGGCCAACAACCGCTGAATAAAGGGACCTCTAGACAGGGGAAAATCTTATCCTACTTGGGTGCTACCCACTTAGCCTTGCGTGCACCTCCCCTGTTTTAGGCATTCTCGGTTGATGAGGCTTGAGGCTACGATTGCCTTTTTAGAACACTTATCTTAGAATGCTCATCGTCCTCCATTGACGATGGTTTGATAGCATTCATCCATAAAGTTCGTTTCGGGTTCAAACAAAACCAAAGGCACTATCTCCGTTACACTCGTTTTCGAATCACCCTTAGAGTTAACGACAAATAGCCCTTGCACTCTTAAACTTCATCTCGATCTTCACTTGAGATTTCATGACCTATCGTTTAACTTGGATTGATATGGTTTTCGGATAACAAATTTTGATATCCGATCCTGATCTCATCGAAATCCAAACGTTTCTTTTAAGGCCAAGTCGTTTAAGTACACAATTTAATTCAATTCAAAACTTGTATTTACACAGCATTCAACACAGATAAATAACTCCCATTTATCACAGTTATATCCAAAGTATTACACATCACAGAACATCACAGATTAATATACTATAAATATTAATCAATTCAAACATTTTATATAATCAATCATCCATAAACAAGACTTATTAATCCATAACAATAATTAATTTAATTAAATCAAAATAAATTAATTACTTACGAATTAATTACATTAATTAATCATTAATTAATTACAAACCATTTTAATTAATTAATTATTCTTTAATTACTTTTATAAATCAATTAATTAATCTTTAATTATTGATTAATTAATCCTTTAATTATTAATTAATTAATCCTTAATTACAAATTAATTAATCCTTAATTACTAATTAATTAATCCTTAATTACTAATTAATTAATTATTAATTACTAATTAATAAATCTAATTTCTCTTTAATTACTTCATTAATTTAATTAATCCTTAATTTCTAATTAATTAATTAGTTAATCTTTAATTACCCAAGATCCTAATTAATTTTAAGATAAACCATTTATCTTTATTAATTACTTAATCATTATTAAAATATTATTTAATACATCTTGGAATTAATTATCATTAACATATAAATTAAAAACATTTTACCCCTTCTAATTTAACTACTTGATTACACATTTAATTTAAGTTTAATATAAACTTAAGAATTAACTTAATAAATTTAAGTTAAATAAATCATACAACTTTTCTCAAACCAAATATTTGAAAACATTTATTATATAAAGAATTTGATTTAATAAATAGTTTAAACTTGATTTATTTCGAGTTTTAAAAACTTACTTGTCTAAAACTTTAAATTGTTATAAATATTTACTCGAGTTCAACTCGGTACTCACCCAAGTCTAGACCAGAGAACTTCCCTCTTTTTCTTTAAAAACTTAATTTAGTTTTAAATTTAAAAACCGTTAACATATAAAACACTCGCACATCTACCCGACACCGTGCTCGAGCCACAACATTGCTACCCCGTGATCCCACTCGAGACAAAACCTTCTTCCCCAAACCATTGATTGACAGAACCTCGTGCACATGCACCAATGAACGAAGCGACTCTGACCACCGATGCTACCTCCAGTTCATCGTCGACCATCTCCACCTTCAATTCCGACCACCTGATCTTCAACATAAACACTAAATCGAAATTGAGCAAACTTGGACTAACTGGAGCAGAAACCATCGACCAATAACCACCTCGAACTGACGCCTCCGATCACCAGGACCTTCGAAACTTTGCCATAGTTCGCCGACTAACCTCACACCTATTCCTCCACCTTCGATGAACTCCGGTGCTCCGGTGATGATGCAGCAGCCTAATTTCCAACCTCGACCAAAACTCGAGCATAAACCCTACTTCGTCGATGCACCGCCGCCACAGTGGTCTATAGAACCACCTGCCATTTTTCTCGAGATCGCCTACCTCCCCGTTACCTCCAACAGTGATCCCGACCACTCGGAACCCTCCGATCACCAGAAAATGCCCAAAACCCAAACTCCGTTCTACCCATGAATTCTCACTCAAGACAACATTAAAATTCTTGATTTAACCTTTAAAATTCATGATTTTCGAAGATGATTTAGATTACATAGGTGAATCAAAGAATCATGATTTTCGAATTTAACACGTTTTCAGAGTTCCACTATATTTCTTGGTTTTCCAAAAAAATTCAAACTTATTACACTTCAAAATATTTTTGAAATTAAGATCATGTTAATCTAAATACTTTTAGTTTAAACCTCATCAGAAATAAGATAAGAGATGATGGAATTTATACTTTGTTTTAACCTGTAAATTCAAACAGAGACTCATACATGTATACACGGATATGAACACTCAAACAACTTCATATTTACATACGTGCAAGCGTAATTTACATTCATGCAACCAACTATCACAGCATTATTTCATATATCCATCATATGTAACAAGTTAAAACAGATTTAAGCTTTGTTTACTCACCAGATTTGATGTTGAACACAGAGCTTTATACTTGATAAAAACTGGAAAATGCTTGATCTTTTGAAATTTTGTAAAATGGAAACTTAATTGAGTTGAAATCTTGCTTTAAACTAAGACGAATTTATGCTTTGATCTAGTTGAATCAGTCACAGGTTTGAGGCTTAAAAGAGTTGTTGTTTGATGATTTTTTTCTAGTTTGTTTATAGGTTTTGGAAAAAAAATTGAAAATGAAGATAGGAAAGAAAATGAAGGTGTAAAGAAGAGAAGAGATATATATATAACCTGATTTCAATTTTTCTTTTAAAATGGAAAGAAAATAAATGAGGTGACACTTGTTTAAATTGCATGCTATTAATCTTACACTTGTTATTTTGCATATGTCAATTTTTTTTTTTTTTTTTTTAAAACTTTATATTTTATTTTCTATTTAGTTTAATATATTTCCTTATTTATGTTTATAAAATCTTTTAAAGAAAATGATATAAACATAATTATATACTAATAAAAATCATATGTATTATTTTTAAATCCAATTTATTTTTAAGATATTTATTTTTTGAATTTCAAATTCAAATTCAAATTCTATTTAAAATCTACATATATAGACATATACATTTAAAAAAACATATTTAATTTGTTTGAAAAGAGAATAATCTTGCATATTCTAAATAATTTGTAAAATAAAATTATCACATATTTATTTGCCTAAAATTTCAGGATATCACACCTATCCTCCCCATCACTTTCCTTTTGATCTTTTCGTCTTAGATTTTATTAGATTCGAAATTTACTTGGTATGGATTGGTTAACGAAAAATGAAGCCATTCTTGATTGTTTGAGAAGAACAGTTGCAGTGAAAACAAAGTTAGTGAAACTCATAGAAATATCTTATGAAGATCCTAGTCCAAGAAGGGATAATTTTCTTTATGCTTTAGATACATCCCAGACAGGATTAGAAACAATACCCATTGTTAAAGAATTTACAGATGTCTTTAAGGAATTAAAAAGTTTGCCCACACATCGAGAGATCGATTTCATATAGATTTAGTTATTGGTGCGATGCCAATCAAACAATAAGATAGAAGAATGGCTCCGAAAGAAAGGGATGAATTGAATAACAAAACCCAAGAGCTATTAAAGAAAGGATAGATAAGTCTCTGCCGTTCAAGTTGGGGATCAGTAGTAGTTTTTGTTGCTAAGTCAGATGGATCATTGAGATTGTGTGTAGACTATCGAGATCTAAATCAATAAACCATTAAGAACAAGTATTCTTTACCCTAAATAGGTGACTTATTCGACCAATTACACGGAGCTCGAACTTTTCTAAAATGGACCTAGCTTCAGGATTCCATCAATTAAGGATCGCTGATGATTGTATCCATCTACCTGCATTCAAAGGTCCGAACACTTTCTATAAGTGGTTGGTTATGCCTTTTGGGCTAACTAATGCATCCGCTTATTTTGTTGACCTTATGAATAGAGTGTTTAAAGATGTGCTAAGCAATCCTAGTACGGAAAAAAGACATAGCATGGACCAAGAGAGATCTAGTGCATTGAAGGGGATAAGTTTTTGGCAAACAACTTTATTTGAGAAGCTTATTATCCAAATGGATAGATAATTCCATCTGCATTAGGAAGTGTTATGGGCGTTATAGCTCGAGAACTTAAGCAATGAAAGTTAGGCTAGGATCAAGGCAGATGTAATACGAGAGCAACAAAGGATATGACTCGTATGCACAAACTTAATGGGAGAGGCAAACAACCCTGGAAGCTAAGTAGGTGGAAAGATTGGGAGGAACAAGATGAACCCACACTAGTTAACTCGATCCAGTAGTTTAGCTTTGCCATGCTTGGTTCAGTGATAATTTACTTAGGTTTGGCCCGGTGGTGGAGCTATTGAACAAGAATTCATGTTTGTAGTTACACTACCGAACATGAATTTCTTTTCGGTCGAAGGAACAGTAGATAGAATTCTTTGTCCAATAGAGAAGCTAGTGGATATGAATTGTTATCCGGTGTACATAGCGTAGCCGAACCCAAAAGCACAACCTAGCCCAAAACTACCACTGAACCTCCTTTCTACACCGAGTGAAGCACCATTGAGCCACCCCTATGAACATTGAACCGTACCAAATATGTAAGGAAATTCTAGATCGTATCTTCTATATATAGAAAAAACGGAATCGAGCCTGTTTTATAAGGAAATTTCTTGATTTATTAGGCTGACCACTCTACCTCTTCACTCCTATAAATATCCAAGCTTCCACCAACCATGGAGACAACTTTTAGGGAGCCACGATGCAATATCGAATGGAAACTATCGAACCTAGTCTGAAGTTGTGTATTTGACTATATAATATGGTATTTTGTATCCTAATCTTTGTCAAAGCTGAGATATAAGAAATGAAATATAAATAAATAATGGATGTAGGCACGTTCTGGCCAAACCATTGTAAATCTATGTGTACTTTGCATTACTAGCATTTTCTACCTTTTTACCACTATCAATCGATTGTAGCTGTTTGTCCACTTTTCATGCAAATATTTTTGGAACTTTCACTGGGAACTTGAGTCTAAAGATGCCTTCAAAATCCAAATGCAAGGCTAGTGCTACCAGTAGGAATGCTAACCAAACAACTAACAATCAAGACCACCATTCATCCAACACCCCAAAACCAGACATTGTCCCTACAGGCGATTTGGATAGAGTTGTTGCAAAACTCGATACATCGTTCACTGCCCAACAACAAGCTCTTGTGGACAGATCATGACACATTTAGGGTAGACACAACCTACCACACACAACATTGAAATGCGAGGATAATCTCGATCTAGGGTTTCTAGAAGGTGAAGGAGGTCATATTCTGGCAGTGGAACTGATTAGGAAAATTGAGGGGTAGGAAGAATGAACGTTGAGGAAACGGGCTGAGAAAGGATTCATCCCAAAGCCATGTTCGAGGAATTGTTTGATGCCGAACCGAACATAGGAGGTATTGAACCAAAGTCAGCAATGGCCAAACCCTTTTGACCCCAACGACACTTCCTTGCCTCAGTAGAAGTGGCAGCCGACAGAAGGCAAATTTATCACCATTAACAATCTCAAAGCCGTGACTAGGGGTAATATTGCAGGACAAGTCATACAAAAAAAGCAAAAGAAGTCTTTAATCTAGTGGAGAGGTCAACCCATCTTCACTCATTGGCTGAATCAAAGGATAGGATGTCATGTATTATAAGAGAATGCGTGCGTCGTGAATAAGTAGAATGATGGATTAGGGCAAGAGTTTGTAGGAATAATTTCATCCTAGAGAGGGGTGAATAGGGTGATATTATCAATTATAAAAAATTATTACGGAAGTATAAAATAATTTTAACATGGATATAGCAGAATAATAACATCACAGATAATATCAGAATAATAAATGCACAAATAAAATAACATAGATACACCCAGCTTTTGCAAACCCCTATCTATGTGCTGCCCCTAAGGTTTATCCTAGAAATTAAGTAGTCGGACGCTTACATACGTAAACTCACGACACCCGCTATCGACTAACCTAACTCTACGCTCAAAACCCTGCCATTACTCAGCCAATGAGCTGCGAATTCTCGAGCTAAACCACCGTAGTTCGTCCCCTAGTAACACAACTAGAATTAACAAAAGTTTAAAAGAGAAAATATAAATATAAAAATAATTTAAAATACAAACCCTAATTTAAAAAATTTAGGCCCAATTATAAAGTTAAAGAAGATGGCCCAAATTAAATAAGAGTATCCCTCTTTTGATTTTTATATTGTCGTCCCTCTTTCCTTTGCTTTTAAAAAATGGCTGCTTCCTTTGTTCCCGTTCATTCCTCTTTGAAAAATTAGGGTTCGACTTTTTTGAAGCCACCGACTATAGTTGATCGATTGAGAAAGTAATCTTGCTTTCCTTGCTTTGTCGATCGACCGTCTTGTTGATTTGCACGCGGCTGCTTCTCAATCGAGTTTGATTTCGATTGATATGTAATTTTATGCTCTTTGCTTTTCTAGTTAATTTCCTTGAACTCGATTGCTTTCGAAAGCCGATGATGATATGGGTTATATAGGGTTTGATTCCCTAAAATATCATTCGTATATAAAGTTTAAATTCTTCATGTGAATTCGCTCTGCCGTTCGATTTGTAATTTAGTGTTGGTGATGTTGTCTTACTAGTTCAATTCATATGTGTTATCTGATAGCTTGATTATCACGGCTTTGAATTTTACTCGTTCAATTCCTTGGCCACCACGATATTAAAAATTTTGATCACTTGGAAGTTATGATTTTTCTGACTTTGACGATTTGTAGGACTTTGACTTGATAAATTCTGATCGAATTCGGCCTTGACTTCGTGTGAAACCAATTCTTTGCATTGATCTGGTGGTCTGCACTTTTGTATTCACTAGCATAACTTAGGATTTTCTTTGGATTGCACTGTATATTCCAGTGTGCCTCTGATCACTGTCACTTCCTGGATGTTGTAATTTACTATATTTAGCTTTGCTACCTTCTTTCTTGTATCTGGTCTTGGCCACTTGATTCATGTGTACATATATGCATTGAGTTATGTGTTTACATCTGTTTGGATTAGCTTGTGTACTTGTTTGCACTGAGCTTGTTTGTTATTTGATTTTGAGGCCTTTACACATATTTAGTTGCATTCGTTAGTTTTTCGTGTCTTGGGATGTGGTTTGGAATTGAGCTCTGTATGGTCTGGTCTTAGTTTTTACATTGAGCTGTACTCGGTTTAACTTGAGTCATTTTGAACTCCCCTTGGTTCTGGTTACTTGTGCACTTCCTATATATGTGTACATGTGTGTTTGCATTAACTTCACTTGAGTTTGGTCTTTACTGCACCAATTTTGTACATGTTGAAAGTTTTGTGATTATTGATTCCAAAAACTGCATGCTTGAAGTCTTGACCGTGCAGATACAAACATGTATATACATACATATACATGTATGTATATATGTGTATAATTATTGTGCTTGGTCTATATGAGTCTGTTGGGTCCACTTGCATATTGAACTAAACCTTGCATTGCCGTATTTTGGTCATTACATTACTTTGACTCATACTTGCCTTTCACTCGAAAATTTAGTTGAGTTATCATGCCAGGTCTGGTTGTAGCTTTGCATTCGAAGTCTGTAGCTTCTAGTTTGCATATGACACTTCCCTGTCTTCACTTGTTCCATATGAATCTGGGATTGTGTGGCCTTCTTTAGGTGTTGTTCACCACTTTGGGTATTGATTCATTTGATTTGTGATGAACTTAAATGCTATCATTTGTATATCTCCATTTGAAGTTTATTGCATTACTTTGACTCATGCTTGAGCTTGTATACTTCACTTGCTCCTTTGGCTGTTTGTATGCATGCCTGAAGTCCTGATACATTTTAATCTTCATGTCTATTGATCATAGTCACTTGCTTTTGGGCAGTTTGCATATAGTCTTTGTTGAACATGATTGCATGTTTGGGTTGAGTTGCATCTTTGAATCTGGTCTTGGCCTTGGTTGACTGGTCAAGTATTTTTCCAGTGTACACATTCATCTGGATTTGTTTTTGTACTACACCTGAGTTGAATCTAGCTTATAACTCGGGTTCGACCTTATGCTCATGTCGTGACTTTATTTGTATTGCACTTGAGTTGTACCCGGCTTTTGATTGGGTTTAACCTTGTTCTCACATCTCCCTGTAGTTTTATCAAGTGTATATCGGTGTGCATGGCCTCGTGGTATGTACAGTGATACACTGTGCATGTCACAAGTTGTTCGTGTATGATGAATTCAAAATTAAATGATGACGAACAATCCAAATAACCAAGGAAAATAATATTTTCAAAAATAAATTTTATTTTACACTACATAAATATTTCTTTTTCTATTTTACCGCGTCAGTGTTTATTTTACAGATCGCTGAGATGTTGGATTCAATCTGGAATAGAGTTGTAGAATAATTATGAGCAAATGAGTGATATGTAGTGAGGTGCCAATGTAAATTGAAAACTGTGATGCAATCAAATTTGTATTGTAATCGAAATTGTGTATATATAGTAAGAGCACAACTTTGTACTATTCAAAATTGTAATAAAATATTTGTTTGAATAAAATATCCATTTGAATTAAATTCTGTGTCATTTATTTTATTCAGCAAATATTTATTTAATTATGTGAAAAATAAAATAGTACATTAACAAATACATTTAAATGAATATGTATATATGTTTATTATCATCAAACAAAAATCATATACTAGCATATTCAACAATCTCCCCCTTTTGATGATAACAACCATATATTTAAGATTTTGAATTTATTAAATGTATTTGGTTATTCAATTTGCTCTCCCTATTTGAATGCTTCCTCTCTAGAATAAAGCTCCCCCTTCATATATGCATGAGAATAAATGCAAATGAACATAGATGCAAATAGAAAAAATATTTGACCATTATTTGCCAAAATCTTGATCTTTTTCTCCCCCTTTTGTTATCAGCAAAAGAATAATAGTGTCAGAAAAATAAGAGATAAAGTGATAGACATTAATACAATATTAATACTCAACTGGGTGTAAAGATTAAATTTCAATAAAAATCAAAATATTCTGTTAAGCGCATATTCCACTTTAGAATGATAGGGATGATGTAAAACCATATAGCTATGTATATTTATGGTATATTTATATCAGGAATTTGAATATCTACTAACCATGCATAACCGTTAGGACTTTTAAATGAGATCATTTGTATTTCAAATTTTTTAAAAGAAAAATAAACGAATTCAAGTATCTTCCAACCACGCATAACCATGAGGACTTTTAATGGGATTAGAATCAACTTGTTTATTTAATCAATTAATTTTGATATGCGTTCCATACATGCATAACCATGAGTATTTTTAAATGAGTATGGAAGCACATAATCAAAAATTCCAAGTAATTCAATCATGCACAACCATGAGAACTTTTAAATGAGAGTGAATACTTTGGATACTTTTATTGCTAAAAATATAATAAAATGAAAAACAAATGATTTTCCGTTTAAAATACCACATATTGACATACTATATTGGATTCTGATGAATGATGGTTGATAGAAATAAAAAAGGGAATGGAATTTTTACCAACAATTTTTTTATAGCTCTTGTTTAAATTTCTAAAGAAATTTACTAAGTATACTGTCTCAAGTTGTAATATATGATCAATATTAACACTCATCATTTTTTCAATCACTATTTATCGTTTCAAAAATTAGTAGGGAGTCAGATTGGTTAATGTAGTCATTTAAGATCAAATCCAAAAATAATTATAAAATCATATTTTTCAAAATGACTAATCTGAAACAAGGTCAACAAAAATGATTTTCCTAAAGGGGTTTTATAAAAGGAAAATTGTCTGATAATTGAAAATGATTTGAAATGAAAAATATGCAAAAAAATGCGATGCAACTAATGAATATCTCAACATAAATCACGTTCCATTAGTAATTTTTCTACCAACTATATTACCAGTGTAATCTACATCTGAATTTTTCAAGACTCAAGATTATCATTAATTGAATGTTATAGACCAGATTATGAAGTTGCAACAAATTTCTTAAAATCATTTTTAACGGCTTTTGGATGAATTTCTTTTGACTTTTAATTGAGACCGTGAAAACAAATAAATAGTGGACATAGTGTCAGATTCAAAAACAATATATCCACATGTATCATGAATAATCATCAATCAATAAAACACCATTATTAGTCTAAACAAATCTATATGAACTAGTTCAGAGATTACATAAGCACTTATAGTGTTCTCGGCATAAAAATATAATTGGCCAACAATTTTGAAAAAGTCAAAATCAACATTCATTATCGCATGACTGGCTGATTTAATTCAGATTATGGTGCATATTATCACATTTAATATATCGTTCAAGATATATGTACCTTTACCTATTTTATCTTTACCGATAATATTTCGATGTTGCCCATAATGATTCTGCCATCTTTATACCAGGCTATGGAACTTTGATTTATCGCCCATTGTGTGTCTGGAACAGCCAGAATCCAGATAACACTATTGTTGTTTCTTAGCCTGCCACCACACTTACATGAGAAAATCTTTTTATGACCCATTTGTTTTTATAGGTCCATGGTTGTTAGTGGAAAATGATTTTGAAAAATAAGTTTGTGGAGACCCAAAACTATTTATATATGTTCCTTTCGACACCCAGATTTGTTTGACTTTGAGGGATTTTGTATTTATGCCATTTGGAACCCAAATTGCTATGGTTTTCATGTACTTGGGTCTATACCAACAAATATTGTTATTATGTCCAGTTTCTCCACATATCGTGCACTTTGAATTGACTTAATTAATTTCATTTTAACATGTTCAGAGTGAGTATCCCAAGTCCTTGTCTATCAATATTAACAGTTTTTTTTCCTAATAGCATATTTCACGATCTTTCACTTTTTGAAAATTTTCCTAAAGTTGTATACAGTTCGTGGACTTGTGTTTTGAGAGATTCGTTTTCATTCAATAATTGAGTGCATTTTTTAATAGAATTTTCTCTCCTAGTATTTTCACTTTCTTTTAAAATCAGAATTTCATTTTCAATTGATTTATTTTTTATTTCTGATTTTTTTAATCTCTTCTTCAAATGATGGTCACTTATCACACTTAGGCCTCTTGCTTTGATAGTTTTTAACCAATTGATTAAGGTATTTATTTAAATCTATCAAAGTATCTCTTTGTGATTCAATTTTAGCGTATTTCTCCCTAAGTCGTTCGAAACAGCCATTTACTTCATGAAAATATATAAGCAATTCTAAATGAGTAAGTTTTGATACCTTGCGTGGCTCGTCATCATCACTGTCAGTATCACCTTGAAGGAACAGATCTGCTTTTTCACTCTCACGGCCAGTGCTTTTATCATCTTCATCAGTTTCATCCCAAGTGGCTGCAAAACTTCTCCTTTTTGATTTCTTTTCTTGGCTGAATCGATTTTGTAGGCAATTGGGCTTGATATAATCGGGTTTGTTGCACTTGTGACATATGATTTCTTGCTCTTCTGAGTTATCTCGTGCTTTGACTATTCTGCTTTTTAATTTTTGATTTAGAGATGGATTTTCGTATTTGTGATTCCACCTTTTGAATTTCTTTATTAATAGTGCCAGCTTAGCTGCTCCATCATCATCGCTTTCTGTTTTCCTTTGAGAGCTATCGATTGCTTTCGAGTATCACCTCCTTTACCTCTTCCTTGAATTTCATTTCTAGCTCATAAGTGGTGAGATTTCCGATGAGTTCTTCAACTTTGATTTATTTTAAATTTTTGACTCTAGAATGGCTGTAACTTTCACTTCAAAGCTTCATGGAAGGATTTGAGGATTTTTCCGATTATTTCCAACTCCGTGTATGATTTTCCGAGAGCTTTTGATTTGCATATAATATTGGAAAGTCGTCCGTACATCTCTTTGAAATTCTCTTCCTTGGCCATTGTGAAATTCTTGTATTCGCTACTCAGCATGGCAGGGCGAGATTCTTTGACTTGAGATGTTCCTTCATGAGTCACTTCTAGTGTGTGCTAGATTTTCCGTGCAGTTAGACAATGTGAGACACGATTAAATTCAGTTTGATCCAATGAACAAATAATAGAATTCATAGCTTTAGCATTAGCATTCTGTAGTCTATTTGCAAGATCTGTCCATTGATCTATCGGTTTATCTATTTTCTGATTATTTACAACTATAATTGGTGCTCTATAACCTATCTCAACAATATCCCACGCATAAAGGCTTTTTAGAAAAAATTTCGTTCTGTTTTTCCAGTAAGCATATTCATCATTGAACATTAGTGGTCTAACTATGAATTGACCCTCAGCAAAAGCATTATTAAATAAAGGCATTTTAAAAATTCAAAATTTAAAAAAAAATTGGTTTTTGAAAGTTCAAAATTTTGAAACAACATTGACTCTATTCCTAGCTCTGGTACCACTTGTAGGATCGATTTCACCTTACATGGGGGGTGAATTTGGTGATACTATCAATTATAAAAATTTATTGCGTAAGTATAAAATAATTTTAACACAGATATAGCAGAATAATTGCAGCACAAATAATAGTAGAATAATAGATGCAGAAATAGAACAACACAGATTGCCCAGCTTTGGCAAAACCCTGCCTACGTGCTATCCCTAATGTTTTTACTAGAAATTAAGTAGTCAGAAGCTTACACACGTAAACCCACGACTCCCACTATCGACTAACCTAACTCTACGCTCAAAACCCTGCCACAACTCAACCACCGTAGTTCGTCCCCTAGTCACATGACTAGAATTTACAAAAGTTTAAAAGAGAAAATACAAATTTAAAAACAATTTAAAAGACGAAATCCTAATTAAAAAAAATTAAAGCCTAATTATAAAGTTAAAGAAGATGGCCCAAATTAAATAAGAGTATCCCTCTTTTGATTTTTATATTGTCGGCACTCTTTCCTTTGTTTTTAAAAAATGGCTGCTTCCTTTGTTCTCGTTCGTTCTTCTCTGAGAAATTAGGGTTGAATTTTGTTGAAGCCGCCGACTGTAGTTGATCGATTGAATAAGTAATCTTGCTTCCCTTGCATAGTCGATCGATCGTCTTGTTGATTTGCACGCGGCTGCTTCTCAATCGAGTTCGATTTTGATTGATATGTAATTTTATGCTCTTTGCTTTTCTGGTTAATTTCCTTGAACTCGATTTCTTTCAAAAGCCGATGATGATATGGGTTATATAGGGTACAATTCCCTGAAATATTGTTCATATATAATGTTTGAATTCTTCTTGTGAATTTGCTCTACCATTCGATTTGTAATTGAGTGTTAGTGATGTTGTCTGACTAATTCAATTCACACGTGTTATCTGATAGCTTGATTATCATGGCTTTGAATTTTACTTGTTCGATTCCTTGGCCAATACAGTATTAAAAATTGTGATCATCTGGAAGTTATGATTTTTCTGACTTTCACGATTTTCAAGACTTTGACTTGATAAATTCAAATTGAATTCGTCCTTGACTTTGTTTGAAACTGCGACTTATTCTTTGCATTGATTTGGTGGTCTGCACTTTTGTATTCACTAGCATAACTTAGCATTTTCTTCAGGTTGCACTGTATTTCCACTGTGGCTCTGATCACTGTCACTGCCCAGATGTTGTAATTTACTATATTGAACTTTGCTGCCTTCTTTCTTGTATCTAGTCTCGGCCATTTGATTCATGTGTACATATTTTCTAACATATACATATATGCATTGAGTTATGTGTCTACATGCCGTCTAGATTAGCTTGTGTACTTGTTTGCACTGATTTGTTTATTATTTGATGTTGAGGCCTACCTATGTATTCAGTTGCATTCGTTAGTTCCTAGTATTTTGGGATGTGATTTGGACTTGAGCTCTGTACGGTCTGGACTTGTATTTTTTTACATTAAGCTGTATTCGGTTTAACTTGAGTCTATTTGAACTCCCTTTGGTTCTGGTTACTTTTGCACTTCCTATATATGTGTACATGTGTGTTTGCATTGACTTCACTTGAGTTTGGTCTTTACTGCACCGATTTTGTACATGTTGAAAGTTCTTTGATTATTGATTTGAAAACTACATGCTTGAAGTCTTGATTGTGTAGATACAAACATGTATATGCATACATATACATGTATGTATAAATGTGTATAATTATTGTGCCTGGTTTATGTGAGTCTGTTAGGTCCACTTGCATATTGAACTAAACCCTGTATTGTTGTATTTTGGTCATTACATTGCTTTATTTTGGTCTTTACATTGCTTTGCCTCATACTTGCCTTTCACTCGACAATTTGGTTGAGTTATCATGCCAGGTCTGGTTGTAGCTTTGCACTTAAAGTATGTAGCTTCTGGTTTGCATATGACACTTCCATGTCTTTACTTGTTCCACATGAGTCTGGGATTGTGTGGCCTTCTTTAGGTGCTATTCATCACTTTTGGTATTGATTCATTTGATTCTGTGACGAACTTAAATGTTGTCATTTTGTATATCTCCATTTGAAGTTTATTACATTGCTTTGACTCATGCTTGAGCTTGTATACTTCACTTGCTCCTATAGCTGTTTGTATGCATACCTGAAGTCCTGATACATTTTAGTCTTCATGTCTATTGATCATAGTCACTTGCTTCTGGGCAGTTTGCATACAGTCTTTGTTGTACATGATTGCATATTTGGGTTGAGTTGCATCTTTGAATCTGGTCTTAGCCTTGGTTGATTAGTCAAGTATTTTTCAAGTGTACACATTCATTTGGACTTGTTTCTCGTATTACACCTGAGTTGAATCCACCTTATAGCTCGAGATTGACCTTGTGCTCGTGTCGTTACTTTATTTGTATTGCACTTGAGTTGAACCTGGATTTTGATTGGGTTTGACCTTGTGCTCACTTGTCCCCGTAATTTTATCAAGCGTATATCGGTGTGCATGGCCTTATGGTATGTATAGTGATACGCTGTGCATGTCACAAGTTGTTCATATATGATGAATTCAAAACTAAATGGTGACTAACAACCCAAATAGTTGAGGCAAATAATATTTTGAAAAATACATTTTATTTTACACTGCACAAACATTTCTTTTCTATTTTACTACATCTATGTTTATTTTACAGATCGCTCAGATGCTGGATTCAATCTGGAATAGAGTTGCAGAACAATTATGAGTGAACAAGTGATATGTAGTGAGGTGCAAATGTAAATTGAAAATTATGATGTAATCAAATTTGTATTGTAATCGAAATTGTGTATATATAATGAGAGCACAACTTTGTACTATTCAAAATTGTGATAAAATATTTGTTTAAAAAAATATCTATTTGAATTTAAATTCCATATCATTTATTTTATTCAGCAAATATTTATTTAATCATGTGAAAAATAAAATAGTACATTAACAAATTCATTTAAATGAATATGTATATATGTTTATTATCATCAAACAAAAATCATATACTAGCATATTCAACAAAGTTGCTAGACCATTCTCTGTGGAGATAAAGACCGCTCGGAACCCTGTGGGTTTTCGAATGCCCATCATTGATCCTTATCAAGGTATGATTGATCGAACAGTACAGTTGCAATGGTATGCACAACATAGTTAATCATCAAAGCAATGAAGGAAATCTTATGCAAGTGTTTTCCTTTATTCGTAGAAGACTTAACAACAATGTGGTTTAGCCACTTTCCTCAAGGCTTAATCCATTTATGGGCAATGTTAAAAGAAAAGTTCATCATCCAATTTTGAGTACAAGTGGAACAACCAAATGATACATATTCACTATCGGACGTGGAATCGTGAGAAGTTGAAACACTATAGCAGTATTTAATTCAATTCAACATCGCAATGGAAAGCATCTAGAATATGATGTACGACTGACTCTTATGGCAATGTGTGGGGGCATGCACCCTGTAACGAAGATGAGCTGGAGGTTAACTATGGGGAAATTGATCGCTTTGCAGGATTTTTTCTATGAGGCAACAAAGTATATGCAATTGGAGGAAGCTACAACCGGATGATAGACTGGAGCAATTGTCAAGTCATCAAGGATGTCTAATAGTGTGAAAACTATGGTTAAAGGCAGTAACGGTAGTTTTTTCGAGAAGAAGAAGAGTAATAATTAAAATGGTTCCGGTAGAAAGAAAGTGGAGCGATAAAGATTCAGACCTGGACCAAAGTTCGATGCTTACACAGACCTAAATGATACCATGGAAAAATTCTACCTCGCAACACAAGTAGAACTTAAATACAATAGGCCTCATCTAAGAAAGGGGACTAAAGCAGACATAAACACGAGAAAATATTATATATTTCACAAATCTCATGATCATGATACTAATGAATGCCAACATTTGTGAGACATTATAGAGGAATACATCAGAAAAAAGAAGTTGGAATAGCACATTAGGAATCCTAATGCTCCACTCATTTTAATGTGGTAGGCTCCAAAGTAATCCCCATTAGGGAATAGAGTGTAAGGAACCAGTGCTAACCATGAGAAGAATGAGAGATTAGCAATTAATACCATAACAAGAGGACCTCATGTAGTTGATAAAAGTTTGGTTGAGATGGAAAGATATATACGAAAATTCTCTAAAGAATGTTGAAGCTTTTGTATACACCATTGTAGAGGACCATATGGCTAAGGCCCTTCGTTGGGAGTAGGATAAGATAATATTCAGTGACAGTGATTTGCAGGATAAGCAATATCCGTATACGAACCCCAAGGTAATTTTGGCAATGCTCGGCCTCGTAGAATTGCGTCAGATTTTTGTAGACAATGGGAGTTCGGTAAACATCCTATTCAAGATTCATTTGGTAGAATAGGATTGTCCATGAAGGATGTCACACCATGCAATCAAAAACTATGTGGCTTTACAAGAGAAGGATAAATGCCCTTAGGAAGGCTAGATTTGCTTGGTGAGCTAGGAACTCGTCCTTGATCAACCATACAAAAACATACTTTCAATTTCATAAACGGATTCTCTACATACGATAACTTCTTGGGGCGACTAGCCTTATCATATGTCCATGCAGTGGTAGCCTAATGGCGTTTGACCATGAAATTTCTTATGGCTCATGGAGTGGGGGCAGTAGAGGGAAGCTAGGATGATGTCAGAGTGTGTTATGTCATGGGGATTCGACAAAATAAATGATTGGAAAAAGGGAAGGGCATAGAGGTTGCACTCTGTGCCAAAAATGCGATTACATAACAATTAAAGAAGGTTCATTCACTCAGGTTTACAAGTGATCCTTACAATGAACTTGGCCTAAGAGATGAAGGAGATGGAGGCCACAGTAGAGCCTGAAAAGGTGGTAGAATTTGTGGAGGTAGATAGAAACAACATAGAAAACTTATGAAGATTAGATCCAGGCTGGGGCGGGATCTAATGATACAGTTGATAGGATTCCTACGAGATAACCAGGAATTGTTTGCTTGGTCCATGCAAACATGTGTGGAATCTCCCTCTCAATTGCATGTCAGGCCTTGAAATATTGATCCAAGGAAACCTTTCGTGAAACAAAAGAAAAGAAGCATGGGCCCCATGCAGTTGGAAACCCATAGTGAAGAGATGGAAACTTTATTAACAAATGAGTTCATTAGGGAGTCTAGTTTCCCAAAATTGATAGCAGACCCTGTTCTGGTGAGGAAACTGAATGTGAAATGGAGGACGTGTGTTGATTTTTCCAACCTAAATGATGCATATCCTAAGGATTGTTTCCTACTCCCGAGAATCGACTAGCTAGTAGATGGAACCGCATTATATGAGCTTTTATCTTTTATGGATGCATACTTGGGGTACAATCAAATCACTGTGCACATTCCGCACTAAGAGCACACTAGTTTTATTATCGACTTAAGACTCTACTATTACAAAGTGATGCTATTAAAGCTCAAAAATGTGGGAGCCACATATCAACGATCAGTCAATAAAATGTTTGCTAGTTAAATTGGAAGGACTATAGAGGTATATGTCGACGACATGTTGGTGAAATCAAAGGGGGCAGACGACCTCATTTCTCACCTATATGAGATGTGTTTAATTTTATGAGAGTTTAGGATGAAGCTTAATCCGCTAAAATGTTCTTTTGGGTTTTCATTTGAAAAGTTCTGGGATTTGTTGTACACGTCATGGGAATCGATGCTAACATTAAACAAGTTCAAGCTTTAATAGACATCAAGATTCCCAAAACATGAAAGGAGATTCGTACCTGAATAACAAAGTGGAAGCATTGAGCAGGTTCATACCTAAAGCTACCAATTAGTTTGTTCCATTTTTTGAAGCAGTGAAGAAGGAGAAAGGTAATTTTCCTAGGTGGATGAATGCTTGGTTGCATTTCTAAACCTATTGCGGCACTTGTAGAAGCCACCAGTTGTTTCTATGCTCGTGGAAGGGATATATATATATATATATTTATATATATATATATATGTATGTATGTATGTATATATGTATGTACTTAGCAGTGTCACGTCTTGAGTACAACATTGGTTTACAAAGAAGATTGGGTGCATTGACCAGTGTATTATGTGAGTAAAAGCTTCATCATTAAATATCCTAATTAGTTGGTGTACTGTCTGCTAATAGCATCCTGAAAGCTAAGGAACAATTTCTAGTCCTATCCCATTCAAGTTTTGATAAACAACCATTGAGGCGGATCTTACATCGACTTGACATATCAAAAATCTGACAAAGTGGAGCATTGAGCTGGGCCAATACAAGATAACTTATCATCCTCGAATGGAAATCAAAGGACATGCCCCAACGTACTTTATTGCCAAGTATAATATCAGAGACAATGAAGTTGAATATCAGGAGGAAGAAGCTATTAAATGGAGGACGTGGATGGAGCTTCGAACGAGCATGACTGTAGAGAAGGAGTAGTATTGTAAACACCCGAGGAGAGGAAGCTGACCTACACAGTGCGGCTGTGGTTTAAGGCAACAAAAAATGAGGCCGAATATGTGGTGCTAATGGTGGGATTGGAGATAGCTGAATAATTGGTAATAGGGTCACTGTGCATGCACAACGACTCTTAGTTGGTCAAGAATCAGGTGATGAGGCAGTTCTAGGCTAAAAAGGAACGTTTGTGTCCTATTTAGGAAAGGTAAGGAACTTACTTAACAAGATGGCATGATTTATGTGATCAGGTACATTCTACGGGAAGAAAATTAGGATGCGGATGAGTGTGCGAAATTGGCAAGCTCATGAAACAAGCCTTTCTTAGAGTTGGTATTGATGGTGATCGTACTCGGCCCTAGTTTGAGGAGGTGAACGTAATTGCAATTGTTAATGGGGAGGAAACCTAAATAATGCTAATTATAAGGTATTCAAGTGAGGGGGTCTTACTAGAAAATAGAAAAAAAGCTAAGAAGATCTTGCGAAAGGCACCTCGCTTCATTAATCAAGATGGTTTGTTGTATTGAAGGGGATTTTCTAACCGTTATTAAGGTGAATAGTCAAAAGGGAAGCCTATGAGGTGCTAGAAGATACTCATCATGGTAGCTGCAAAGATCACATTAAGGGGAAACATTAGCAAAAAAGGTGTTGTGGTATGGGCACTTTTGGGCAATGCTAAATCATGATGCAATGGAATATGCGAGGAGTGTGATAATGACAATGGTTTGCGAAGACCCTAAGGTTTCCCTTGACCGAGATGCCACATGTGGTTAGCCCCTGGCCTTTTGCAATCTGGGGAATAAATTCGATCGAAGAACTTTCCATGGCCATGGGTGGAACTAAGTATGGTATAGTGGTTGTCAAATACTTTACTAAGTGGGTTGAAACCTAACCGCTTAGTACGGTGTCGTCGGCCAAGTTTATAAATTTTTTGGTCAAGAATGTAATATGCAGGTATGGAATATCCTTTCAGATTATCTTGGACAATGGATTGCGGTTCAATAGCAAGGATTTTACCGATTTTTTGTTGACAGCATGGAATAAAGAAGAGATTTTTTTAGTAGCATACCCGTAGGCTAATAGACAGGTGGAAGCAGTCAACAAGGTTCTGGAGACCCTCATAATGAAGCAACTTGAAAAGCAAAAAAGAGAACGAGTGGACGAGCTTCCTCTGGCACTATGGGCTTACCATACTTCTTTCAAGATGGTAATAGGATACCCCCTTTTCTTTCGCTTATGGGTCAGAGGTGATGTTGCCTATAGAGGCCTTAGTGCCATCACTTAGGAAAAGTCATTATGACCAAAAGGAGAACTGAGATTTGGTAAATATGTCACTGGATTTAATTGATAAAAAGCATGATGAAGCTGCTTTAAAAGATGAGGTGCATAAGCAAAAGAAAACCAAGCAGTACAACTCTAAGTACAAACACTGCCTTCTCAAGGAGGGGAACTTAGTGCTAAAGCAAATATTCCCTAGACCAGTGGCACTTGACCCGATCTAGGAAGGACTGCATGTCATCCACAAGGATCTGGGAAGTAAAGCTTTCATCCTCAGCATGGTAGATGGGATTGTGTTTAGAAAAGCTTGGAATGCACAAAATCTTCGCCATTATTTTACTTAATTTCCATTATCTCTCTAATTACTGTTATTGTGTAATGAAGAAAACTATGAAATGATTATTACTAAAATATGTGTCCCTTAAAGTCTTGTTATGCTAGGTACCTCTTGATCATATGCAAATTATTGTGAATGCCTAAGCTAAGGAGTGGTCCTTAGCTTCGGTTGACATAATATCCAATTACAATTAATGGGTATGAAGTTAAACAACCCAAGCATGCCGAATCCACGTCTACACTAATTGAGCATCGTAAAAGCTTCATGAGGTGAACTCACTACTCATGGAAAAATGGTATCACAGTAACATAGAATGTGTCCCTCAAACTCTAGTCGGTAATTGTGAATCGAACTTAATCGCGATCATGAAATGACCACCGACTGGGTAGTTTACCATTGACAATAGACCCCAATATCTAGCTGGAAATGATGAACTAGACTTACCAGCGATCAAGACATGACCGTTGACTGGGTAATTCATTATTGACGATCGACCCCAAAACTTGGCTGACAGTGGCGAACCGAACTTACCTGTGATCAGGACATGATTTTCAATAGGGTAGTTCACCACTGAAAATTGGCCCCAAAACTATGGCCGATAATGGCGGAATGGACTTACCCATGGTTAGGACATGATCGATGACCGGGTAGTTCGCCATTAATGATTGGCCCAAAACTCTGGTCGGCAGTGGCAAACCGAAGCTACATGCTGTCAGGACATGACCACCGATTGGATGGTTCAACATTGATGATCGACCTTGAACTTTGCCAAACAATGATTAACCAGGCTTGTCCATGGTCAGGACATGAAGCTAGACCATTGATGCTAAGATGATCTTGCATAGAGTACTCATAGAATGCGCATATGAGAGCATGTAAATGAAAATAATGCAAGTACAGCTAGAAAGCAAGTTATAAAAATAGTTACATCAAAACACCATCAAATAACCAAATTCTACAGTGCAGACTTATAACTATCAGGAATAATGTACAAACCCTTGCAATAGTTAGCCAAATTTGGTTAATATAGTGGGAATATTTGATACAATAAGAATAAAGAACATATTATCCCCAAATAGAAAATATAAACTAAAAAAATATCTTGGACTTGGAGCATGGCTCTTCTTGGATTGCATGGATCTAACAAGCTCTTCCTCCTTATCTTCCTTTTGCTTGGGTGTAGTGACCTCATTAAGCTCGGTCCATTTCTTCTTCATAAGCTTCAGCTCCTCCATTGCCTCCAACTTAAACTTGGCTCTTTCCCTTAGGAACTTAGCTATGACATTCCTCCTAAGAATCTCTTCCATATCGAAGTCCTCGGGCAACTTATTGAAGCCAGTAATCTCAACGGCAGTATCCACCTTGAGGGCCCCAATCATCTAGTCATGACTCTCCTCGGTTGAGAAGTTTGAAGAACTCGGAGGCACAGGCCCTGATAGTGTGGCTTTAGAAGGATCCACAACTCTAGAGGATATGTCATGGTTGTGTCACCTAATTGGAAATCAGCGGGACTATTAAGTACGACCTTACCTAAGCAGTCTCGAATGTATTATGCAGTGGCCCATGGGCTATATAAAAGAATCCTACCTCCTTTAAAAGAAGATGGAGCATCATCCCGGTGTTGAACATCATCTTAAGGCGGGGCGATAACTTGAGGCTAGCTTTGAGCTAGCATATATGACGAAATGTGATAAATGGTTACAGGAATATCATGCAATGGGGCGTAAATAATCGGTTTTGAGGTCTGACCTCCGGTAGTTGCCTCTAAAGCCGAGCTTCCATTCTTCTTCACCTCCTCTTGCTCCTCCTGGGCTTTTTCATCAATTACCACCTTTATATAGCCCAAGTGTACCACCTTTATATTGCCTAATTGTACCGCTCCCTTATCCTTTGTTGAGAAACAAGCTTCGATGGCCTCAAGGGTGCACACCCTACCTGCCGGCCGCCTTAGCTTCTTTGGTTAGCCATTTATGGACATAGGCCATGACTTTCTAATAATCATCCATCCATGTTGGGCTCCCCTCGATGAACATTCCGAAGTAAATCTCATCCAGAAGCTCTTTAACTTGGTCTAACTAGTTATTCATCCCATTATATCCACCCACAACTTCTCAACCATCTTGGTCTCAACCTTCTTCTCGACAGTCACAACTTCAAGTCTAGCCTTAAGAGAGGCCCTCTCCATCCTCTAATCCTCATCCATTTTCTTTAATTATAAAAATCCATGTTCTACTCTGCTAGCTGCCACCTGAATCACGTTTAGTTTTTTGGCGCATTTGGCCTTGACATTCTTATAATCTTCAAACAATCTTCCAGCCTTGGGATTGTAATCTTCTTTTGTAGCCGTAAGGGCATGAATGTGCTCCTTCTTTAGTAGTGTTAATTCCTCCGAATGAGCACTCGTAATCTTTTCAATCTCCTTGCCTAGGACCTCTCTAATACGTCCAATGCCATCTAGTGCTCTCTGTCCTTCTCTTGCAGCTACTTCCTTAGCTCAAAAATCTTTCAGTTTTGGTCGAAATTTTCTTACCAATCTCCTCGTCGGCCTTAATTACTTTGGAGTGGAACTCGAATAATGCCTTTATGCATCTCAACTCATTCCTAATAAGGTCGATTACACCAGGAAAATAAAGTGTAGGGGCATCAACTAATAAGTTGGCAATGGGATCCCTCGATGGATATGGTTGTTGGAACTCATCGTAATTGGGGTCACTGGGATTAGTGATAATGGTAGTCCCTTCCATTTCCTTCCTCTTCTCCTTATCCTTGGGAGAAACTATAATCTCTCCCCTTCTGCCCATCTTCTTCTTCTACTTGAAAGCTTCTGCGCCCGAGAAAAGGAAATGTGAAGCCTTGGGAGATTTAGAGGGACGGATAGGTGTCCAGGATCTCGACTTACTACTAGGAGAACATGACCTCTTTTGAGAACCATCATAAGGGTCCTGACCGCCATTGTCTCCACCTAGGTGGTAGGACTGTCTCCCCTGCCTTAAGCTCTATGGTCGGCAGCCCATTATTCTTGCTTGGGCTGAATAATGAGGCAGCCTTCTTAACGTCAATCGGAGGGACATCCGGCTTTAACTGCATGAATATGGATTATATCTTGTCTCTATTTGAGCTTATACTCTCTATAAAAATACAAGATATATGGGGATAGAACCATGAAATAGCTAAGAAGTCCATCAATGCAGCATCGAAAAAGTATGTGTGTGTGTGTTGGAAGAGTGCATGGCTTCTAAATGAACCCTTTGGGTCTTCATGTGTCTCCAACTTCCACTAATTTTCTACTATTGAGATGGAGTCTCCATAGTCAATCCCTAACTCGGGATCCTATAGATAGTTAGAGATCATGATGTCCCATGGAATAAATTCCTTTCATTCCTCAGAATTGAAATTTTTGTTCAGAGCCACTTAATGTTGAGGTTGGACAAGATACCAAGGTCGATATGCCCAAAAGAGTGAGCTTCGCTCTGATTTGAGGTGGTGGCATCACTATCATGGGAATGAGGGCTCGCCTCCTCAATTTTTTTAGTATGAACATATCATCATCACATCTTGTTATGGACATTAGCTGACCACTCACTTGGAGCTCGATCTTGAAGGAATCCAGCTGCACTACTAGATCAACTTCATACAGGACCGATGTCAAATTAGCACGGAAATAAAGGGCTGAGAAGATGGTTGCTTGCTTATCTCACCTACTTTAGAGGTTTTCCTATCCCTTATTTGCAGGCTTGTGCATAGAGGGAGCTCTATCTTTTCCAATCAAATGCCCATTAGCTAGCAGCTCGAATTGTCTCATATTGCCATGCGTCACGAGATGAGGAACCTCCCTTAGTTCTGCTGGAATTTTGTTCAAGTTCCTTAGCATCTCCTTCAAATCCTTACACGACATGGCTCTCAACCAAACCCAAGGAAGTTACCAGAAGAGGGAAGAGGGTCAATTAGGATAATAAAGCATTTTTAAGTAAGAATGAATATGAAAAAGCAGTTAAGGTGGCTTACATTTTGAGTGCTATTGATGGAAGCATGGGGAAGTGTCCTAGATAAAGTACCATTTCTTGAACATATTGTACTTTGAGTACAAGTCCTCCACTCTTTAAACTTACTCCCCACATCGAGACAACTAAAATGGGAACCTTCCATCTTACTTTTGATCACATATAGGAATCTAATCTACCAATGAATGGGGGAATATGAAACTCCTCCATGAAGTTAGCATAGAGCCTAGTAAATATAGCACACCCATTAGGATGCAACTAAAAAGGAGTGATCTTCAAATACACTAGGGTTTAATCTATTTTAATTGGTTTAGGGTTCTCGAAATCTAATTTGAATTATATAAACCCTAAATTGGAATATGCAAACTAGGTTAGAATTAAACCACAATAAACTGATAACTTGAAACTGATATTTACATCTCTATTATAGTTGGATTTGAAAATCCTAAATTAGCAAACCCCAAGTCAAATTACAAATTGATACTTAAACTGATCATCTAATAATTAGGATTCATTAAATACTGTTAACGACTGGAATTAAACTATAGAATGATCGACATTAAAAATATGTAGAAACCCCAGATTTTGTTTGCGAATGGTCTACCCTAGACCCTCAATGGTCGATCGGTCACAGTCGACTGTTCACAACGAAAACTGTAGAGTTGAACCTTGGCATAATTCCCAAGTTTATTAATAAAAAATATATAAAAACATCAACTATTAGTGGCCTATTTAAGTGCAATTAGATGTATGTTCGGACTTGTAGGGAAATTAGTTTCTTAGGTGCTGACACTAGGTCGTTGTAGTGTTGGGTAAATATTGTTCACCCAATTTAGGATTGAATAATCGGCCGGAGGTGTTGTATTTTCATAAACGAAACTCATAAGAGGTTCCATGATGGGCATGTAGCATTGACAAAGATGCCTGATCGAGTGGGTCTGGCATAACGGGAGGTCATAGTATGCATAATTTCTGACACACGTGATACGATTAAAAAGGAGGACCTGGAGCATGCAATAAGAGGCCAACACTACAATCGAGAGGTGGAAGTGAATGTAGATGATGAGACATATCGATGAGTCGACATCTCAGGTTCTTCCTATCTAGGCATAGTAAGGGGAAATCGATACTCCATAGCCAAGTGGTGATGATGGGTAGTGTGAATTTTACAGTAGCCTGATGGCGGTGTTTTCCATAGTTAATAGCCAAGAGGGCAGCGTGTTACGTATTAAGTAGCTCTAGGAGCGGTGGACGATCGTTTGATATAAGATTCGATCATTAGTTTGATCCATTGTAATAGCCTATTCAAATTGTAGTGTAGGAATGTGTTTGCCAAGAACCCTTAGCTAACAAACCTTAGAAATTCACGACACTTGTGTTACACCTTATATCATTTAGAGCATTATTAAAGTAACTGCATATGAGCATCACATATTAAGCTTGTACTTATTCATTAGACTTTCGTCTGACCCATTCTCTTTCCATCTATTTACCCACCATAGGTGGATAGAGTACTAGTTGACTTGCCCATTCTTGGTACTTGGAGAGTCAAGCTTATCTTTGCAGACTGCTTTTTACGATAATTTCTCTTCATGTATTTATCTATCGTATTAGTATAGTTTATCTCTTTTATCAGATTTGGAGTGATATTTTCTATGTACTCTATTCGTCGACGAAAATTCTATCGGTTTAGAAAACCGTCGAACGAATTTAGAAATAAAAATAACCGCAAGCGCACGGTGTACGAATGTAGTACAGGGCGAATACGAGTCCATCCACAGGGAATTGTTGATTTAAATTTCCCACTCAATCAAATTATACCAAAGTCGAGAGTGTGTTTAAGCTAGAAAATGAGAAAATGAACTAACTAACAAAAAGAAAAGAAATGCAAATATGAGAGTTAAATGACAATTTAGAGAATAAATCCACTCTCTAGATCAGGTAGTTCAACACATGAAATCATGATCTCTCTTTTATGGTCATTAGTATTTTAATTGATGTGTTTATCATAAGTATGACATATTCGAGCTATTAATTAGCCAACATAAGTCATCAAACTATAACACACCCCTTAAAACACTTACTAACTTTCATAAAACTTGACAAAGAAAATGAAAATGAAATCTATTTTAAGTATGGCCTATTAACTATTGATTAGAAACATAGACCATCAAATTTTAATTTCAAATCACTTTCTTATGCCATAATCATATATCGATGAAGAGACATTTGTGTTAGTGATTGTTTAAGCATAGCCTAGTTTGTGTCAACAATATAGACTATCAAATTCAAAGCAAAAACAACAAATAAAACCACTTCTATCATCATCATTAAGCACAAAAAGAGAGCATGAATTAACAAAATGTTGAAGCTACATTAATTAGAGAGCTTCATTACCCCCTAAATTGAAGGGGTTTAGCTTCTCATATTTTTCATTTTATTGACAAATGTACCTAACAACATGAAAGCAAAATGAAGAGGAAAAAGAGAGAAAAATGAAAAGATAAGCTAATTGACTTGCATAAAAGAAAAGAGATCTACACTACAACATAAAAAAGAGGCATGTAAAAGGAAAGAGCATGTATTAATAACATAAAAAAAAGGAAAATTACATGAAAATAAAAATGGCTAAGTAGCCATGAAAAGAGAAAGAGAGCTTTCTTTTATTTGATCTAAACTAATGAAGAGGAAGAGGAAGAGAGGAGGCCTAAGAGAGACTAAGAAAGAGATTAAGAGAGAACTACATGAAACATAAGGGGTATTTATACAAGTTAGAAACCCTAATGCATATTTTTGGGGAGTACCCAAAATGCCCTTGGAGGAAGTGTGGTGGCCAAGTTATCATTAGCATGTCATAATCTCCATTTAAGTGTACATGAAGCCATTAATTCCATAAGCATGTGCATTGGCCTTTAATTTGTACATTAAGGTGGTTGGTAGGTGGGGTCCTCCATGTTCTTCACTTTGAATTATTTACAACTTCATTCTTTTGTTTCTTCTTTGTGCATGCATATTCCTTCATGAAACCACTCCTATTTGAGACCATTTTCCTACAAAAATATATATAAATTTCCAATCAATTTTTCTCAAAGAAATATATGCACTTAAATGACCGTATTGCTCCTATATGAAGATGAATATGTGAAAATTTGGAATTAATATGAATTTTGGTTAAAACAAGTTAAAATACACAATATGATCATTTATTTAATTTAAATAGAATAAATATGGTGGTAAAAATATGCACATTTACGTGCACATCAAATACCCCCACACTTATCTTTTTATTCGTCCTCGAATAAAATAAAACTAAGATAAATTCGTTTTCGTAGGGAGCACGATTGCATTGAGCATATGCAACAAGCCATTAAACCTCTGGGTGTCTCCAGTAGGACGAGTGTTGTCTCGTGAGGGTTTTCAGCGGATACTACCCACAAAATCCAAAATGCAGGATGAAAATATTTACAAAATGCAAAATTTATTTACAAAGAGATGAATGCAAATTTTTGAAAATATTTACAAATGAAGGATTTATTTTTAAATTGACACGAATAAGTAAAATATAAGTTTTGGTAATTATCTTGAAAATTTATGTCATTTACTCGTCAAAATTTCCAACAAAAATCAAGTTATCATAACAAATAGACAATAGTTTAATTTGTTGTTTCGGTTGATAACAAAGTGTAATTATAAAATGGATCCTTAGTTAATTATCAAAGTTTATCAAAGTGGTATTTTCATTTCTTTTCAATAACAAATCAAATCAAATAAGTAAAAATAGTGCTAGGATTTCAATTGCTTGCTCTCTCATTATTTGCAGGAAAAATTACACACCTAGCTCAGTTAAACTGAGGCCAGATATACCACCTATGCATTGCCTTTCGGGCTTATGTGAGGGGAGTACAGAGCATGGCGAGTGCACACACATTCATGCATACACTATCGACCGTAGGTGGTTTTTATTAAGTCTTTTTTTTACATGTGTTCCATACATCATAACCGTGAGGACTTTTAAATGAGTATGAAAGCACATAATCAAAAATTCCAAGTAATCACCCCTGCATAACCGTGAGGACTTTTAAATGAGAGTGAATACTTGGATGTTATTATTATTATTATTATTTAGAGGGAGTTTTGCAAAATCATCTTAGCACCATTTAACTTAGAAGACAAAAAATGTTATATCCTTTACTTTAAATCAACCACTTTTTAAAACAAAGATTTTCAACTAGGATGTACTTCATAATTAACACGTATGAATCTTCCTATATACAAGTTAAACCATTATTATTTGTAATCAAACTTCATTTTTATTTTTGTTAAGACCAATAAATTTTCAAAAATTTCAATTTAATAAACCAAAGCCATATATTTATCTTATAGTGTTTCTTTAAAAATAAATCAAAAGAAAATTTGGTTTTGGGATTTTTTTTTAATTTTTTTGTGATTTTAAAGAATAAATAAACCATGAAAAAAAATGAAGATGAGTCTCCCCCACACTTGATTTTGACCGTGCCCCCACAGTCAACCCAAATGGAAGGAGAAAAATAAAAACAAAAACATGACATTTATTTAAATGAAAATGAAAATGTTATTATTTACAAGAGATCGGAAAATATACAGTTAAAGAGTAAATGAAACGGTTTTCCAAAGACCGATTCATTTGTCTCGTCAAGTACACGAGACACAGCATAAGCACGAAAAACCAATTCGTAAAAGATTCCGAAGTTGATTGTCGATTTGGAAAAACGAATGTCGTTTTATTAAAAATTGAACGAGTTGTTTTGTATTCAATGATTTTTGGGGTTGATAAAACAATTGATTGAAATTCACATTTGTTTTCACCAAATTGAAATTCAAGTTTGTCACTGAAAACTTCTTCCTAATTATCGATTTCAAAGTTAAAATGATAATCGAAATCTTCCCCATCAGAATTTAATGACTCATTTTCGAAAAGGCCATAAAACTCGTGTTTGTTAAATTCATCTTCCTTTATTGGATTACCAACAACTTCATCACATATATCCATTTCAAAATCCAAAGTTGTTGTATTCAAATTTTCAGAAAAAGGAAGATCAAAATTTAAATCGAGTTTCTCACCCTCAAAAGAACTGAAATCCAACACAATTACCGTCTTTTCAACAACTTCGTTAAGATCATCATTTTCAATTTCAAAAGTTGTTGTTTGAAAATCATCGATTGTGGTAAAAGATGGATTATCACTTGACTCATCACATGTTGGAATTTGATTTTGTTTATCACGTTGTTTCATATATGTTTCAAATAACGAATTCGTGTGATCATCGTAAATTTCATTCGTTTGCTCAACAAAATCCAATTTATAGTTATTAACATGAGAATTTTTGATTTTGAGAACAAAAGATTTCACTCGTATCGTAGTCAAGATTATTCCCATTGCTAAATTCGTTTGAAAAGTGGATCATATTTTCGTTTTGATTTTGAAATTCATTTTGGAGTTCAAAATTGTATTGGCATGGGTTATACTCGAAATTGTTTGAATTTTGAAGTGAATCCAAATTTTGATTATTTTGAAAACTTTGATTCGAGTTATCGCACAAATATGAATTACACAACTTATTTATCATTTGATTTTGTTGTGTAGCGATTTCAAGTAAAGATGAAATGCTATTTTCAAGATTTGAAGGTTGGTCATCATTTTGAAAATTTTGTGGTTCAAAATTCGAATCATTTAAACAATAGTTGTTGTTAAAATATCCATACGAATTTGGAGTGAACTCATATGGATTATATTGATTTTCACAACTAAATTCAAGTGAGTAAGAGAAAGGAAACTCGGACATTTTCAAGATTTTTTGTTGTTGTTTTTTTTATAAAGAAAAATATTTACAAGTAGAATTTATGTGCACATCATACTCTGTAATGGACCACGTACTAATTTTCTGAGATAGCGATTTGGGTATTTTCTGAGATGGTATTTTTCTATGTTATATATTTTGTTTCTTCCGTTGTGAGTTTTGAAAATGTGTTATATCTTAGATTATATCTATATGTATTAATCTCTGTGATGTGAAATATTATAAACCCCGATGATCCTCATTTCTCAGCATGGCACGATTTTGAAAATCACACTAGGATTTGGATTGGCATGCCATGAGGTAGGGGTTGCCACACACCATACATCTATACGACATAGGATCATGAGAAGTAGAAGAGGAAGGAGCTCGATCTCCAATAGTTCTAGATGAATGAGTATTGCGACAACTTGACATGCATGCTGAATAGATGAATTGTCACACATACTATGACCAAATATTTTGTCACACATACTATGACTAAATATTTTTGTGTGTGTGCGCGAATATGTGAATATGGTAAAATGTTACGCATACATTAATGAAAAAGTGGTAGCAAGCAAGTGCACGCGAATATACGGATAATACCCTAACAAGCACCTCTACATCCTAACATAAAACTCCAAATACTTAAACATGTATTCGATGACCATCAAACAACACCCAACCGATTAAAGTCTAGAAACACTGGAGTTGATTAGTTAAAAAGTGTGTCATGTACAAAGTTTAATACATAACCGTTTATACCAAAATGTGGCACAAATACCAAAGAGAATAAAGTATTGAGTAAAATAAAGAAACATAAATGGAAATGAAGTAAAAGTGAGATACACAAAGTTTATAGTGGTTCAACCAACCGATGCCTACGTCCACTTAGTATTTCTATTGATTGTACTACTGTTTATAGCTAGTGTTCTTATGGATCGGTATGGATCCTCGAGGTTACAAAGGAGTTATGAAAAAACTTGTAAAGACGCCAAACGATGCATTAAAATGAGCCCTTGACCCTCTATTTGCAGCCGTAAGTCGCATGGAAAAACCTCCTTCATAATTTCCCCTATATTCTCCACATCCAAGAGTGATTTCACTTGAGAAAATGTGGCCATGTCTACAAATAGCTATGGATCCGTACCAATCCATAAGATCCATTCATGGATTGATTCTAATGCTTTTTGTGATGGTGACTTGTTGTTAGCTTTATGTTTTCCGTCTTGAAAGCTTTTCTAGAGACGTGTTTCTGGATTGGTAAGATGGATTGGAGGTGGAATAGGGTTACTAACTTCAAGTACTCGAGGAGATCGATAGAGAATTACATTGATTGGTTCTTTGAAGCTTCAAATAGCTTGCATACATCAATACTTGAGATTAGAGTAGTTTTGAGGCAGTATAGTGGTGATTTTATGGATCAGAGCAATTTATAGGGATGGATTGGCACCGATCCTCACTTTTCTTTGAGGATCTTTGAGATGGCGTATGCTTGCCTTATAATTTTGTTTGTGTTTGGTTTCTACGCTTGCTAGCTGTCTCTCTGAGCTCTCAGCCTCAATAACTTTTAAGTCCGACTAGTTAGATCCCTCCAAATACGTCCTAGTCAAAAGGCAAAATAACACTTGCCCTTAATGTACATCTTGTTTCAAACATAATGTGCGTTGAATTGAGACAAGCCAAGATTGCCATAGTGGACTCCAATCCATACTTCAAATAGTTACTATCCTTTCTTCGGGCTATTTAAGTGAAGTGTAGTGTCTCTAGCTATCCATCGCAACACTTGTTTAGGATTTGCCATTATAAAAAATGGAATGTGCATGTGCATTCTTGTGAAGCCCTAAGCATATATGCATGCATATATATATATATATATATATATATATATATATATATGCACATAACTTATGTTCACCGTTTAACTTTTTTTAAATACCCATGGATCGGTTTCAATCCATAGCCATGGATCAATACGAACTGATACTTAAGGATAGGCAAGGAACATGCCTACACTTTTGGGTTCGGGACTTTAAAGCTCTATCCACCCTCACTTCTCATTTATTGTACTTATGCTTCTACCTTTCAAATCGAACTCCAATAGCCATTAAAGCCTCTTAATTTCTAGATAACTTCCACGATGTTGCCACCTATGATTTCACCATTACCACTGTCGACTGCTTTGACCCATACCTTCAGCCATAGCTCCATCACTTTGACCTTGATTAATCTCCTAAGCCCAAACCAAAGTTTGATTCATCGCATTAATTTGGACCTCGATCACCAATAGGTGGGCGATAACGCTGCTGGCTATCTTGGACAAGCTTCATACCATTGGTTAGTCATGGAATTAGGGGATAAAAAAGGAAAGATGGTGAAAATTTGTCCTAGAGTATGGATCGATACCAATCCAACCCTTGGTAAATTTTCGGCCTTGAACTCGATTGGTGATGGTGCAATGCCAACTTAGACTCGGGTCTTGCCATGTGTTCTCTCCTGAGTTCCAAGATGTTTTCAATGTATGGTCAATGATGTGAAACCATTGAGATGGTTAGGGATGACGGTCAATTTGGATAAAATCCTTCTTTTCAAATGAACAGTTGCACAACAATGGAAACTGACACTACATGACACAACACAACACTACTCAACATTTGGTTTTCACTTTAGCATGGGGCATGACCTTTAATCTTTCTAATATCAATTATATATTGAGTTTTAATAGCTGTGGATCATAGATGTTCAACATGTCTCTCTGCCCTAACCGTAGGTCCATCAACTACCAACTATGCTGAGTCTGAAACTGAATCGAGTTCGACTGTAGCTCCTTCTGCTAGGCAAACTTTATAATAGTCCGCATCTCAGCTTGTAAATCAACAAGCTGAAAAACTTCCCTCGGAGATCCCTCTTGAGCCCATAAATGGCCCTGAAGTTGAAGCTGCTCTAGATACTCTCGAGGATGCCAAAATATTGAATGATCTTACAGATTCGATTGCTTTAAAAAATATAGAGATATCGTGTAACAACCCGATATTTTCAGCCATTCGCATCCGCACATGTCGGACTTGAATTGCTCGAAATACCGCATTGTAAATAAATTTGGAGCAAATGAAATACAATCACAGAATCACAGACATAGAACAAACAGAATACCTCGCAGCGGAATATAAAATACATAGTAGTTCATGAAGCTACTACGGCAGAGTCTCAAACCAAATACATAATACAGTCTGAAAACAACATAATAGAAATCCCAAATACATAGAAGTTCACTAATACAAGAGATAAAGTAGAATAGCTGAAAAAGAAAGTAGATATAAATGTAGATAAGCAGAAACTCCGGCAAAGACCAGCTCCAGAAAGAGAATCCAAAGCTGTGAATACTCAGGCTGACCCGAGCGTAAAGTAAAACACAAAACACTCGAGTCAGGACAATATATACTTATATAATGTAAACCAACTCAAGTGAACTATAGTAGAAATGCACAATAACTTAAAGGATGCTTGGGATCGCCCATCCTTTAAGAATCGGTTAAACTATAAATTAAATACACCCCGTGGTTAAAATTTCAAAATGGTATTTTATACTTCAAAATAAATTATCATTTCAAAATTCAATATCATTCAAAATCCATTTCATAATATCAAAATATAATATTTTCCAAACCACATTCATATTTATTTAATTTAAATACCACTACAAAACACATTTCAAAATAGTTTATATTTCGAAACAAATTACTTCCTTTTAAATCATTAAAATGAAGTTATTATATTTAATAATTATATTATTAAATTTCTAAAAATTTAAACTTTTCAAAGTTCATTCACTTAAGTTTGTCAAAACAGTGAAAATTCACCTTTCTTAGCATTTAGAAAATGCTACGGAAAGTTACATTCAAAACGATCCAATTTAACTAAAGACAGCATTTTAAAAATGCTGTTAATTAACTTCAAATATTCAATATAATTTCCCAAACAATTATATTTTTATTTAAATCATTTTTAACTTATAAAATCACATATTTTCACTTATAAAACAATTATTCAAATACCCTTATATTCATGATTTTATAAAGTTAAATTTCATTTCAAAAATCAATATTTAATAATAATTCACTTATTAAATTCCAACATTAAATTTTAAATTCATTAAATTAAATTTAACTTAACACTTAAGTTTAAAATTTTCAAATATAACTTAATTTCATTTTTATTTACTTAACTTAAAAAATTCACTTTTAAGCCAAATTCACAAATTTTCAATTTTAGTTATATTTCAAAATTTCAACTTAAATATTCATTCATTTCACATTTTCACTTTATTCAAAAATCATTAATATATTATAAAATCATTTTAAATTCATTTAACTCAAAATATCATAAATTTATTATATTTTCATATTTAATTTAAATTCCATTTATCACCAAATTATAATTTCCAAAATAACTTACATTTCAGATTTTCTAATTTTACCATTTATTTATTTCACTTATAAAATTTTGGAAAATCAATAATGCTTTACAAAAATCATTTTTAATCAAATTTAAATCAAAATATTATAATATTTAGATTTCTAAAATATTTTAAAATTTTAGAAAAACATATTTTAACAACGGGTCTGTATTTCATTTTCTAGCCTAGGTAAAGTGATACGGATAATATATCATTTCAACCCGTAATTTACAAAGAAAACCCGGATTTGATCATTTCAAACCCGCAATCCCAAGCAAAAGAAAATAATTGAATATCATTCAGGCCTATCATTTCAGCCCATAACGATTTTCTCCTATTCTAAAGTCCATTCGGGTATGTATCATTTCAACCCATAGTGATTCTAGTCTACAGGGAACTTGCAGTGTGATAAACTGATGAAAGTAACAAAATAGCATGAAATAATAGGAACATATGATATAACAGGTGTAAATATAGGTGTGAACATCATATGAACATAATATAGCAGTTATAACAGGATGATATGCAATTTACAGATTCAAAAGGGGTCAATTTACTATTTATATATGTACATATTGTCTGGTGAGAATAACTCACTGTTTTGAGCTGGAGACACAACGACGAATGCACGAACGAGATCCAAACAAGCACGATAACACGACATGAAGATGAGTGGAAGAGCCAAAGATTAATTCTCCTTTGATACATGAGACAAAACAAATAAATATAACATAAGTTTTCAACCCAAATTCAATTAAACAAAGCTAGAAATGAATACACAAAACATCACCGAAGTGTTTGCACTTGCTTTCTACCACCTATGCTTCAACTCTAGATCTGAAATGGCACGACAAAAGGCATGGTTTGGATCTGGTTTGGGTTCTTAAAGGTCGGCCTAGCATGGCAAAATGATGGAGCAAAGATATATGAGCATGAACTAACACTACAAGGCAAATATCATGGATTCCTATGCAGTAGAGGGTTCGGCCAAAGCCAAGGAGGGCATGACCAGGTCTGTAGTGGGCTGGAGGATGATGTGTCAGTGGGCTCAGATCAGGAATTTGCTGGTGGTGGTGGTGTATGGTCGGCCAAAGTGATGGAGGAGGTGATGGAAGCAAGGCGAGTTCGGTTATGGACATATATGTGGAGTTTCCTCATTTTTGTGTGGATCTACTTCATCATGGTGCATGGCTATGTCAAGGGGATGGGCTGGAGGAAGTGTTGACCAGAGGGGGTTGTGGTGGAGGCGGCCAAGATGGTGGAGGAGGGCAGGCCGATCCAATAAAGATGAAGAAGGCAAGTGCAATCACAAAAGAAAACAAAGAAAACATGAAAAGAAAAGAAGTTTTTACCAAAAATTTTGCAAGCAATGGAGATGGCTGGCTATTTTAGAGATGAGAAAGGTTTGTATTCGTGAATTATGAGAAAAATAAGTGGCTGAGAGAAAGAATCAGGTCGGCCAAAGCAATTGAATGCAAGAGGTTGGAAAACGAAGAGGTGGAAAACAAAAGGTCTCAAGCAGCTAAAGAGTCACAAAACTCTTCGAATTTCTTTTGTATAAATTTGTAATTTATAAATACATATAAAACTGATAAATAAAGATAAAACTCAGATATGAAAAAAATTAAAAAAATTTAAATTCTAATTAAATAGAATTTAAATTAAGAAAATGGCTAAAAATTGCAAACTAGGCTTTAAACATTAGAAATAACTTCAATAGACTTTGGAAAATTTTATTTAAATTTAAATACATGTAAAATGAATAAAATAAAGTAAAAAACAGCAAATAAGAGTGAATGCATAAAATAAATAAATAAATTTTAATTATATGTAATTAAATTAAGCAATTAGCAAGGAAAAACGGAAACTAGTCTTGAAAATTAGAAAATAGATTCAATAAGCTTTGGAAAAATTCTATCAACACTTTAAAAATATTTAAAAGACAAAATATATATAAAATAACATATTAAAATAAAATATAGCAAAAAAAATATTATTTAAAAAAATTTAAAATAGACAAAATTGCAAAATAAAACAAATTATACCCAAAATTGAAATGTACATAACTTTTACAATTTAAATCCGTTTTCAACGAAACGAAAAGCAGTATTCAAGTTATTAAATCTATTTTCATAATAAAAGATAAAATTTAAGAATTTAAATATTTAAATTTGAAATTTAAAAGTCAAGATTTGACCAGTTTGAACAGAAATTCATCTTTTAGTAAAATATCCAATTTATACCGGTTTGAAATTATAATTCACATAATAATCAACACTTATATTCATAAAAATAAAATGTTTGAAATAAAATAAGTTTAAAATAATTTTAAAATAAAATAAAGCCAAATATTAAAATATACATAGAAATCTAGGGTTGTTACACTCTCCCCCACTCAAATCTTTTCGTCCTCGAAAAGGAAGGAAGCGGAGAAACAACAAGAAAGAGCAATAGGTTGGAATACATCCCCGAAAGAAGGTAGGGAAAAAAAGATAGCTAGGAGGTAAAGCAGGTTGAAAGACAAGGATGAACCATTATTTGAACCATTATACATTTCAATTTAATTTAATTTTTTTTAGTATGATGAATAGTCATTTGATTCAAATCTGATGGTTCAAAGTAAACAATATTTAAAACATTTTAAATTTTTAGAAGGGAAAATAACTGATCAAAATATTCTTTATATAGTACGTTATCAAAATACTTTTATAACTCGATGTCTTAACAAGTTTATCCTCGTTCCTGTAGATTCTGGCAGTGCGTTGATCAGGCGCAAAGCTAGACTTCTCCAGGTACTTAGTAGACTTGTTTCAACACCCAGTGAAAATACTAGAAAACTCTTTAAAAAAAACAGATATGGAAAGTACAATCCAAACAAATCAACCAAACCAAATCAGTTGTCTAACCATGGATCGCAGATACACAATGGTTACGCCTGGATCCCCCGAGAAACAATCCGTATCCGTAAGCTTTCTCAGCCTTGCGAGTTACGCCATGATGACGAGTAGAATGCAGGATACACAATGGTTACGCCTGGATCCCCCAGGAAACAATCCGTATCCCTAGGCAAGACTCAGCCAGGCACTTGCGCTACTCTTCACGACCTACACAGATTGCAGGATACACAATGGTTACGCCTGGATCCCCCAGGAAACAATCCGTACCCCTAGGCAAGACTCAGCCAGGCAGTTGCGCTATGTAGTCGCGATCATAAGACCACGGGGATCGCCGTGGAATTCGATGGACACTCGAGTATCATATCCGGAAAACCCAAATCAAAGAGAGAGAGTAATATCGATAGAATGAATCCACAGTGTGGCCACAAAGCGGATATCAAGCAGAAGGCACTTTGCATATCTTTACTTCGAAAATATGTATCATATAGTACCTTTCAAAATCACTTTCAAATATCATACTTATATAAAGTCCATTATATATAAGATTTCATTTCAAATCAAATACTTTCCAAAATAATAGCATATCGAATCACACTTATATAAATTTCGATTATATAAGATTTCATTTTTCAAAATTGAGTACCTATTCATATCAACAGTTCTCAAATCAATAGTTTACTTATACAAATCATTTTTATATAAGTTCGATAGCTCCCAAATCAAGTATTAAATAAAACAGGTTCTCAATTTTAATTCATTTCAATAGTTTTTCAGTTTAAAAATCATATATGATTTCACCAAATCATTTCTTTCAAGTTATACATATTCAGTTTCAAAATTTCTTAAAACAATAGGTTTAGAAAATAATCCAAATTTCCAAATCAACAAAATTTAGGTCAAATAAATTCATTTACATTTCAAACATGTATTCACTTCAAAAGTCATAATACTTTCAAAGTTATGAATCTTTCGAAACTAAAATACTTGAAATCATTACACTTTGAAAATCATAACATTTAGAAATCATGCATTTGAAATCATAAAACATGCCCTTAATTCTTTACATTTCACAAATTTATTCAATTAAACCCAAATCTAAAATTTCCAATTTTAATTAAATTCAAACCATCAGTTTCAATTCAATTTAGTTTTCCAACAAAACCATTTCGAATATTGTAAAATTTCAAATAAAGATTTGATCCACAAAATAAACTATTAAATCTTAAATATATTTCAAGGCTTAAATATACAATATTTCAAAACTAAATTTTATAATTCTATATATCTCAAATTTTTCTTCATTATTACTTAGTGTTGAGATATTTATTTCATAAATCCATTATTTTTAAATAAACTCAAATTACAGGTAAACCAAATATCCTTTCATACTAATATAAGCTTCAATTATTCATTTATCAAAATCAACGGTTTTCAAAATCATCTTATACTTACATAAAGTTTATCTTATATAAGGATCAAAATTTTCAAAAAAAAAAAATTTCGCTGCACGAAATGCCATATGGGATTGAACATCTTTGCTTACTAAAAGATTTTTAATTAAGAACAGTTTTGTATATAAAATAGTTTGTATAAAAAATAGAATAAAACAGTTAGTTTAAGAAGAAAAAAAGAAAAATAGTTTTGAAAAATGGTTTTAAATTTGATAGTAGTTTTTCATAAAAGAAAATTTTCAATTAAATTACAAAGATATCCAACCCAACAACTTTCAATTTCAACGTCAAGTATATAAGGATATAAGATGTACATATGTCATCATTTCGCAACATTACATTCGATCACTCGCTCGATCACACAAGTTCGCTTTCGAACTAGTATTGTCCATTTGACTTCCCTAATGCGGACTTCGATATGGTTTCACGACAAGAAGCCATCAGTCTCCTTGCATAGCCATATACTATGATAGAGAATTCTAGAATCAAGCCAAAAATCCATATCAAATATTCGCCATCAAGAATCAAATGAAAAATCCTAACACGAAATGGTGTAATTCACCTCGAACTTGTGTACTCTAACTTGGATCAGATTAATTATGCGAATAAAACAGCATACGTACAACTTATGTACCTATTCCAACTTGTTAAATAAATAGTTTCATAAAGATGTTACTAAGTTAAAACATTTAAAACCAAATTTTTCTCAAACATTTGAAGACTAATTTTTTTTTCCAAAACATTTCAAAACTAAATTTCGTATTAGTATAATTCAAAATAGTCTTATTTATTTACTTAACAAAACAGTTTCAACTTATACAAATCATATTATTTCATACTTGAAACATACAAACTAAACTTATATTCTTTATCAAATACCTTATACTTTTCAAAATTTCTTAGCTTTGAAAAGTTAAAGTTGATTTGGAAGTGCTCGAACTTTCAAAATAGTCGAAGAAATCATATTTTCAAATCCAAGAGTGGGAAACCACTAACAAATCAGTAAATCAATTCCAATAGATAAGGTTATAACAAAACAAATCTGAATCTCGAGGACTGAACACCGACTTACTTTAAATCATTTCAAATATATATATACACATACATATATCTTTCAAATATCAAACCATATTTCAAAATCTGAAATCAAAATTGGTTTCACAAAATCACTCGCATAGCAAAGCTACTAGAGTGGCCTCTCCCTCACTCAGAAACTCGAAAATCAATGTCGATGATGCATGCATTCATCATCGAAATTATTTTCCAGCGACATAAGAGTGTTCTGGACTTCAATTAACTTTGAAAGACTTCTTTGAAATCTCTTCGAAATCTTTGGAATTCATTCGAATACATTTGAAGCATTTCTTAGAAAATATATATATATTTATATCTTTAAATCATATTATTATTATATATTTTCCAAAATCTTAAAACCGATTTCAAAACACCGGAACTCGGTTCCTCGAAATTCAAATTCAAAACCCTTTAGTTATAAGTCATTTTTGTATAAATCAAGTTCTTATAAAATTTTCAAAATTTCAAATTCTTTCGAAATTTCAAATTTTCATTTTGAAAGGTATATAATCCTTATCGAAAACATTTCACTTTTATATATAAAAATATGGCCATCCTTAATAATTTCGATGTATGCACAATTTCAAAATACAACCAAACACAAATTTCCAAAGGATGATTCAAGGAAGGATTTCAAACAAACAAAGATTCAAAATTAGAGGGGCTCTAATCAAATAGAATTCTAGTTCAAAGATAAACTCATACGAAGATCTGATAATTTAATTACCAAATAGAGGATAGATAAGCCTATATAAATCGCGGGCGACCTTAACCGGTCAACCGAGACCTTAGGAATATAATCAATACGGAAATCTAAGGCAAATCGACCTTCGATCGCCAGAGATAGAATCCGGGTAGAGCATGAGATAGATAGCATCGACATCCGAGGATAGAAAAATCTTCAGTGAATCAATGCCAATTGTAAAGGAGTTTCACCCCTTTACAAATCATTCAAAGATTTACGGAATCACTGCTCTATAGAGAGGTCATTGCAAAGTAGAGTTACGGAATGCTCCAAAATTAAAAGGAAAAATGAGGAAAACAAGAATGGATTCCAGAACAAGTGGGAGTGTTCCAAAGTTCAAGGAATCCTAGTCGATAAGAATCTTAACCAAGAGATTTCTAACAAGGTGGATACCGAAGAGATGAAGTTTAGAAAATCTTGATTTCGAAATAAGAACATTTTTATACCAAAATAATGTTTGAAAATCTTTTAAAAATCATTTGGAAATCATTTTATACTTCGAAAATACGTTCTCTCACAAAGAAAGGATTCAGAGATAGATTTCACTCATTCTAGGGTATTTCTACCCTATCTCTAATGAGTTTTTGCACCGTTGGCTAAGGTTTGCCTAAAACCAAAGCTCTGATACCAACTGTAACAACCTGATATTTTCAGCCATTCGCATCCGCACATGTCGGACTTGAATTGCTCGAAATACCGCATTGTAAATAAATTTGTTGCAAATGAAATACAATCACAGAATCACAGACATAGAACAAACAGAATACCTCGCAGCGGAATATAAAATACATAGTAGTTCATGAAGCTACTACGGCAGAGTCTCAAACCAAATACATAATATAGTCTGAAAACAACATAATAGAAATCCCAAATACATAGAAGTTCACTAATACATGAGATAAAGTAGAATAGCTGAAAAAGAAAGTAGATATAAATGTAGATAAGCAGAAACTCCGGCAAAGACCAGCTCCAGAAAGAGAATCCAAAGCTGTGAATGCTCAGGCTGACCCGAGCGTAAAGTAAAACACAAAACACTCGAGTCAGGACAATATATACTTATATAATGTAAACCAACTCAAGTGAACTGTAGTAGAAATGCACAATAACTTAAAGGATGCTTGGGATCGCCCATCCTTTAAGAATCGGTTAAACTATAAATTAAATACACCTCGTGGTTAAAATTTCAAAATGGTATTTTATACTTCAAAATAAATTATCATTTCAAAATTCAATATCATTCAAAATCCATTTCATAATATCAAAATATAATATTTTCCAAACCACATTCATATTTATTTAATTTAAATACCACTACAAAACACATTTCAAAATAGTTTATATTTCGAAACAAATTACTTCCTTTTAAATCATTAAAATGAAGTTATTATATTTAATAATTATATTATTAAATTTCTAAAAATTTAAACTTTTCAAAGTTCATTCACTTAAGTTTGTCAAAACAGTGAAAATTCACCTTTCTTAGCATTTAGAAAATGCTACGGAAAGTTACATTCAAAACGATCCAATTTAACTAAAGACAGCATTTTAAAAATGCTGTTAATTAACTTCAAATATTCAATATAATTTCCCAAACAATTATATTTTTATTTAAATCATTTTTAACTTATAAAATCACATATTTTCACTTATAAAACAATTATTCAAATACCCTTATATTCATGATTTTATAAAGTTAAATTTCATTTCAAAAATCAATATTTAATAATAATTCACTTATTAAATTCCAACATTAAATTTTAAATTCATTAAATTAAATTTAACTTAACACTTAAGTTTAAAATTTTCAAATATAACTTAATTTCATTTTTATTTACTTAACTTAAAAAATTCACTTTTAAGCCAAATTCACAAATTTTCAATTTTAGTTATATTTTAAAATTTCAACTTAAATATTCATTCATTTCACATTTTCACTTTATTCAAAAATCATTAATATATTATAAAATCATTTTAAATTCATTTAACTCAAAATATCATAAATTTATTATATTTTCATATTTAATTTAAATTCCATTTATCACCAAATTATAATTTCCAAAATAACTTACATTTCAGATTTTCTAATTTTACCATTTATTTATTTCACTTATAAAATTTTGGAAAATCAATAATGCTTTACAAAAATCATTTTTAATCAAATTTAAATCAAAATATTATAATATTTAGATTTCTAAAATATTTTAAAATTTTAGAAAAACATATTTTAACAACGGGTCTGTATTTCATTTTCTAGCCTAGGTAAAGTGATACGGGTAATATATCATTTCAACTCGTAATTTACAAAGAAAACCCGGGTTTGATAATTTCAAACCCGCAATCCCAAGTAAAAAAAAATTGAAGATCATTCAGGCCTATCATTTCAGCCCATAACGATTTTCTCCTATTCTAAAGTCCATTCGGGTATGTATCATTTCAACCCATAGTGATTCTAGTCTACAGGGAACTTGCAGTGTGATAAACTGATGAAAGTAACAGAATAGCATGAAATAATAGGAACATATGATATAACAGGTGTAAATATAGGTGTGAACATCATATGAACATAATATAGCAGTTATAATAGGATGATATGCAATTTACAGATTCAAAAGGGGTCAATTTACTATTTATATATGTACATATTGTCTGGTGAGAATAACTCACTGTTTTGAGCTGGAGACACAACGACGAATGCACGAATGAGATCCAAACAAGCACGATAACACGACATGAAGATGAGTGGAAGAGCCAAAGATTAATTCTCCTTTTATACATGAGACAAAACAAATAAATATAACATAAGTTTTCAACCCAAATTCAATTAAACAAAGCTAGAAATGAATACACAAAACATCACCGAAGCGTTTGCACTTGCTTTCTACCACCTATGCTTCAACTCTAGATCTGAAATGGCACGACAAAAGGCATGGTTTGGATCTGGTTTGGGTTCTTAAAGGTCGGCCTAGCATGGCAAAATGATGGAGCAAAGATATATGAGCATGAACTAACACTACAAGGCAAATATCATGAATTCCTATGCAGTAGAGGGTTCGGCCAAAGCCAAGGAGGGCACGACCAGGTCTGTAGTGGGCTGGAGGATGATGTGTCAGTGGGCTCAAATCAGGAATTTGCTGGTGGTGGTGGTGTATGGTCGACCAAAGTGATGGAGGAGGTGATGGAAGCAAGGCGAGTTCGGTTATGGACATATATGTGGAGTTTCCTCATTTTTGTGTGGATCTACTTCATCATGGTGCATGGCTATGGCAAGGGGATGGGCTGGAGGAAGTGTTGACCAGAGGGGGTTGTGGTGGAGGCGGCCAAGGTGGTGGAGGAGGGCAGGCCGATCCAATAAAGATGAAGAAGGCAAGTGCAATCACAAAAGAAAACAAAGAAAACATGAAAAGAAAAGAAGTTTTTACCAAAAATTTTGCAAGCAATGGAGATGGCTGGCTATTTTAGAGATGAGAAAGGTTTGTATTCATGAATTATGAGAAAAATAAGTGGCTGAGAGAAAGAATCAGGTCGGCCAAAGCAATTGAATGCAAGAGGTTGGAAAACGAAGAGGTGGAAAACAAAAGGTCTCAAGCAGCTAAAGAGTCACAAAACTCTTCGAATTTCTTTTGTATAAATTTGTAATTTATAAATACATATAAAACTGATAAATAAAGATAAAACTCAGATATGAAAAAAAATAAAAAAAATTAAATTCTAATTAAATAGAATTTAAATTAAGAAAATAGCTAAAAATTGCAAACTAGGCTTTAAACATTAGAAATAACTTCAATAGACTTTGGAAAATTTTATTTAAATTTAAATACATGTAAAATGAATAAAATTAAGTAAAGCACAGCAAATAAGAGTGAATGCATAAAATAAATAAATAAATTTTAATTATATATAATTAAATTAAGCAATTAGCAAGGAAAAATGGAAACTAGGCTTGAAAATTAGAAAATAGATTCAATAAGCTTTGGAAAAATTCTATCAACACTTTAAAAATATTTAAAAGACAAAATATATATAAAATAACATATCAACACATATTAAAATAAAATATAGCAAAGAAAATATTATTTAAAAAAAATTTAAAATAGACAAAATTGCAAAATAAAACAAATTATACCCAAAATTGAAATGTACATAACTTTTACAATTTAAATCCGTTTTCAACGAAACGAAAAGCAGTATTCAAGCTATTAAATCTATTTTCATAATAAAAGATAAAATTTAAGAATTTAAATATTTAAATTTGAAATTTAAAAGTCAAGATTTGACCAGTTTGAACAGAAATTCATCTTTTAGTAAAATATCCAATTTATACCGGTTTGAAATTATAATTCACATAATAATCAACACTTGTACTCAAAAAAATAAAATGTTTGAAATAAAATAAGTTTAAAATAATTTCAAAATAAAATAAAGCCAAATATTAAAATATACATAGAAATCTAGGGTTGTTACATATCGCTTAAAAAGAATTTGTGAACAACATAGCATCCCATTCAAAGACACGTTGGTTCCCACACACCAGCAATGGGCACATCACCCTCCAACTGGGTATACCTCATGCAACTGATATTTCTTTTTGCAAGATGAATTCCTCCATTCAATCAGTTTATCTCGTGGATTCTACATTTTATGAGGATGGCTCTGGTTCAGCTGCATCCCAACACTCCATGCTTTTCTACATAGCATTTTCATTATCTTTGCTTATCATTTGAATCATATTCCAAGTGATGAAGAAATATGTTATCTTTATAGTTTCAAGCATCGCAAGGGAAATCCTTCCCTCACATTAATGAAACCATCCAGAGGGTGCGGAATGGTGACTGGCACCAGGAATAAGCCAAGTTACTTTAAAGATGAATTCTACTTTATACGCTGCCCATCTGGATTCGCACAACGAAGATTATGTAGATGTAAGTTTTTTGCTATCATTCTTTCCCTTTGAGATCGCTTAATATCTTTGTTTGCTTAGATTTTCTTATTTTGTTATTTTAGATGTCCCGAACAGGCCCAGTGGTGCAGCTCTAGTAGAGACTCTTAGGCTGCTTCTTGAAGTCCCAAATGCAGATAGGGATGTGAGGACGTTTCTCACCATTGAGAATCTTTGGACTTACAACTTGCTATAAATGGTCCACAACATTAGTCACATTCTAGCAGCCACAAATAGTGACAAAGATGATTCTTCATCTAGCTATGGTGGCAAGACCCAGTTGTGCCCCCAGTTCGAAGTCTGCTAATTGAGAATGGAGATGTACAAGAACACGCCAAGGAAGGTGAGGTGGCAAGACAGGCCACGACAATGTTGACATAGGACACAAGTTTTCTAATAATGATGGCTGTGATGGCCAGGATTTGTCTTTGAGGCAAAGTCCTAGAATGTTGGTTCTTCCCATGTGGTATACGAGGCAACCTCTACCAGTCACTGCAACAGAAGTGACCACCGTTCATCTTTTGGAGGATCCTTAATCAATATTGGACTAATTCTAAATGATATCGGTTCTTTTGGTATTGATAATATGAGCATTGGGGATGTTGAGTTTCCTATCCACTTTCAAGATGACGTGCCTTCTACTCAAGCTTGGACGATTACCTCTGTCAGTGAAGTTCAATCCTATGCCCATTGGAGGAATACTTGGGCACTTGCAAGCATGCACACATGCACTGCACTTTTCTCAGTTTGTGTCGTGTTGTTACCCTGTCAAGGATAATTCATCTTTGTCTTATTTGTGGCTCAATGGAATGACATGGTATGTACGAATCTCTTAAGGTTTAGATGGTTTATCATCCAAGGCAAAAATCGAGCACGTCCCTCATGGCACCAGCCGTGACTCCAGTTTTAGTCGGTATTCATGCTATGATTGAGGAGGCCGAGAGAAAGGTTATAAGTCACATGACTCGTCATTGAGGCATCGATCAAGATCTAAATCACCCCAATCTAGGGGTTTAGACAAGCACTCTAACCCTCCCGATGATGTTCCTTGTGATGGCATCTCTCGCAGTTCTGAAGCAACGGATTAACAGAAAATCGATATAACGATGAAAGTGTAGCAATCGGTGGATTGATGAATACCAAAATGCCCAAATTCGTTGATCCGAAGATACCGAATTCTATCTATCTCTAACACGTTGATCGCGCACGATACCGTGAAAGAAGATCTTCAATTCTTCAAGCGTTGATCAAGCGCACTTGATTCCGCGAATTGGCTTCAACAATCGTTGATTCGAGCGCACTCGAATAACCGAAAGTGGAGATAGGAGATTACACTCAACTACCAATTTAAAATGAAAGCACACAGCAATCAACAAGAAATTTTATTCAAAAATCAACCTCCAAAAAGTTACAACTCACTCCCTATTTATAGAAGTTTACAACACAGCCCATAAGTCGCGTACGACTCAAGACCTGACCGACTCATGACACAAGACTTACGACTCATATTGACTCGGCAGTGTCTCAAACACCATGCGACTCAGTATATGTCAACAACGACCTAACACCAACATGTACAGACGACTCATGAGACCTACAAACACACTACTGAAAGTGCGGTGTGTATACAATTATATGTGCTAATATAGTATACACGGATCGTGTAATATGGATTACAATACAAATGCGGAAATAGATGATAATAGCATAGTAAATAAAAAATAGAAAAATTACACCAGAGATTTTTATACTGGTTCGGAGCACCGTCCTACGTCCAGTCCCAGACTTCTATCTGGATTTTCACTATTAACTTCCTCGCTTCACCCGGAGGAACAGGTTTACAACACCCGAACAGCCGAACGGGATTTCACGCCTCTAATACACTGAGGACTTCAACACTTGCCTCTTACAACACAGAGGACTTCAAAAAGAACAAATACAATTGTTGTTGACAACTTGTGTTCTTGAAAACACGGATTTGTCACTAACAGTACACCCTTCCTATAATCTTATCCTCAAAGTATGCGAATGATGTTTTGAAAAGATTAAGGAAAGTATATTACTTATTGAATCAAAAGATATGAAATAGTTTCAATGATTCAATAAATAATCGAGAGCTTTTTAGAATGCAGGAGTATATAAAGTAAGATCATAGATTAGATTAAAAAGAATATATGAAATTATTATATTTTTTTAATCAACGAATTGGATGAGTTTATATAGATAAGAATGGTTGTAACTCTTTGCCATTAAGAGATATGATGTTTGGTGAAAGGTAAGAGATGCAACCTTTGGAGAAGAGAAGTGTCTTTTGGAAAAATTGCTTTCTGTTTAAAAACGGTCGACAGGTTAAAAAGTGACCAGTAGACAGGAATTTAAATATATATACGTTGTGTGCATGTGTGCACGTTCAATGTGCAAATTATGCAGGAACGGTCGACCGCCTATATTGTGACCGGTCCCTGTAAATTTGCACACTGAATGTGCAACTATATTCCAATTGTATATATATTAATTTTCTTGAAAATGCATGATTATTTGAGGATAGATTTTAACAAGTTTATCACTAATATATCTATAGTAAATATCAAATAATCAATCTATAATCTATAGTAACATATGTAGCTCTAATGACCTTGTTTTGTCGATCGCCTTATTTGTCAGAAATCAAAACTTTCATAAAACTTGTGACTCAACATTCTCCCCCTTTTTGATTGATGACAATATATCTGCAAATCTGAATCTCCCCCTGAGTATGTGATCTCTCCCTTATTGAATCCTTATATGTATGTTCCTGCAAGCAATTGTTAGCCCTTTCTCCCCCTTTGTCATCGACAAAAAGGAGTAACAGATACTAGAATAGTAGAATGAATATGATATGCATAGCAAAATAAATCATTAACACATCCAAAACATAACAGAGTATACTACAGAACATAATGTCAAATGAAAAACAAGAATAACGACACTATTTAGTACAAGTGTCAATGAATGTTTTTAAAGTGCTTAAACCATAATAGAATCTAGGATGAAGCAGATCGTATCTCCTCTTCATCATCATCATCGTCGTCATCATCATCATCTTCTTCTTCTTCCTCATCATTGTGCCCTCTAGATGATTCTCCATGTCCATGACCACTCATTCCTGTAGACTCGTCAGATGATGTCCAGGTGAAAACTGGAGCAGCAGGACGTTTTCCTGGGTCTTGTGCTTGAACAGAGGTGGATGTGGAACATGATATAGCATCCCATAGCATACCAAAGAATGACTTGACCTTATTGAAGCGCTTATCGATTTTAGAGTCCATGCGCTTGAGACGTGATTCAAGCAAAAATTGGTTACGCGCAATTGTTTCAAGTGATTCTTTTGTAGATGACTTTGATTTTAATAGTTTTACTTCATCGGAACGAGGACGATAGGAAGTTGCTCGTTGTTTCCTTGGTCCTCTTTGTTGCCATTCTTCAAAAGGCATAATCTCAAGATAAGGTGGAGGAAGCTTCATTCGTTTGATGGTTATGGAATCAATGCATTTTGGTTTTGAGGTTGCAGAATCAGGAGGATTGACCCCACAAGCTAACAAAAGTCGCATGATATATTCATTGTAGAAGAAATGAGGCCGTGTTGAGTTATTTACCTTGAGAATTTCATCAAAAAGCATGTGAACCCAATTGATTTGGATTTCACCATAAATAGCATAGAGTGCTTTGAAGTTTTCTTTATATACTGCATCATAATTTCCAAATCTAGGAAAAAGAGAATGCATCAAAACACGATGAAGTAGTCTGGCTGTCGGTCGAAGTCCAATAGACTTAGTGCCATCACTATCGTCTTCTATGAACTGATGACTAGTACTATTTCGAGTGAAGACTTCGCAGAAGTTAGATGAAAACTCTTCGCCTCGATTTGGTATACCAAGTATAGAGGCAATTCTAGCATGAGTAAGAAAAATTTGCTTGCCACAGACCACAGACCAGATGACGCCGTTTGGATTATCAGGTTGATACTCATCAAGATTCATGTTGGCGTAAAACAATTTGATCATCAAATGATTTATCTCCACACTATTTTCTGAAAAATCGATTAATGGAGTAATGTTGGAATTATTGGCTAACCTTCGAACTCCATAAGCCGTGAAATCATCAAATTTGATGAAAAAGCCTGGATGAAACTTGTAATTTGTCATCTGATTCCATCTTGTTACAGCAATTGGACTTTGAAGCCATTTTTTAACGGAGATGGTAGGAGATGAAGTTTCAGAGGTTGCTCCTTTCTTGGATTTCTTTTGAGGAGGAGCCATTGTTGGAGGATTTGAGATTTGGGAATTGAAAATAGGAAACTAGGGTTTGTGATTTTGGGTAAAAGAACAGCTTGAGTAAAAAGTGAAAGAGGGTAGAGGGAAAAAAATGACGCATAGGTATATATAAAAACTGAATATACGTCAACCGGTCGACCTACGAAATATGGCCGGTCGACCGTTTTCAACCAGAGAGCAAACGGTCGATCGGCGATATATGGGGCGGTCGACCGGTTCTGGTCTGCTGTGAATAATATGTTTATTTTTCAAGTTTTTATCATATATCATCCTAAATATATTATATTTTATTTGTAATACAAAATATAACCGTCATTACACAAGAGATATATAAAGATATAATAACTATATATAAATCTAATGAGAAAGTTCGTCATTAGAATTATCGTTGTTTCCTTCAATACGTTTTGACCATGGACTCCATTGTTTCTGAGCTCCTTCATTCTTCTCATAATTCCGATCCCACGAGTTAGGACTTTTAGATGTTGATGGCCTAGACGGCATTGGTTCATGCACGTCATACTTGTTGGAACCGCAGAAAAATGTTGCCAACTTTTCTAAAACGGATAATCGTGCCGATGTCCGTTGTTGCTCGTGATAAAGTTGACTTTGCCCGTAATGGAGCTGTCTCTGAAGGTCTATCTGATGTTTCTGGTAATGGTGTATTTCATCGATTTGAGCTTTGGTACGAGGAGAATAGAATAATGTCCTCTTCACTCGTTTTGAATTTGGAGTTTTATCAGACATACAAGAGCATTGATGATGACAACTTGATTTTTGTTTTGGAGTTGTAGGAGAATAAAATTCCTCCGACTCAGAACTCGTAATTGAAATGTATGATTCTTGAGCACATTTATCACAAATGTGAGCCATAGTGTATGTTGTATAGAATATTATGGTAAGATAAAAAAGATGAACAAAATATAAAATTTTTGCAAGCTTATATACAAGTTTCTTATGTATAAACTTATGGATGTGAGTTAATGAAACATTTTAACCAAGAAAACATAAGCAGAAATTTTATTGTAACTCTAAAAATAGCTTTCCTTTTAAAACTGAATTTATAAAATAAGAAAGGAAAGGACGATCACTAAAAAAAAATGAGTAAAGAGAATTTAACCATTAAATAAAGCAGTGGCTTATATTTAATGTAAAAAAAATAGTTTATGCAAAAGTTATGGTTAAAGGATAACTAAAAAGAATAACTAAAGGATAACTAACAAGAAGACGTTCTTTAGAAATTACTTAGTCAAGATTTTTTCTTGAAATTAAACCAAGCTCTCTTCGTAATCTAATAAAATTAGATTCGAGCAGAGGCTTAGTAAAAATGTCTGCTAATTGATTGTCAGTATGAACATATTCAAGACATATATTTCCTTTGTCAATATTATCTCGAAGGAAATGATGACGGATATCAATGTGTTTGGTTCTAGAGTGATTTACTGGATTTTTAGAGAGATTTATAGCACTAGTGTTATCACAGTATATAATAGAATTTGATAAATGAATATCAAAATCTTGAAGTGTTTGTTGCATATATAGTACTTGAGTACAAGCGAGAGCTGCTGATATATATTCAGCTTCGCATGTTGATAGTGAAACACAATTCTGTTTCTTACTGAACCAAGAGACAAGTGATTTTCCAATAAAATGGCACGTACCACTTGTACTTTTTCTATCCGTTCTTGAGCCACCGAAATCAGCATCACTATATGATACTAATTCAAATGGACATTCTTTTGGATAAAAAAGACCGAAATCTTTGGTATTATTAAGATAACGAATTATACGTTTCACTGCTCGTAGATGTGATTCCTTTGGATCGGCTTGAAAACGAGCACATAAACAAACACTCATTATTATATCTGGACGACTAGCTGTAAGATAAAGAAGAGAATCAATCATGCTTCGATATAATTTCTGGTCAACATTCTTACCACTTTCATCTTTGTCAAGATGTGTAGTTGTACTCATAGGAGTTGGTTTACCAGATGTATTTTCTAATCCGAAGCGTTTGATAAGGTTTTCACAGTATTTTTCTTGATTGATAAAAATGCCGTTTGAAAGTTGCTTTATTTGAAGTCCAAGAAAATAAGATAGTTCTCCCATATGAGAGATTTCGAATTCTTTGGTCATAATACTTGCAAATTCTTTGCAAAGTTTATCGTTTGTTGAACCAAAGATGATATCGTCTACATATATCTGGATAACTAGAATATCTTTTCGAGAATGTTTAATAAACAAAGTTTGATCGACTTTGCCTATTTGAAATCCTGAGCTAATAAGATAGCTACGTAGTCGTTCATACCAAGCACGAGGTGCTTGTTTTAAACCATACAGAGCTTTCTTAAGTTTGAACACATGGTCTGGATATTTTTCATGTACGAACAGAGGAGGTTGTTCGACATAGACATTCTCTTTGATAAATCCATTGAGAAAAGCACTTTTGACATCCATCTGATAAAGTTTGAAATTATGGTGACAAGCAAAAGATAATAGGATTCTAATAGCTTCTAGTCGAGCAACTGGTGCAAAAGTATCTTCATAATCGATACCTTCTTCCTGATTATATCCTTGTGCAACTAATCTTGCTTTATTTTTGGTGATATTTCCTTGTTCGTCAGCCTTATTTTTATAAACCCATTTAGTACCGATTACTGACTGATTAGTTGGTCTTGGAACAAGTTCCCAAACGTCATTGCGTTCAAACTGATTTAGTTCTTCCTGCATGGCAATGATCCAGTAATCATCTGTAGCAGCTTCTTTTGGATTCTTAGTTTCGATATTCGAGAGAAAAGCGACATGACCCATTTGATTGAGTTGACTCCTTGTTCTGACATGTGATGTTATTTCACCGATTATATTTTGAGGCGGATGGTCTCTTAATATTCTTGGTGGTGATTGTAACTCACATATTTAAGGAATATTCTCAATAATTATTTCCGAGTCAGAATTAATATTTGTGATGATTTGATTGTCAGTGACTATTGATTCGTCATCATCTGATATAGTGTGAGGGTGCTGATAGATTTCATCAAAAGAGACATGAAGTGATTCTTCAATAGTTTTGGTTCGTTTATTAAATATCCGATAGGCCTTACTTCTTTCCGAATAACCGACAAATATTCCTTCATCGGCCTTTGGATCGAATTTGCCAAGCTGGTCTTTCATATTTAAAATAAAGCACTTGGAACCAAAAACTTTGAAGTATGAAATTTTAGGCTTCCTTTTGTTAAATAATTCATAAGGAGGTAAGAGGTCTTATGGATACACGATTCAAAACATAACAGGCAGTTGCCACAGCTTCTGCCCAAAAATGTTTTGGTAAGGTGGTTCCATTCAATAATGTTCTTGCACATTCTTGTAAAGTTCGGTTTTTCCGTTCTACAACTCCGTTCTGTTGTGGAGTTCTGGGAAACGAAAAATTATGATATATACCTTTCTTTGTACAAAAATGTTCAAATTCATTATTTTCAAACTCTCCGCCATGATCACTTCTTATATTTTTACTTTAATCCCTTTTGATTTTTGAATTCTTTTGACGAAAGATTTGAAATGATTGAAAGTGTCACTTTTATTTTTTAAGAAAATTGTCCATGTATAACGAGAGAAATCATCAACAATTACAAGCACATATTGACTGTGATTTATTGATTGAACTCTAGTAGGTCCAAATAAATCCATGTGTAGTAACTCAAGTGGTTGTAATGTTGATATGACTTTCTTGGACTTAAAAGATGATTTGGTCAATTTTCCTAATTGACATGCATCACAAATGTTGTTAACTTTAAAACTCATTTTGGGTAGTCCTCTAACTAGATTGTTTTTGGCTAGCTTGTCAATAGTTCTGAAGTTTATATGACAGAAGCGTTTGTGCCATAGCCATGGATCATTGTATTAGCCACAAGACACATATCTGAATTATGATTAATATTCATATTCAAAATATATATTTCTGTCTCTATAACCTTCGAAAACCAAATTATGGTCTTTATCTAAAATACTACACTTATTATTTGAAAATGAAATTATAAAACCCTTGTCACATAACTGACTAATACTAAGAAAATTGTGTTTTAAATTTCTAACTAGCATGACATTAGTAATAAGAGGTAAGTTAGATGTACCGCAATTGCTCACATCGCCTTTGCCGATGATATAGCCTTTTGAATTGTCTCCAAAAGTGACGGAGCCACCATCTGAATATGTAATATTTGTTAATAAACTCTTGTCTCCCGTCATGTGCTTTGAGCAACCACTGTCCAATATCCACTTTCCTCTTTTCTTAAGTGGGACCTGCAAAAAATAGAATTAAGTCCATGGTACCCACTTTTTATAGGGTCCTAAGAGTTAGGTCTTAGGAGTCCAAACCCATTTGGGTCCGGTATCCCCTTTATATATATAATTATTATTAAAATGCACAGTATTCAAGAATTGCTGAATGTATTTGTTCCTAATCAAATTGTTATTTGTTTTAGGAACCCATATTTTGATAGTCTTGACATTTTTCTTTTGAAATTTCACAACTGGTTTTGGTTTGGAATATAATAGACTAAGATTTTTCTTAGCTTCAGTTTTTTGTACTTTCTTTTTCCTTTTGTTTCCAAGATATTTCTTGGTTTCTTGTTTGTTATATCCCAATCCTTGTTTGTCTGAAATAGATTGTGAACTTTCAATGATTTTTGTCAAATTTTCTCGACCTTTGTTAAAATTAGAAACATTTTGAGTAATGTCATCAAACTTTGTTTGTAAGCTAGCTTTTTCTAGGTCTAGAATTTTGACTTTTGCTTTAAGCTCATGATTTTCAGTAGTGAGAGCATTATTTTTCTCTTTTTGAGTTTCTATTTCTTGACTCAAAAGAGATATTTGAGAGTCAACATTAGATGATGATTCTTGAATATTTTCAAGTTCCTCTTCTAATATTTTCTTCTCATCTTTTAACATATCTCGTTCAAACTCTGCTCTACTTAAATCTGCTTTGACTACTTTTAATTGACGTTTTATGTCTTTATATTTGACTATTAATTCAGCATTAATATCAAGTAATTCATCAAATGTAGGAATTTGTACCTCATCTTCTGTTGCCATAAAACACACATTAGCTTGTTCATTCTCTGAATCACTTTCACTTTCTGATGAAGATGACTCTGAATCATCCCATGTTACTGAGAAGGCTCGTTTCTTAGATTTGTCCTTCTTATATTTGAATTTGTCATTTTCTGACTTCTTCTTTTGTTCTGGACAATCTTTCTGCATGTGTCCCTTTTTGTGACAGTTGAAACATTCTATAGCAGATGAAGATGGTTTATTTGATCCAGGTTTCCTTTTATTGTAACGACTGGCTTTTCGATATTTTAAGAATTTTTTGAATCCTTTCGCAATGAATGCCAAATCTTCGTCTTCAGAATCTGATTCATTTTCATCTTTCTCAACATGAAATGCTACATTTTTCTTTTCTTCTTTCTGTTCTTTTCTAGCCTGCAAATTTGCTTCATAGGACATTAAATTTCCTATCAATTCATCTGGCTTCATGACGGAAAGGTCATTAGCTTCTTCAATTGCTAATACTTTTCCTTCACTAGTCAGAGAGTGTAGGACTGTTGAAACAACATCGAAATCAGAATACTTTTGTCCTAAGCCAATAAGTGCATGGTGAATAGTTTGAAACCGTGAATACATGTCATTGATTGTCTCGTTTGGTTTCATTTTGAAATTTTGAAATTGACTTTTCAGCATGGCTATTTTGGCTTGTTTAACCTTGTTAGTACCTTCATGAGTGATTTTTAGTGTTTGCCAAATTTGATATGCAGTAGTGCAGATACTAACACGATTATATTCATTTTGGTCTAATGCACAGAACAACATATTTATTGCTCTTGCATTTACGGCTGCTGCCGTTTTCTCAGCTGCAGTCCATTCTGAATAATCAGTTGTTGGATTCACTATTTCTCTTTGAGTGGCATTCCAAGCATCATAGCTATTTGATTGCATAAAGAATGACATACGTGTTGCCCAATAACTATAGTTAAGACCATTGAAAAATGGAGGTCTTTGTGTCGATTGACCTTCCGTGTAAGTGGTGTTTTGAGTGCTAGTACTTACGTTATTTGCCATATTACTATAATATATCAAATAACTGTGTTACGGTTATATGATGACCGTGCTCTGATACCAAATGAAAGTGCGGTGTGTATACAATTATATGTGCTAATATAGTATACACGGATCGTGTAATATGGATTACAATACAAATGCGGAAATAGATGATAATAGCATAGTAAATAAAAAATAGAAAAATCACACCAGAGATTTTTATACTGGTTCGGAGCACCGTCCTACGTCCAGTCCCAGACTTCTATCTGGATTTTCACTATTAACTTCCTCGCTTCACCCGGAGGAACAGGTTTACAACACCCGAACGGCCGAACGGGATTTCACGCCTCTAATACACTGAGGACTTCAACACTTGCCTCTTACAACACAGAGGACTTCAAAAAGAACAAATACAATTGTTGTTGACAACTTGTGTTCTTGAAAACACGGATTTGTCACTAACAGTACACCCTTCCTATAATCTTATCCTCAAAGTATGCGAATGATGTTTTGAAAAGATTAAGGAAAGTATATTACTTATTGAATCAAAAGATATGAAATAGTTTCAATGATTCAATAAATAATCGAGAGCTTTTTAGAATGCAGGAGTATATAAAGTAAGATCAGAGATTAGATTAAAAAGAATATATGAAATTATTATATTTTTTTAATCAACGAATTGGATGAGTTTATATAGATAAGAATGGTTGTAACTCTTTGCCATTAAGAGATATGATGTTTGGTGAAAGGTAAGAGATGCAACCTTTGGAGAAGAGAAGTGTCTTTTGGAAAAATTGCTTTCTGTTTAAAAACGGTCGACAGGTTAAAAAGTGACCAGTAGACAGGAATTTAAATATATATACGTTATGTGCATGTGTGCACGTTCAATGTGCAAATTATGCAGGAACGGTCGACCGCCTATATTGTGACCGGTCGACCGGTCCCTGTAAAGTTGCACACTGAATGTGCAACTATATTCCAATTGTATATATATTAATTTTCTTGAAAATGCATGATTATTTGAGGATAGATTTTAACAAGTTTATCACTAATATATCTATAGTAAATATCAAATAATCAATCTACAATCTATAGTAACATATGTAGCTCTAATGACCTTGTTTTGTCGATCGCCTTATTTGTCAGAAATCAAAACTTTCATAAAACTTGTGACTCAACAACTACAACATCACTCAACACAGACGACTCAACAAGGTACGACTCAACAAAACAACACATATATACACAGCGACTCAATACAAGAAATCTTACGACTTAGCTTAAGACGGCGGCGACTTAAGGAATGCCTTCAGAAACTCCATACGACTTATCATGAGTCGTAGCTCGTGACATATCAATATCTTCCCACAACTTATCTCCGAACGACTCAACCCCAAACGTCTTAACTAGGTCGTGCCCTTCCTCCGACTCAAGGCCTTTAATAGCTGGAACTTTCCCCTGCTTCATATTAAGTCGTAGACGACTTACGGATGAGTCGTTGAGTCGTGTACGACTCATCAAACTCGAACACCTCAAACTCCTGTTAAGTCGTAACTCCTTCTCTTCATTCTTGTTAAGTCGTGAACGACTTAGGACTTCTTCGTTAGGTCGTGAAAGCACCAAGAATGTACCCTGCGTTACCTCGTTAAGTCGCTCGCGACTTAAGCTTAATCCGTCCTCATCCTTAAGTCGTTGAAACGACTCATTGGTAAGCTTAGGTCGGTTTCGACCTAAGTCTTTATTCAGATGGCCTGCATCATCCTCCACGGGTTGAGAAAAATTCGACCTCGAATTAGTAAATTCTTCTGTACCCGATTGTTCATCTCCATAATATGGCACAAGATGCTTAATATTGAATACGTCAGAAGTGTACACATCCTCCGGCAGCTTTAACTTATAAGCATTGTCATTAATCCGTTTCACAACTTCTACAGGACCAATTTTTCTGGCTTTCAACTTATTACAAGCGCCTACTGGAAAACGATCCTTTGTTAACCCAGCATACACCAAATCACCTTCATTAAATTCAACATTTCGTCTTTTTAAATCTGCAGCTCGCTTATACTTCTCATTCGACCTTTCCAATCGTTCCTGAACGATCCTGTGACACTCCGTCAAACTTTCAACAAAGTCAGCAGCCCGTTTAACCGTCCCCTTCGGTTGTAGTATTACTGCCAAATCCAACGGTCCCCTTGGCAAACTTGCATATACAATCTGAAATGGACTGAATCCCGTACTACGATTCATTGCATGATTATGAACAAACTCTGCCTGGCATAACTTCATGTCCCAACTTTTCAAATTATCCTGTACAAGACATCGCAACAAATTCCCCAATGACCTGTTAACAACTTCTGTCTGTCCATCAGTTTGCGGATGATAAGCACTACTAAATTTCAGCTTTGTTCCCACCATCTTCCACAAACTTAGCCAAAAGTGACTCAAAAATCTGGTATCCCTGTCCGAAACAATAGACTCTGGCAACCCATGTAAACGATAGACTTCTTTAAAGAACAACTGTCCCACTCGAACTGCATCCGCTGTCTTCTTGCAGGCAATAAAATGTGTCATTTTCGAAAATCTGTCCACCACAACAAATATTGAATCATTTCCCCTTTGAGTTCTAGGCAAACCCAAAACGAAATCCATGCTGATATCAACCCATGGTTTAGACGGTACAGGTAACGGCATATACAATCCCGCATTGGTCGCTGTTCCCTTCGAAACTTGACAAATATGACATCTCTCCACAAACCTTTCAACCTCTTTCCTCATCGACGTCCAAAAGTAAGATTGAGAAATCAATTGCAATGTATGATCACGGCCCACATGTCCTTCCTCGTGCAATTCTTTGATAATCTTCAATCTCAAACTGCTCTCTGGAATACATAATCGATTTCCTTTAAACAAGAATCCATCCACTAACATAAATTCATCAGTATCTCCATCCTTAACTTTCTCAACAAACTTCGCAAAGTAAGGATCCTCCTCAAACAATTCTGGCAATACTTCGAATCCCGTTACTTCAATCTTCAATGTTGTCAACAAATGACTTCTCCTACTCAAAGCATCAGCCACACGATTCGTCACCCCAGATTTGTGCTTAACAACAAAGGTAAATTGCTGTAAATATGTAATCCACGATGCATGTCTCGCTGAAATCTTATCCTGCCCATGTAAATGCTTCAAAGCTTCATGATCAGTGTAAAGAACAAACTCTTTCTGAAATAGATAATGCCTCCAATGTTTAACAGCTTGCACAACAGCATAAAACTCAACATCGTAGGTACTATATCTCATCTTTGCCCCTGACAACTTCTCACTGAAATATGCCATAGGTCTTCCACACTGACTCAATACTCCTCCAATCCCAACCTTTGATGCATCAGTATGTAGCTCAAACAATAACTGAAAATCTGGTAATACAAGAATTGGCGCTGTCGTCAAAAGTTCTTTGATTCGTTCGAAAGCAACCCCCGCTTCCTCTGTCCAAGAAAACTGCTTCCCTTTCATACAATCAGTAACCGGTGCCATCATGCTACTGAAGTGTGGAATAAACCTTCGGTAGAATGATGCCAATCCATGAAAACTTCTAACTTCAGTGATAGTTCTCGGCTGTGGCCAATTTCTAATAGCTTCAACTTTACTCTGGTCCACTTGGATTCCTTTCTCAGATACAACATATCCCAAAAATAATACACTTCGAGTCATCAACACACATTTCTTCGTAGCTGCATAAAATTGTTCCTCACGAAGAATAATTAACACCTTTCTCCAATGCTCTACATGCTCCTCTGTACTCGCACTATAAATCAGAATATCATCAAAGTAAACTACAACAAACTTCCCAATGTACGGTCTGAAAATTTGATTCATCACTCGCATGAATGTACTCGGTGAATTCGATAGACCAAACGGCATAACCAACCATTCATATAAACCTTCCCTCGTCTTGAATGCGGTCTTCCATTCGTCTCCCGGTCTAATTCGAATCTGATGATAACCACTCTTCAAATCAATCTTCGAAAAGATAGTAGCCCCACTCAACTGATCTAGCAAGTCATCCAACCTTGGCATAGGAAACCTGTAACGAACAGTAATCTTGTTCAAAGCTCTATTATCGGTACACATTCTCCATGTTCCATCCTTCTTTGGCACCAACAAGGCTGGTACTGCACAAGGACTCAAGCTTTCCTGAACACGTCCCTGCTCTAACAACTCTTCCACCTGCCTTCGTAACTCCTCATGTTCCTTCGGACTCATTCGATAATGTGGTCTATGCGGTAATACTGCTCCCGGAACAAGATCAATTTGATGTTGAATGTCTCTTAATGGCGGTAACTCCTTAGGCAACTCTTCTGGAAATACGTCTTCAAATTCTTTCAACACTGGCTTCGCTTCTTCTGGAATTTCAACCTCTTCATGACTCTCTCGTCCAATCAACAAATAGACTTCAGGCTCATCTTCAACTTCCTTAACAAACTCCTTCAAAGATAGCAAAGTTTTCAGTTCTTCGATCTCCTCCAACTTGCTTTCCTTCTGTTGTTGCTTCTTAGGAACTAAAGTGATTTTAGTACCTTCGAACATGAAACTGTAACCATTAGCACGACCATCATGTTGCACTGCTCTATCAAACTGCCATGGTTTGCCCAACAACAGATGACACACATCCATGTCTACAACATCACACCAAATTTCGTCTTTGTACTTCTTCCCAATAGAAAAATTCACACAAGCCCTTCGACATACCTTCACTTCACCACCCTTCCTTAACCATGCTAGCTTGTACGGTTTAGGATGCTTCTCAGTTTTCAAGTTCAACTTCCTTACTACTTCTGTAGAGATAATATTGTCACAGCTTCCAGCATCAATAACGAACTTGCAAACTTTTCCCAAAATAGTGGATGTCGACTGAAAAATATTGCTTCTCAACCAACTAGAATCCTCTTCTTGCTTTGGTGTAAGACATGACCTCCTCATCATAAGATTACAACCTTCATCCCCAGACAATTCTTCTTCCACCTCAACATAAGGCGCATTTGAACATTCTGCCTCCTCACCATCATCCTCAATCTCAGCAACCATTGCTCTCTTCTTCGGCTTCAGACATTTATTGCTTTTATGACCCAACTCCTGGCAATTGTAACATTTGAAACCACTGCTAACCTTCGCCTTCTCAGCCTCCTTCACCACTGGCTTATTGACAGGTTTAGGAACATTAGAACTTCCACTAACACCCCTCGCTTGATTATTGGAATTAGTAAACACACCACCTCCACGCCTTCCTTGCTTCTCCCAAGCCAACGCCTTCTGATGTGCCTCTGCAACTGATCTAGGATCAAACATATTAACCATATCCTGGATCTGCATTCTCAATCCCCCAATGAATCTAGCAGTTAGCTGTTCTTCCGTTTCCATAATATCATTCCTGGCAATGAGTTGGTAAAATTCATCAGCATAATCACTAACAGACTTCGTCCCTTGTCTCAGATTCTGCAACCTCTGGTACATAAGTGATTGGTAGTTGTAAGGCAAAAATGTAGCTCGCATCAACTTCTTCATCTTCTCCCATGATTCAATCTTTGACTTTTCCATTCTCTCCCTTGTAAGTATAGTTTGCTGCCACCATGCCAAAGCTCTCCCCCTCAACCTAGTAGCAACCAACTTCACTCGACGATTCTCCGGAATCTCCTTGAAATCAAAGATTTCCTCCATATTTGACAACCAATCAAGAAATTCTTCTGTTACCATTCCACCCTTGAACTCTGGAATTTCCATCTTCATACCCGATTCCCATCGACGATCATCTTCAACATCCCGATAAGAATTCCGAACTGGGTCTCGATCTCGATAATGAATACTTGCTCTATCACCCTCTTCATTAAAATCAAATGTACGTCTATATCGATCTCGACCATTATCATCCCTTCGTTCATGCATGCTTCTTCGACTATGTCTCTCTTCATCTCTATTAGCCTCATTGTCAAATTCACGTTGACTTCTTCTCTCTTCATGTCCATAGTCATGATGATCTCTCCATGATGAAATTGATGTTTCTCTTCTATCTCTAAAAGAATGCGGTGATACCCTCCTCGCTTCCGTAACCGATGGCGAAACTCTGTTTCCTCCATGGTTCGAGTTTGGTGATCTCCTCCTTTGAGTTTGATTCAAATCATTCATCAACTTCTCTAACTTTCCAATGCCTTCATCAAATTTCTCATTAATACGTTGTTCCATAAGCTCGGCTTCTTCTCTTCTATACAAAGCTTCAACGTTTTGATGACGATTAGCTCTCCTAGGTGGCATGATTGAAAATCTTCACAAACTCTTCAAACTTCTCAAATATTTCAACAGATCTTCAAAAATCTCCAACACAAGCCAAACAATGCACGGCTTAACACCACTAGCTCGCACAAACTCCTTGTCTCGGCTTGCTTTTCACAGCTCAATTCCTTAACTCGGCAACAAGTTAACTCGGCCTCAATAATTCACGGCTTAACTTAGCTCGGCTCAAGGTTTCCAAGCAACTTCAAATTCAAACACTTCTCCAACTCTAGATCCAAAATGAGATGGATCAAAATCTTCAATCTTGTTGCAACTTCAAGATGAACACGATGGACTCCAACTTCAAACTTCAAAAATTGGCTCCAAGTCTCGTCTTAGCTATGATTGGCTAAGTCTAGCTCTGATACCAAACAACTGAAGCAGCGGATTAACAGAAAATCAATATAACGATGAAAGTGTAGCAATCGGTGGATTGATGAATACCAAAATGCCCAAATTCATTGATCCGAAGATACCGAATTCTAGCTATCTCTAACACATTGATCGCGCACGATACCGTGAAAGAAGATCTTCAATTCTTCAAGCGTTGATCAAGCGCACTTGATTCCGCGAATCGGCTTCAATAATCGTTGATTCGAGCGCACTCGAATAACCGAAAGTGGAGATAGGAGATTACACTCAACTACCAATTTAACATGAAAGCACACAGCAATCAACAAGAAATTTTATTCAAAAATCAACCTCCAAAAAGTTACAACTCACTCCCTATTTATAGAAGTTTACAACACAGCCCATAAGTCGCGTACGACTCAAGACCTGACCGACTCATGACACAAGACTTACGACTCATATTGACTCGGCAGTGTCTCAAACACCATGCGACTCAGTATATGTCAACAACGACCTAACACCAACATGTACAGACGACTCATGAGACCTACAAACACACTACAACATCACTCAACACAGACGACTCAACAAGGTACGACTCAACAAAACAACACATATATACACAGCGACTCAATACAAGAAATCTTACGACTTAGCTTAAGTCGGCGGCGACTTAAGGAATGCCTTCAGAAACTCCATACGACTTATCATGAGTCGTAGCTCGTGACATATCAATATCTTCCCACAACTTATCTCCGAACGACTCAACCCCAAACGTCTTAACTAGGTCGTGCCCTTCCTCCGACTCAAGGCCTTTAATAGCTGGAACTTTCCCCTGCTTCATATTAAGTCGTAGACGACTTATGGATGAGTCATTGAGTCGTGTACGACTCATCAAACTCGAACACCTCAAACTCCTGTTAAGTCGTAACTCCTACTCTTCATTCTTGTTAAGTCGTGAACGACTTAGGACTTCTTCGTTAGGTCGTGAAAGCACCAAGAATGTACCCTGCATTACCTTGTTAAGTCGCTCGCGACTTAAGCTTAATCCGTCCTCATCCTTAAGTCGTTGAAACGACTCATTGGTAAGCTTAGGTCGGTTTCGACCTAAGTCTTTATTCAGATGGCCTGCATGAACTTCCCTTTCTACCAAGAATACAACGCCATCTCGCACTTCTTGACATTTCGATCGATCGTTAAAGCCCACTGCTTCTGAATCCTCTCACCATAAAATTGATAAAATGCCTATTGAGCAACTTGTCATCACAATGGAGCAGTTAGTCGTGTCCAACCCTTAGATGGCTGAACTACAATTCCGCTTCCTGGAGATATGTTCCAAAGGGATTAAGTTTGCTCCCAATTTGGAAAATATTCCTTTGAAGAACAAAGATCATACGGTAGCGTATGCTAGTGATGTCTATGACCGGTATTTCATTTGGAGGAGGTTGGCCGAGTAGATCTCTGAATATGTAGAGAGCTTGGCGGTTGAGGTTGCAGGACTATGACTTATGGTGAATCAAAATGATGAGGCTATCGCTCTCGATGTATAAGTTCTCATGATGAAAAGGCATAGGTGGATGCCAAACAAAAAGCCAAGGACCTGAGTGAGATGGTTGAGTGGGAAAGAAAAGACCATTTAAGTTAGGTTGAATCTATTTACCATAGGAACTAAGAGCTGGCAAGAGAGGTGGAAGAGTTGAAGGGACAGCTCGTAAAGGAGAAGAAAGAGAATGACAAAGCCCTTACAATAGTGCATGGCTACTATGATGAAATGCTTGACGCTTGTAAATATAGAGACAATGCATTGGCCAAGGCTAAGAACATGGATGAGCTAGTGGCAGCTATGGAGAGATGGGTTAAAGATAGAATCAAGCCACTCGTCATTAATTACAACACTAATGTCATCAAATTCAAGGATTTGGAGTAGCTTGGCAAAGACTATCCCCAAGCTCTAGCCTTGGCATGGGCGCAGATCGTTCGAAAAGAACAATAGGCTCTGGCGGTAGGTGAGGTGAATTTGACAAAGCTGGAGTACTCGAATAATATTGAAGTGCTCAGAGCTTGTGAGCTCATTTTGCATCCAAAGTCGGCTTCCATGGTCCTAAAGGACTAAGGTAAAGGCTCCAAAACTACTCCTCAAGTTCAATTTGATAGGGTTCTCACCGCAACACTTCCAACTATTTCCATTTCTTCGTCGGATCCTCCGTACAACCCAGTCGCTCTACAGATGTCAAAGACAAGCATGTTACCCGAGGGAATTTGAATTGGACTCCTGCTCATGCAGAGCTTCAACCTGGTGGAGGTATCTCATTGACTTCACGCATATTTAAGAGAGCTCACAAGAAATCTGTTGATGTCTCTAATCTCTCCTTTCATCATTCTCAAATTTCATGTTAGCCCGTGATCACTACCCCTCTAGAGGAAGATTCCCAGTTGAGTCAAATCGCAACAACAACTAAGTCAATGGTCATAACTATTTCCAAGACAATCTCAAGCATTCCAGTCGGTGATACTCCAGGCCCGAGCACGTAAGTAATTCCCGACTTGGAAGAAGAGATGACTAGTAACCTCCTTGTAGTCCAAGTCAAGGATGATGTTGTTATAACTGCGACTTCTAATCTTTCATTAGGGCCCAACATGCAAGAGTTGCTTTAGGCCCAAGACTTGCTAGCCAAAGGGATTGAGCAAGAGATAGTTGACTTCTTCACTCCCCCTTTATCTATTGCTTTTTCTAGTGAGACCATTTTTTCTCTAGTCTCTCTACTAATGCCCAGAATTACTCAAAGCATGCCTGCTACTTCATCGCATAGCACCTTTAAAGGGCAAAGGAAGCGGGAAGAGAAGAAGAAAGAAGCTCGACGACCGTAGTGAGCTATACTTTGGAGAAGGGAAGAAGCAGCATAAGAAAAAGCATAAGAAATGAACGTTTGTTTGCTTTTGTGTAGAGTAGTAGGAGCTTGCTTTTTATTTCAGGCCATCTTCATGCAGGTTTGGCCCTCGCCTTTTTCTTTCTAGTTCAGTGTTAATAAAATTTATATATTTTTTCAAGGTTTATTTCAATGTGAATAATAAAGGACTTTTTGTTTTGTTCGAGTCTTGTGTGAATTTGTTTGAGTTCTGAGACATGTGCTTTTTGTCATGGTCTTGTGTTTGCGAACCATTTTTCATTATCATTACCGAACTAAGTTATTAGTCCAACTTGTTATTTACCTACCTAGTCTTCTCTAACTGGATACGAGAATCGACATTTTATCATTTTGGTGAGTGAAATGAAATCATTGGGTTGCTTATCTCTAGGTGCCCGCATGTGACCATATTCGATTCCAGAAACGAGTCGAACTATGCCAGGGTCGAAGGTGGTTCGAGCATCCCTTTTAAGGACGTTTCAAGTGTGATTACGTCTAATTCCATGTGTTAATCGAAGTGATTTGTCTTAGATAGCAATCTGGGTATCCTTCTCCAAGATGCATGTTTTGACCATGCCAAACTTTAGACGTTGGTTGGAATTAACCACTCGAGGTGGTGGCTTAAACATCCCTATCTAGGATGTTCACCTTTGATCATGCCTATCTTCGGGCATTGACCGAAGTTCATATGAGATCCTGCCTATCTCCGGGCATTGATTTTCCATCTTGCCATTTTCTAGGCAAGGTGTAGATGCCCTACCAAACTCTGGGCATGAGAAATGGGGGCGAACAATCTCGTTCTACCCTTGATTGTTTATACCCCTGCCCCTAAGTCGTGGACCACAGGAGTTGACGGGTATCTATCTCTAGACACCTAGTGTGGATATGCTTTATGGGTCTGATCATGGACCGCGAAAACTCATTTAGTACATATCTTTAGGTACCAACATACCTGCATCATGCATCAGTAAGTTCATTCATGTTTATCAAATTTCGGGATATTATAGTAACGCAAAGGCAAAGTTATAGATTCGAGAAGTCGTTTCACTTTATAAAACGTGGGAAATGACAGATTCTATCTTATTACGTCTAATTTGACTTAATATTCACAAAGTCAATTTTAAGTGAAATAGCGTCGTAAATGTTTACTATTCCATGCTCGAGGAAGTGAGACCCCATCCATAATTGTTAGCATGAATGTTCCATCTCCAAACTTTTGCTCGATGGTGTACGGGCCTTCCCAGCTCGGGCATAGTGCCGTGGAAGATTCGTTTGAGAACAAGGTATCCAATCTTGAAGATTCAACTTCTGACCTTGGTATTGCGGTACCGGGCGACCCGTTTTCAACGTACAGCTGCTCTCAGATCAGCTTCATCACATTTCTAATCGATCATGTCGAGAGACTTCAACAGGAGTTCCTTAATCGTTCTAGGGTCATAATGAACCACTCGATGAGAAGGGACTGCGAGTTCATCGAGAATCATTGCCTCTTAACTGTTGGCTAAGGCGAATGGAGAGTGGCTGGTCTTAGATTGTGGATTATTCTGTAAGCCTAAATAACTAATGGTAATTCATCGACCCGCTTGCCCTTGGCCTTCTCCAGTCACTCTTTAAAATGAACTTAATTATTTTGTTTACAGCGTAACAACTTGGATTTTTTGATTGATTAAATAAAATAAGTAATGATTTAAATTGGAGAATTTAAATTATTAATTTGGAGTTTGTATTCTTTTTATAAAAGATAATTTATTTTAAAATGTTATTTCTGAATATTATGAAATTAGAAAATGAAGGAATTTTCTAAATGTTAAAAATCGCTTAAAAATCATTATTTGGATTTTATTTCAATTATGATAGCTAAATTTAGTTATTGTTTAAATTGGTTTCTAAATTAAAAGTGTAAAATTCTCTTTTAGTAAGTAAATAAAATATGAAGTTAGGTTAGATAATTAAAAGAGAAATAGCTTTTTTAATGTAAATAGGATTTTATTTTTTTATTAGGTTTAATTTGAAACCCAAGCTCAATAACAATTCAAGCTAAGGAGAAAAATCTTCTTTTCCTTTTATTGCACGTTTAGTATAGTAAACAGAAAACAAATAGCAGGTTCCTCCATCCTCAACCCTAGAAGTAGATCAACAAATTAAATTAGGAATCTACTGCTGTAAATCCAGTATAACCAAAGTAACGATTTTAAGAACCCTATGCTATCTTTTAAACTGGGTAATTTTAGATTTTCAGTTTGCAATTCTTGTGTTGTTTGTTTTGTGCTGAGATGTTTGTTAGGGTTTTGTTCTTGTGAGAATTGGAAGTTGTTGTTGTTGTATTTAGTTGCTGAATTAAAGAGAAAAGGTGAGTGAATACTCACACAATCTGTCTTGAAATTTGTAGATGCATGTGTAGGAATTCTATACTTATTAATTGAGAATTAATTGGTGAATTTTGATTCTATTGTTGAGAACCTGTAGATTCTTCTTTATCTATTTATTGTAAAACTAGTTACTGTGTTTCTAGTTCACTAATATTCAATGTTTTGATTTCTCTAATGAATACTTGTTGATCGATTTTGGATTCCTGAGTTGTTATTGCAATTTCAAGTTGCAGAAATCGAATAAACTAATAGGATTTTCCACCTGTAGTCATTGGAAGCAATTCCTAGAGCTGTACAGCTCTAGGAATTCACAACCAATCGACTGAACTTAGGGGTTCGATCGACCGGTCAATCCTACCTGGAGCATATAGCTTCAGGTAGTAGTTCAGTCGATTGAACCACTTTGTTCAGTCAAAGACCTGAGCTTGGATCCTGCTCTAGGTGCTTTCCTCTCCCTCCTTGTTTGTGTGTTTTGTCTGGAAATGCCTTGTTTTGTTTAAAAGGTTCGTGCTTCTGTTTTAGCCTCTGATTTTATGGAGTTGATTCTTTCATTTGGTAATTTATTTTCATGTATGAGATTTGAGTTTTATAACATATGTATATCTATATATTTATATGTATGGTTCAAATAAAGGACTTTACAAAAGATAGTTTTTATAATATACCGATTTCAAAACTAATTTCCATATAAATTCAATTCCTTGTGTAAATGATTCTAATATGTAAATTATATATATATATAAATATATATATATATATATACTGAGTATTATTAGTAGAAATACTTTATGGGTTCAAAGGTATGGTTTTGGAAATATTAACCTATATTGTTTCTAATTATTAGTAGTACATCTATATATGGCTTTTTGAATATAGTAGTTGAACTATATTGTTTTCACGGGATTTTGGAACAACTATAAGTATTTATAAATATGTTTTGAGATCTATTCGAATTTATAGTATATGTTTTAGCAAGTTAAATAAATAGATATATGTTGAATAACAATTGAATTTATGGATTTTAAAATAAGTAGTTTGAAAGTAAGTAAATAAATAAAGTGGTTTATAAATCATTTCTCTATATGTTAAAAGCATATTATTTACTTTCAAAGCTACAAACACTTATTAAATACTGTTGTACTTAACCTTTGGCTATTTTTATGCCTTTGGAGTATTTTTATGTGACTTTTGGAGTTTATGCTTTCTTACAATTTCTTCCTTCACATGAATGAGAAATTTAAATAAACGATTTAGCAGTACAAGTGGTATGGAAGATTTGTATTACTTTATGGTTAATTATTGGACTCATTCAATTGAATATTTTTAGTTGAGTGGAATTTACAATCGTTTAGTCAATATTTAGGGATAGTTTGGCTCACATCCCTGTTAAGTTTCAAAATATAGAAAAAATCCTCCCCAAACTAAACTTACATTTCTAGTCCCTGTTTTAAAATCCACGTGCGCAAAAAGACCCAAATACCCTTTACGTTTTTAACATTTCAAACGTCTATAACTTTCTGTAGAAACATCGGATCAGCATAGCATTTTCAACAAAAAATCAAAAAATCATGATCTTTAAAATGAGATCCATTGTTGATACTAAAAAATAATATTTGCGGTAAGGCTGCAGTTACTCCATATATTTGCAGAGAATTCTGCAATTTTTGAACATAGTCGATTTTTCTTCAAATGTTATCAATTATTCCATATAATTCCGGACTTTTATGCAATTGTATGGAATAATTGCATACTTTTATGCAATTATACCATATAAGTGCATAATTTTATGCAATTATGTCGAATGATTGCAAAAAACTCTTCAAGTATTTCAAATAATCACAGAATTGTCAGCAATCTTAACATATTATTGCAGATATTTCTGCAATTATTGCACATAATTGTTGAATGTCTGCAACCATTGCGTATAATTGTAGACATTTTTGCAGTTACTGCATATAATTACAGACATTTCTGCAATTATTGCGTATAATTGCAGAATTTCTGCAATCATACTATATAATTGTAGAAACACTGAATAACTTGTTCTGCCATTGTTTTAACATATGCACGATGCCACTCGTTAGAAAGATATTAAAATATGTGATTTAATGGTGAAAACGGTTTATTAGTTCGTCGTTTCTACAAAAATTTATTGCGTTTTAAAGGTTGATAACTAAATGGGGTGCAAAATTTAATTATGGATGTGAGAATAACATGGACGTATGAAGAATGCAATGGAACATAGGGGTATTTTAGGGAAGAAAATTGGAGTATTTGAAAATAAGAATGTAATTTATAACTTTTTTTATGAGGATGTTTTGTGTATTAAGTTTGATTCTAGGGATGTGTCCCTTATTTTCACAAACATTTAAGTATCACAAAGTGGTTATGGGACATTGGGCCATACTCATTTAGTTACTTGTTGAAAGTATGTTACACTTATCGAGTAGGGTTTACTAATGTTTAGTAAATGTTCGAGTAAACCTAAGTGGTTATGGGACGCATGTTTGTTACTTGAACGATTACTATTTGGAAGTATATAACACTTATTTAGATTAGTTTTGGACTTGTTCTTGGAGTTTTATACACTTTACATCTATCGTGGGATTTTTATAGACTTCGTGTCTATCTTAGGATTTTTGTAGACTTTATGTCCATCGTGGGATTATTTTATAGACTTTAGGTCTACCATGAGATTTTATGGATTTTATATCCATCATGGGGTTTATGACTCTTTTGAACCATCATGGGATAATATGTGTGTTCGATTAGTTTACATGCTCACTAATCTGTGGTAAGCCTCCCCTTTTTATTTCTGGATTTCTGTTACTGATTTCTTGATTATATGAGATTTGGGTTTTCACCAAAATTTTCTTAGGTTTTGCTTTTATGAAATAAAAGTGATTTCGGGTCTGCTGAATAAATTTTAAGGATAATAATGTCCTTTTGTGTTTTTCCACCAAGTGGCTATGTAATGCTATTGAGATTCGATTTAGGATTTCACCATAATTTAGATTTTCTTATGAAAGGCTATATTTGTGTATTACGATTTGGTTAATTATGTTATGTATTGCCATTTACTTTCTTTCTAGCTATTTCAAGAGTTTGGAATCATTTGTAGTGAGTTATTATTATAGTAGTTGAACTTTTTTAGTTTAATTTACCATACGAGTTTCTATACCCTTATTGTTTATGCATGTTTTTTTTTTATTATTATTATGATCTAATCCTTTGGATATTTAGAGATGGTTTAACTCGTCTATTATATTTTATAATACTCGGGTCAGATCGAGACTTGACAAGTATAGGAACTCAATGACTTTGGATGTGGGCTAGCTATAGTTGATCTATGCAGTATATCTGTAGGATAGGGTTTATTCTGAGATGCTGGTCCTACATGTATTCATGTTGTATAATTGATGTTGTGCTGACTTGAGTTGTTATATATACTTTAGGCTTGTCGTATTTTGGGTATGTATATTGTTGTATATGTAAGTCTTGTTTTCCCTTTTGTAGACTTACACTATTATGAGATATTTGATGTATTTTATTTCCACTTCAACTTGTGTCGTTTTGAATTGTTAGTAAAATACTGTATTATTATTTTCAACCTAGATTGTATACGTCTAATCCCTCCTCAAAAGAAAATGAAAAAAAATATAGTCACAATGTTCGACGTATTAATATTCGCCCAAAGCAATATTATGGATTCTCGCTCCTAACCAGCCATATTCTCTGTATTACTAGACAATATTACTTATAATATTCTTAGGTAATATAGGTATAAAGATGGGGCATTACAGTCGGCCTCTACCTGTCCATTCGCTTAGGAGTGTGCTACCGCTGGGAATTTCTTCTTAATGTGATGCCGATGGCAGAAGTACTTGAACTTGTTGTTGTTGAATTGGGCTCCGTTATCAAAGATAAACATTTTTGAACCCCAAAGTGATAGATGATATTCCTTATTATGAAGTTGATCGCCTTCTCAGTAGTGATCTGGAAACCAGCTCCGCTTCAACCCACGTTGTAAAATAGTCAACAATGACGATGGCATACTTTGCACCACCTTTAGACATCGACAAGATGCCAATGATATCGATACCCCCAAATAGAAAATGGCCAAGGGCTGACCATTTATGTAATCTCTATTGGTAAGGCTTTAGGAATCTTTATGAACCTCTGACACTTGTCACACTTTCTGGTGTAATTAGCTGCATCTCGGTTGATGGTTGGCAAAAAGCCCTCGTAGCAAAGAGTTTTCTTCGCTAAGTTTTTCCGCTGGCTTGGTCACTACAAGTCCCTTCATGAACCTCCCCGAGGACTCAGTTGGCTTCATCAATAGCGACACACCGAAGTAGGGAAACAAGAATCCTTTCTTGTATAATATTCCGTCCTGGATGATGTTATCTCGAGGCTTAGCAAAGGAGCCATCATCGCTCGTTCTTTCTATTAGGAAGGATTCCTTTTTGCAAGTTATTCTTAATCGAAGTCATCCACAACTCCTTCTCATATTTAGCCTCCAAGATCCAATCGAAAATTCCATCTGATTGATGCTTGGAGTTGATAATACTTTCCACAAGGGTCAAACCATGAGTCATGCATCTCTTAAACTGGCAAATTTGGCCATCGTATCATCCTTCGCATTCTTCTCTCCATGAATATGCATTATTGTGTAGTGCTCTACATTGTTATGCAACTCAAGGGCTCTTTTTAGATATAGAGCTAGCCTCGCTTCCTTTGCCTAAAAATATTTTCTTACTTAGCACAATAGCAATTGGTAACCACAGAAGATGTGTAAAGTTCTGACTCCGAACTCCTTTGCAATTTTAAGTTCTGCGATCAAGGCTTCAAAGCATTCCTCATTGTTTATATAGGAAAATCCAGTTTAAGGCATAATAGATCAACACTCTTCGAGGGTTACCAATATAATACCTACCCCGGAAGAATTCTCTTTGGATTGACTGTTGTTGTACATATTTCATCCAACATCTGGCTTTCCATTGCTCTTTGGAATGTCATCTCGTGTAGTGTACTCGTCTATGAAGTCTGCTAAAGCCTGGCATTGGATTGCCCTCCAGGGATGATATGTTATATCAAACTAACTCAATCCAATGTTCCATTTCAGTAGCCTTCCAGAAGTCTCTGGTTTCTATAGGACTTATCCTAAAGGTTGGTCGATAAGAACCTTGATGGATGAGCCTGGAAGTATGCATGGAGTTTTCTTAAAGTGATCAACGGGAAGCAGGCTAGTTTTCCAACTTTAGGTAATTTCTCTCTGCCCCCATCAACCGCTTGCTAATGTAATACATGGCCTTTGGATTCGGGACTCTTTATATACGAGTGTGGTACTCAAGGCGTGCACCGACACTGCAAAGTAAATAAGCAAGTCCTTGTCTTCCAGTGGCTTTGATGGGATGGAAGGCTTTTCTAAGTGATCTACCAGAGCCTAGAAAGTTTCCATACACTCTTAGGTCCAAGCAAAGTTCCTCTTCCCTTTCTTGATGATGTCGAAGAAAAGGATACACTTATCGGTGGCTCTGGAGATGAAGCGACTTAACGCAGCAAACTTCCCATTCAAACTTTGAACTTCCTTTATTGAGATTGGAGCCTCTATATCCCTTAGTGCTTGAATCTTCTTTCGTTTGGCTTCTATTCCTCTCGAGTTCACTATGAAACCCAAGAATTTTCCGGATGCAACCCTAAATGAACATTTTAGTGGATTGAACTTCGTACTATACATACAGAGCACGGTGAACATTTTCGACCGAAATCAAAGTGGCATGTCGATCGTCGTGACTTCACAAGCATATCATCCTTGTAGACTTCCATCGAATGCCCTTAAACATTGAACTACAAGCCTATGGTAACTTGCTATGGGATTTTTCAAACCGAAAGGCATAACAATATATAAAAATACAACCCCAAATCAGTCATAAAGCTAGTGCGTTCTTGATCTGGGACGTGCATCGGAATCCAGTTGTAGCCAGAGTAGGCATCCATGAACGATAGTAGCTTGTGTCTAGCGGTTGAATCTATTGGCTGATCGATTTTCAAGAGCAGGGAGCTTTCTTTTGGACATGCCTCGTTCAAATCAGAATAGTCAACGCACATTATACTTCCCATTAGACTTCTTTACTAGGACGGGGCTGGATACCCGTTCCGGGTATAAAGAATCATGGATGTCATTGTTCTTCGGCTTATCCACTTCGGAACGGGTATAAAGAATCATGGATGTCATTGTTCTTCGTCTTATCCACTTCTTCTTTCAGTATTGTGGATCTCTCCGAACAATGGCTGCAGCGCTTCTGTTCTACAGGAACACATTTTGGATTCACATTTAATTCATGGCACACTATCTCTGGTTGTATTCCACACATGTTGGAAAGCATCCAAGTAAACACATCAAGGTTCGTCCAAAGAAAACTTGTCAATTCTTTCATCATCCTTGTGCCGAAATTGAGATTCGATCTTTAGAACCCGCGTAGGATCAACCTAACTAACTGGGATGTTGATCGTCAACTCTACAGGAGCTGCCCTTACATCCTCTGCTCTTTTCTTTAGATCCATTTCCTTATGGAATTCACTGTGCTACCCAAGCCAGGGCTGAGGTGGTTGTTACTATGCATCTAAAGCTTTGATGCAAAGAGTCCTCTCCACGCCTTTTCCTTTCTCCTTTCGCTTTATCTCTTTTAGCTCAGCGACATAACATTCCCAGCCGAGTTCCTGATTACCTTGTACAATTCCCACACTGTTCTCTATCGGGAACTTCATCGTCAAGCACTATGGGGCTATGGCCACTCGAAATTCAGCAAAGGCCGGTCAGCACAAAAGACATTATATGCAGAGTAAATATCTAGATTAACAAGAGGCACAACCAACACTCTCTTTTGATCGCCATCTCTAAGCACCACCGGCAAATCCACATATCCCACCAGCTCAGTAGTAGTCCCATTAAATCCTTGGATTCGAGATTTACATGACATTAAGTCCTTTCCCTCCAGAAGCATTTAGCCTAAGCTTACTTGAACAAAATGTTGACTAAGCTCCAACTGTCAACCATCACCTTTCTCACAATCACAAGGCCAATCATGGCCAAGATCACCAAATGATCAATAGTCAGGGCCTCCACCCCGTCAACATCTCTACTTCTAAATACAATATCATCTGTCATAGTCCTGAGTTGCAATATTGGAGCACCATCTTCGATGATAAAGCAGCTATCATTCACTGCATGTTTCAATGTATTCACATACTTCTCCATCTTGTTCCAGTTCTTCTTAGCTGGATGCACCCCACCAATGATAGTACTAATCACCAACCATTTCATAAGCCGCCTGGGCTTCTCAACGCTAGGCCTAGCTGGCCTCTATGGTGGGTTTAAATTTCTCTACTCGCCATCTTGTAGGGCTTTCGTAAACTATTTTAGCCTTTTCTTTAGAATCAAATCCTCGATCACATCACGTAAATGACTATACTCATTCATGTTGTGGTTGTATGTTTCAAGAAATTGATAAAACTTACATGACTATTTCTCTTTCTCAGTCGACTCCCTTGGAACCGGCTTCCTATATTGCATGGTACCTTGAGTAATAAGGTATATGTTCTCGATTGAGTCGTTCATTGGGGTGTAGTTGTCATATTTTAGAACTCTAGGACACCTCCTCGAATCTGATTTCTTATCCTTAGCCCAGTATTGCTCCTACTCTGTCCACCACTTTTATTCTCCATATTCACATCCATATTGCTTGAATTCCCTCCAGACTACTTTATTGCGATGTTGCTCTAAGTCATCTCCACCGGCTACCCGACATTAGTTTTCTTCGTGGTAGTGCTTGCTTCTTCCAAGTGCCAGAACTGAGTCGCCTTTCTAGAAAACACGTCCATTGTCAGTGGAGTTCTCATCTTCAACCACCTCCAAAAACAAATATCGAGATGGATCCCCTTAATTAATGCCATGAACATGATATCTTCTTGAGCGTAGCTCACTTCGATCACTGCGGTATTGAACCTATGCAAGAAATCTTTCAAAGACTCTCCCATCTCTTAATAGCAGCATGACGTCCTCGGATGAGTAGTGTATAAATAGAATTGCTCAATGAATTTCCATTCCAGCTTCCTCGGACGACGATATGGATCTCGATGGTAGCCAGGTGAACCACATCATCGCTGCTCCTTCCATGAAAATGTGAAAAATCAACACCTCGTAGAATCAGTAGCTTTGGCAGAATCCATGTGCCAGCCATATTTTATCAGATGTTGCCAAGGATCTGTTTTCCTACTGTACAACGACATCATTGGCATCACAAAACTTCTTGGGTATTCCTCGTATAGGATCTCCTTCGTGAAAGAATTCCAGCTAGCAGAAGTACGCTAATCATCATTGCTTCGATGTTGGCTCTCACTCACAAGTCTCCTTACCATATCAACAAATTCGGCTCTGCTAAATCTAGCGAACGGTGATAATCATGATCCTCCTCGAGTGTTTGGCCTGGAAAATGTTCTCGGTTAGTTTCATGATACCCGAATTCCCCTGAATCAGGAAGAACTATTCATCTAGATGTTCTGTATGCATAGTCTCTTTGCGGTAGATCCATAGTAGCCTCTTGATCTTCAACATTCTAGCCATCCACAACATGACCAGAAGCCAAACTAGCATAATCATTTGGAATTCGATTGCTTGAACAACATTTGATGGTTTAGAACCAATTCCTCGTGATGGATCGGTACAGATCCATAAACCTTTTCCAAGATTTGGTTCCAACCTCTACATTCCAGCCTCTTTTCTAACAATCTTCTACTTTTTGTCCTTTTTCCTTTGCTTCGATGATGAAGAACCGTCAGATTCTGAACCAAAAGGTGCCAAGTCCCTCCTGCTTCTCCTATGGTCACTGTTGTAAAAATCCTTCTAGGCCTAGCCTAGGCGCTAGGCTAGGCTTATCGCCGAGCATTTTCCTAGGCCTACCTAAACAAGATTTATCGCCATATGTAAGAATAAAAATATGTATTTAGGTATTGGTTAGGTATTATTTAAGGTTCAATGCCCTATTTAAGCATTAATATGCTAGCCTTAGGCGATCTTGCCTCCTTGGCAACTCCTAAACATATTCAAAATTCGAAAATTCCAATTTACATCAATTGACAGTAGACAAAATATTAAACAAAAATTCCAGAATACATGAGTTATCAAAAATTCCTAGCTCCAATTAATCCCCATCCAAAAGATTAATCCCTAGTGCTTACTAACTGCATAGCATATGTTTGGTGATTTTTACAACCTTGCCTATGACTGTTAGTCAACTAATTCAACCTATGCTCTGATACTAACTTGTAACATCCCTTATTTGGAGCCCAAAACTAACGGCTATGGATGCTGCAGTCATCCATAGTTATTAATCCTAGATGACCAAATACGGCGAAGTTAGATTCATTGATACACAGAAACACATGAATGAAGAAAAAAATTAAACTTCAACCAAAATCACATTCCATATCAACGCATTTCCAATTCATTACATAATCCCACATTCATAATCACGTTTAGAGAAAATATATTTATTACAAGATACGACCAAAGTGACATGTGAAGATGCCCCCTGGATGATCAGAGTATATACGGGCAATATAACAATTTTTCCCTTATAAACAACACTTCGAAATCAAAAGAAAGTGAACTCTAAATAGCCATTATGCCACCTGCACATCTTCGGCAGCTTATTCGTATTAGAGGTACCTAAAAACTCAACTCTCAAACTACTCAAAATCAATTGAGTAGCCAAGAGTTCAAGAGGAAACATAAACTTCGAATCAGAAATAAAGCCTGATATCAATATACCGTTTCAAATCATTTAGATATCTAACGAAACCACCCTGCCTAGCAGAATGAGTTTCCCCTCACTAGTATCTCAAAACCTTTATAAAATCATATACCATACTCCTGCATTCACAATGGTTAAAACAAATCAAAATGGTATAATATGATGATATGCAAAATAAATGAATTAATTCTGGATTATCCATCCTCATTCAATTTAGGCTATCTGTCTCAGTTATAGTTTCTAAGATTACTATTAACCAGTTAATTTTTATGGGATGACTAATAAATAGTTAAATATTTAAGGACTCCCTGTCCAATTACATAGTTTTCATAGGATCACTAATAACCTCTTGATTACTCCAATATCTATTTTTATCCTAGTTTTCATGAGTTAACTAGGAATCTATTGGCGACTCCAACAATCTTTCTTTTATCCTAGTTTTCGTGGGTTGACTAGGAACCTATTGACATCTGTCAATATTACATTTGGATATAGTTTTCATAGGCTAACTACAAATCTATTGGCTCTTCCAGTATCCAATCATAGTTTTCACGGGCTTAATATGAAATTGTCTATCAGACATCTTTCTTTACGCATAGTTTTCATGGGCCAACTATGAACCTGTCTATCTGACATCTTTCTATATACATGGTTTTCATGGGCTAACTATGAACCTATTGTCCCCTACCAATATCATACAGTTTCCATGGGCTTGCTATAAACCTATTGGCCACTGCCAATATCTTTTCTTCATATTTTAGCATCCTATATTCTGGTCTACCTGACCTTTAGGATGCAATTTTGTTCATTCAGGAGTTTATTCAATTTATATTCACTACTGGATCAACCTAACTGGTTCTTCTACCCTTCATCCCTAAAAGACAGTTATGGGTGCATTATAAAGTGAATATATTCAATTTAGAAGAAGAAACATAACAATATAGAAATACCACTCCTGTGGGTTTAAAATAAAACATGGTTAATCCCTTTGACATATTTCTTTGTCAAAGATAGCTTCTTCTTAAAACCATTATATAAAAACTCCTTTAAAATAAAGCCATGAGTTTTTCCTTTAAAAATAGAGTTTGGGTCATAAAACCTTTCGGTACCTTCGAAACCTAGCTTTTGACTTCATAGGATAATCTCCTTCGAAAGCTCTTAAAAACACAAGGCTCCTGCCTTATAATACTTTAAACTCTATCTTTCGGAATCTTTCGAATACATTAAAGTATTAATATTTAACCTTTAGAAGCGTAATTTCGAAACCAGTTGAAAGTACCACTTTCGAGACTGTTGGAAGTAACGCTTCCAAAAATATTAAAAGTACCCCTTTCGAAAGCATCGGGTTTATATTTAAAACATAACTTGGGTCAAAGTGAGTACAGTCGAAAGCATCTGTTTTGAACCAATATAAAATCATTGGTGAAGACTTGATAGCTTCATCACCGTCCCTTTCGAAAGCATAAAACGTCTGGGTAAAACATTGGAAGGTTAGTGAAGAAACCCCTTTCGAAATCATCACCTTCGAAACCCCTAATCCCCTTTTGAAAGCTATAGGAAGTGGGTTAAACTTTACAAAATAAAGTATCCTTTCGACAACATTGATACCTTCAATACCATCGAAAGGTCAAAGGAAGGCAGTAGGGTATCGACTAGGTCGGAACCCCTTCTTATAAAACATTCTTTCAAAAGTAAGTAACCCAATCAAAAGCATTATAGGTTAATGGCGACCCTTTTCGAAAACACTAAAAACCTTTTTTAAAACCTTATGCCTTGACTGTGTCGAAGGATTAAAACAAAACATAGGCAAGCGCTTTTCTTTTAAAAACAAACCAAGGTTTCGATCCCTTTGGAAGTCATGCTTTCGACACCCTACATTCCGCCTATCTCCAATCCACTACGTACCATCTCAGCGATATCTTGTGTATTGGTTTCGATAAGGTAGGTTTTGACTAAGATAAGTTAGAAGCTTCTGCGCCGTAAGGTGCTTTCCTAAGTAGGCGGAACCAATTTTCTAATGTAACCTGTTTTTGTTCTTGTTTAAGTAAACTTTTCTCTAACTAACCTGCTACGTGTCAACACCAGATTGGTTGCGTTAACTTTTTCAAACTCTTTTTCAAAAATAACTTTTCTTAATCTAGATCTACACTATGGTCAAACTAATCAATTAAGCCCTTCCAATTTTTTTGCAAAGAAGTCCCTCTTATAAAAAATTTATTTTGCATAGCAAATCACTTAGGAAAAATCCTCAAAAATTTTAGAAATTCACTTTAGTCATGTTATCCAACATATCAAAATTTTAGATTCAAATCTGCTGTATGTTTTACATTATAAATTATAAACACAAATAATCATATTTTCCTTTGAAAATTCATATTAATCTTTCCATAGCTTTAAAAATTCTCAAAATTGAAATCCAACTCCAAAATCATGTTTCTGATAACATAAAATTTTCTCATGGCATTTAGATATCTTTTAATCTCGGTTTTGACCTAAAACCATATAAAACCTCTTTAAACAATCTTGTTTAAATCAAATAAATCATAAATCAAGCATATCATCATCAAATATATCATAAAAAAATTATCCCATAAATCCGCAAATTTATGATTTAAACCAAAATAATGATGGAATTATTATTCACCTTGCTTGAGATTGGATTGAGATCGATTCCCCTAAGCTTGATTTCCTAGCTTTAAATTGATTTCCTCTTCTTCTCTTAATGGCCGGCCGTTTCTTCTCTTTTAATTTGCATTTTAAAATGACGTGAATGGGAAGTAAGATGGTCAGAATGAAATATTTTTAAGGGTGGAAGCTAGAGGCGGTAATTCCTAATATACCCTTATGAGACTTAATTAACAAAAACCCATTCTTAAGCCCATTTGTTAATTCATTAGGCACGACCCTTAATTAATTAATTCAAGTCACAATCCCCTTATCACTTACATTTATATTATTCTATTTAATTTATTTAATTAAATCTCCTGAACAATGTTATCAAAAATTAGGGGTATTATAATAACACACGAAGGCTTTAAATGATAGCACACGAAGGCACCTATACGAATAGCTCATGATGGCTCTGTTTAAATCAAACGTGATGACTAGTTAGGGAATTAAACACGATGGTAGTGTAGATTTTCTTAGGATTTGCACACAACCATTAATACGTTTTAATAAAATGCGGCGGTACTAGGATATCTAACAAGAATAAGTAAATGCAATTTGTAATAGTTTGGGAATATGTATTTTTCCAAGTAAAATCATGGATAATTAGGCTTTGGAAGACAGTTTTCAAGTGTTATTGAACTATTTTATAGCGATGAAATTAAAGGAAGATTTTATAAGTTAAAATCGTGTTAACTTATTTTTGAAATGAAGTAAGCTTAGAGAAGCTAATAAATGATAGAGTGTTAATTTAACAAAGGTAAAAATGTCATATCCGAAGAATGTTTAGGATGCACAATTAACAAATGGACAAAAAGAATTGAACCACGATCATAAACATATACCGAATCATAGAGTTATTGGATGGTAGGGTGCATAAATATTGGTCTAATATCCAATGGTATATGGCAGAGTGCCACGATATGGTTCAACCTAAGAACTTTTTAAAACTCTGCAAAGGAGTTAAGGCAATGTGCCAATACATCAGGGTGATGTTATAATTAAAATAACTGGTAGGGTGCCAAACATCAAGGCGATGTTATAAATTAATTCGACAACATGAACTATGGAGGTTCAAGGACTAAGTGGGGCCAATGACACTTAGTAAAGACTCTTACTAGAATGTATTCAAGATTCTTACATTCGGCCTCTTAGGAGAGTAGAAGTTGACTCTAGTCAGGGTAGCTCCCATGGGGAAATGAGTCGACATTTGAACCATGTGATGTTGTTGGAATAAAAGATCAAATTAGTGACAGGAAGGCCTAGGGAGGTGATCACGAAAATAATTTAACTAAAGCTTAATAAAGAAATCCTAAATGATTATATAACTTGGTTTATATTTGGATGATAAGTATAGGGTATACTTGCCTTGGATTGATATATATGTGTAACATGGTTTATAATTAGATGACATATGTAGGTATATACTTATTAAATGAATATATATATATATATATATATATATATGCACATGGTTTCTTTTTGTAATATATATATATATTGTTGTTGTTGTTGATATATATTGATTTATATCATGTTAGGATGATGATAAAGTGAGGGGAAAATCTGTTCCGCGTTGGTGTCATGGTCTCACTATGGATGACTAGGGTAAAGGTTTTATTCGTACCAAATATATTGTTTTACCCATGTTTTTATTATTTCACATAAACTCAAGGGGACTCATTCGAGTAGGTTGGGTTATGGATATATAGTTACCCCTTTTATAAAGATGAATAAATATTGCAAAAACGAAGCAGGAGGCTTGCTATTTAAATAAAAATATTTTGAAATTTGTGCTGTGTAAAAGCAGAATTATAACTAGTTGGGTGTGACGTCGGCATCTTCATATGTCAAACACACATTACTTTGATTTTCTTATTATATATTTACCCCTATATGAGAATGATTTATGTAACGACCCTAGATTTTAATTTAATTTAAATTGATAATTTAAATGAATTTTTGAATTAAAATTTGTAAAATTGATTATAAATGATGCGAGTTTCCCCGAATCAAATAGAAAATATATTAAGTCATATGGGTTTGAAAATTTGTATATATGAGAATATATATGTATATATTGGATTTTAAATAAATTCTTAAATAAATGATTTTGAAAAATAAATAATATACTTTAGACACAAGTATAGAAATAAATAAATAAATTGATTTAAAAATTTATAAATGATGGTAATTTGAGTTATATAAAATATATGTGTACAAAGAGAAATGTAAAACAATAATTTTTAAAGTAAAATTTATGATAAATATTTAAACTAAAAATAGAAGTAAAATAAATATTTGAGTTATAAATAGAGATAAATTAGGCAAGTTAAAAAGTCATTTCAGAAAATAAAATTGGTTATGTAAACTATAAAATGTAAAATATACACATGAAACAAATTAGTTAAAAATTTAAACAATATATTGACAATAGAAATTTATGTTCATATACAAGCAAAACATTAGTATAAAAATAAAATAATATATGTATGTACTTTGGGAAACTATGATTGTAAATATAAAATAAATCTTATAAAAATGTACATAAGTTTGAAATAATTTTAAGTAAATTAAGTATTTAATAATGTAAGTTTAAAAATAAAGGAAAGGTAAGATTTTAAAACTTTGTTTAAGTATAAAAGTGTGTTTATACTTGAGTAAATTTTATAAACAAATAACTGTAACTAAGGCATAATAAATAAAGTAAGTAGAAATAATAAAGTACAAAAGCATGTTAAAGCAAGCAATGCAGCATCAACCTGGGTAAGGCAAGGCAAGTATAAACAAAATAAAGTATAAACAAAAGAAATACCTCTCTGTACAAACCTGTTCCTTTATTTATACATTCATATAGGTACATACCCATCCATATACACTTGTTCGTTCAAACCAAACAAAAACAACCTGTAAAAGCAAATAACAAACAAATAAAAACATATCAAGTACATAAGCAAAAGCATGATATTAGCCGAGAAAAAGGAATGTAAGCACCTCAGCCATACTATTTTGTACAAACCATATCATCACTCTGTACACCTTTCTTTTATATACATCCACTTCTTCATTTCATCAGTTTAGTCCATCATAAACAAAAATAAAGTGGCATCATTTCAAAACTCAAACAAACTACAACCAGAGAAATCAAAGAAGGTGATTTCAGCTGGCAATTTCAAAAGCCTGATTCAAAGTAAAAGCCCTGTTCAATCTAAGCAGGTGAGTAACTTATGTTTGAATAAAAATCACTGTGAGTAAACAAATTTATATTGATACTTAAATATCATCAAGTTTGAGTATAAATACTTGGTGTATGAAGCTCTGTTTGTTTTTGTGAAGTTGATCTGTGAGTTGTTGTTCCTTTCTCCTCTGTTCTTTTGTTTTCTTCCTTTCTGAGCTTACAGGTTGCTATCAAACAAGAAACAAAACTCAAACTCATATTATCAAATTATCATTAGGCTTTGGTTTCAAAAGAAAGTTACGTATTGAAGTATGAACTGGAATCTAAAAATAGATTTAAGAAGAATAGAAATATACAGTGAAAAAAAAAATTTGCATCAGTTTCCAGTAAAACTCCAACTGATGGATTCAAAAATCTTTTACTCTTCTTTTGATTGATGATTGAACTTAGGACTTAAACAAAAAATGTTTATATCATTGTAAACTAAGCATTAAAATTTAGTTAAGATTAAAACAACTTAAAATTCATCTCTGGAAACCCAAAATCTTGAACAAACTCAAGATGGACCAAAATTTGAACTTCGCGAAATGGTGATTTATATATATAACTTGAATTCATATTGGAAATGATGATTTCTGAGATAGGTTTCGTGATTTTTAGTTGTGTAGTTTGGGTGCAGTTCGAAGTTGAAGGGAGTGTGGTTTTTGGGGAATTGCCGGTGATTGGGTCGATCGGGGAAGACGCGACATGGTCTGGAGGTGGGAAGGTGATCGAGGGTTCTAGGAAAAATACTTGGAGGTTGAACGAAGCTTTGTGGTGGCGGCGGGAAGTGATCCAACTTCGGTGACCTAGTTTTGGGGTGGCCGATATATTCTACTCGCGCGACGTCGACGAAGGTGCGAGTGTCACGCGGTTTCGTGGGGAGGTAGAGGGAAGATTGATGACGCTATGGCCGGAGTTTGGTGGTGAATGGTGGTCGGAGTGTCGAGCGAAAGGCGTTGACAGGTGAGGGCGTTCCAGTTTTTTTTTTCGTGTTCCAGGTTTTTGTGATATGCTCGATTTTGATTTCTGACGAAATTGACAATGATGGATGGTCGAGTTAGCCATGCGTGTTGCCGATGATGTGGCAAGGTGGTTGGGATTGATAGGAGAAGCTCCGGTCGTTGGTGCATATGCACCATTATTTTTGTGTATCAGTGAGGAGTTTAGGGAGAAGAAGGGGATGGGTTGCGTTGCGTACAGGAAGTCTCGGGGAAGATGGTAAATGACGCGAAGGGATACTCGAGTAAATCGAGTAAGTGACTCGAAGCAAATCGAGTTTGGGCTCGAGTAAAAGTTGTTGCAGGTTTTTCTTTTTTTAACCTGAAACTGTTGGTTTGCAAATTTTAAAACCAAATTTAAATTTTAAACCAAGATTTTTAAAAAGCTGAGTTCAAATTAAAATGTTAATATAAATTCAAGTTGAAGGTAGAATTTAGTTTAAACATAAATAAGTTTTAAATTTAATTTTTTTTAATAACTTAAAAGCAATTCAAAATATATTAAAGAAATTTGAAATGGAGTTGAAATTTTAAATGAAAAATTTAAGCAAGTTGAAAGTAAAAGTTTAAATTTAAATTTAAATCTGAATTAAAGATAATTTGAATCCTAGTCTGAAATCAAAGAAGTTTTAATATTTAAATTATTTAAATTTGATTTGTGATGATAATTAAAACATTAGTTAGAAAATGTTTTAAAATTGAATTAGTAAAGATAAAATGATATGCACTCATTAAATTAGTTCAAGTGAATAATTGATTAATTTATTTAATCAAGAAATTAAGATTTGAGTTAAATTAATTAAGGTAAATTAATTTGTAAATAAGATTCATTAAATGAATAAAGAGTTGTCTTTTAAACAAATGATTAAGGTTATTTAATCAAGTAATTAAGATTTATTAAGTTACAGTTTAGAACTTAATTAATTAAATAATTAGTGATTAAACATATGATTTTAAAGGTTAATTAAATGATAATTAACAATAGTTAAATTGAGTTTAATTACTTAAGAATAGTAATTAAATAATTATGAATAGTTAGTGGGGATCATTTACTTGAAATTTATTTTGATAATAAATGTGAAAAGAATTATTCATAGAAATTTAATCTGATTTAAATTTATCAGATAATTGAATTAATCCTACCTATGGATGCTTGGATTATATTGGATGGTAAACTGTTTGATATCCCTGATTTATGATGCTTTGTATATATATCCTGATTTATGTTGAGATCTGTGATAAATTATCTGTGATGTAATTTACTAGCCGTGGCATATATATTTGTGATCTGTATATAACAGATAAGCGTTATAGTTTATATCGCTTATCAATTATATTCCTGTATTCTGATCTGTGATAATTGTATGATGTTGCACTACTGTGTATAACCCCTTGACCACACTTATACACACACCAATATGGATTTCACGAGGAAATCGATTAAGTCACAGATTTTGAAATGATTTATAAAATTTAATATTTGAATTCAAATTGATTTTGAAAATGGATTTGGGTTAAACGGTAAAGCTTTTGAAAAAGGTTTTCACAGATAAAAGCTATTTTGAATAACTCGGTAAAATCTCCAATTTAAATAATTCAATTTGAATTTGAATTCAATATTTGGAATTGAATTCGATGATTGGAAATTATGGTTAAAGATATTATAAACATGTTTGTATGAATTTAAACCATTTTAAAGGTATGGTTTTGAGAATTTGAATTTAACCCAAGGATTTCAACTCGTATAAATGAATCAGATTTCCAAAATGAAAACTGTTGTTTTCAAATGATAAACACCTTTAGATAAGAACTGAGATTCCAGTTAATTAGGGGAATTTCAAGATTGAATAGAGAAATGATTTTCCTAAGTTATGAATGAATTCTTTTTGAAAGCTATGAATTAAATCTGTTTATTTTTAACAGATTTAAAATGATGATTTATTTAAACCATTCGAAATGAAATTGTTTTGAAAGCTATAAGTTAAATCTTTGATTTAAAGATTTAATGAGTTAAATCAAATTGAAATGAAAATTGATTTGGAAAATCTGTGAATGAATCTTTTATTTAAAAGATTAAAATATGAAAATTGTTTAAACCGTTAAAGGTTGTGAAAATGAATCTTTTTGTTTAAAGATTGAAAATGGTAATTTGTTAAACCATTTAAAGAAAAGTTTTGGGAAATAAGTTGTGACTTAATTGAAATCCCATTATCCATTTATTTTTGAAATATCGTGCTCACTATTCGGTTTAGCCGGGAAAGGACCGTTGTGTCGTATAACCCATTCCGAATATGTGATACGTCGTTATGGATAGCATTTGAAGACCGGTGATGAAGACCGGGTATTTGCGAGAGCGATAGGATGACCTATCGATTGTTTCTGCACCGAGTCGCGCCGGTATAGAAACTCCCTAAGTGATGGGAAATCCGATCGGGATTGTGAATATCCGGATTGCAAGGACTTCTTTGTAAGTGCCTTCGGTTCTGTTCGATCCCAGAACAGACTTGTATGGATTGTATGTCTGACATTACAATTGAGATATAAAGCTGATTTCTTTCAAATATATTTCTGTTGGTGGCGGAGAATTTATTCTTTTAGCTTAACACCCTTCTCTGAGACGTACGAGCTCAGAGGTTATATAGTTGATGGTTATCAGCGATATGTTCCCAATTTGGTAATGTGACATACTGAGTGTTGCTGTGAAATGATCATTGTGTTGATTATTTGTGATAGGATCATTTACTTGATCGTCCATCCTGGTGATCATTTCTATGATCATTTGTTGACCCAAAGCATGGCTTTTGTATAAAGTATGTTTTTGTGGACGTGACTTCGTCGAGCCTCACACCCCGGAAATGGTCAAAACAGGAAAGATGCGGCAAGGTTATGAGGGGTAGCTCCCTTTAGGGTATGTGCATTTCCTTCTGGATAGAGGTGGTATCATGGTATGGAGCCCAGATATTTAACCTATGTGGTTACTTCGAATTTATTACTTTGTGGTTGTTGGTTTTCGGGATCCCGTGAGAAAGGTCGTTTACGATCGGGGGATGACATACTCGTGTCAGTAGTTACCCAGTTAGGGGTAACCCGGCCTTGTGTTGGCGGAGATCCGGTTTGGTTCTCGGGGACGTCCTTCCAGAGGCGTTCTCATGTGGCAATGGGAAGTTCCTTGGCCTGACCATTTGTTGGAAATCCAATTCCCAATACGAAACCCTGTACAGTGTTAGTTGTAGAACCTGCCATTTACTTATGGTGGCGCCCCACTGTTTAGATGGTAGCTATAGTAGGCATACGATAATGGTCGTATGTTGGCTAAGATTTATATCTTTACTTTCGAAATATTTTTTCTACACTATGCACTAGTAATAATATCAAATGTTCTTTTTAATACGTATCAAGCATCTTTGACTATCATAAGGAGAAATCTCCTCCGATTCTGCGTTTGCATTGTGTGTGTGTGCGGGAGGCCTTATGGTAGTCTCATTTTTAAAAAGCATTGCGAATTGACTTTGAAAATCTTTTGTTGAATGTTTTAAAAGATAAACTGTTTTTGTTGCTCACACCAGTCCCACGACTGATCCGGAGTTTATTGTTTTCTTTCCTAAACTCTGGGTGCTCATTATTTTCTACACGAGCAGTCTAGAGTTGGGTTTTTCAGATAGTCAGGTTTAGTAGATTATCTGGAGTTAGTTCAGTCTTTGGATCACACCAGTCTTGCCTATCTTTGTGCATCGTTATTGGGAGTTCGAGCTATTGCTGGATTAGTTCTTGGAAATGGAGTTGCAGTTTTTGGAGTTCTTCGTTGAAGACTATCTTAGAGTTATTTTGTTCCGCTGCTAGATGTTATCTATTTTCTTTCCGCTGCTGTTTTATTGTATCATATCTCTGATGTATATTGATATCTATTGGATCATCTGTTGTATCAGATATTGTATCAAAGCTGTATATCAATGTATTATTCTTTTATTCCGCTGTGCTGTTTACTTAATGATTGTTATAAGCTCCGGCGAATCGGATTTGAACGGTCGAATCTATGGCATTCGAATACGATATGAAGTATGGATGTCGATTTTCGAGCGGGCAAAATCCGAGTCGTTACAATTTAGGTTTAGTGATGTAGTTGATCTTGTCATTCAAATTGATGTAATAGAAAATAATATTTAGCTGCTTTGTTTACTTATGTCATGAAAAAATAATACGAAACTCACTTTGTCACTGGAAAACGATTCTGATGATGAATGCAGCATCATCGACGTCAATTTTCGAGTCTTGAAGTGAGGGATGTTACAACTTGGTATAGATTGGATTAGAGAAACATTTAAGTAAAACATAGCTAATTATAAGCTAGATAATTGGAAAACGAACACCTTGGGAAGGGCATATGCTATATATAACGTATTTATATGTGTATGTGTATGTGTGTGTATCTACCCGTCTACGATTGTTTCCACTCTCTTTACTTTCGTTTATTATGAACCTAGCTTATGCAGAAGGTAATCATGGATCTACATAGCCAATGTTTGACCATAGGAAGTGCGAGAGAAAATACTAGTATGGGAGATGATAATATGCAAACCAATAGCCAAGGAAGAAAGGAGAACCCGAATGTTCGTACTGAAGCTAGTACTCATGTGTCGGTCCTATCTGAAGGAAGAATGGATGTGAATGCTTTGTTCTATCAGTTTATGATGGAAATGATGAGGCAACATCTAGCTTGAGCTATAGAGCCGAGACAGGAGGTGGTGAGAGAAGCATACTTTTCTAAGATGAACAAAGATTACAAGAGCCGTGGAGGAAAGGAGTTTACAAGGGAGGAGTCTTCCTTAGAAGTGTTGAATTAGTCGAAAGTACTTGATTATATTTTTAGAGACTTGGGATATACTATTGCCCAAAAGATGAGATTAGCTTCTCGTCAGCTCCAGCAGAATGCATTAGACTAGTGTGAAGCAGTGCTTATTGAAGTCCCATAGGAAGTGATACCTAGGAGTAGTTCAAGGAATGATTTGAGGCTCAGTTTATCTCTGAATGTCAAAAAAGTGCTAGTACTGGGAGTTCCTTAACTTGAAGCAGAGTGTGATGACTTTGTTAGAATACATCTAGCGATTTAATGCTTTATTAAATACTCTGCTAAAGAAGAATGAAAGTTCATAGAAGGGCTGAAAAATGAGCTGAATTACAAGGTGATGACTTATTTATCGGCTCCATTTCATATGGTGGTGGAGATGGTAAGGAGGTATGATCGCTTGTTTCAGGGATAAAGAAGGCTGATGTTAAGCCTAAGGATGGGTAGAAGAAACGATTCAAATTGTATCAGAAAGGCAAAAATAATTGGAAGAGAGGAAAGACATCTAGAGGGAAAAATCAGAGTTGTATATTGTTGTGTTGCATGTTATAAATATGGCCAGAACGGGCATGATTCCATCAAATGTACCTAACCGGAGAATATGGATAGGTCTAAGTGCTTTATCTATAATATTTTAGGCCATAAGAATGGGGATTGTCTGAAAGCTAAGTAGGCTAAGGTTTATGCTTTGGAAGGACCTTCATCTGGACCTACAACTGATGAGAAGGGAAAAGGTTGTGGTACTCATTGGTATGATTTTGATTTCTAGTATATCAGTTAGAGTTCCACGTAACACTGGTGCTACTTATTCTTTCATTTCGAGAGATTTGGTAGACAGGATAGAACTCGACACTATCTAATTGATTATATCCTTCCTGGTTAATTCGATTGCTGTGTATACTACCACTCTCCGGTTAAGATGCACTGACCTTGAATTTGAATTGTGTGGACATTTGTTTGTCTACAACCCATATGTGTTTGACTTTGTAGGGTATGATATAGTTTTGGGTATGGAATTGTTTGTGCGAATTGATTCTAGGATCTACTGCGTGGATAAGATTATTACCTTATGAAATCCTAGAGGTAGAGAGAGAAATATAGTAGACTTAGACATACCGAGGGAGAAATTGAATTAGATGTTATGTGCTATGGATGATCAAGAGGATGAGATCAGTAGAGTGTGAGTAGTCCGAGAATTTGTAGTTGTTTTCGAACATATGATGGGATTACCACCGAGAAGAGACGTCGAATTTCAGATAGATTTAATGTGGGGCGTAACCTGTTAGTAGACCGCCTAATAGAATGCCGCCTAAGGAGATGGAAGAATTAAAGAAGCAGCTAGTGGAACTTGAGGATAAAAGTTTCGTTAGACCGAGTAGTTTGCCAGAGGGAGCATCCATGGTATTCGAAAAGAAATCGGACAAAATTTTATGAATGTTTATTAGTTATTGGAAGCTGAATGAAGTAATAATGAAGAATCGTTATCCCTTGCTCAGGACAGACGACTTATTTGGTTAGTTGAGTGGAGTTTGGGTGTTCTAACAGCTAGACTTGGCAATGGGTTTCTATCAACTAAGAGTAGTGAAAGATAGTATTCCATTGATTGCGTTCCAAACAAGGTATGGTTCATATAAGTGGTTAGGGCTGCCGTTTGGACTGACCAATGCTCCAAAATTCTTCATAGATCTTATGAACCGAATCTTTCATGATTAGTTGGATAGATTTGCATTGGTTCTTGTGATGTCCACCCTACACCACTGATGCCCAATGATACATGTATAGTGCACTACAATGGTGCCTAGTCGAAGCGAGACGACCGTCAAGGTTGTAGGATAAGTAAAACATCATAAAATTGTCGTATATCTCTCAGGGCATAGCATAAAATATAATATTAAACATCTCGGATATAAATTAGGTGAGATGGTAATAATTGAATGAATCATAGAGTCAGAGTAATAAATCCATGAAGTATATAGCATAAGTGATAAAGTTATGCATCAAATAATAACTCATAAATAAACTGTCTCTATATAATGAAGGCACTAGCAAGCTCTGTAGTGCCGTGCAGTGGAATAGCAAATTATAATTAGTAAATGTAGTAATGCGAGAGTGTGATCCCCTGCTCGTCCTCTGTCTAGCTCCACGTGCTCACCAAACCTTATATCCCTAATCTACCCATTTAAGAGTATCTGGAATAATAGGAGCAAAGCATAAAATCCTGAGTCAGACAATATTGTGTTGTCTGAGCGGTAGAAAATCTCTGATATTAATAAACCACTATGATAGGACAAATGATATGAAAATCATACATGACCTATCCCTGCATCTACAGAGTTAGCACATACACATGATGTACTCTACTCTACATCATATTCTTCATGGGTGTACCATACATCAAAGTACTAATAGTGTTTAAGAGTCTATATCGACAACATCGAAATCATATGATATCCCTAAAGTGATAAGAAATCAAAGCAAACATAGCATCCATGGTCCCCTATGTTACCCTTGCTTTACGAGTACTCTTCGCACCCTCGAGTTTCAGCGATCCCCTTGCACATGTCATCTATAGTAGAGCTCATCTTCGAACTGATCTCCCGTCATGAAGTCACCGCGGTTGGGACGAGTCTCAACAATCATCATGGATCATAAAATATCATCATATGTCCTTAATCTTCCTCTAATAGTCCCCTCAATCTAACTCATAGCTCTCTACTTTGCATCTTGAAGTACAACAATCTATGGTCAAAGCCATCACTTCCCATCATGGAATCATCATCATCAAATCATGCGTTATCGTCGTTGAAATTACCACTTAACCCCATGGTTCGGTACCGATCCAACACTTGGCCATATTTGGCTAAGTGTTTGGTTTTTCATAAGCTTGGAGTGAACACACCCAAGACTTGAAGCAAACACCATCACACCTCAAAGTAAGCATACGAAGACTTGAAGTCCAACTCCCCTACAGTGTACCATTATCATCGATCCATAAGACTCAAACCATCACCATCGATTTAAGTCGCCATAGATCCATGCCTACCCCAATCCAACACTTCACACAACTAAACCATACTCCATCACATGAGATTCCCCTTCATCGATCCATCACCTTCACTGATCGATGCCGATGGATCGGAATAAATTCATGGCCACCGATCCATTGCCTTAGAGAATTTTCCACTTCCTTTGCTCCATTGGCCCTAAATCTATCACGAACCAAGTAACCCCATGGATCGACAACAATCCATGGGCACTACTGATCCCATGCTTATGATTCTCTCCCATCTTCTTATGCGATCCGTCCGTGCATGCTTGTGTCCAAAAGCTTTCCTTCATATGACTCGAAGCGATCCATCACTAGAAACTATCACTCCTTGAAAAAACACTTTACCAATCCATAGCCTTCAAACCACCGTTGATCCATCCATAACTCGAGTAAACGAACTACAAACAACATGCAACTTGGAACGTAGTCTTATGAGGCATTCCTTTTTGCCCTATATCGATAAGGACAAGTTTGTTTCAAGTCGACTCTATGCATCATCACCGATCGATCCATACCAATCCCTAACTCGTTCCTTAAACTAAATCATCCCTTGACCATCGTTTTCAACCAAACAAACATCACTCATTCAAGAAATAATCATACAACGTATCCTAGCAAGCATAAGTCCATACATATCACAATGAAGCCTAAATATAAAGGTAGAACCATAAGAACAAAAGATGTCCTTAAGAACACTAATTTTACAAATCTTTTTCAAATCATTTGAAATTTACATATGTGATTAAAGTTTAAAACATATTTTAGAGTTTGAAAATCGTTTTAAAACATTATTTAATAGCTAATTAGTGATTAGAGGGTAAAATCACTCACCTAATTCCAAAGCAATCCAATCCAAGTCCAAAAGTGCACAAATCTCGAGATGAACAACAGTTCCAAGATGATTTCTAGTAGAAATCTTTAATCTAAAGTGCTAATCTTGTTAATCTTCCTCCAATGATAAGTTTTGACTAATTAAAGTAGGGATTATGGCAACTTCTTGGGTTAGAGAAGGTTAACGGAGGTTTACTCTCTATTTTTGGAAAGTGTGAAATGATGGAGATAAGTCCCATCAGCCCCAACCTCATGCTAATTCCGGGCTTTGGGCCTAACCATTAACTCACTAATTACCATTAAGCTATCCAAAATTAAGTGAAACTTTAAACAGCCATAGCTCCATAACGGTAAGTCCGTTTTTCTATTATGACCAATCTACGGAAAGAGAAACCATCATCTCAATCTAATCAAAATGGTTTCAGACCCTAATTTGGCTACTATCAAAAGTTATAGGCCATACGTTATTTTTAGGGTCAAAATCATCCGGTAGAAATTCTAAGGATAGAAGAATGGTTCGTGTAGTCATTTTTCAAAATCATAGAATCATGCGACCTCATATAAGAATAATATTAATATCCTACTATCCTCTGATGCATAGAGTATGGATTGTTATAGTCTTCATCGATGATATTTTGGTTTACGCTAAGGATGAGAGAGATCATGAAGTCCATCTGAGGTTGGTGTTGGAGATATTGAGACAACACAAGTTGAAGGAATTTTTTTGAAATGCCACTTTTGGAAACAAAAAGTGAAGCTCTTTAGGGATGTTGTTTTGAAGAATGGAATAGCTGTGGATCCATTGAAGATAGAAACAATTAATGGTTGGAGGAGGCTAGAGACGGTCACAGAGATGAGAAGTTTCTTGGGATTGGCTGACTATTACCGTGGATTCATCAAAGATTTCTCACATATAGAGCACCCTTGATTAAGTTGATTAGGAAAAATGAGAATTTCGTGTTGACTAACAAGTGTGAAGGATCATTTCAGAAGTTGAAGAAGTTATTGATGAATGCTTATGTCTTAATTGTACCAGAAGAGAACCATGATTTAGTAGTGCATACTGACGCTTGTAGAACATGATTGGGAGAGTTGTTGGTGCAAATAGGGCGAGTGATAACTTATGCATCAAGGTAGTTGATACTGTATAAAGTTAGATATCAAACTCATGACTTGGAGTTGGATATGGTGGTGATTGCGTTGAAGATTTGGAGACATTACTTTTTGTCGAATGGTTCAAGTTGTATACAGACCACAAATCCCTTAAGTATCTTTTCTCTCCGAAGGAGTTGAATATGAGGCATCAGAAAAGGCTGATGTTCTTGGCGACATATGATTTCAGAATAGAATATATGCCAAGAAAAGGGTATAATGTTACAGAACCTTTGAGAAGGAAGCATCAGAATAGGGTGTTGGCTATGATTGAGGAATGGAAGACATTGGCCTCTTATGGAGTGCATTATTAGTAGAATACTTGATCGAGTGGAGATCTGGGCATGTTCCTAAATTTGGAGGTACGTCCAACACTCTTAAAAAGACTAGCTGCAAGGCAAATGGACGATTCACTAATTTCTGAAAGGATTAGGTGATTGGAGATGGGTGTGGATGTTGAGGATTTGAAAAGATTCGAGATAGATTCGAAGAGATTGCCAATGAAGAAAGGAAGACTGTGTGTTTTAGATATACGAGATGATATGCATGTAAATATTATATTTTTACTCACATATTTAATCTACTTTTATTTAAACAAGTAAGCATATTAGGGTATTTTACATGTTTAAATCAAATTATTATTCATTCATCTTCATTTGTGGGTAAAATGGTAAATTTGTGTATGATTTAATTTTGAGAAAATTTATTTGCATATTTTTATTTTTATTTGTAGGAAACGAAGTGCAAATACAAAGAGGTTTCATGAATGTATGCATGAACATATATTGAAAGCTAAGGAAGCAGGGAATAAAAGAATTCATACAACATGGATGAGCCCACATATCCACTAACTAACGGTCCATAATTAAAAGCACATGCTCATGCTTGAAATCATGTTAATGGTGATTAATTAATTCCCTAATGATTACTTGAAAGTTACACCATCTCAAGGGCATTTTTGATAGTCCCCTAGAATATGAATTAGGGTTTTAAATATGTATAAACACCCCTTATGTTTTATGTAATGACTTCTACTTATTTATGCAATATTGTAGCCTCAAATCAATTAGAAATAAAACGTCTCTTTAATAGCTTCTTATCCTCGCTCTTTACTTTCATGCATCTCTATTTCATTCTTTCTTTTATTGCTATTTTATTTTATGCTCTCTTATTTAATTTATGCTCCCCTTATTTCATGTTAGTAGCATAGATTTAATTCTTGCAATTAGTTTAATTTTATTTCATGCAAGTAGTTAGCTCTCTTTTCTCGTAATTAGCTCTCATTTTTCTTTTTCTATTATGTTGAAATCATTTATGTTAAGATGTATTCAAATATGAGTAGCTAAACCCCTTCAGTTTAAGGGTAATGAAGCTCTCATTAAACATATTAAATTAACATAATGGTTTCATTTGTGATATCTTTTTTTTGCTTAATGGAAATTATAAATAATGGTGGTTTATGTTTTTCTTTTAGTAATTTGATAGTCTATGTTGACACCTCAAATAGGCTTGCTTAATCCAATATAATATAAACTATTTGATCATTTGCCTAAGTGATTCTGATGATGAAAGTCAAACTAGAATAGAAATTTGATGATTTATGTTACAAATTCATATTAAATAGATCGTCTTTAAAATAGATTTCATTTTTAATTTCATGTCATTTTCATGAGAATTCATAAGTGGGTTTTAATGGTATGTTAGAGTTTGATGGTTTAAGTTATGCTAATTAATAGCACAAATAAACCATACTTATAATAAACACATCAATAATTTCTACTTAATATTTTAATGAGAGATTATAAATGAATATTGTGTTGATTTATATGGATGATTGGAAGTGGATTTGCCTCTAAATTGCTCCTTAATCTCATAGTTCTATTCACATTTGCTCTAATTTATTTAGTTTCAAACAATTACAAAAACTTTGAGCTAATTTAATTGAGTAATATTAGAATTTAATTCTTTCCCTCTGGATCGACCCGTAATAGCATACATACTACAGTTGTACGTCGCGCTTGCGGTTTTTATAACGATTATATTTTTTAGCGGTTTTCTAATCAATAGAAAATTCATCGTTTTAATAAGTTTTTGGCGCCGTTGCCGAGGAAAACAATTTAATTTTAGTTTTACTCTTTGAGTTAATTTTCTTTCAGTTTGCATTTCCTTCCTTAAGTTCAACAAAAAAAGCATCCTATTCATTTTGTGTTAGTTCTTTGTGCTCACTATTCACAATTTGAGGTATTCCATTGTTCGGTCACTTGGTTTCGTTCTCTGTTGCTTGTTTCAATTGAGCATATTTTGTTCTATTTTATTTTGTCCTCAGAAGAATGCATTGCATTGTTTGTTAAAACTGTACATTTCACTACTTGTTGCATTCTATTCTGTCCTTTTGTTACACAATTGCACATTTTTGTGCTATTATTTCTCCCATCACGTTACATTTCAAGAACTCCATTACACTTTTGTGCTACTTTATTTAAAAAAAAAAAGCTCATGGCATTTTCATTGATTTTTGTTGTTAACAGTTTGAGCATTCACTATTTCATTTCATATTAAAAAAAATAACAGATATTTTATGGCATTTAATAAAGTGGAAATTAGTCACAAGGACCTCTTTAGCGAGTGAAATTAGTTTCTAGGACACACAACTGAAATAATTATTTTTAAGGACAAAATGCAAAATAATTAGTTTCTAAGGTCTAAAAACTTATGAAATTATGTCCTTGAAAGTAATTGGACTGTTGACTTTGTTCTTAAAATAAATTATTCTGCTGACTTTGGCCTTGAAATTAATTTCTGTAGATGTGTGTCCTATAAACTAATTGGACTGTAAAGTTTGTCCTTCTAGTGAAATGCCCCTTTAATAAATTTATACAATTTTAGATATTATATATATATATATATATATATATATATATTCTTCTTGGGAGTACAAAAAAGGTGAGGCGAAAAAATTCTACAAAAAATTAAACAAATTTTAAAGCATAAATATGATCTCACGTAATGTTTTGAAATTGATGCAGGTAATTGACACTCGAAAATACAGTCGAAAGCAAAACCTGTTTCAATTTTAGGAAAAATAATGAAAAGGCAAGGGAGGTGAAGTCCCAACCTCACAATGAACAATTATGTGCACAACCAACCAAGCTAACACTTCTTTATAAAACCTTAGACATCAATACATACGTATATAAAATTCAATATTCATTACTAACCTATTTTTTTGCCGATTGTTGCCCACGTCGAGGGGGGTTGTCCTAGACGGCCGCCTGCTTGGCCTAGCCCCCGAGTCGTCCCTGAGCCTACATCAACCCCTCTGTCAAAAAAATCACAACTCCACACTTCAGCACCAAACTTCATCACCAATTGCATATCAGAACCTCTGCAACTGATAATTCCACTGCATTTACCAAAACTTCATCACCTGCCTTCTTCCTCCACCAAGCACAATCCCGCAACCTACCATACTTCATGATCAAACAACCATCACGCAACTTCATTTTCATCACTACCTACATATTCAACTTTCTCCTACAACCTCCAATTCCTATTACCAAAACCATTGACTCCATAAAACAACCACGACCTCCTCCTCTATAAATCACAAACTGACAACAACCTTTAACAATCACCACCATTTACAGCCTTGACTACTACTACTCATCTCACTCTACCCTCCTCAATCAGAGCACCACTCCAACTCTCAAATAACATCAACATCGAACCAACCTACAGCCATCAATCCAACTCCACCACTTCACCTTCAACACAAGCAACTCACATCATCACCGTCCCCTCAACCTACCATTACAACGAAATATCCACTTTAAGCACAACAGCACTTCACCACCAACTTGCATCCTACTCCTACATCCCTGCTTCTGCCTGCTGCTATCATCACTCTACCATCATCTCGTCCCCTAAAATCCGCGACCATCACTCTACCATCATTATCCATCCTTCAATCTCCTCCTTTAATCCCCCATCTGCTTGCCGTAACCATCTCCTCACCCAACCATCACTGTCGCCTCCAATCCCAAACAAACAGCCACCAACAAACCATCGAATTATACCAAAACTACAATCACCTTCTACCTGAAACACTGCAACTTCAACCGAAACAACCCCTGATCCTCAAAAAACCATGCCTGCCTTCTACCCTAAACCCAAATCACATCCATCCCCAATTCCATATTCCGATCTGACACCTAGAACCACCATCGCGACTTCAAACCACAAAACTTCTTCAAACCCTCAATAATTGCGAGTACAAATCGCGACTACAATCCACGATGCAAATCAACCTATACGCTACTGCAACCAACCTCCTAAGTCACGAACCGCCAACACAACCTCAACTACAACAAATCTGAATCAGCTTGGTTAAATTGTTTTGATTTTGGAATTTGGTGTCGAGAATTTTGTGGTATTTGGTTGATTTTGCGATAATGGAATGTTTTGTTTGGGACCGGTGATTAGTTTGGTAAATTGTTTTGTTTTGCGACATCTACTTTTGTAATTTCGATTTTGTTTTGTTTAGGGTCGGGGCTTTCACTTGTTTACTTGTTTAAAAAAATAAAAAAGGGAAGTTGTTTTTGGTTTGGCTTTGGTTGAATTGGGCTGTACTAGGCTATTCTTATTTTGTTCTGTTTTGTAAAGTCCTTTGTTTGAAAAAAGGGTTTTGCTTGGTTTGAATATCAACTTTTTGTTTTGGGCTTTATTTTGTTTTTATTTTTTTTTCACATTTGACTCTATTTTCACGTTGCAAAAGAAGAAGAAAAAAATTTTCATGCTTAAAATAACTGCTCTGCTTTGCTTGCGCTGAAATTTTTTCCACCGCTTTAAAATAAAATTGCTATTAATTATGCATGTCCCGGTATCATTCTACGACCTAATGTTTTTAGTTTTCTTGCATTGTTGATTGCTTGTATTTTAAAAATCCAAACAAAAATAAAATAAAATCTCATTTGTAATTGTATCGTTAATTCACGTTTAAATTTTGTTTTTCATTCATTTCATCTTGTTTTTATTTTCTAAGTGCAACACCCAAATCCGCATAAGGTGGGGGATTTCATCACCCCTTCCTTGACCCACAAATTGCATTTCATCGTAAAATTTGACTAATAATAACGGTTAGACGTTGGACTTAAGGGTATCACGAGCTCATCTAAGGCTTAATTATATCTTGACAAGTTGTCTTCTTTTGACAATCTAATTTTTTGGTGTCTAGGCTATGGTAGAACAATAATCATTTATAAATATTATGGTGATTCATACTTATTATAGCAATTGTTACTCTGAAGGTACCTTCGGCTGCATTGTTACGGTGATTCGTGGTGCACTGATAATCATTGTCTCTTACCTGGCTAAGAATTATTTTGTTGGATTAAGTCAAATTGTGATTATATAATTTTGGATTAGGATCTACCAAGGACAGAAATTTTGTAATCAAGTTATTGCATTCATTTAGTTGCATTAGTTCATGTATATGTAAAAAAAAATTAAAAAAATCCAAAAGTAAAAAAAATTACATTTTACTTAGCTTAGTTTTTTTTAAACAAAACTCCAAAAAAATCTTTTCAAACTGTCTCCTTTGAAAAATAAAACAAAATCAAAAATCCAAAAATAAGCATTTTACTTAAGTTATTTTTTTAGAAAACATAAGTCCAAAAAACCTTTTCAAAAAAAATAAAAACATAAATATATAGAAAGAGAGAAAAATCTGGAAATCCAAAAAAAAAAAAAATCAAATCTACCTCTTGAAAAGTAAATTATTTTTGATAAATATGTTTCCTTTAAAAAAAATATAAAAAAACACAATTATTCACTTCATTTTCTAAATCTTATTTCATTCTCTTAAATTTGGTTCTCACTTCTTTCTCTCCTTGACCTTTTCACTTGTGCATGAGTACCTAGACTTGTGATACGACAATGAATCGTTTAATTTCAAGTTTTCAACGAATAATTCTCTAACGACGGTGAATGAAAATGCCCCTCAAACTCTCGTGGATAGAATCTTTCCCGATAGAGATTCTATTTCCTCTTGTATCACATTACCCGTCCCAACGGTAGCCACTTCGAAATTCTTTCGAATCACATTGTCGCGCTCCCGAAATTTGGAAATTTCGAACATACATACATCTTTTTAACAAAATTCGAACAAGTATGTGCAACCATTAAACTTTAGCAATCATGTGATGATGGAATCAAACTTCGATTAATCCCATTTGCGCTTAACGACTACGCTGAAATATGGTTGCACAACTTACCGTCGAACTCAATCAAAACTTGGGAAGAATTCGTTAAAGTTTTCTTGAAAAAATTCTACCATTTGGAAAAAAACAATCAAAATCCAAAACGAAATTGTGAATTTTCATCAATTCAGGAGTGAACCTTTCGAAAAGTACTTTGAAAGATTTAAAGAGTTTTTGATAAAATGTCCACACCATAACTTTGAAAAATGAATTCTTTGCCAATTCTTATATAATGGACTTGAAAATAATTCATGAAACATGCTTGAATCAATGTGCCAATGTAATTTTCTCAACTAACATCACGGCGATTCTTGGCAATTCCTTGAGAACTTGGCCGAAAAATCATCCCACTGGGAGCGTTCTAATGAAAAATCCATTTATTCACGGTCGAGCACACACTCAATAGACCATCATTGGCATTGGAAGCTAAAATCGATGCAACGATCGGTAAATTCGACAATGTTTTCTGATTCAACCAAATGAACCGAGCTTCCCAACCAATATGTTATAAATGCAATGATTCGAATCACATAGCCTGTAACGACCCGGATTTTTGAACGATTAATTTGCAATATTTAAATTGGAATTAAATATTTTATTTGAACTTTAATTTGATTATAATATGAACAGTTTGGTTTTATATGATAAAAATGATTCAGAATTTAAATATAACGACCTGATGAATTAATTAATTATTAAAATAGTAATTGAATATCGAGTAAAATATTTAATCTGGGGTAGTAAGCTTGTTTAAAATATTTTAAAGGCTTATATAATTTATATTGACAATGCTGAAATTAATAGATGAGTTAAAATTTGAATTTAGCAGTGGTTTGTTCGATTTTAAAATATATCGTTTAAATTAATATTTAAAAATAGCCATCCGAGGCACAGTCTCGAAATTTAACGAAACCAGTTCCGTTGGATCCGTAGTATTGAATTATTGCTGGATTTCAAATTTCGTAGCTTTCGGAGCTATTCTGTGATCGTACGAGAAATAAACGCTCAAAAACAATAATTAATCGATTTAATTTAATATTTATATATAACTCAGTCAACGCAGCCGAATTCTTTCGCATCAGTCATTTTTCCGTTCCATCTAAACGCTATAGCTCATTTTCCTTCATACACTTCCCTTTTTCTTTAAAAACGCGCTGCTTCTCGCTTCTTTCTTAAATCAGAAATGAAATCAAAAGATAATGGCCACTTCTCTTCTGAACAATCGCGAAAAAAACCCCTCACATTTTAATCTTCGAGTCCTCTTCGTTTTCTTTTTCTTCTTGAGGCCGATTCGACGGCATATATATATATATTAAAAAAAAGAGGAAAAAGGGAAAACCCTAAATCGAACCGCGTATGGGCAAAGTAGGGCGACCGAGCAATCTTGATTGGCGTTCATGCTACTCGCGTATTGATGGCCGCGATGGTGTGATTGAGTGGAGCAGCGCGTTTTGTTCGACGATGGGGAGGTTGCGGTCGCATCTTGAGGCGAGTCGCTAGTGTTGGTTGCGACAACTCGAGTGGCTAATTCTTGTCATTGCCGGCATCTTTGGCGGAGCTCGCGTTCGTAGGGAGCGGAGATAGGAGGATCTGGGGGGAGTTCGAACTCGAGGAGGTGGCATGGTTTAGGGTTCGCGATTGAAGTTGAGGGTCGCGCGAGGCTAGGTTCATGCTCCATGGAGTGAGCAGTGAGGTATCAGTTATTTTCTATTTAATTTATTAAATATATACGTATAGATTAAATATATATATATATATATATATATATATATATATATATATATATATAAACTGGAAATTTTATATGGGAACTGCAGTAAAGTATATGGCTTTTAAATTATATATAAGTACACGGATATGCAGATTTTATGTATAAACTGTAAAACAGATTAAAATGGACAAGGTTTTGAAAATTGAAATTTTAAAATGTTAAAGAATTTATATATAGACAGGTTTGAAATATAGGGATTGTAGGATGCTGAAAAGCCTATATAAAAATTGGAATTTTAAACCTATACAGAAATTTTATATACATAGGACTTTATAGAAATATATAAAGATTAGATTTTTAATAAATATAAGTCATTTTGGTATAAGAGATTACAAAGAAGGAAATTAAAATAAATATATACTTCTACATTTTAAATATTGCTAGTTCGTTTAAAAATAATTTACTTAGGTGATCAATTTGTTTAATTAGCTTATTTAATTATTTTAGTCACTAAAAGATTTTAATAAAGGAGAATTAGTTTAAAATTTAATTGTTTGTTGAAATAAATCATTGGTTAAAATTAAATTATTAGAGTTAAAGAATAAATTTATTTAAACGGAAATTAATTGTTCGATCTGTTCAAATATTAATAAAATCATATAATTGTTTATATAAGGTCAAAAGTCGGAAAACAAGTCGAGATTGGAAGGGACTGCAACTTAAAGCAGAGGTGAGACTTTCTCACTCATTTGGATGCCCTAGATTAAATTTAAATCATTGGATGTGTTTGGCTGATTTATAATAGTTTATTCACTGAATGATATTATAAACACATATACCATGATAATCCCACTTTGAAGTGGAATTGATATGTTATTGTGCTAACATTTGTGGATGCATGGAAAACAGGTTGGAGGGATCCAATAGGATTCCTCAAAGATATTTATTTACTATATATATATATATATATATATATATATATATATATATATATGTTCATATGACAGGTTGGATGAAATAATATGGAATTGCATGCGAATTGAATTATTAAGTGTTAAATATCATGCAAATTGGAATTTAAATACCAAATAATTTAATTAAAGGAAGTTAAATAAAACTTAAATTAAAAGAATATTTATTTAGGATTTGGATTTACTTTTATTGAGAATAAAGTAAAATAAAAAGAATATTTATTCCATTGGTTATACTTAAAACTGGTTAAAGTTAAGTTTTGGACAAGTTAACTTATATATTAATAACTAAGGTATAAAAGTGAAATTCTTATTAAGGGAATAAAATGAAAATTTATTAAGAGATAAAAAAGGAATTCTATTATGGAATAAAAAGGAATTTGATTAAGGAATGAATTACTAAGGAATGATATGAAATTCTATTGAGGAATAAAATTATAAAAGATGAAATTTTTGAATAAAATTATTTATAAATAATTGGAAACTCAGGAGAGTTTATCAAATTTATAAACGGGGTTTATAAATGGAAAGGAAAAAACCAGTAAATATGGGAAAAGATAAGTCAAGGAGAAATCTTATATTAAGTTATAAATTTGTTTGAAACGGAAATAGTAGAATATTTTCGAAAGTAAGAAGTGTGAATTGGGACAAGAGGCACTTATAGATGGATATTGGGTTTTCTAAAATTATAAATTTATTTTTAAAAGGAGATATTTTTTTAAAAAATTACTATCCTATATAAATTTTTATAAACTATTATTTAAATGTAAAATATTCTCGAATTAGTTACTTTGAAGGCTTGGCAAATATTTATTAATAAACTCTAATTTTCTAAAATCAGTTTTGAATTTTATATAAACTTTAATATTATTTTCGAACCATAATTTGTATAAAACCATAAACCCAATTAAAATCCTCTTGTGATGGTAAGCAGGTTTATTTAAATGAGATAAGATTTAGGAGAAATCTCATAAAATGGAGAAATTGAGTTTGAGAATTTATAAGAAGAGTGAAGTTTATTTTTGAGAAAGGAATGGAAAAATAAAGAATATTTTCAAAGGGTAAATCAAAATGTGAGAAGGTATAAGAAATCATTTAAATGATTTCATGGAAATAAAAAAGGGCTTTGAAAATTTATTTAAGTGGGTTGAATAGAAATAATATCTGAATGATATTTGAAATAAATAATTTGAGGAAATTATTTGATGGTTGCTTGTGGATGATTAATTGATAGTTAACTCACCGACTATCAACATTGGACAATGCGCTGATCGTTCGAAGAGTCCGGGATCGGATTTAGTTATCCGAAAACCACTTCGATCCGGTTTGAACGATTACGAATGAAGTCCGTGAAGAGTTGAAGACGGTGATTCGGTTTGTTCAGACCCAGGGCAACTTGTATGGATTGGATGCTTTCAGAACATCGTCAGGGGGACGATGAGCATTCTAAGTGGGACTCGTTCTTGAAAAGGTAACTCTTAGCCTCAAGCCTCATCAACCGGGAATGGCTAAAACATGGGAGGTGCAACAAGGCTTCGTGGGTAGCCCCCACTGGAGAGTAAGGTTTTCCCTGTCTAGATATCCCTTTTTATTTCGGCTTAGTGGGTGGTTGGTCGCGCCAACCACGTGGTGATCTTGCTTGGGACTGTCCAGTAAGGGATGGTTCCGGTCTTGTGTTGCAGGGGAGTTAGGGTGGCTCCTCGGTACTCTAATCTAGACCAGGTACTGTGACGGGCGGTACCCCAGTAGCCCTGCCATTGTATGTAATCCAATCTCCAATAAGCGCCTGTACGGTTTTGGTTGTGCCCAACTATTGCTGAAACGTGATATGTAAGCATTTCAGCTAGATTTTATTTTACTTTCTATAGACACTATTATAATATCAGACGAATTTGATAAAAAATGTTTTGGCTATAGTAAGGTAAAAACCCGACATGTTTATTTGTGGCGTGGTCTTGCGAGATGCTTTTGTTTTTCAAAGGATTTTTGAAAATATAATAATCCAATTGAGTGTGATTTCTCACGCTGGTTTTCCAGGCTAACTCGGGTGTTGTTTTATATGATGCTCGGGTCAGACCGAGTTAAACAGGATCAGGTTAAAAGCTAAGGAGTTCAGGAGACGAGCTGATGACCGAGCGTACTTTCGTATTTGACTATTATTTCCGCTGTGTATGGAAAATTATTAGTTGTCTCTGTATGGATGTTTGATGTACTCTGATGATGGTATGTATGTATATATGTATACAGTACGAATTTCTTTGTATTTAAAAGCTGTTATTATATATTATTATTTTTTCCGCTGCGATTGTGAGACTCTGATGTTGTTTTTATTTCTTCTTCTTCTACCTCTTTCTTCTTTTACCCGAAGACTCGTACTTTTGTGCCACTTTGGACAGAACTGTTGTGGAATTTTGTTAGTTCAAAGGGGTACGGATTTGCGGGCCTTTACACTTGGTATCAGAGCGAGGTTGGTGATGACCTTGGCTCGGGTGGGAATTACTCATTTAAATTAGAGTCTGTAGTACTCTAGAATGAGTTTGAGCATATTAATAGATATGAGCGCGTATTTGTTAGTGAATATAAATTGTTTTAATATTGTGTTGATTGGTTTATTGAGTGGCATATGAACCTTCATCGTCACAGTCTACACAACTGTATCGAAGGGGTTTCTAAACACTTGAATAGAACAATTGACACAGTATTGTTTTAAATGTGGGTGAATGTAATAATTTTACCCAAAAATATATTTTGATATAAAGAAAAGTTTTTGTAAACTATTTTAGCTAAAATATGGTTGCTTGGATGTTAGAAATGATAATATTAAATTATTATCATCATTGTGTAAAAATTTAACTAGAAATTGAAAATATAACTAAAGATTAAGGAAAATAATTTCATATAGAAAAAGAAATCTATAAATATAAATTAACAACGTGATTTATAAATTGAAATATGATCAAATGGGAATTTATAACAATGAATTATAGTTAAAATTATTTAAGCAGGATTTGGAATTTAAAATTCCAGAGATTTGGAAGTATTTTGAAGAAAAATAATAGCATTGTTATTTTGGGGTATTTCTGAAAGGAAATTGTTTCAAATAAATTTTGGGAAAGGATATAGCATTGAATTCACTTCCGTCGCTGGAAAATAACTTCGGTGATGAGTGCAACATCATCGATGTTTATTTTCGAGTTTCTAAGTGATGGATTGCTGCCAAATTGATTTGTTCAGAAGAACTAGTTTGTTTTTGAAATTTCAAAGGAAATTTGTTGGGGATAAAACTCGGATTGGTTTAAATTTTTGAGAAATGTGATTTGAGATGTTGGAAATTAAAATCGAAAGTGAGAAGTTAAAAATGAAAATTTAACTTGGATCAAGATTAAAATTTTGAAATTTAATTATGATGGAAGAAATAAAATAGCAAATTTTGTATGTAATTGAAATGAGAAAGTGAAAATAAAGAAAAAAAATATATAAATAAATATAAATGAATTAGTGAAGTAAATAAAATTAATAAAATGTGAATGAATTGGATTGAGAAGTTTAATAGAACTTTAAATGGGATTGGATTAATTTAAGCTCAGAAAATGGAAGTAAGTAGAATTAAACTGAAAATAAAAATCCAATTGTATTGAATTAAGTTGAAATTTGAATTAATGGTGGAATTACGAAATGAAGCCGAATTTTTAAATAGAAATTCAATTGAAATTTTAGTGAATCAAACATGAATTAAATTGTTTTGGAATTGGCTTAAAATAAAGGTAATTTGAAGTGCAAATAAAATCCAATTCAAGTATGGATGAATTAAATTGGCCTTGGATATTATTTTAACAAATTGAGAATGGAGATATGTGAATAGCTAAATTAATTAAATGAAATTTGATTTAGATAAGAATCAAATAATAACGGAAATGAATTTAAGTATGAAACTGAAATAAGTAAATCAACTAAAGATTAAACTTTATAGAAGTATAGATTCGAGGAAAGTGAAAGTTTATTTAATAAAGGCTTGAATAATTTAAATTGAATGGAATAAAATCCTTATTCGAATAGAAATAAGCTGGATAAAGAGTAAATTGAATAAATAAACTTCGATGGCTTATCAAAAGAATTTAAATGTTTGAAATACAGGTATGCTAGGCCTAATAAAGATAAGATCTTGAGTGAAAACTGAAAAGTGAATGTGATGAAGGGTAAATGGATGTAAGTGTGGAAAAATAAATGAATGTGTAGCTTATAAAATTTGAATTGGTTAAATAGAAGTTGAATGGTGAATTAATAAAATTTGATGGTGAATTAAAGTGAATGGGAGAAGGAGACCTTGAGTTATAAATATGAAATTCATCTTGGATTGGTTAGCAAATAAAATGAAATTGGATTAAAATGAAATGGTTTTGAATTAAACCAAAGTGAATGTGAAATAAAATGCAAATATATAGCTTGGGAATAAGTTGGAATGAAATTAAACATAAATTGAGTTGGAATCAATTTTAAAATGATTATAAAACTAAAGAAATTGTTCGTGTAAATGAATATCGTCGAATTGCTTAAATATGCATATATTTTTAAAATACGGCTTTGTTGTTACTATAAGTTGATAAGTAGCAAATACTGATTTTTGAAATCAATTAAATTGAAAAATGGGTTTGTTTGGACATAAAAATGAACTGGAGATAAGTAAGGGGTTGTAAATCACCTAAGCTGAATATAAATGGTAGATGAATCGGCGAAAAACAAATTGAATTAGTTTGAAAACTTCGCAAATGGCTTATGGAAGTATTTATATTGTATTTCATATGTTATTGATGTGTTGTACCTGTTAAATGAATGAAATGTTACAAATTTCATAAATATGTTGCTTATGTGTTTAAATTGGGTAAGTACAGGTACCAAAAGACCGTTTAGCGAGAGTTTGGGCACCCAAATTCTTAAATAATTACGCCGCTTGCTTAAAATGCTAAATAAGGTACGTCTACGCAATACAAACTAGGAAATATGAACTGTTTTTTGTTTTTCCGACCGTGTGGGTCGATGTATATATATTTATATCTATTATCAAATTGCAAAAGCTCCTCTGTACAAAGGGGACTCTGCCAAAAAATTTCAAAAATTTTGGGAGTTAGAAACTGTTTGAATTTTTGAAAATTTTGTTAACGACGAACGTTTTCAAATTGGAAATTGAAATAAATTAGTGAATGAAACTAATTTGAAATGATGACATGAATTTGTTATAAATGAAAAATAGAATTTAAATATTCAGAGTTAAAGATAAATTGAATTCATATGGAAATGGAAGAATCAATTTGAATAAGAATACATACAAACTAAAGTGTTAAGATGAAAATAAATATAAGAAACACATAAAATGCTTATACTAACTTAACTAAGGAATGATGCATTCTCAATTGGGAATTGATATTTCAAATATAATCTAAAATAATATTTGAATGAATAGATATTGACATTTGTAAAAAAGTCGATAAAATGTTTTGAATATTGTGATTGGACATATTACTGTGTAAGATATGCAGGTAATATAAAGGGAAAGAGAATTGATTTTGATTTCAGAAGATAAATTTGAAATGCTCGACAAAAAAAAGGTACATGTTTAAATTTTTATATGAAAATTGATTGGTATTTGATCGAGCCACTTGGCTTTTTGTTTTCTTTTGGGTTTTGGGAGGCCGTAGAGCCATTTTGTAGTTAACCGAGCTAGCCGCGCAAAGGAGAGGCTGGCAAAAATTTTCGGGAATTTAGAAGGTCATCAAAATTTGGCGAAAATTTTGATAATTCAAAATTTGGTTTTAAATTGAAACTTGAATGGTTAAACAAATAGTATAGTTTGAAACTAGGGAAAAGTTTGGAAAATTAATAAGAAGGGTAATTCGTCTTTTATCAAAAAGAAAGTTGGTAGAATGTTGAATTGTTGGTTTTGGAGAAATAGTAACGGGTATTGGACCATTCCTCCTAACTAGTAATTTCTGGGATGAAATTCTTTAAGGGGAGGAATGTAATGACCCGGATTTTTGAACGATTAATTTGCAATATTTAAATTGGATTTAAATATTTAATTTGAACTTTGATTTGATTATATTATGAACAGTTTGGTTTTATATGATAGAAAGGATTCAGAATTTAAATATAACGACCTGATGAATTAATTAAGTATTAAAATAGTAATTGAATATCGGGTAAAATATTTAATCTGGGGTAGTAAGCTTGTTTAAAATATTTTAAAGGCTTATAGAATTTATATTGATAATACTGAAATTAATAGATGAGTTAAAATTTGAATTTAGCAGTGGTTTGTTCGATTTTAAAATATATCGTTTAAATTAATATTTAAAAATAGCCATCCGAGGCACAGTCTCGGAATTCGACGAAACTAGTTCCGTTGGATCCATAATATTGAATTATTACCGGATTTCAAATTTCGTAGCTTTCGGAGCTATTCTTTGATCGTACGAGATATAAACGCTCAAAAACAATAATTAATCGATTTAATTTAATATTTATATATAACTTAGTCAACGCAGCCGAATTCTTTCGCATCAGTCATTTTTTCGTTCCATCTAAACGTTGTAGCTCGTTTTCCTTCATACGCTTCCCTTTTTCTTTAAAAACGCGCTGCTTCTCGCTTCTTTCTTCAATCAAAAATGAAATCAAAAGATAATGGCCGCTTCTCTTCTGAACAATCGCGAGTAAACCCCTCGCATTTTAATCTTCGAGTCCTCTTCGTTTTCTTTTTCTTCTTGAGACCGATTCAACGGCGTATATATATTAAAAAAAAGAGGAAAAAGGGAAAACCCTAAATCGAATCGCGTATGGGCAAAGTAGGGCGACCGAGCAATCTTGATTTGTGTTCGTGCTACTCGCGTATTGATGGCCGCGATGGTGTGATTGAGTGGGGCAGCGCGTTTTGTTCGACGATGGGGAGGTTGCGGTCGCGTCTTGAGGCGCGTCGCTAGTGTTGGCTGCGGCAACTCGAGTGGCTAATTCTTATGAGTGCCGGCATCTTTGGCGGAGCTCGCGTTCGCAGGGAGCGGAGATGGGAGGATCTGGGGGGAGTTCAAACTCGAGGAGGTGGCATGGTTTAGGGTTCGCGATTGAAGTTGAGGGTCACGCGATGCTGGGTTCATGCTCGATGGAGTGAGCAGTGAGGTATCAGTTATTTTCTATTTAATTTATTAAATATATATGTATAGATTAAAAATATATATATACAAACTGGAAATTTTATATGGGAACTGCAGTAAAGTATATGGCTTTTAAATTATATATAAGTATACGCATATGCAGATTTTATGTATAAACTGTAAAACAGTTAAAAATGGACAAGGTTTTGAAAATTGAAATTTTAAAATGCTGAATTTATATATAGATAGGTTTGAAATATAGGGATTTTAGGATGCTGAAAACCCTATATAAAAATTGGAATTTCAAAACTATGCAGAAATTTTATATACATAGGACTTTAAAAATATATATAAAGATTAGATTTTTAATAAATATAAGTCATTTTGGTATAAGAGATTACAAAGAAGGAAATTAAAATAAATATATACTTCTACATTTTAAATACTGCTAGTTCGTTTAAAAATAATTTACTTTGGTGATTAATTTGTTTAATTAGCTTATTTAATTATTTTAGTCACTAAAAGATTTTATAAAGGAGAATTAGTTTAAAATTTAATTATTTGTTGAAATAAATCATTGGTTAAAATTAAATTATTAGAGTTAAAGAATAAATTTATTTAAACGGAAATTAATTGTTCGATCTGTTCAAATATTAATAAAATCATATAATTGTTTATATAAGGTCAAAAGTCGGAAAACAAGTCGAGATTGGAAGGGATTGCAACTTAAAGCAGAGGTGAGACTTTCTCACTCATTTGGATGCCCTAGATTAAATTTAAATCATTGGATGTGTTTGGTTGATTTATAATAGTTTAGTCACTGAATGATATTATAAACCCATATACCGTGATAATCCCACTTTTAAGTGGAATTGATATGTTATTGTGCTAACATTTGTGGATGCAGGGAAAACAGGTTGGAGGGATCCAACAGGATTCCTCAAAGATATTTATTTACTATATATATATATTCATATGACAGGTTGGATGAAATAATATGGAATTGCATGCGAATTGAATTATTAAGTGTTAAATATCATGGAAATTGGAATTTGGTAATTTTTAAATACCATAATTAATTTAATTAAAGGAAGTTAAATGAAACTTAAATTAAAAGAATATTTATTTAGGATTTGAATTTACATTTATTGAGAATAAAGTAAAATAAAAAGAATATTTATTTCATTCGTTATACTTAAAATTGGTTAAAGTTAAGTTTTGGACAATTTAACTTATATATTAATAACTAAGTTATAAAAGTGAAATTCTAATTAAGGGAATAAAATGAAAATTTATTAAGAGATAAAAAGGGAATTCTATTATGGAATAAAAAGGAATTTTATTAAGGAATGAATTACTAAGGAATGATATGAAATTCTATTGAGGAATAAAATTATAAAAGATGAAATTTTTGAGTAAAATTATTTTACAAATAAATGGAAACTCAAGAGAGTTTATCAAATTTATAAATGGGGTTTATAAATAGAAAGGAAGAAACCAGTAAATATGGGAAAAGATAAGTCAAGGGGAAATCTTATATTAAGTTATAAACTTGTTTGAAACGGAAATAGTAGAATATTTCCGATGGTAAGAATTGTGAATTTGGACAAGAGGCACTTATAGATGGATATTGGGTTTTCTAAAATTATAAATTTATTTTTAAAAGGAGATATTTTTTTAAAAAAATTACTATACTATATAAATTTTTATAAACTATTATTTGAATTTAAATATTCTCGAATTAGTTACTTTGAAGGCTTGGCAAATATTTATTAATGAACTCTAATTTTCTAAAACCAGTTTTGAATTTTATATGAACTTTAATATTATTTTCGAACCATAATTTGTATAAAACCATACTTCTTATTTTATAAATATAGATGTTTTCAAATTGTTTTTAAAACCCAATTAAATTCCTCTTGTGATGGTAAGCAGGTTTATTTAAGTGAGATAAGATTTAGTAGAAATCTCATAAAATGGAGAAATTGAGTTTGAGAATTTATAAGAAGAGTGAAGTTTATTTTTGAGAAAGGAATGGAAAAATAAAGAATATTTTCAAAGGGTAAATCGAAATGCGAGAAGGTATAAGAAATCATTTAAATGATTTCATGGAAATAAAAAGGGCTTTGAAAATTTATTTAAATGGGTTGAATAGAAATAATATCTGAATGATATCTGAAATAAATAATTTGAGGAAATTATTTGATGGTTGCTTGTGGATGATTAATTGATAGTTAACTCACCGACTATCAATATTGGACAATGCGCTGATCCTTTCGAAGAGTCCGGGATTGGATTTAATTATCCAAAAACCACTTCGATCCGGTTTGAACGATTACGAATGAAGTCCGTGAGTAGTTGAAGATGGTGATTCGGTTTGTCCAGACCCAGGGATACTTGTATGTATCGAATACTTTTAGAACATCATCAGGGGGACGATGAGCATTCTAAGTGGGACTCGTTCTTGAAAGGTAACGCTTAGCCTCAAGCCTCATCAGCCAGGAATGGCTAAAACAGGGGAGGTGCAGCAAGACTTCGTGGGTAGCCCCCACTGGAGAGTAAGGTTTCCCCTATCTAGATGTCCCTTTTTATTTCAGCTTAGTGGGTGGTTGGTCGCGCCAACCACAGGGTGATCTTGCTTGGGACTGTCCAGTAAGGGATGGTTCCGGTCTTGTGTTGCAGGGGAGTTAGGGTGGCTCCTCGGTACTCTGATCTAGACCAGGTACTGTGACGGGCGGTACCCTGGTACCCTGCCATTGTATGGAATCCAATCTCCAATAAGCGCCTGTACGGTTTTGATTGTGCCCAACTATTGCTGAAACATGAGATGCAAGCATTTCAGCTAGATTTTATTTTACTTTCTATAGACACTATTATAATATCAGACGAATTTGATTAAAAAAAATGTTTTGGCTATCGTAAGGTAAAAACCTGACATGTTTATTTGTGGCATGGTCTTACGAGATGCTTTTGTTTTTCAAAGTATTTTTGAAAATATAATAATCCAATTGAGTGTGATTTCTCACGTTGGTTTTCCAGACTGACTCGGGTGTTGTTTTATATGATGCTCGAGTCAGACCGAGTTAAACAAGATCAGGTTAAAAGCTAAGGAGTTCAGGAGACGAGCTAATGACCGAGCGTACTTCCGTATTTGACTATTATTTCCGCTGTGTATGGAAAATTATTAGTTGTCTCTGTATGGATGTTTGATGTACTCTGATGATGGTATGTATGTATATATGTATACAGTATGGATTTCTTTGTATTTAAAAGTTGTTATTATATATTATATATTTTTTCCGCTGCGATTGTGAGACTACGATGTTGTTTTTATTTCTTCTTCTACCTCTTTCTTCTTTTACCCGAAGACTCGTACTTTTGTGCCACTTTGGACAGAACTATTGTGGAATTTTGTTAGTTCAAAGGGGTACGAATTTGCGGGCCTTTACATAGCCGATCAGTGTTCTAATTTGATAAAACTACTCAATGCTTTTAACAAGGTTAACAATGACCTATTTTCTCTAACATACAATCCTGGTCGGAGAAATCATCCTAACTTTGCATGGAACTAGAATAATTCTAACATGAATTTGGTTCATCCCAATTTTCAAGCATTTCTGGACAATGCTTCGAATCCTCCCTTTCAGCCCAACCACTTTCAACAAAAAAATTACCCTCTATCTCAAAATCAACCATAAAAATCTTTTGCTCCTTAAGATGATAAACGAAACTCCACCTAAGAGAAGTCTTGGAACTTTGGCTAAAGAAACCAATTAAAACCTCCAATCAAATAGCAGTTTGTAAAATTTGTTAACCTCGTACATGCAAAAACGAATCAATCAAATGCCAAACTTGAAATACAAATGAGTCATTTAGCCACTTTTGTGAGTGAACATGAACAAGGCATATTCCTAGATCAGCCCATTTTGAATCCTAAAAATCCAAATACGAACTTGAATCAAGCCCATATTGTTCAGAACAGCAACGTGAAGCAAATTAATGCTAACATGGCTTTGCGTTCTAGTAAGCAAGTCGATAACCAAGTTTTTAATCGAAATGATTTACCGAAAGATCCTCTTGACACTTCGAAAACGACAAGCCATTCTAAACAAAACATTGAGTCAAATATTGAACCAAATTCTATTCAAATTCTTCTTCTACTCAAGTAGACCAACCTATTGAGTATCGAATTCCATTCCCACATCGCCTTCGATCCAAGAAACATTTCAATCAAATGGAATAGATATTGAAAATTTTCAAACAAGTCAAGGTGAAGATCCCTTTTCTTGATATCGTTCAATAAGTCCCAACTTACGCTAAATTCTTGAATGACTTGTGCACTCAAATAAGACATACTCGTGTACCCAAGAAAGTTTTGTTAGCTTCCGAATTGTGAAGTTTTGTCTCAATCAATCCCCATAAAATACAAAGATCCTAGATGTTCGACGATCTCGTGTATAATAGAGGACAAGACGATTAATAAGTGCTTATTATACTTAGGTGCGAGTGTCAATTTTATTCCTTATTCAGTTTACTAGCAACTTGACTTAGGTGAACTAAAACCGATGAAATTAACTCTTCAATTTGCCGATCATTTGATAAAGAAACTCGTGGGAGAAATCGAGGATGTACTCATCAAAATAGGTCAATTCATATTCCCTGTAAATTTCATCGTCCATGAAACAAAACTCGTGTACAATCTGATGATTCAAATTCCATTAATTTTAGGCCGACCTTTCTTGGCTACTTCAAATGCTTTAATCAATTGTTGAAATGGTCCGATGAAAATTTCTATTGGGAATATGACTTGGATCTTAACATCTTCAATCTTGAAAATCAATTGAACAAACCACCTGACCAAACTTTGGAAAGTTAGCTCCATTCAAGAAAATTTTGACAACGAAACAGTTGACCTTAACCTTGAACGTGAGACCGAATACGAACAACTGTTTCAAGAGGAGCTTGATGAAATTGAAAATGCGCTTTATTTGAAACCCTCGATGTTGAATCAGAACTTCAACCGAATTCTTTGATTAAGCAATCCACTGCATTAGAACTTAAACCTCTTCTTGATCACCTTAAGTACGCATACTTTGGTGAGAACGAAACGTTTCGTGTCATAATTTCTTTAACTCTCTCTCTTGATCAAGAAGCTTCCCTTCTTTTAATTCTGTCAAAAAAAGAGGCAATTGGACGGTCAATTACTGGTATAAAGGGAATTAGTCCCACAATTTTTTAACATCGTATCCACTTAGTTGAAGAAGCTAAGCCTGTACGCGACACACAATGAAGGCTTAACCCAAAAACGAAGAATGTGTTTCGAGTTGAAATTCTTAAACTCCTCGATAACGAAATCATATCTCCTATTTTTGATAGTTCATGGGTTAACCCAATTCATGTCATGCCTAAAAAATTTGGACTTACCGTTATTAATAACGACGCTAACGAACTCATCCCAACTTGTACTCAAATAGGTTGGCGTGTTTGCATTGATTATCGAAAATTAAATGCTGCAATACGAAAAGATCACTTCCCGCTTCCTTTTATCAACTAAATGGTTGAACGATTAGCTAACCATGAACTCTATTGCTTTCTTGATGGTTACTCCGGTTACAGCCAAAATCCGATCGCTCCCGAAGATCAAGAGAAAACGATTTTTACGTGTCCCTTTGGCATCTTTGCATATCAATGTATGCCATTTGGCCTTTGCAACGCTCTTGCTACTTTTCAAAGATGCTTGTTCAGTATCTTTTTTGACATGATTGAATGCTTTGTGGAAGTGTTTTTGGATGATTTTTCCATCTTAGAAAAAAAATTCCAAGTGCTTGCATCATCGTAAGTTAGTTCTTAATCGATGTGGGATAAACACTTAACGTTAAATTGGGAAAAAGCCATTTTATGGTCAAATACAACATTTTCCTTAGGTATGTCATTTCAAACAAAAGAATTAAGGTGGATAAAAAAAAAGTTGATGTAATTGCAAATCTATCTATTTCCAAATCGTTCAAGGTCATTCATTCATTCCTTGGGCATGCTAGTTTATATCGATGTTATGTGAAGGACTTTGGTAAAATTGCTCGACCTTTGACAACTTTTCTTGAAAAATATGTTCCATTTGACTTTAATTCTGATTATGTTTCTCCTTTCGAACATCTCAAAAATGAACTCATTTCTTCTCCCATCATTTGCTCACTCAATTAGGATCTTCCTTTCGAAATAATATGTGATGCTTCTAACTTTGTGGTTGGTGCCGTCTTAGGACAACGAATCGATAAAATTATTCAAGTCGTATACTTTGCTAGTATGACTCTTGATGAAGCCCAACTTAATTGCACAACCAGGGAAAAAGAACTTCTAGCGATATTTTTTGCGCTCGAAAAGTTCCGACTTTATTTGATTGGCTCACACATTACTATTTACACTGATCACTCCGCTCTTAGGTACCATTTCGCTAAAAAGGATGTTAAGTCTCATTTGATCTATTAGGTCCCTTTACTCTAAGAATTTGACCTTACGATTAAAGACAAAAAACGATCCAATAATGTCATTGTTGATCATCTGTCACGTGTTCCAAATGCACCAACTTCTTTACCGATCAATGAGAACTTTTCTGATGAACAACTCCTTTCCATTTCTGTCGATCTATGGTATGCCAATATAGTAAACTATTTAGTCACTAAAGAAATGCCTTCATTTTAGTCAAAACAGGATAAATACCAATTTCTTTCTGAAGTTAAGTACCTGACGTTGAATCCTAGATTGCAAAATCAAGAGTGTTCTTCGATTTTGTCATGACCAAGCTTGTGGTAGTCATTTTGACTCGAAGAAAGTAGCGAAAAAGTAGCTTCAATGTGGTTTTTACTGGATTATGCATTTCGAAGATGCATTCGAGTTTTGTAGAACTTGTGATCGCTGCCAAATGTTAGACAAAATCTCTTGATGAACCATGATGCCATTGAACCATATTCTTACAATCGAAATCTTTACCATTTGGGGTATTGACTTTATGAGGCTGTTTCCCAACTCATTTGGTAATCCGTACATTCTTCTTGTTGTTGATTATGTCTCTATATGGGTTGAAACCATTCCTTGTAAAACAAATTACCATAAATTTATTATGAAATTCATAAAAGAAAACATCGTTTTGTGGTTTGGAACACCTTGCACAAAATAAGCAATAATGGAACTCATTTCTTCAATTGATCATTTGAATCTTTAAAGAAGAAATGCTCGATAACCTACAAGTTATCCACTCCTTATCATCCTTAAACTTGCGTTCAAGTTGAAGCTTAAAATCGCCAAAGCATGCAAATTTTGGAGAAAACTGTAAATATAAATCGAAAAGCTTGATCATAAATATTGATCAATGCGTTTTGGGCTTATAGAACTGCGAATAAAACCAATTTTGGGACGTCTTCTTTTAGGCTAGTATATGGAAAAGTATGCCATTTACCTATAAAACTTGAACATAAAACATTGTGGGCGATTAAGAACATAAACTTTGACCTTGAAAATGCTGGTGAAAACAAAAAATTGAACTCAATGAATTAGAGGAGATTAGGAACGTTGCATATGAAAATGAGAAAATTTACAAAGAAAAAACAAATGTTTTTCATGATATGCCAATCCTAAGGAGAACTTTTTCACCAATTCATAAGGTTCTTTTGTATGACTCACGACTTCATTTGTCCCTTGGAAAATTAAAATCAAGGTGGATAAGACCATATGTCGTACGTATTGTTTTTCCACAGAATGCCATAGAAGTAGAAAACCCTAGGGAGGGATCGATTTTTAAAGTCAATGGTCATCATTCTAAAGCTTATTTAGATTTGACGAGTGATTGAGAGGAAGAGCTCATGATTCTTCATGAGCCACATTAAGTCTAGTAAGAAACTTTGGACCTTCTCTTATCAATATGTACATATTTTTCTCCGTTACACTCATTATATCATGCATTGACTGTGGGGACATGAAACACCCCACACCCCTTAATATACCTAAAAGGACACATTAAAAGACATAGTGCATTCTAGGTATAACTAAAGCCAAAAGAGACTAAGATTCATAAGACAAATATAGATAAAAACCGCAAAAGCTTAAAACAATAACTTAATTGAAACAAAGATTCATAATTGCTTCATAAATAAGTCAAATACCAAATATCACATATATGCCTAAAATTCCTATATGTCTCATGAAACAAAAAATCATAGTCTCAAAATCAAAGTACATAAAATCCCTCATAATCAGCCAGTACATAGAAAGAACTAAAGCTAAAATAAATGAAATACATAGAATAAATCTCCTCCAAGAAACTCCAAGTTGCAGCAATCTACTGTGTTCTCCCTTGATTGCCAAATGGGTGAGGGGAAATAGAGGAGTGGGTAAGACTAAAAGTTTGGTGAATTATAGTAATTACTAGAGTTTTTAAGAAAGATAAAAGTAATAGACTCTACAACAGTTCTAGCATAAATAAGGATAATAAAGGAAATAGGAAAGAGATAAACTGGAAATAAGTATGATTAAGTATTGCTCAATTTATAAGATATGTTAACTTTGATTGCATTCACCAATCCTTGACTTCTTCTTTGATTAGGCTGAATTTCTAATCCTATAATTAGGATATAACCTTAATTCTACCCTTTTTGATCAACCTGCTACTTCATAGTACCTTTGTGTAGACCAGCCGCTATATAACTCTCTACACAAAATGTTACTATGGCCAAGAAGACATATATAGCTCTCTACACAAAAGGCAATGATGTCTATGAAAGACACTCATACTAAGCGCTCAGAACTCATAGATATTATTGAGCACCCACAATGGAAGTCGCACGTGTAACTACCACCATGTCCATGCTACCTTTTGCTCCATCTATTGGGTCTTCTTATTACCTCCAACTTCCATCATAAGCATGCTCTTCATCCCACTTTAGGCTAATGTGAGATCACCATGTGTCCATAGAATCTATAGGAGAAATGCTGTTGGTACTGGCCCTTCATCCAAACAATATCTAGTTGCGCCCCTTGTCCAAATCCGCCATGATTTGGACTTCTAATTGACCAATTACTACCCTTTTTAGTATAAGAGTGCCTTCGTCTGGCTTCAAGCTAATGTGAGACCACCATTTTATCTAATAGAGAATGCTATTAGGTATAGGTCCTACTTTCTTCTTTGCTTATTAACTTAGATAAATTATTTAAGTCTTTATTATTATCTTTACTATCTTTGCTCATTAATTTATTCTGTGTATTAAAATAAGCCTCATTCCGATCTTTTTCTTATTATAACCTACGTTATAATTATGCTTATTACTTACCCAAGGTCAAAATGTGAAAATAAGCTTCTTTCATCTTTTACTTTTTAGTAACAATTTTAGGTTATAACTAGGGCAATCTTTTTAATTCAATCTAATTAACGTTGTTTGTGTCAAAATTGGGCACACCACTCTTCGGGAGTCGTTGAAGAGATAATAGTCAAGAATGTAAGTCCAAAACAGATATTATCTAACAAAAACTCCAATCAACAGTAAAGTGAATGCGTAGACAAGCGATTTATAGTGGTTCGACGTGTTGCCTACATCCACTGCGAAGTGTTTTGATGTTTTATTGCTTTTCTTTCAATGATTGCAAGTTGTTGCAGCAATCAACAGCAAATTACAACTGTAAATTCAAAATCAACAGTAAAATTATGAAGTAGGATGATGGAGATCTCAATCCGGCAGAGTCTGGGCGCTTGAGTGTCGAAAGATCCCTTTTCTGTTGGCCCTGGGGCTCTATTTATAGGCGTAGGATGCTGATATTTCGCTGAAAACTTGGGAGACCACTTCTGGCACGTGAGGGGGCCCACACGCCCGGTCTCAGGTAGTTTGGGCCCACTTTGGCATCGGTTCGAACTCCATTCGAACCGATCAAGAATTCGTCCAATCGAGGTGAAATTTGGCATGAAGACTCTTCGATATGAACGCAAACTTCTATGAAAATTTCATGGCATTTGGATCAGTGGATTGAGAGATATGATGGATTCGAAATAGGGTTCACGGCGTGGTTGTTTGGTTCGAAACCATGGTGGCACGTGGCTTCGTGTTGACGTGGAGCGCAAACTTCGAATCGATCCGGTCTTCACTCCGTGTTGACCGCTTCGACTCCATATATCTCGACGCATTCGAACCGATGAAAGACACGTCATCATGGTTGGTTGACCAGTGGGTTCGAATGAAGCTTCACAGGTGGGTTTGAACAAGGTCTTCGTGATGGGTTCGAACAAGGCCTCTGTGATGGGTTCGAACAAGGCCTCTGTGATGGGTTCGAACAAGGTTTCGTGGATGGTTTCGAATGAGGTCTCTGTGATGGGTTCGAACAACTGACGCTTGATGGATTCGAAGGTGATGGAGTCGAACCCGAGGCACGTTGATGGGTTCGAAGTAGATGGATTCGAAGGTGATCGGTTCGAAACTTTGGTTTTCCCCTCCAAATTGAATCGATTATAACTTGAGCATACGAACTCGAATTGACTTGAAATTTGAGATGCTGACTTCTACGGTCTTTCTTGTCGAGTCCTATCAATTGTAGCTCGATCTGGACTCGGACAAAATTCAGCGATATCCATAGCAAAACGAAGCATGACCAATCTCTGATACGAACTATTCTCCATTTTTCGATCGATCTTTTGGTATCGCGGCTTTGCCAAAAAGCGGGATAACATTTTGCCCCCCAAAGTACGTCTTGTGGGAACATGACGTGCTTTGAATAGCTACAACTTCTCTTCGAACAATCATTGCTCTCTTTTGGTTGAGACTCGTACTCTGTATTGCTGCAACCTTGCATTGACATGATTGATTGCTGTATAATAGTGCTTAGCCGTTGGTTGTGGCATTTGTAACAAGATAAGTGCTTGATCCCTGCAAACGTTTAAAATCGAATGTTAGTTCGATATATATGCACATATGCTAGTTTGACCTTTGTTAGCGTCGTGCGTCTACAAGTCGTTGTTAGTTTGGTTTGCTATTGAATTTCGTATCGATTCTCTCCTGAACCGATTTTGAAATTTGAATTGAGACAACGCTTGACGGTTGTTTTGGAAGGTTCCTTCGTATCGATCCTTTCCTGAACCGATGTAGAAGGTTGAAGGAACCGACTCTGCGTCGCGTGATTACAATGCTTTGAACCGATGTGTTGGAGTATAGGTGGGTTCGAAATCCACATTCGTATGGATGGAGTATACTCGTGTTGTGATGGGTTCGAAGCTGATGTTCGAACCGATGGGAAAGGATGGATTCGAACTAGTAGTTCGTATCGATAGGTTATGGATGGGTACGAAGTCGTTGATGTGAACAAGGGCTTCGACTCGATGCGCCCACCGTTAGTTTCGCATCGATGCAGCTTGTCACTCTGCTGTGTACTTCGCAACGGTGGAATATGGGGTGAACTTCGAATCGATAGGGCCTTAGGCTGATGGATTCAAAAGCTGACTTCGAATCGACCTGGGTCTTGACCGGTTATGACCGGTTGGGCTAACTGGGATACGAAGCGACTCGGTCACGTCCTAGGCTTCATATAAATAGCAGGGGGTTTTACTTTTTCATTTTTTACTTTTTACTCTCGCCTTGCTTTCACTGTGCATTGCATCGTTTCGAAGCTTTAAAGGAGAAAACACCGTGTCGTGTTATCGAACCAACCAAGATTCAAGTCTCCAATCTCTCGAATCCATTATTCAAACTAGGTAACTAGCCTCGAATCCAAACGGCAAAGTTATTTCGAACCTATCTCATCCTCATCGATTGCTCAGTCTCGAGATTGGCAAAACCAGATCTGGTTTGGGGGGACTTTGAATCGATACGTGGGTTCGAGTTCGAATCGATGATGGTGGCGTCACTTCCCCTTGGTTTCGCCTTGATCTCTGGAATGAATTTACGGGGTGATGCAGTTCGCACCGATAAACCATCTTTGATGGGTCCATTCGAATCGATGGTTTCGAACCCATCAGTCATCGGTTTGAAATTCTCGACTTCGCATCGATACGAAGGGCATCGATTCGAACGTGATTGATGTGAAGTTGAGGGTTTGCTTATCGGTTCGAACCAGTTAACCAAGGTTGGATTCGAAGTCCTCTTTCATCGATCGATTCGAGTGCGCCTTTCGGCATCGATTCGAAGTGACGTTGGCATGGGTTCGAATGAGCTCCCTTTGTTTGGTTCGAACCCTCTATGATGGATACCAAACTTTGACATTTTCCAAGCATAATTCCGACGAGCTTCGTCCTTGCATATTTGGACATATTAAACTGCATACTTGACTACCTTTCGAAGCTCGTCGATGGAACAATAACGACTTCTATTCAGATCAACTTTCCATCATACAAACGGTTCGACGATGGCGGTCAGCGGTGACGGTCATTGTAACTGGGCTTCGTAGCTTTGTCGTTTGCATATTTTCTTTAACTCTGCGATATTCATTCAAGTAATGCATGGCATTTCACAACATACATTCATACACTTTACACTGGGGAACGCATGGGTCCTTTGTCGTCTAACGATGGTTTCTCATGAGTTAGCTAGTTATGGAACCGTCAAGTTCGCAACAGCAGGAGGCAGCTGCTCCGAGACTAGAGGTTCCAGATATTGAACCTGAGATCATTGGTCCGGCCCCGGACGAACTTCCCAATGCGTCCTTCATTGCCAATCCGTCGGATTCCGTTCAATCGAATATTTCTGAAGACATGTTAGGGAGAATATGCTTGAGGCACGGTCTGTCACTGGATGACGTGTTATTGCCAGGGCCGAGCGATAGACCACACAACCCGTCGGAGGGATATACATCATTTAATCGCCACGCGTGCGCGGTCGGGACACTTCCTCCGTTTAACGAGTATATAAGGGAAGTGTTGTCTTTCTTGGGGATCGCTCCGTCTCAACTACACCCAAACGGATATGCGTCCGTGAACAGTTTATTCATCGTCTTCATGGAGTACCTTCATAGACCACCGATCCCGATCGAGATTAGATATCTATTTAATTTCAAGACCCGAGGTGATTATCCTTCCTTCACATTTCTGGAAGCGGTGAGAAACTGCCAAGTGGTCACTGGGTCCTGGACCAGGTTGAGTTACTATAGGATGGAATGGTTCTATGTCAGGTGTCCTCCAGGGTTTACCCGACGATGGTTATTCAGACATGAGTGTAGCCGAGTTATTAAGTTATTTCTAAAACAAGTGCGGTTGAAGCGAAACTTATGTTCTTTCTCTTTTCACAGCGACGATTCAGCGACCTGAAGGCAAGCGCTTTAAAGAGATGGTGCGAGTACTCCGAGGAGTCCCGAGCGAGGACAGGGATATCGAGTCGCTTTTGACCGATAGGAATCTCCGGACCTATGGGCTGAACGAGGGCAGAGCATACTGTTTGACAGGGCGCTAAGGATTGTTTCGAAGAAACGAGTCAAACACAAGAAACCCAAAGTTATCATAGCCGAGGAGGCTGATTCTGAAAGAACTCACACTGACGACGAGCCGTTGATGGAGCCTACAGACGTGGTTCAGGATGTTGAAGAGCAAAGAAAAGGCAAGGCAGCCGTCGTCACGTCAACTAAGAAGGGGAGATGGAAGTCGGTTGTCACGGCCCGATCCTCTCCCGGAGTTAGAATTTTTGAGATGTCTCCTCCGCGAACCGAAAGTCTTTACGAAGGGCTTACCGACCTTCCAATCCCGGATGATGTGTCTTTTCAGCATGACGCCGGGTTGGAGGAGTTTCATCGTACTCTAGAATTGAGCGAGCCTTTTATTACTAGCTCAGTCGACACTTCTGGTTGGTAGGGGGAATACATATTCATACACATTTCACGACACTACACAGTCCTGAGTCTTAGGTTATTGGTTTCGAGAAACCACTAACTTTATTCTCATTTCGCTTTGCAGATATCATGACTGGACGTAGTTCGATGCTAGGAAGCCTACGACACGCTTGCAAATCTTCCTCATACTACGAGTCACAACGGAGAGAAGGAGACAGGGGTTACGATCGCAGGTACTCCGGGTATTCTGACCAAGAACGGAGAGATAGGGATTATAGACATCGGTCTCGATCGCGCACTCCTCCTCCAAGAGCTCCTATACAGCCTCCTATCCATGTTTCTCGTCCTTCTGATTCCTCGTACTACCAGTCGGCCTCTCAATCTTCCAAGTATGAGTCTCGCCACCCCAGATCTGAGGCAATGCCTCCAGTAGTTGCGGAACAACCTCCCACTGAAATTTCGGGAGAAGGAGCAATCAGGCTTGCTCAGCTGAAGAAGGACTTTCCGAACATTTGCTTCGATAACTATATCTTTCCTCTTCACTTGAAAAGAATTCCGCCGAAGGCCGAGCAGACGGCGCACGATTATGTGCACGACTTTTATGCCCAATACAGGGCGTGGTACAAGGCGGCCGAGAAAGCGTCGACATTGGCCTTTGAGCGTGGGGCCACCATCGAGAAATTGCAGGCCGAGTTGGCTCAAAAGAGCCGTATTATTGATGTGCTAAACACTGAGGCCGAATCTTCCCGGAGATCCGAAATGGAGGCTATCAAAAAAGCCGACGAAGCCCAGGCAACGATGGATAGAATGAAGCGTGAGCATTACGCCACGGTAGAAGACATGGGCCATCGGAACACCCTGGTCACTGCCGAGAGGGACGCAGCCCTAAAGGAGTTGAATGAGCTTAAGTCAAAATTCGCCGAAATCACCAAGGATAGGGATGATGCGAACAATGCAGCCCAGGAGGCGTGTGAACTGGCTGTTATTCTTCGGACTGAACGGGATGCGGCAGTACCCAAGGTCCAAGCGGTTGAGACGGAGGTTCAGGAGAAAGTTCAATAGGCGGAGGCCAGGCTGGAGGCCGATATTGAAGATTTGCTCATCACTTACAATGCCAACGTGTTGAGACATCGAAATTTGGCCTGGATCTAAGATTACTCAGTGCACCTCCGCAACGCTTGGGATCGATTGGTTGAGGAAGAAGTGGAAGCACATCCGGATGAATCGGTCGACCGATTCAAACTTGAAAACCGATTGTTGACTGATGATGAGAAGAAGGTCCTCCACGACGCTATTATTGCTCAAGAAAAGGAGATGATCGGTGGTCGATCTCTGGAGGTTGGAGAGGGGTCAGGTATCGAGCATCACGCTACTATTCTTGAAGTCACCGCTCCACCTTCGGTAGTGCCTGTATCTGTGGTCAGTTCACAATCTGTTCCTGCTTATGACCCAGAACACCCGCGGTTATCTCCCATTCGGGAGTATACTTCTGAGGCCGCTCAGTCGTCCGCAAGTCAAACCGGGGAAGGTATTCCGAACTTATCTCAAGTTTTTTCCAAATAGAGAGTTTATTCTGAAGCAGTTACCGTTAACCTCTTCTTATCTTTGTTTAGCGACTGGAGCTGCTCCGATTGCCGCGACTCGAGAATCAAGCAAAGGGGATAAGGCCATCACCACCGAGACTACTGTTGTGACTGCAGTATCAACCGAGGCAGCGCAGGGGAGTGGATTATCTCTCGATGAACAAATGGTGAGCGAGCTGCTCGGTGAACAGGGTGGCTTTTTCGCAAACCTGCCGTTCATCATTAGTAACCTCCCGCCAACCTCTAGCTCTTCAATGCAGACTGCGGATTCCCCTAGCCAAGCCTAGACAATTCGTGATGAAGAGATCCTGGCCGAGATTCAAGCTGAATTAGAAGCTGCGGGGCAAAGTGGTAGTGTTGGTGGTGGCACAGCGGCGCAGAGCCCAGCACCTATAAGGATAGTATCGTCGGGTGGCACTATCCCATCTTCCGTTGCGGGTCCGGTCCCTCCTACTCCTTCGGCGGGGTGCCTTCATTTAGATTCAAGTTCTGAGGAAGACGTAGATATTATACCCCGGCCGAAGAGCAACCACCGGAGAGGAGGTCGTCCAAACGAAGGATTTCCGTTCCTAGCGATTCTGATGACGAACCGCTGATAAGGAAGCCAAGAAAAAAGGAATAGATCGGCCTCCCAAGCAAATTTTTTGGTAGATAGGACTTGTTTTCGTTTTTTGTTAGTAGGCCGTGTATAGATGCAGGTTCGGCTCCTGCTAGTAGGCATTCTTTTTTTTTTGGGAAAACTTATTTGCATGTAAGTGCTAGTACTCAGTTAGTTGAAATAAAATTTAGTTTCTTTGTTTCAACTCTCATTTCTTTTGTGCTTAAGTATTTATAGTGTCTTGTTTTCAGTTCGATGCACTTGTGGTGTTTTTACCGTCAAGTAGAGTTTGTTTTTTATTTGCCAAGTCTGAGAATCTTGGTCGCAAGTTGTGATCGATGAATAATCGAACTTCAGACATTGCATCACTTTGGTTAGCGATTAACACTTAGCTTTTTTGCCCCCCAGTCTCGGGGAATAACATTTGTGTTTTGGTGGTTGAGTGCGTTTATTGCAAACATTAAGAACATGTCCACATTCTGGGGACTTAGGATAATTTGCAGTCGACAATCCGGTTCGCACTCCGGGAACTCGAGAGTTATCGACGTTTGTAGTACAGTTCGCACTCCGGGAACCTGGAGTTAGTGCCGATATTTCAGTTCGCACTCTGGGAACTTCGACTTGGCGTTTACGCTCCGATTCACACTCTAGGAACTCGAAGATAACATGTATGCTTGGGTTCGCTCTCTGGGAACTTGGATTTGATGTTTATACTCCATTCACGTTCTGTGAAGTAGGAGTTCGCACAGATGCTTCGGTTCGCGTTCCGGGAACCTGGAATCCACATTTACGCTCCGATTCATGCTCTGGGAAGTCAGAGTTAACCGCTGGATGGTCAGTCACATCTATTTGGGCTTTCAGGAACTCGTTCATACTCTGAGAATGATGCATTCGATGTTTATACTCCAATTCACACTCTGGGAAGTTGGAGTCCGTTCGTGCTTCGGGAACGAATTGTTGAATGTTTATACTCCAATTCACACTCTGGGAAGTTGGAGTCCGTTCGCACTCTGGGAACGAATTATTGAATGTTTATACTCCAATTCACACTCTGGGAAGTTGGAGTACGTTCGCACTCTGGGAACGAATTATTGAATGTTTATACTCCAATTCACACTCTGGGAAGTTGGAGTCCATTTGCACTCTGGGAACGAATTATTGAATGTTTATACTCCAATTCACACTCTGGGAAGTTGGAGTCCGTTCGCACTCTGGGAACGAATTGTTGAATGTTTATACTCCAATTCACACTCTGGGAAGTTGGAGTCCGTTCACGCTCTGGGAACGAATTATTGAACGTTTATACTCCAATTCACACTCTGGGAAGTTGGAGTCCGTTCACGCTCTGGGAACGAATTATTGAATGTTTATACTCCAATTCACACTCTGGGAAGTTGGAGTCCGTTCGTACTCTGGGAACGAATTGTTGAATTTTTATACTCCAATTCACACTCTGGGAAGTTGGAGTCCGTTCACGCTCTGGGAACGAATTATTGAATGTTTATACTCCAATTCACACTCTGGGAATTTGGAGTCCGTTCACGCTCTGGGAACGAATTATTGAATGTTTATACTCCAATTCGCGTTCTGGGAAGTTGGAGTTCGTTCACGCTCTGGGAACGAATTATTGAATGTTCATACTCCAATTCACGCTTTGGAAAGTTAGAGTCCGTTCACGCTCTGGGAACGAATTATTGAATGGACTGTCGTGTGTTGGTCCAGTTCAGCCTTTGATGTGATGGCTTGCCCCCGAGCTAGGGTTTCACTTAGTGAGTGGCCGGTCGTATCGCAGTCACTCGCTATTTGAATAAATCCCATTGTTTTATTGAACTTAGCTCTTCGTGTGTGGTGATTGCTGAACGTTGCATTTGGTGAATCACAGCTCTAGCTTGAAGAGATAGTATTTTATTGCTGACATAAGAAGATACGGCAAAGTCAGTGTCTTATTACAAATTCAAATTTCAGAATATAAAGGAAACTGCAAAATATTCATAGGTTGAAGGAGCCTGTCATGTTTGACAGTGACGAGGATCTTCGTCGTTCCAGGCTCCTGAGTAAGTGGGTCCACCACTGATGGCATTTATCACCAATCTCCCGCGGGGACAAGTCGAGTCCTCCTGTCTCGGTCGATTGGGTTCATTGTTTTGGATTGATGGGCCCGCTTCTTTGGGTTGCGGTGTCCGCACAAACTGTTCCAGCTTCCTTTCTCTGATCAGTTTTTCGACAAGATCCTACAAGTAACGATACTCATTCGTATCATGCCCGTAGCTTTCGTGAAACCTGCAAAACTTTCCCGTTTGGATTTGTCTCTCCGATGACGGTCTTGGTGCAGGTCTTTGATATTGAATCGTATTGCGGGTTTGTAAGTACAAGTCCATTAGTGATGTATTTAGAGGAGTGTAACTGTCGAACATTGGATTCTTGCGCTGCGGGCCATGGTTTTGATCTTGTTTTTTAATTTGATTCACGCCTTCTCTTCGTCGAGCTTGTTTATTTTTAATGTTCAACTGAACTTTTCCGGAGTTTTCACCGGACTGTTTTATTGCAACACTGCTTTGGGTCCCTTTCGCATTTGGCCCTGCATCAGTTTGCTTCCTAGACTGTTTCGCGTCTTTCCATCTCAAGAATTGAGCTGCTTTGGCATGAAAACGGTCCAATGATGCATGTGGTTTCCCAGCTAGCCAATTGCCGAATTCGGAATCGGGGTCGATCCCCTTAGTTAATGCCATGAGGATGGAGTTATCGTTTGGATTACTAATCTCCGCGCATGCAGTATGGAATCTCTCTAAGTAGCGCCTGAGTGTCTCTCCGGGAGCTTGCGTGACACTAGATAGAGTGTTGACATCTTTTGGCCTTGCGACGTGCATGCGGAATTGCTCAACAAATTTTGTAGCTAACTGATCGAAGGAAGAGATGGATCGAGGTGGCAGTCGGGTGAACCACATGGTAGCGATGCCCCCCAAGGGTATGGGAAAACTACGACATTTCACTGCATCGTCAGCCCTGGCAGCAGTCATCGACCATTCATATTTTAGAATATGTTGATTGGGGTCGGAGTTTCCCTCGTACATGGGTAGAGTGGGCATTCGGAATTGCCGTGGGGGTTCAGCATTAAGAATATCGTCCGTAAAGGGAGTGTGACTTCGGAAAACTCCCCAATCGTCGTTTGTGAATCCCTGACTCTCACGGATCATTTGACGTATCATAGTCGAAAGATCCGGCATTTGCGCCGGAGTATGATCATGTTCCATGCTTTGGGTTTGAACCGGATATCGTCGACGGTCCAAGTCTCGCCTTCTCGGCTCATAGTCCTCTGGGACGTACGGTTCAGGAGTACGCCCGCTATGACGACGGTCCAGGTCCGACTGATCTTGGGCGTCGACCCCTGGTTCTGCCGCAACGTTAGTGGTGCGGTATTCTGCGGCGTGGTGAGGAACGGCACCCCCTCGGGGAGAGGGTCCAGTTTGGAAACTGGCTGACGGACCAACTCTTATTTGTCCAACGGTCAATGTCGGTTGGTTTCCAACGGGTGGCATACGACTCCCATCTAGCCGGGGTCGTGGAGGCCGGTTATTATAATCAGAGGATGAAGAACTTTCGCTGGATGAGCGAGAGGCATGGTCTCTCATGGACCTCTTTCGCTTTTGGCGATCCAGCTTGTTGATTAGCTCAGCGTTAGCGCGTAGCTGTTCTTCTAGTTGTCGCCGACTCTGGGTCAGCTCTTGGAGTAGCAACTGCAACTCTTGTCGGGTAACCGGACCCGACGGTTCCGAGTGCCCAGCGACATCTTGATTAGATGGAGGTGGGGGCACAGGATTCTGTCTATCCTGTTCTTCTTGATTGACAACGTTTGAGGTGGTTCTTGTGCTAACCATCTTGAGAGTTGAATTCCTTTCCTAGACATTATGCAAATCTAAATAGAAGGGAAGGAGACTGGATTCAATGATCTGGATCTCTCTCTTAGATTTATTCAATCCGGTATCGATGACAGATCCAATGAGCAGGAGAAAAACTGGGTTTTCTCAGTGAAAGCACCAAAGTGTTTGTGTCAAAATTGGGCACAACACTCTTCGGGAGTCGTTGAAGAGATAATAGTCAAGAATGCAAGTTCAAAACAGATATTATCTAACAAAAACTCCAATCAACAGTAAAGTGAATGCGTAGACAAGCGATTTATAGTGGTTCGGCGTGTTGCCTACGTCCACTGTGAAGTGTTTTGATGTTTTATTGCTTTTCTTTCAATGATTGCAAGTTGTTGCAGCAATCAACAGCAAATTACAACTGTAAATTCGAAATCAACAGTAAAATTATGAAGTAGGATGATGGAGATCTCAATCCGGCAGAGTCTGGGCGCTTGAGTGTTGAAAGATCCCTTTTCTGTTGGCCCTGGGGCTCTATTTATAGGCGTAGGTTGCTGATATTTCGCTGAAAACTCGGGAGACCACTTCTAGCACGTGAGGGCGCCCACATGCCCGGTCTCAGGAAGTTTGGGCCCACTTTGGCATCGGTTCGAACTCCATTGAACCGATCAAGAATTCGTCCAATCGAGGTGAAATTTGGCGTGGAGACTCTTCGACATGAACGCAAACTTCTATGAAAATTTCATGGCATTTGGATCAGTGGATTGAGAGATATGATGGATTCGAAATAGGGTTCACGGCGTGGCTGTTTGGTTCGAAACCATGAATTTGAACCGATGGTTTCGAAACCATGGTGGCACGTGGCTTCGTGTTGACGTGGAGCGCAAAGTTCGAATCGATCCGGTCTTCACTCCATGTTGACCGCTTCGACTCCATATATCTCGGCGCATTCGAACCGATGAAAGACACGTCATCATGGTTGGTTGACCAGTGGGTTCGAATGAAGCTTCACAGGTGGGTTCGAACAAGGTCTCCGTGATGGGTTCGAACAAGGCCTCTGTGATGGGTTCGAACAGGGCCTCTGTGATGGGTTCGAACAAGGTTTCGTGGATGGGTTCGAATGAGGTCTCTGTGATGGGTTCGAACAACTGACGCTCGATGGATTCTAAGGTGATGGAGTCGAACCCGAGGCACGTTGATGGGTTCGAAGTAGATGGATTCGAAGGTGATCGGTTCGAAACTTTGGTTTTCCCCTCCAAATTGAATCGATCATAACTTGAGCATACGAACCCGGATTGACTTGAAATTTGAGATGCTGACTTCTACGGTCTTTCTTGTCGAGTCCTATCAATTGTAGCTCGATCTGGACTCGGACAAAATTCAGCGATATCCATAGCAAAACGAAGCATGACCAATCTCTGATACGAACTATTCTCCGTTTTTCGATCGATCTTTTGGTATCGCGGCTTTGCCAAAAAGCGGGATAACAAACGTCATATTTAGGCGTAACTCAGTCCAATTCCATTTATACTTCAATATATGAAATTTGCATCTTATGTTCCATTATTTCAGTTTTCTTACAATTTTATCCATATTCATGTCAGTCTTACTCTAATCCATAGGCGAAGAAAAAAGAGGAATAAAAGAAAACTGAAAATAGAAGAAGTCCTAAATCGTAGAAAGAAGATGTAAATAACGTAAAAATAACAGTAAATAACCAAAATACTGTAAGTAAACAAAAAAAATCTATAATTAACAGAAATAAACTAAAATTACTGAAAATAATAGCTGAACGTAAATAGATTGAAAATAATTCTAACAAAAACTAAAGCCAAAAGAGACTAAGATTCATAAGACAAATATAGATAAAAACCGCAAAAGCTTAAAACAATAACTTAATTGAAATAAAGATTCATAATTGCTTCATAAATAAGTCAAATACCAAATATCACATATATGCCTAAAATTCCTATATGTCTCATGAAACAAAAAATCATAGTCTCAAAATCAAAGTACATAATATCCCTCATAATTAGCCAGTACATAGAAAGAACTAAAGCTAAAATAAATGAAATACATAGAATAAATCTCCTCCAAGAAACTCCAAGTTGCAGCAATCTACCGTGTTCTCCCTTGATTGCCAAATGGGTGAGGGGAAATAGAGGAGTGGGTAAGACTAAAAGTTTGGTGAATTATAGTAATTACTAGAGTTTTAAAGAAAGATAAAAGTAATAGACTCTACAACAGTTCTAGCATAAATAAGGATAATAAAGGAAATAGGAAAGAGATAAACTGGAAATAAGTATGATTAAGTATTGCTCAATTTATAAGATATGTTAACTTTGATTGCATTCACCAATCCTTGACTTCTTCTTTGATTAGGCTGAATTTCTAATCCTATAATTAGGATATAACCTTAATTCTACCCTTTTTGATCAACCTGCTACTTCATAGTACCTTTGTGTAGACCAGCCGCTATATAACTCTCTACACAAAATGTTACTATGGCCAAGAAGACATATATAGCTCTCTACACAAAAGGCAATGATGTCTATGAAAGACACTCATACTAAGCGCTCAGAACTCATAGCTATTATTGAGCACCCACAATGGAAGTCGCACGTGTAACTACCACCATGTCCATGCTACCTTTTGCTCCATCTATTGGGTCTTCTTATTACCTCCAACTTCCATCATAAGCATGCTCTTCATCCCACTTTAGGCTAATGTGAGATCACCATGTGTCCAAAGAATCTATAGGAGAAACGCTGTTGGTACTGGCCCTTCATCCAAACAATATCTAGTTGCGCCCCTTGTCCAAATCCGCCATGATTTGGACTTCTAATTGACCAATTACTACCCTTTTTAGTATAAGAGTGCCTTCGTCTGGCTTCAAGCTAATGTGAGACCACCATTTTATCTAATAGAGAATGCTAGTAGGTATAGGTCCTACTTTCTTCTTTGCTTATTAACTTAGATAAATTATTTAAGTCTTTATTATTATCTTTACTATCTTTGCTCATTAATTTATTCTGTGTCTTAAAATAAGCCTCATTCCGATCTTTTTCTTATTATAACCTACGTTATAATTATGCTTATTACTTACCCAAGGTCAAAATGTGAAAATAAGCTTCTTTCATCTTTTACTTTTTAGTAACAATTTTAGGTTACAACTAGGGCAATCTTTTTAATTCAATCTAATTAACGTTGTTTGTGTCAAAACTGGGCACACCACTCTTCGGGAGTCGTTGAAGAGATAGTAGTCAAGAATGTAAGTTAAAAACAGATATTATCTAACAAAAACTCCAATCAACAGTAAAGTGAATGCGTAGACAAGCGATTTATAGTGGTTCGGCGTGTTGCCTACATCCACTGTGAAGTGTTTTGATGTTTTATTGCTTTTCTTTCAATGATTGCAAGTTGTTGCAGCAATCAACAGCAAATTACAACTGTAAATTCAAAATCAACAGTAAAATTGTGAAGTAGGATGATGGAGATCTCAATCCGGCAGAGTCTGGGCGCTTGAGTGTCGAAAGATCCCTTTTCTGTTGGCCCTGGGGCTCTATTTATAGGCGTAGGCTGCTGATATTTCGCTGAAAACTCGGGAGACCACTTCTGGCACGTGAGGGAGCCCACACGCCCGGTCTCAGGAAGTTTGGGCCCACTTTGGCATCGGTTCGAACTCCATTCGAACCGATCAAGAATTCGTCCAATCGAGGTGAAATTTGGCATGGAGACTCTTCGATATGAACGTAAACTTCTGTGAAAATTTCATGGCATTTGGATCAGTGGATTGAGAGATATGATGGATTCGAAATAGGATTCACGGCGTGGTTGTTTGGTTCGAAACCATGCATTCGAACCGATGCTTTCGAAACCATGGTGGCACGTGGCTTCGTGTTGACGTGGAGCGCAAACTTCGAATCGATCCGGTCTTCACTCCGTGTTGACCGCTTCGACTCCATATATCTCGGCGCATTCGAACCAATGAAAGACACGTCATCATGGTTGGTTGACCAGTGGGTTCGAATGAAGCTTCACAGGTGGGTTCGAACAAGGTCTCCGTGATGGGTTCGAACAAGGCCTCTGTGATGGGTTCGAACAAGGCCTCTGTGATGGGTTCGAACAAGGTTTCGTGGATGGGTTCGAATGAGGTCTCTGTGATGGGTTCGAACAACTGACGCTTGATGGATTCGAAGGTGATGGAGTCGAACCCGAGGCATGTTGATGGGTTCGAAGTAGATGGATTCGAAGGTGATCGGTTCGAAACTTTGGTTTTCCCCTCCAAATTGAATCGATCATAACTTGAGCATACGAACTCGGATTGACTTGAAATTTGAGATGCTGACTTCTACGGTCTTTCTTGTCGAGTCCTATTAATTGTAGCTCGATCTGGACTCGGACAAAATTCAGCGATATCCATAGCAAAACGAAGCATGACCAATCTCTGATACGAACTATTCTCCGTTTTTCGATTGATCTTTTGGTATCGCGGCTTTGCCAAAAAGCGGGATAACAAACGTCATATTTAGGCGTAACTCAGTCCAATTCCATTTATACTTCAATATATGAAATTTGCATCTTATGTTCCATTATTTCAGTTTTCTTACAATTTTATCCATATTCATGTCAGTCTTACTCTAATCCATAGGCGAAGAAAAAAGAGGAATAAAAGAAAACTGAAAATAGAAGAAGTCCTAAATCGTAGAAAGAAGATGTAAATAACGTAAAAATAACAGTAAATAACCAAAATACTGTAAGTAAACAAGAGAAATCTATAATTAACAGAAATAAACTAAAATTACTGAAAATAATAGCTGAACGTAAATAGATTGAAAATAATTCTAAAAAAAACTGTAAATAAATTACTCAAAAGGCTATTCCAAAAATCGTAGTAAAACTACAACTATTGGAAATCCTATTATTTTAAATTACTTAAAGAAATCTTAAAGTAATTACAATCACTCACCTCTGACCCTAAGCTCTTCTTTTAGTCTTCCCGGATCTACTTGGGGTTGTAAAATAATTTAATTTATAACGATTTTCTCCTTTGGAAAAATTATTCCATTTAAGATTCTTTCTAGAAAGGTGAACCCAATTGGAGAAAACCTAGAATGGGAAAAAGTGTTAGGTCTAGGGGTCTATTTATAGGTGTAGAATTAGATCTCGGGCCGTTAGATTTGGAGATTGAATAGGATGCAACAACATCACAGCTGAATAAAGGACATCAGATGCAGAAACGGAGGGACCAGATTAAACTAAAGGATGCAAAACACATGTTCAGTGGCTGCTGATTCATTCGAACGAATTAATGTTCGATCACTTGACAAAATGCAAGGCGGGTCGACTGCTTCTTTTCCCAGGTCGACTTGTGTGTGTGTGTGTATTTTATTTTTTCTGCTTATTTTGTTTATTTTGTAACTTTGTCATATTAGCTTAGTTTCTGACGTTCTATGTATGACAATTGACCAAAAAATTATAACGGACACAATGGTGCTACTCTCATGGCTCAATTCCGATAATTTCACAAAGTTATTATATTATTTAATTAATAAATTAATTAATTGCTATGGGTTAAATTTTGGGTTGTTACAGGATACAGTCAAAATCAAGTGTGGAGGGGGAGTCCCATATTTATTCTGATTTTTTATGGTTTATTTCTTGCATTTTCTTTTCAAAAAAAAAAATTCTCAAAACAAAATTTTCTTTTTATCACATTGATTTACATTTGAAAAAACATGATTGGATAATTGTATGTTTTTGGTTATTAAATTGAAATTTTTGAAAATTTACTTGTCTCAACAAAAATAAAAGCAAAAGTTTGATTATAAGTAACTATGGTTTAACTAATTTATGGAAAGGTTCATGGGTGATAATTATGAAGTATATCCTAATTGTAATCTTTGTTTAATAAAGTGGTTGATTTAAGGTAAAGGTGACAACATTTTTTATCTTCTAAGTTAAGTGGTGCAAAGATGATTTTGCATAACTCTCTCTTAAAAAAGTTTTATAAAAATAAGAAACAGCTAGAGTTATGTGTTCACACATAAGTGCATACACTTTCCATGCACTGTACTCTTCTCACGTAAGCCCAAAAGGCAATGCATTATCGGTATATCTGGACTCAGTTTATCTAAGTTAGGTGTATGTAAATAAAATTAAAATAATAATAATAAACACCTAAAGTCATATGTTCATACACAAGTGTGTACACTCCCCATGCTCTGTATCCTTCTCACATAAGCCCGAAGGGCAATGCATGATCGGTATATCTGGCCTCACTTTATCTGATATATATGTGTAAAAAATAATGATGATAATATTTTTCAAAATAGAGATAGCAAGCATTTGAAACCCAAGCTCTATCTTCATGTAATGATCCATCTTTTCGAACCTCAGAAGTCGATACTAATAAATCCACGGTATTAACATGTCGAACAACTAAGTGCCGGAAAGACAGATTGCTAGGGGAAATAAAGGAGATATAAGATAGAAGAACAAGGAAGAAACATGGAATCCCAAAACGCAACGGAATAACATATATTAATCAACATAATATTTACAAACTCATTTACAAAATGATACATCAGAGTCATACTAACACAATTTCTAAATTCGGACTGCTATAAAAGTTTGTCCTCATACATAGATATAGAGTACATAATATACATAAGAAACAAGGTGAAGACTATCTATTGATGAAGCACCTTCTCCAAGCTCCTCCAAAATGCATCCATAGAAACCTAAACTACTTGGCTGCTCATAAAAATTTGAGCAACCAAGAGTTTTAAGAAAATAAAACTCTAGGTCAGACATGGGTCCGATTTGAGTAAACTCAAAGCAACCGAATAACTAAGTTAAAAACTCTTTTGAAATCAAAGGTGTGACGATCCGGAATTTTTAAGCATGTGAAATTGGAATATTTAATTGATTTTAAATATTTAAAAGCTAATTTTTAATTTGAATTCCAAATATCACTATTTAATTAAGTAATTAAATTTTTGAATTAAATAATTTGAAGTCAGATAAAATGTTGAATCTGGAGTTTTAAGCCTGTTAAAAATTATTTGAAGGCTTGTAAAATTTATATTGATAGTACCGAGGATAATAGAAGTTGTAAAATTTAATTTAACATTGATTTGTTCAGTTTTGAAATTTTATCGTTTTAAATTGAATTTAAAAATAGCCTTCCGAGGCACAGTCTTGGAATTCGACGAAACCAGTTCCATTGGATCCGTAATATTGTATTATTATAGGATTTCAAATTTCGTATTTATTGGAGTTGTTGTGTGAGCGTACGATAAGTAAACGCGCTGAAATTTTAATCGGAAATTCAATTCTATAACTGGTCCAAAGAGCCATCTTCTCCATACGATCGAACTAGGACTCGAATCCTTTCCCATTGTGTTCGAAACATGGGTAAAACCTTAGAAACGCCTAGCAGCATGCCTCGGTAGGAAGTCAAAATTTTAAGTGATGATTTCGAGAGGATTCAAATTTAAATTTTAATAATTTGTACACATGGTTGACTGGTCAAACTGCTATTTACATCAGAACTTTATACTTTCTCCTTAATTACTATTCCTAATCTAATTCCACACGCTACCCTCCCTTCAAAGCATGTTCCTCGTGCTTCCAAAATAATCCAGCCGACCTCCCTTTTTATCTTTAACAGAAACTAATTTGAATAAAAAAGAAAAAAGAAAAAAAGGAAAACGAAAACTCAATAAAATCATGGCTGCATATTCGTTTTGCCTGTACATCCTTATTCTTGCCATTCGAGTTCCAATACTTTCGGCCTTGTTTCAAAATCGATCCGAAGGGACCGCACACTCGTGAGGTCGTGAAGAGGGGTTAAGGGCGATGTCGACTTCGATTTGTCAAGGAGGAACAGTGGGGTTTGAGTTAGGGTTGGGAGGGTCGATCGAGGTTGCGAAGCGACCGAGGGTTTTCACGAGGTGAAGCGTGCACGTGAGGGAGGAGAGCCATTAGATCGCGAGTGTTCTCGCGCGAGCACTTAATGTCGTGGCAGTCAAAAATCAGGGCTTCGACTGTTCGAGTGGTGGCACTCGATTTGATCACGGCAAGGAAGGCGACTAGTGATGGTGAGGTATAAGACTGTTTGTTTTTAATTAAATTTAAATACTTATGAAGGTATGAATATCTAGGTTAGGAAAATTTTTACAGTAAAACAATTACTGTCATGTTTTAAAAAAAAAGTTTAAAAGATATATATATCCATATTCTTTTATATAGATAAGATTTAAAATATAGTAAGGATTTTAAAATATGGTAGAATTTAAACCTTATATATATACATAAGTCATTTTGGGTATAAATGGTTTCAAAGAAAATAAAATAAATAAATATACATACGTAAATATTTTTATCCTACTAATTATTTTAAAAGAAGTGGGTTTGATGATTGAACTATTTTAATTAACCTATTTAATTATTGGGTTACTAAATATAATTTGTTAAAGAAAATTATTAGTCTAAAAAAATTTAAAATTAAATTATAAGTTAAAATAAATAAGTAAATGTTAGTTATTATTGGATTTATTCAAGTGTTAATTTACTATATAATGTCATACAAGGTCTAAAATCGAGAAACAAGCTGGAATGGAAATGAATGGAAATAGACTGCAAATCAAAAGCAAAGGTGAGTTAATCTCACTCAGCTGAATTTTAATTTAAAATTTAAATGGTTGAATTTAAATAATTGGTTGAATGGTTGAATTGATTGATGTTCTATATTATAGTATATACTACATCTTGAAATGTTTGATTTCCCGTATTATATATAGCGGATGAGACCCTATGCGCCACATAATAGCGGATAATATTATATTTAATCCCATATACCACGATATTCCACCTCGAAGTGGAATTGATATTTATGTTATGCTAACGTCTGCGGATGCAGGGAAAATAGGTTGGAGGGATCCAATTGGGTCCTTCAACATTTATTTAAATTATTTAATATTCTCTGTTGTGATTTTTTTTGATATTCCATGATAAATTATATTGAAATATTGAATGCTATGGTTTGATTGGATATAGTTGGGTACAATGAATTACCCAAAATATATAAATTGGATTTTGGAAAGAACATAAAAGAAGTAAATTTGTAAGTGAAATAATCATAGAAAATTTGAATAAATTAAGAATGAATTGAAAAGAAATGGAAGTGGTATTAAAATACTAATAAATAACTACAAGTATGAAAAGAAAAGATTTTGAATAAACAGAAATCAATGAATTGTAAATTAAATGATATTATTTTAAAGGAATAAAGAATTATTTTAAAGTTTAAATTTATTTAAAGGGATAAAGAATTAATTTGAGAAATCTAAAATTGGTATTTTCAGTTAAAAGTTGTTTAAATCATAATTAAGGAATAAATCTGAAACTAATGGATTTTGGAATAAAAAGGAAGTAAATTGGAAATCAATTTGGAAATTGATTCAAGTGTTTGAATTGGAAATTTAAAGAAGAATGTGAAGAGAATTTTATTTCTCTGGATAGTCAAGTACGTTTTCAAAGTAAATTTTTAAATATAAGATAAAGGTTTTAATGTTGTTTTAAAAAGTATGTTTTAGGAAATTATTATTCCTAAATGTTTAAATTCTAAAGTAAGTATTTTTCAAATCTATTATCGTAGTAGTTATTTAAAAGGCGACCTAGTATTCTGTTTTAAAAAGTGAAACCTAGTTTTATAATTTATAAAGTAATCTTATTTTTAAATATTCATATAGTATGTATTTTTAATAAATTATTGAAGTAGTTTTAACTTAAATGTTTTAAAGTATATTTCGAAGTAAGCGTTTAAAATTATTTTAAAAAATCTAAAGTTTTGTGCTTGGTGATTCCAGTGGAAGTAGAAAATACTTGGAATTTATTCTGAGAAAGGAAGATAGTTTGAAACTGTTTTCAAATGATTGAAATTGGAAATATATCTTGCAAAGATATTTTGAGAAAAATAAATAATTTCGGAAATTATTTATTGTTTGATGGATGTTGTGAATGTTAATTGATAGTTAAATAATCGACTATCAATATTGGCCAAATGGGTTGATCGTTTCGAAGAGACCGGGATCAAGATTTATTTCTTGAAAACCACTTCGATCACGTTTGTACGTTCTCTTGAAAAACGAGTTTGGATTCGAAGATAGAGCAGTGAAGTGCAAGGGCTAACCGCTACTAATCTTGAGGACATTTCCAAAATGGAAGTAGTAGGAATAGTGCTTTCGGCACCGTTTGAACCGGGGACGGACTTGTATGGATGAATGCTTTTGGAACATCATCCGGTGGACGATGGGCATTCTAAGGGATATGTTCTAAAAAGGTAATGCTTAGCCTCAAGCCTCATCAACCGGGAATGAGTAAAAGTCAGGGGTTATGCAGCAAGGCTACGTGGGTAGCACCCATTCAGGGTGAGTTCATCCCTGTCTAGATGTCCCTTTTTATTTCGGCTTAGTGGCGCAGTTGCTGATCCCAACCGCGGGGTGATCTCACTCGGGATTATCCAGTAAGGGATAGTCCCGATCTTGTGTTGCAGGGGGTCGGGAGTGATCCTCGGTACGCTGATCTAGACCAGGTACTATGACAAGTGGTACCCCGGTGCCTAGTCATTAGTTGGAAATCCATTCTCCCTACGTGCCTTTTACGAGTTTTGTTTGTATTACCCACTCTGTGGCTAGTAGCTGGAATTTAATTGATGTAACAATTTCGGCTATTTTATAAGTATTTGTATATAGATCCTATTATAATATCAGAGGATTTTAATAAAAAGTGTTTTTGCTATCGTAAGGTGAAAACCCGACATGTTTATTTGTGGCGTTGTCTTACGAGATGCTTTTATTTTCAAAGGATTTTGAAGCTCTAGTAATCAATTTGAATGTGATTTTCTCACGCTGGTATATCCAGACTGACTCGGGTGTTATTTAACTGTAATGCTTGGGTCAGATCGAGTATTATAGGATACAGGATTTGATGCTGTGGAGCTCAGGAGACGAGATGGATGACGATACGTACTTCCGTACTTGTTTTATATATATTCCGCTGTGTTGTTTAGCTATGTACGCAATTGTATAAGAGCAGGTTGTGATTACTGCCAATTGTGTGTTATGTTGATTGATAGACTCTGATAATGTAATGTATAACAGATATATGTTTGTTTTTGTGTAAAGATCTGTTATTATATATTATATTCTATTCCGCTGCGATGGTAAGATTCTGATGTTGTTTTCTATTTTCTTCTTCTACCTCTTTTTCTTTAACCCAAATGGTTCGTATTTCTGTGCAACTTGAGTTGATTGATGTAGTATAGTGTTGACTCAAAGGGTACGGATTTGCGGGTCGTTACACTTGGTATCAGAGCATAGGTTGGTGATAACTATGGCTCTGATGGGGATTACTCATTAAATAGAGTCTATATTACTCTAGAATGAATTTGAGAGTATTAATAGATATGAGCGTGTATTTGTTAGTGAATGTAAAATTGTTTTTATATTGTGTTGATTTATCGATTGAGTGTTTATGGATTCTGGTCGATATATGGGACACCATGTCATCGATAGGGATTTCTAAACTCTTGAACAAGATAAACCGACACAATATTGTTTTAAATAGGGTAAATGGAATAATTTTACCCAAAATTATTTTTGTATATAAAAGAAATGATTTTTCGTAAGTTATTATATACATACATACATACATATATATATATATATATATATATATATATGGATGTTTGGTTTTTAGAAAGTGATAATATTAAATTATTATCATTGTATGAGAATTGAATAAGAAATTGAGATAATAACCAAAGAATAAGGAATAAATTAATAAAATAGATGAGATTTGTAAATATAAACTAAAGGTGAATTATAGTGTGATTAATAATTAAAATAAGATGAAATTACAAAGTAATGTTTGAATATAAATTTCAAAGGATTTGGAATTTGAAAATTTGGAAATTCAAATTTCTTTGAAGTTGAAAATGATTCTCAAAAGTTGGGAAGATAATATATGTTGAGAAATATTTTTGAATCAGGTTTGAAATCTAGTGAGATTTGGAATTTAAAAATATTTGAAGGGTTTTAAAAGAGATAAAAGCATTGAACTCACTTCATTCGCTGGAAAATAATCCCGATGATGATCGCCACATCATCAGTATTCATTTTCGAGTTTCTAAGGTGATGGATTTGCTACCAGGATAGTTGGTTATGATATTGTTTGGGCTTGTTGGGTATACAAGTTGTTTAGAAATTTCAAAAGGAAATTTTGTTTTGGTAAAAACAAGTGTTTGAAATCCGAAGATTTGATTTGATATACCAAGAGGGTATGTGTAGTTATCGTTTAAAAATGGTTTTGGAAATGAAACCAGATGATTTAATTATAAGAAATTCTATTTAAAGAATGTGAAAAGTTTAAATGAATCAACTATTGAACTTATAAGTAAGTTGACATTAATAAGAAGAAATTGGAAATTTTAATACGGGAATAAGTGATTGAAAGTGAAGAAAATAAATCTGAATTTAACTTGAGATAAGTTAAATAAATTTAAATTGAAATTGAATTAAATTGGATATAAAGTTGAAAGGTAAAATGATTATAATTGTGAAAGAAAATTTATACCTTATGCTAGTAAGTGATATATATAATCTGAAATTGTGGCTATAAGATGAAATGACTCTAATAAGCAATATAAGCTTTTAAATAGATAAATAAGTTTTGAACTCATATATTGGGAAAATAAAATTTAGTTAAAATTGGATTAACTGAATCAAAATTCAGTTGTGTCATGAATGATATTAAATGGAATTAAGTCCTTGCTTAATAAAACTTAAAAGAATGGTATGTAACTAGATTTAACCGAAGTTGAGTTGGAATAAAACTGAATTTAAATGAATTCAGTCGAATTATAGATAATATTGAATGGATACAATTCTACTCAAACAAATAAATGTAAATTAAGCAAGTATTGAATTAGAATAAATAAGCTTCGGAAGCTTATAAAAGAACTAAAAAGGCATTGAAAAAAATATATAACCCCTAGTTAAAAGTAAAATGTGAATACAAATGGTTGTAAATAGATGGGGAAGAATGAATATTAATAAGTGAGTAGCTTATAAAATTTAAAAAAGGGAATAAATAAGCCGGAATAAAAATATTGTATTCTAAGATAAAAATACAAACTTGGGATATAAAATAAGATTGAACTCAGGGAAATCAAATAAAATGATTTTCAAGATACATGAAAAAGAAAACCAAGTATGGGATTATAATTGGAAGTGTTGTTGAATGAAAATTGAATTGGATTAAAATGGATATGGTGTGAAATATAAACAAATCCAATTCTAGCATAAATTGAATGGATTTATTATTAATAAATTCAACAACGAATTGTTAATGTAAATTAAAATTTAAAATGGATAAAAGGATAAACTAATCGAATAAATTAGTGAAACGGTTGGGATTTGATCAAAGGAAACCAAATCAAAGATTGTGAATAGGTAATAGAGTTTAGAAATAAAGCTTGAGTTGTATGGAATTGGATTAAAATAAAAATGATTTGAGATGAAAATAAATCCAATTCGAGTATGGATAAATTAAAAAAAAAAGGGAATGAACTTAAGTTATGAAATGGTAGTGAATTGAAGTAAATTAACTTAAGTTTAAAATTAATAGAAGCATGGGATGATGTCGAGTATAATAAAATGGTTTGGAATCAGACCTTTTGGATATGGAAGAAATGCAATGGAAAGATTGTGAAGAAATTAAAACGGGATGGAACCAAGTGTAAATTGAGTTGGAATCAATTTAAATTGGTTACAAAGCTTATGTTATTATTTATTCACATTAATATTGACGAATTGCATTAGAAAATGGGCCGTTCGACGTAAACGGAAGTAAACAAAATCATATCAATAGCAGTTTAATAAGTTGATTTTGACATCAATCGAAAATGAATATGAGTTCGTTTCGTTTAAAAATGAATTGAATATAATGGTTTTAAAAGGATGCGGATAAGAAATGAAACACAAATGAATGGATCGTGAATTAAATTGAAATAGAATGTGTCGAGTTATGAATGAATTAAAATAGAAGGAATTAAATAATAAATTGAGTTGGAATTAATTTAAAATGGGTTTAAGCTTGAGTAATTGTTATTTTCATGAATAACCTCAAACTTGTACAGAAAACTAGTCATTTTATTGTAAACAAAAGTAAATGTATTAACAGTGGTAAATAGAATTGATTTTTAAATCAATTGGAATAATATGTGTTTGTTTAGAATAAAAATGAATTGAATGTAAGCAAGCGAGTTGTAAACCATTCAAATTGAATGAAAATGGCATGTGAATAAATTGAAAACAATTGATTTAGTATCTAAAACCGTATAAATTGCTTACGGAAAGTGTTTAATGTGCATTGCTGTTAGAATTCATGTGTTTAACTATTGAAAATAAGTGAAATGTTGTTAAACTTCATATATATGACACTTACATGTTTTAATTGAGTAAGTACAGGTTCAGGTAAGTCGTTGTGCTGGATTTGATTGCGCTAACTGCTAATTAAATATACTGCTTGCTTAAAAATGCTAAATAAGATACACCTACGCAATAAAAATAAGAAATATGAACTGTTTTTGGTTTTTCCGACCGTGTGGGTCGATGTATATATATTTATATCTTTTGTCAAATTGCAAAAGCTCCTCCGTATAAAGGAGACTCTGCCAAAATATTTTTTAAATTTTGGGAGTTAAAAAAAATTTAGTTAGCAACAAAACTATTTCAAAATTGAAATAAATTAGTGAATGAAACTAATTTAAAATAATGATATGAATCAGTTAAATGGAAGATAAAATTAAATATACAGAGTTGAAGATAAATTGAATTCGGATGGAAATGAAAGAATCAATTTGAATAGAAGTAGATATAAACTAGAATGGTAAAGTGAATAAATAAAGAAGCATTAAATAAAGAAGCATATTGAATGCTTATACTAAACTTAAGAAAGGAATGGTGAATTCTTGATTTGAAAATTGATATTACAAGTATATTCTGAGTTAATATTTGAAGGAATAAATATTGACATTTTGTAAGAAAGTCGATAAAATGTTTCTGGAATGTTGTGATTGGATATTATTGCAAAGTGGAATATACAGGTATTATGAAGGAAAAGAAATAAATGGGTTTTGATTTCAGAAGATAAATTTGAATTGCTCGACAAAAAGGTATGTGTTTAAATTTCTGTATGAAATTTGATTGGGTTTTTGATCGAGCCAAATGGCGTTTTGTTTTCTTTTGGAATTTGAAAGCCTGTAGAGGCCTTTTGTAGTTGTACCGAGCTAGACGCGCAAAGGAGACGCTGGCAAAAGATTTCGGAAATTTAGAGAGTTGTAAAAATTTTGAGAAAATTTTGATAATTTAAATTTGGATTTAAATTTAAATTTGAATGGTTGGGTAAGTAAAGTATTCGGGAACTATAGAAGGTTTTGGGAAGTTGGTTGAAGTAATGTGAGCCTTTAATAAAAGACATATTAAGACCAGTTGATAAAACTGTGTGGTTTTGGGAAAAGTAAACGGGTATTGGACCATTCCTCTTAACTAGTAATTTCGGGGATGAAATTCTTTTAAGGGGGGAGGAATGTGATGACCCGAAATTTTTAAGCATGTGAAATTGGAATATTTAATTGATTTTAAATATTTAAAACTAATTTTTAACTTGAATTCCAAATATCACTATTTAATTAAGTAATTAAAATTTTGAATTAAATAATTTTAAGTCGGATAAAATGTTGAATCTGGAGTTTTAAGCCTGTTAAAAATAATTTGAAGGCTTGTAAAATTTATATTGATACTATTGAGGATAATAGAAGTTGTAAAATTGAAATTAACATTGATTTGTTCGGTTTTGAAATTTTATCGTTTTAAATTGAATTTAAAAATAGCCTTCTGAGGCACAGTCTCGGAATTCGACGAAACCAGTTCAATTGGATCCGTAATATTGTATTATTATCGAATTTCAAATTTCGTATTGATTGGAGTTGTTGTGTGAGCGTACGATAAGTAAATGCGCTGAAATTTTAATCGGAAATTCAATTCTATAACTGGTCCAAAGAGCTATCTTCTCCATACGATCGAACTAGGACTCGAAACCTTTCCCATTGTGTTCGGAAAATGGGTAAAACCTTAGAAACGCCTAGCGGCATGCCTCGATAGGAAGTCAAAATTTTAAGTGATGATTTCGAGAGGATTCAAATTTAAATTTTAATAATTTATACACATGGTTGACTGGTCAAACTGCTATTTACATCAGAACTTTATACTTTCGCCTCAATTACTATTCCTAATCTAATTCCACACACTACCCTCCCTTCAAAGCACGTTCCTCGTGCTTCCAAAACGATCCAGCCGACCTCCCTTTTTATCTTCAACAGAAACTAATTCGAATAAAAAAAAAGGGGGAAACAGAAACTCAGTAAAATCATGGCTGCGTATTCGTTTCGCCTGTACTTCCTTATTCTTTCCATTCGAGTTCTAATACTTTCGGCCTTGTTTCAAAATCGATCCGAAGGGACCGCGCACTCGCTAGGTCGTGAAAAGGGGTTAAGGGCGACGTCGACTTCGATTTGTCAAGGAGGAACAGTGGGGTTTGAGCTAGGGTTGGGAGGGTCGACCGAGGTTGTGAAGCGACCTAGGGTTTTCACGACGCGAAGCACGCACGTGAAGGAAGAGAGCTAGTAGATCGCGAGTGTTCTCGCGCGAGCACTTGATGTCGTGGCAGTCCAAAATCATGGCTTCGACTGTTCGAGTGGTGGCACTCGATTTGATCATGGAAAGGAAGGCGACTAGCGATGGTGAGGGATAAGGCTGTTTGTTTTTAATTAAATTTAAATACTTATGAAGGTACGAATATATAGGTTAGGAAATTTTTTTACAGTAAAACAATTACTGTCGTCTTTTAAAAAAAACTTTAAAAGATATATATATATATATCCATATTCTTTTATATAGATAAGATTTAAAATATAGTAGGGATTTTAAAATATAGTAGGGATTTTAAAATATGGCAGAGTTTAAACCTTATATATATATATAAGTCATTTTGGGTATGAATGGTTTCAAAGAAAATAAAATAAATAAATATACATATGTAAATATTTTTATCCTACTAATTATTTTAAAAGAAGTGGGTTGATGATTAAACTATTTTAATTAACCTATTTAATTGTTGGGTTACTAAATATAATTTGTTAAAGAAAATTATTAGTTTAATTTTTTTTAAATTAAATTATAAGTTAAACTAATAAGTAAATGTTAGTTAATTATTGGATTTATTCAAGTGTTAATTAACTATATAATGTCATACAAGGTCCAAAATCGAGAAATAAGATGGAATGGAAATGAATGGAAATAGACTGCAAATCAAAAGCAAAGGTGAGTTAATCTCACTCAGCTGAATTTTAATTTAAAATTTAAATGGTTGAATTTAAATAATTGGTTGAATGGTTGAATTGATTGATGTGCTATATTATAGTATATACTACATCTTGAAATTTTGATTTCCCGCATTATATATAGCGGATGAGACCCTATGCGCCGCATAATAGCGGATAATATATATTTAATCCCATATACCGCGATATTCCACCTCGAAGTGGAATTGGTATTTATGTTATGCTAATGTCTGTGGATGCAGGGAAAACAGGTTGGAGGGATCCAACTGGTTCCCTCGACATTTATTTAAATTATTTAATATTCTCTATTGTGATTTTTTTTTGATATTCTATGATAAATTATATTGAAATATTGAATGCTATGGTTTGATTGGATATAGTTGGGTATAATGAATTACCAAAAATATATAAATTGGATTTTGGAAAGAAAATAAAAGAAGTAAGTTTGTAAGCGAAATAATTATAGAAAATTTGAATAAATTAAGAATGAATTGAAAAGAAATGGAAGTGATATTAAAACACTAACAAATAAGTACGAGTATGAAAAGGAAAGATTTTAAATAAACAGAAATTAATGAATTGTAAATTAAATGATATTATTTTAAAGGAATAAAGAATTATTTTAAAATTTAAAGTTTAAATTTATTTAAAGGGATAAAGAAGTAATTTGAGAAATCTAAAATTGTTATTTTCAGTTAAAAGTAGTTTAAATCATAATTAAGGAATAAAATCTAAAACTAATGGATTTTGGAATAAAAAGGAACTAAATTGGATATCAATTTGGAAATTGATTCAAGTGTTTGAATTGGAAATTTAAAGAAGAATGTGAAGAGAAGTATATTTCTCTGGATAGCCAAGTACGTTTTCAAAGTAATTTTATAAATATAAGATAAAGGTTTTAATGTTGTTTTAAAAAGTATGTTTTAGGAAATTATTATTTCTAAATGTTTAAATTCTAAAGTAAGTATTTTTCAAATCTATTATTGTAGTAGTTATTTAAAAGGCGACCTAGTATTCTGTTTTAAAAAGTGAAACCTAGTTTTATATTTTATATAGTAACCTTATTTTTAAATATTCATATAGTATGTATTTTAATTAAATTATTGAAGTACTTTTAACTTAAATGTTTTAAAGTATATTTCAAAGTAAGCGTTTAAAATTATTGCTTAGTGATTCCAGTGGAAATAGAAATACTTGGAATTTATTCTAAGAAAGGAAGATAGTTTGAAACTGTTTTCAAAGGATTGAAATTGGAAATATATCTTGCAAAGCTACTTTGAGACAAATAAATAATTTGGGAAATTATTTATTATTTGATGGATGTTGTGAATGTTAATTGATAGTTAAATAACCGACTATCAATATTTGCCAAATGCGTTGATCGTTTCGAAGAGACCGGGATCGAAATTTATTTCTCGAAAACCACTTCGATCCGGTTTCTACGTTTTCGTGGAAAATGAGTTTGGATTCGAAGATGGAGCAGTGAAGTGCAAGGGCTAGTTGCTACTAATCCTGGGGATATTTCCAAAATGGATGTAGTAGGAATAGTTCCTTCGGTTCCGTTCGAACCCGGGACGAACTTGTATGGATGAATGCTTTCGGAACATCGTCAGGTGGACGATGGGCACTCTAAGGGATATGTTCTAAAAAGGTAACGCTTAGCCTCAAGCCTCATCAACCGGGAATGACTGAAAATCAGGGGTTATACAGCAAGGCTAGGTGGGTAGCACCCATTAAGGGTGAGGTCATCCCTGTTTAGATGTCCCTTTTTATTTCGGCTTAGTCATGCGGTTGCTGATCCCAAACGCGGGGTGATCTCACTCGGGATTATCCAGTAAGGGATAGTCCCGATCTTGTGTTGCAGGGGGTCGGGAGTGATCCTCGGTACGCTGATCTAGACCAGGTACTATGACAAGTGGTACCCCGGTGCCTAGTCATTAGTTGGAAATCCATTCTCCCTACGCGCCTTTTACGAGTTTTGTTTGTATTACCCACTCTGTGGCTAGTAAATGAAATTTAATAGATGTAACAATTTCGGCTATTTTATAAGTATTTGTATATAGACCCTATTATAATATCTGAGGATTTTAATAAAAAATGTTCTAGCTAACGTAAGGTAAAAACTCGACATGTTTATTTGTGGCATGGTCTTACGAGATGCTTTTGTTTTCAAAGGATTTTGAAACTTTAATAATCAATTTGAGTGGGATTTTCTCACGTTGGTATATCCAGACTGACTCCGGTGTTATTTAAATGTAATGCTCGGGTCAGACCGAGTATTATAGGATACAGGATTTGATGCTGTGGAGCTCAGAAGATGAGCTGGATGACGATACGTACTTCCGTACTTGTTTTATATATATTCCACTGTGTTGTTTAGCTATGTACTCAATTGTATAAGAGCAGGTTGTGATTACTGCCAATTGTGTGTTATGTTGATTGATAGACTCTGATAATGTAATGTATAACAGATATATGTTTGTTTTTGTGTAAAGATCTGTTATTATATATTATATTTTATTCCGCTGCGATGATAAGATTCTGATGTTGTTTTCTATTTTCTTCTTCTACCTCTTCTTCTTTAACCAAATGGTTCATATTTCTGTGCAACTTGAGTTGATTGATGTAGTATAGTGTTGACTCAAGGGGTACAGATTTGCGGGTCGTTGCAAAAGGTATCTCGTAAGACCTCGGCGTGCATAAACACGGATGGGATTTACCTTACGATAACCAAAGCATTTTTATAGAAATTCAATGATATTATAATAATGTCTAAGAGTTCAAAGTAAACTATTAAAATAGCTGGAATGCTTGCATCTCATTCCAATATATTTGACATATAACTAAAACTGTAAAGGTCGTATTGGAGGATGGATTCCAACTAATGACCGGGCTACTGGAGTACCACCCGTCACAGTATACCTCTAGAACAATGTACCAAGATCATACCTAACAACCCATGCCAACATAGTACCAGCCTACCCCTTGTTGGATAGTACCAAATACGTCATCACCCCGGTTGTTCCCAACCATTTTACCGAGCTCATATGCACGACTGAATCTGGAAATATGAATGGTCATGTAGAAGGGCGATGACAAACCTTAATGGGTGTGACCCACATAGCCCTTCTGCATCTTCCTTATTTTAGTGATTCCTGGTTGATGAGGCTTAAGGGTACGCTTTACCTTTTTTAGTAGCAGTCCCTCTTGGAATGCTAACGCTACCCTCCAGCCAGCGATGTAGTGCCAACATTCATCCATACAAGTTGTATAGGTTAAGGACAAACCGAAGGCAATACTTCTACTACATTCATTTTGGAATCACCCTCATGATTAGTAGCAAGCGGCCCTTGTACTTCGATGGCTCCGTCTTCGATCCCTTGCTTCAGGATGTCTTTATTCTGAAATGCCTGAGTTGGATCGAAGTGATTTTCGGATAACATATCCGATTCTGGTTTCTTCGAAACAACTTTCTATATTTTTCGATAAACTCAACCCTGGTTCTTTAGAAATTAAACAAACCAACGACAAGAGCGGAGTTCTCCTGCTAACCATTTATAGACCGATTTCCTTATCATTCTTCCTAGAAGAACAAACGAGTTTATACGTGAAGAATAACACCTTCGACAGCAACTATACCATACAATTCTCATATTTCTCCTTAAAATTTCCAAAGTTACGTTTTGGTCCATATTTGATAGTTAGTAATTTAACTATCAAATTAAAAAAAACAATCAAACATTGATTCAATTCCATATGGAATCCTCTAAGCCTTTATCAATTAATCCTTTATTAATAAAATCACTTTATAAAACCTAATCAAAAGATCTTTCAAAACATTTTTCCCAAACCACCTAATGTTCCCTTTAAATTAGGAAATCATTCACATTATTTACCAAAAATATTTTGAAAATTCCCTCTTCAAAATTCCATATTAAATGGCCAAAAATTCCCTTTTAAACACATCACCTATAATAAACCCATTAACTTCACATTCAAAACCTTTTTATAAATTTCCTAACTATATTTAAACTTCCTTTGAAATCTCTAAAATGATTATAAATATCTTTCTAACTTAAAACTCTTTATAAAACTTCTTTATAAAACTTTTATAAAATTTTCTTTATAAAATATCATTTACAAATTATCTTCTATAAAACACTTTGAGTAAACCTATAGTAAAATCCCTTTATAAAAAGGTTATTACTTATAAATTACTTTATAACATAATAGCATAACTTGGAAGTCATTTATAACCTTTAAACTCTAAATTTATTTAAGAATTGAAGTTAATTCAAAAACTTATTTTATAAATTCAAAAAGAGGCTTAGCAATTGCCATGCTACTAGTTTAAATTACCATTCAATTTCAATTCCAATTTGGTTAACAGTTATTTACTTAAGCATCATGTATGTAAATACAACTCATATCCAAATCAAGGAATAACATGTAAATATGAACCAACTATCATATACAAATAGCAAAATAGCAGGAAGGTAATTTGTCCTGCTAAACAGATGTCCAAACAATTTAATCAATTCATGGTAAAATGAACACGTGTCCACAAAAATCAAATCACTTACACTATAGCAGAATGGTACCTTGTTTTGCTAACAAATGTCATTTAGTGTTCTTAATCATATAGAGTTACTTAAGGTCCAGACAAGAGATCCTCAGATTTGGTATCAGTTCACTTTAAAAAAATTGATTTAAAATACATTTGGTTTAGTTTTAAAATCACATTTGGGAAGATTTAAATAGATTTACAATTAGCTTAAACCCCAATTAAATCTTAATTTACCCTTATTAATCAAGCTTAAGTCAGAATTAAATTCTAATTATTCTTAATGGTCTTGATTAAGTGCTAATCAATTTACTAATGCAACTCGGTTAAGGTAAAACCAAATTGTTTAAAATTAAACCCTAATTAATTAAATATTAATTAAACAGTCCATTAATTACTTAATAATTAATTAACCATTTATATTAATTAAATAATTATTAATCACCTAATTAATTCTTAACCAGATAAACCATTAGTTAAAACTTTATTAATCAATTAACAATCATTAACTTAACTTAAGTAATGATTAACCTTTAATCACCTTCTTAATTACCAATTAAGTGATGATTACCTTTTAATTAATTAATTAATAATTATATTACAACTTAATTACTTTTTAATATTACTAATTAAGTTTGAAAACTTTGTAAACTAATTTCAAAATAAAACAAATTTGAAATAGGAGTTCAAGCCTTTGCCGAACTACATCCGTAGCGACTGTCGATATGAGTGCAGTTTTCTCTAACCCACCTTTAAGCGATGCCACTTTACTAAAACCATACTATTTCATGATTGAAACATACCTTAGCAATTTTTCACACTTTAAAACCAATTACGCGAACTTTAACCAAAATCTAAACTTTAAACTCTTATTCAAATCTGACGTCGAATCCATCATGACTACATACAAAGTTTCAACTTTGTTTTCAACCCATCATGAATATAGTCAAGTTCATCATCAACCCTTTATATCACACATCACATTCATACAACAAATTATATACATATACCAAAAAATATATACAATTACTAACTTTGCAATAACACGACCATTCGAGTACTAAAACTAACTCATACGTTAGCACTTATCATCACATTTCAAACATGCCAAGATCCAACATATATATAACATACATATAGCTAAGGATCAACACAACATATAAAGGAAAGTTCTTTCCTAAAGATTAGCAATTTACTTACCGAAAGTTATCCAAACTCTCGCTATATTAGAGTATGACATAACACTTTCATTCCTAAGCAATATGGTAGAGTCTTGAACCCTAAATGCACTAGGTAGGCTCGGCGTTGAAGGGAAGAGGAAGCAATACTTGTTTTGGTAAGGTGGAGCGACTTCGGATAAACATCGAATTCTCAATAATAAACCCGAAAATAGGTCATTTTGCAACTGATTTTTTGGCTATCTGCTCATTTAATTATAGAAAGAAGTCAAAGACAAAGTTATTGGAATTTCTTTTCTCTATCATTTCAAAAAACTATCACTCATTTTTGATTTGATTTGAAGAAGTTATGGTTCAAAGAAGATGGACCATGTTTGGAAATTGAATTCCAAGTTTAAAATTGCTCTGTAAAGAATTGGTGTTTTGACAAAGCTATGATAGAAATGGGAAAGAGTGCTCAACTAGAATATTATAGCCATTAAAATTTCACATAGTTTCAATTAAAGTAAAACTCCATTTGATTTCGAAATGAGGAAGAAAATGTTGATGGAAAGAGGAGGAAAAATGGAGAAACATGTGGGCTATTTATAAGCAAGATTCACACCTCATCATTATGAATTGTCACATCACTCTCTCTTTATATATAAGTTTAATCATTAATTAACTAAGATTTGACAAAATATAATTATGGTTAATGATTACGAATCAAAGATTTGATAAGAGAGAAATATATATATTTATATATATTATTATTTTGAAAACCATGTCTTGTTACATCACTTTCTTTATACGTATAAGTTTAATTATTAATTAACAAAAATGTGAGAAGAAATAATTATGGTTAATGATTAAAAATCGAAGATGTGATAAGAGAGGAATATATATATATATATGTATATAAGATTATTACTTTTAAATTTATGAATTCTGACATCACTCTCTTTATATATATGTAAGTTTAATTATTTTTAAATATATGAATTGTCACATCACCATCGTTATATATATATAAAAGTTTAGTTATTAATTAACCAAGATGTGACAAGAGATAATTATGGTTAATGATTACAAATCTAAGATGTGACAAGAGAGGAATATATATATTTATAAATATAAGATTATTATTTTTAAAACTATGTCTTGTCACATCACTTACTAATCCAAATTAACATAAGATAATTTATTTCTAAGTGTATTATTATTTAGTTAATTAACTTATATATATATATATATACGAATAGTGCATAAAGACGATCAACTTTCCCGACAACTTTCGGTGTCGAAAGGTCAAAATCTCGAAAAACGTTCTTCGGTCACATTTTCTGTTTTTCTAGAACTATTTAGTTTGGTTAAAAAAATTTGAAAATGATTTTACCATCATTATTAATTAAATAAAATGAGTTTATTTCATTATAAAACATATATATTGAATATGTAAATTAATTAAATATTCAATAATCAAAGCAGTGAAATTCCAGGTCGTTACATTTCATTTATTTGATTTGGCTTGTTGATCAAAAGAAATAAAAATGCCACTTTGCAAAACTTTGATAATCAACTAAAGGATTCATTTCATAGTTGCATTATGTTATCAACCGAAACAACTAGCCAAATTAGAGTCTAATTGTGATGATAACTTAATTTTTGTTGGAAGTTTTGATGAGTAAAAGGACTAAAATTTCTTGATAATGACCAAAACGTATATTTAACTTAATCGTGTTAATCTAAGAGTAAATTCATTGTTTGTAAATATTTTTGAAAACTTTCATCATATACTCGTATTAGAGTTTTCATATCGCATTTGGATTTTGTGGGTAGTATCCGCTTAAAACCCTCATGAGACAACTCTCGTCCTACTATGATTCCTGGAGGGTTAACGGCTTGTTGCATGTGCTCAATGAAATCGTGTTTACAACAAAAATGGATTTATCCTAGTTTTAGTTTATTCGAGGACGGATAAAAAGATAAGTGTGGAGGTATTTGATATGCATTTAAAAGTGTATATTTTTACTCTCATATTTAATCTACTTTTATTTAATAAACGAGCATATTAGGTTATTTTACATGTTTAAACGATAATTTAAATTGTTTTCAAATTATCATTCATTCGTCTTCATTTGGGGGTACAATAGTAATTTTATGTATAATTTAATTTTGAGAAAATTTATTTACACATTTTTACTTTTATTTATAGGAAATGGGGTGCAAATATGAAGAGGTGTCATGGATGTATGCATGCACATATGTTGAAAGCAAAGAAAGAAAAGAAATATAAGAATTCATGCAACATAGAGGAGCCTACATACCCATTAACTAATGGTCCATAGTTAAAAGCACATGCACATATTAATGGAGGCTTAAAGGCATGTTAGTGAGGATTAATTAATTTCTTAATGATTGCTTGGATGTTACGCTATCTCAAGGGCATTTTTGGTAGTCCTCTAAAATATGAATTAGGGTTTTAAGCATGCATAAATACCCCTTATGTTTCATATAATGATCTTCTTCTTTTTTATGCAATATTGTTGCCTCAAATCAAACTTAAATGTCTCTTTAACGGCTTCTTAGCCTTGCTCTTTACTTTCATGCATTTCTATTTTATGTTTTCTTTTATTGCTGTTTAATTTTATGCTCTCTTATTTAATTTATGCTCCTCTTATTTCATGTTGGTAGTGAAAGTCTATAGTATGGTGGATTGATTATACAAATGACAAGTATATGACTAATTTAAACTATAGTGTAACAATAGTAAAGTATGTAAATAAGAATAATCGCACTAGGGATTTTGTAATGGTTCGAACCTCCCGTCCTACATCTAGTCCCGAAGCTCCTCTTTGGAATTTCCTTTCACCAAATAACACTCACTTCACCTGAAGGAACAGGTTTACAATAGTAGAGTTTCCTTCTCAAGGGTGTGTTCTCTATTACACGAATTTTGACTGTGTAGTACAATTGAACTTCCTATATCTCTTGAATGATTGAATACAATATTGTTCGAGAGAGTATGGAAGTGTGATCTTAGATTTGCAGATTTGATAGCAAGTGGTTTATTAGAAAAAGGGATGATCAAGATAGAGAGTCGGGTGAATTAGCTAAGTACTTTGATCCTTCTTGATTCTCATTTATATAGTTGTAGAAGGTTGCTTCAAGTAGTTACATCTCTTCCCTTGCAGTCTTGAGTCGTCACTGTTCACTGGTAAAGAGTTGTGGAGGAGAGATGGAGTTGTATCTCTTCTGAGATGATAGTTGTAATTTGAATAATCTACCCCGAGCCCAGTTTCAGATGTCTGAATGGTATTTTCAGACGTTTGAGAACCTATTATTATTTTCGTTCATCTTCTACATTCAGACGTTTGAAGTTCTGCATTCAGACGTCTGAACCTGTTAAGTGACGTTTTCCTGGGTTTATTCTTTAGTATATTTCTCTTCGATCTTCGTGCAACTTTGTAGATGAATCTCTTCAGTGCTTAGTCATTGTCTTGTCACAGTAGTGGTTTGTCTTGCTTTGAATTCGCATCTGTATATTTGTATGAGATATATATATATATATATGATTTCCATTGTATAGTTGTCATCGTCGAAATTGTAAACTAAGGGTTCTAACGTTCTCCCCCTTTTTGATTATGAAAACAATATAATGTACTTAGATAATAATAACAGAAAGGTTCTCTCCCTAAATATGATCTCCCCTATAGATGTGCATATTTATTTTTCTTCCCCTTTGTCATTATCAAAAATTATCAAAAATAATCGAAGAATTATAAAAATAATGTAGAACCAAGTATGATGTGCATACATAATTATATTACTAACAAAAGGTTATGATTACATCATTAAGCACAAAAAAGAGGACTTTGATAAGGGAGTTAATTACAACAAAATATTCACCTTATGACGTCAAGGTAGTTCATTACGAGAGGAGTCTAATTTCCCTTTCTCCTTATCATCGGTTTTTGACGATGTGTGAGAAGATTGAGAAGGTGTAGACCAGTCAGAAGAAGGTTGACGGACTTGTTGAAGTGCATGATCAAGTTTGGAAACCAATGAAACATGAGAGTCTTCAACTTTGGAAAGCCTTGTGGACAACGTGAGATCAAGCTTCGCTACTTGTTTACCAAGGATAATTTGATTTCTTGATAGGAGCACTTGGTTTTTTAAGGTTAAGTGAGCAATATTCTCATTTGCATGAGGCTGAGTTCGTGCTTCCAAAATCTCCATATCAGAATGATATTCAAACGAGGAAGGAGGAGGTGGATATGGTTGCCTTGGTAGTTCAACATCGCCTTCTTATTGTTGTTGTTGAGGAGTAGAGGTTGATCTTGTGCATTTTTCCATTCTAGAAAAGTTATAAAAGATGGTGGTTCCTCTTGCAAATGCATAAGATTGAAAATTTTTGTTCCACTATATTCGATAGGTAACTCCTCAAAATCAGAAATGTACGATGGGATGATTAGTTCTTTGAGAATTCGCATAATATAAGCTGGGTAAATGATTGTATGGCGAGATCTATTCCAAAAACCTTTTAGTTCATCGAAAATGAATTGAGCCCAATTGATCTTAGTTCAACTAAATAGTTCTTTGCGTTCAAGACCAGTAATTTGTTCATGCTACCTAATCGTGGGATAATGGTATTTATAAGCATCCGGGTAAGGAGCCTAGCATGTGGCCTAAGGAATTTGGATGAAAATTGAGGCATTCGATTTTCCCATAATTGATGAGTGATAGTATCACGAGGATTGAATCGCATGTCCTCCATTTTACACAAATTTTGACCCGTATAAGAGCACTCTAAGAATCGTCCAATTATAGCGGGGGTTTACTTGATTATTGTCCCATAAACACTCATCCATAACCAATCTTCATCATTCTCAGTAGTCCATACCGATGGACTATCCAAATTAGCTAAAAAAGATATATAGCTAGTTAATTGATAGAAATATCGTTGGCATTAAAAGAGGTAAGGGTTTTCAATTCACCTTGCTCACATATGTCGTCCATATCGTATGAAGGAAACTTGATTAGGTTGTAGAAAGGTCCTAGATGCATCTTCTTAATCTTCAAGTCGATAAACCATCATATATTTATTGGATTCTGACATAACCAATTGTTGATTTGAGTATCAGTCACCATCAATGGTTGAGAGGAAGATCCATCTCCATGCTTCCTTTTCTTAATTCCCATCTTTTTAGTTCGTGGTGGCATTATTGTGAAAAGAAATTCGAACTTTGGAGATTTTGAGAGAGATAATTTAATTTGGAAATGAATTGAAGTCGTGAAATAGTGGTTGATCTATTAGGTATAGGGTTTGAAAATACTATCGTTTCCCGTTCCAGACATCTGAAAAAGTAGATCAGACATCTGGAGATGTCTAAATTAGAAATAGAAAGTAAAGCCAGATGTCTGGAATCAAAACTCAGACGTCTGGAAAGATTTAACGTGAGGCAGAGAATGATTTCAGACGTCTGGACTTGAATTCATACGTCTGGGAACATATAATTTGTTCTCGATTCTTAGTTCAGACGTCTGAAATCTATTTCAGACGTCTGAAAACTCCAGATTAGCTTATTCTTGAGAGTTTTATAAAGAAAAACTTTATTTATTACATATAATACAAACAAATATGTGTGTATATAATCATCTCCAAACATCATAATTTATTTTTCTTGGTTCCATTCCTGACGATCCCATGAATTTGGTTCGTAGGTGGGATCACCATAGTTGATTTGGGACCAGGAAGGAGGTTTGGGTGACGAAGTTGACGGTTCATCTTTAGGAGTTTTACCAAAGCGTGGAGATTTTTCTCGAAATTTATTTGAAAACCTTCATCACATAATTGACTAATGCTAAGTAAATTCTATTTTAAATTTTCAACTAATAAAACATTAGAAATAAAAGGAGAGTTAGAAATACCGGTGTTTATCACTTCTCCAATTCCGATGACATATCCTTTTGAGTTGTCTCCAAAGGTTATGGTGCCTCCATCGATATAATTTATATTTGAGAGCATCTTGGCATTCCCGCTCATGTGTTTCGAGCAGCCACTATCGAGTATCTATTTCTCCTTGCTTTTATTTTTGGGTGCCTACAAAACAAAAATTATTCAATTGGTGCCCACTTCTTTTATTAGGGTCCTAAATGTTAGGAGGGAAGGCAGCTATACCCAAGTGGGTTTGGGTCCTTTAAAAACATAATTATTATTAAATACTACACTTGAAAAAAAACTATTAACATGTTTTTGTCCAATTAACTTATTACTAGACTTTGGTATCCAAATTTATATACTTTTAGATTTTACATCTTTACTTAACTTTGGTGTTTTTTTGAAACTTTGATACAACATACTTTGCTTTATAGTATTACCTTTTTTCTTTTGTGAATTCTTTTCAAATCCTAATCCATTTCGATTACCAAAAGGTTTCGAAATTTTAATTAAATTATCAAGATCTAGTTTTCCTTTATTAAACTTTGAAACATTGTTAGTAATTTTTTCTAGTTTATCCTTTAATTCAAAAATTTTAGTTTTTGAAATTTCTGTGCTACTTTTTAGTTCAATATTTTCCTTAATCAAATTATTATTCTCAAGTTTTAACCTATCTATTTCACTAAGTTGTGTATCATATTCGATAGACTTTTTACATTTTCTTGTGAAATCACCAACTTTTCTTCTAAAATAACTTTTTCATCCTTTAATAATCCAACTTCTAGTTCTAATTGATTTATTTTGGCTAGGTATTCTTTATTCAATTTTTTGATTTGTCTAAACTTATCATCAAGTTCCATACTTAATTCTAATAGTTCATTATAGCTGTGTTTAGAACATACCTCATCAGTGTTAGCCATAAAACATACATTAGCTTGTTCTCCATTGCTATCACTATCACTATCAGAAGATGATGATGAATCGGAATCGTCCCAAGTGACTTTAGAAGCTCTTTTCTTCTTAAATTTCTCAAATTTGTTCGTTTTCTCATTGTTGCATTTAGGACAATCCTTCTTCATGTGTCCGTGTTGATCACATTAATAACACTTGATTTGAGATAGATTTGTTGTATTAGACTTCCCTTCTTTTTGGAATTTGGTCATCTTTTTAAATTTCTTGAATTTGTTGTAATTCTTGGCAATGAAAACTATCTCTTCTTCATCCAAATCTGAGTCATCATTCTTTGCTTGAAATGCAATTTCTTCTTTTCAACATTTTGTTCTTTTCTTGCCTTTAAGTTAGCTTCATAGGACATTAAATTTCCTCTCAACTCTACAATCTTGAGAGTAGAAAGACCATTAGCTTCTTCAATAGCTAATACATTCCTTTCCCAATCTGATGTTAAAGAGTTGAGTATTTGAGACACTAAATCAAAATCTGTAAACTTAACTCCAAATGCCATAAGATCATGTTGAGTAGTTTGAAATCTAGATTACATGTCTACAATAGTTTCATTTTGTTTCATTTTGAATGAGGAGAATTGGTTTTGCAAAATTGAAATTTTAGTTTGTTTGACCTTTGTTGTACCTACATGCGTAATTTGTAAGGTACGCCAAATGTAAAACGCAGTGGCACATAACATGACATGTGAAAATTTATTTTTATCTAGAGAGCAAAATAAAATATTCATAGCTTTAGCATTGTTTGAGGCTAAGGTTTTTTGTGCATCGGTTCATGTGCTCATAGCAGTGTCAGGTGCTTCATATTTATTTTGTGTAGCAGACCATATTTCTACACCATTGGCTTCCATAAAAATATGCATATGGGTTGACCAATGTGCATAGTTGGAGCCATTAAATAATGAGGGACGTGCGGTAGATTGACCTTCTCGAAAGATACTTTCCATATTAGTGATTCAGAAACTCGTTACAATACTTTTGATCAAACCAAGCTCTAATACCAATTGAAAGTCTATAGTATGGTGGTTCGATTATACAAATGACAAGTATATGACTAATTGAAACTATAGTGTAACAATACTAAAGTATGTAAATAAGAATAATCACACCAGGGATTTTATATTGGTTCAGACCTCCCGTCCTACATCCAGTCCCGAAGCTCCTTTTTAGAATTTCCTTTCACCAAATAACCCTCACTTTACCTGGAGGAACATGTTTACAACAGTAGAGTTTCTTTATCAAGAATGTGTTCTCTATTACATGGATTTTGACTATATAGTACAATTGAACTTCCAATATCTCTTGAATGATTGAATACGATATTGTTCGAGAGAGTATGGAAGTGTATGATCTCAGATTTGCAGATTTGATGGCAAGTGGATGATTAGAACAAGAGATGATCAAGATAGAGAGTCGAGTGAATTAGTTAAGTACTTTGATCCTTCTTGATTCTCATTTATATAGTTGTAGAAGGTTGATTCTAGTAGTTACATCTCTTCCCTTTTAGCCTAGAGTCGTCACTGTTCACTGGTGAAGAGTTGTAGAGGAGAGATTGAGTTGTGTCTCTTCTGAGATGATAGTTGTAATTTGAATTATCCTCCCCTAGCCCAGTTTTAGACGTCTGAAAACACACAGTTTCAGACATCTGAATGGTATTTTCAGACGTCTGAGAACCTATGATTATTTTTATTCATCTTCTACGTTCAGATGTCTGAAATTCTGCATTCAGACGTCTGAACCTGTTAAGTGATGTTTTCTTGGGTTTACTCTTGAGTGTATCTCTCTTCGATCCTCCTGCAACTTTGTAGATGAAACTCTTCAGTGCTTTAGTCATCGTCTTGTCACAGTGGTGGTTTGTCATGCTTTGAATTCGTATCTGTATAGTTGTATGATATATATATATATATATATATATATATATGATTTCCATTGTATAGTTGTCATCGTCGAAATTGTAAACTAAGGGTTCTAACAAGTAGCATAGATTTAATTCTTGTAATTAGTTTAGTATTATTTTATGTAAGTATTAAGCTCTCTTTTCTTCGAATTAGCTTTTATTTTTTGTTTTCTTTTTTTAAGTTGAAATAATTTATGTAAAGATATTTCCCTTTAAATTTATGGGTAATGAAGCTCTCGTGAAACATATTAAATTAACATAATTATTTCATTTGTGATCTCTCTTTTGTGCTTAATGGAAATTATGAATGATGGTGGTTTATGTTTTTATTTTGGTAAATTTGACAGTCTATGTTGACATCTCAAATAGGCTATACTTAATCCAATATAATATAAACTATTTGATCATTGCCGAAGTGATTTTGATAATGAAAGTCAACTAGAATCAAAATTTGATGATCTATGTTACCAATTCATAGTAAATAGATCATGCTTAAAATAGATTTCATTTTTAATTCACGTCATTTTCATGAAAATTAACAAGTGGGTTTAAATGGTGGTTAGAGTTTGATGCTTCAAGTTGTGATAATTAATAGCATAAATAAATCATACTTATAATAAACACACCAATCATTTCTACTTAATATTTTAATTATAGATTATAAATAAATTTTTTTTGATTTATATGAATGACCGAAAGTGGATTTGCCTCTAAATTGCTCCTTAATCTTATAGTTTTATTCATTTTTTTCTCTAGTTTATTTTCTATAATTTTCTAGTTATAAAAAGTTTCAAAAACTTTGGGCTGATTTGGTTAAGAAATATTATAATTTAGTTCATTCCCTGTGGATCGACACATACTCGCATACATACTACGATTGTACGTCGTTGCGCTTGCGGTTTTTATAACAATTATATTTTTTGGTGGTTTTCTAATAGATAGATAATTTTTCATTTTAATAGGAGTTCTTCTAGAGGAAATCAAAGAAAAAAGTCATCGATCGAATTGTTGATTAAAATGAACATGAAGATGAAAGCTTCTTGTTTATTTCTATGAATTGTTGATTAATGATGGTTGGAATTTTGTAAGTCGAGTATTTTTTATTACACTAGTATAGATTATTTATAAAAAAATTAATATTAACAAGCAAGTATAGGTTTGATTTAAAATCTTTTGGTTATAATGTTTACGTACATATGGTTAGGAGAGAAGTTTAATTAAAGGTTAGCAAATGTTTTTATAAAGATTAAGTTGTTCTATAAGTAAACGTTTAAAGAAATTTTTAAAGATGATTTCATGTCAATTTGTCTACGGAGTTCTTTAAGAATTATGGTAGATGCGTCTGGCCAACATTATCGATAGAGATTTCTAAATACTAGGATTAGACAAATGGACATAAGATTTTGATGGGTGATGTATTATTTTGAATAGAAGTAATATATTTTGAGTTATATTAAAAAAACCAATGTTTGAAATAATATTTCAAAAAAAGTTATATTAATTATTTTGAAGAGATTAGAGTGATATGGTGAAAATTTTGAAACAACCAAAATGTTTTAAAGAATGAAGAATTTTTTTTTCAAAGAAATATAATTGAAGGAATAGTATAAATGATATTTTTGAGAAAAATGTTTTGAGGGGAAGATGAAATTTTAAAGAAAACAATATTGTAAAGAAGCACTTGATCTATATGGTTAGAGAATATGGATGAAGATTTAAGAAGTGAAAGAAAAATATACAATACATACATACATACATACGTATATAGATATAAGAGAAATATTTTTTGAGATGGTAATTTCGAGAAATATATGATATGAAATTATATATATGATGTTTAGAAGTTTTTAAAAGTTGTTTTAACTTGAGTTTGTGTGTATGTGTTTATGTGAGTATTAGTATGTTGAGCTAACAAACTATTTCAAAAAGGAAGAAAGATATTTGATGTGATGATTGCAGCCATCGAGCGTTAGTGAACTACTGAAGTCAATGGTGAGGCAATGTTGATCACATGGTCAACACTGCAGCCAATAGGCAAAGTAAACCACTAGATATTCATGGCGTGACATTATCGCTAATTTTATAAATATTTTTGAATTTTAAATTAGTATGGTTATGATGTTTTGCGATTATATGTCTGCCATACTATATGATAACTATGATTTAGATGTGTGCTGTGAAGATGTTTATGATGTGATGCATCATGGAAAAAATAAATTTGGATTTTTATGCTAATAAAATACACTGAATTGTTTTATGTTTTAAAAAAAAATATTTTGAAAAGATAGGATAGATGTTTTGAAAAGTTTGTTTTAAAGTATTATAAGATTTTGAAATGAGGATGGTATATACATGTATTTAGAAATCATATAGAATATTATTGAAAGAGATTTGTAAATTAAAGGATTGTTTGACAAATAGTTTTGGAAATGTTTTGAAAAAGTAGTTATTTTATAGTATTTTAAAATACTATGATCAATTTTAACTTTAAATCTTAAACTATTAATCTATTTATGATGTTTTTGACTTCATTTTAACGATATGTCATTAGAGAACAATTTTTATTTGAAGCAACATGCAAAATTTTGAGTTTATGTAAGGTTAAAATTTAAATGTGAAACTACACTAAAACAGAACCAAGCTCATTATGCAATCCAAAGACCGTTTTGAGAAAGTTATGACATTATGCAACGGTTCACTCTTTGAAGTTCTTGTTTAAATTTGTGTTTTACCTATAAAAGTTTGTTGAAAAAGGCTTATACATAAATGTGATGTTATTTTTATAATAGAAGGTTGCATACTTATCTTATTTGTTTTCTATATGAACTAATGTTAATATGAGTAAGAATAAAGTTCGAGAGGACTATTTGGATTAATGAGCCGCTTAATAATAAGCTAGCTTGCAAAATGCTAAACAAAGTTATGTTTTTATGGTATATGGATATACGTTGTGATACTCTGTTGTTTCTCCATGTTCTGGAATGCCCTCGTGTTGCGATGCATATAAATATTATGATATATTGAGTTTTGATTTTTCAAAACGCTCTCCACACAAAGGAGACTTTGCCGAAATTTTTAAAAAAATCCGACACTTAGTATATTTTCACAAAAGATATTATATGCGGAAAATAGAAAGTCATTGAATGAGTCTATTTAAATTGTAGCATACGATAAGAGAGGTTAGAAGTAAGCCACATAGAGGATTATGTAAGCTTTTAGAAGGTTGTAAAATACGAAGAAATTTCAGGGATGAGTTGTATATGATGTTCCCTTATATGAAATTGCAAGGACACAATTTTCAGAAAATCTGTAACAGCCCTGTCTTTTATGCCGTATAAATAAAAAATTTAATTAAAATAAACATGTTCAAATTCCAACTTTTATGTGAATGAAATGGTTGAGAAATAAATTTATTTTATAATAGTTCAATAAATCATTATATAAAATAAGCGGGCATCGAATTGAATAAATTTGTCCAATTATTACTAGAAATTATAGAATGAGGTTTGAGTCTATTTGAATTAAATTGAAATTCATTTATAAACAAATGTAAGGGTTATTAGAAGAAAAAAATAAAAAAAATCAAGTAATTAAATCTAGCCCAAAATCATTCTAGCCCAAGCCCAATCATCTTTCTCCTTTTATCTAGAATACTCTCCTACTTTTTGACTCAAGCCCGAACCCCATTATTTCATTTTCTGCCTTACTTCCCAAAGTCAGAAAAATCATAACTTAGGAAAAAAACCACGCTCGAATCGTTCGACGATGCAGTAGCAGGACGGGGAGTTTGACTTGGTAATCACAACCTTTGAAGCTGAGATGTGGCGAGCAACATGATGCGCAGGAGGTCACATGTATGTGGCCATGAGGCTGGTATTGATTGGAGGTCGAGAAGAAACCGGGTGGAGATGCATGGAGTAGTGTCGAAATCTAGTTTTAGGCGATGAAGGAGGAGTGAGCGATCAGGAGGTGGGTATGTGATTGTTAGGTTGCGATGTAGACACTTGGACTGCATGAGTGCGAAGCTTGGTTGAGGCAGGGGTATCTGCGACATGGTAAATGACAAGGTGATGGAAGAGAGTGGTTGCTGCAATTCAAGGCTGGTAGTGGTGGGGGCCGAGAGTGAACTGCCCATGTGGTGTTCGTGTGAACTTCGAGGTGTGTATATTAGCGATGACAAATGCGCTTCAAGGTGGCAGCAAAAGGCGGCAGCATCGACGTCCATGGCAGTTGAAATTCATTGCTAGAATTCGATGAGTTATCTCACTCACATCTATGTTTATTTCATATTCTTTGATTCATATTCATCCATATGTTTACTTGATTTAGTTAGTTGAAAAGATTGTAGTTTAACTGGATGAAACTAATCATTTTTTGATGAATGGTGGTTGATATGGTTTGAATTGAATGGAATTGTGTTACAAACTGTTACACCTGTTCTCACTAGAAACACAATAAATGGAAACGTATGATGTTTAAAGTAAGAGAAGCTTTTCGCATAACAATGGGACTAAATAGAGAACAAATTCAAGATAACGATACTTAATTATACCTAAACCTGAAACCTATTCAGAGGGGGAAGGCTATAAAGAATAGATGCTACATGCTTAAGGAAAACAGAGTAGAATACATTATCTGCATCTAGAAACAAAGGACAGACTAGAATAATGAGCTAATGTATAAAAGCTACCAGATGGGGGTATGGAGTTAACTATACTCGCATTCTGTCAAATGTCTATTGGAACAGGTCTATACAAGCACACCTGGGTGCAACCTAGATAGCGCCATGCAGAGCAGGAACACTCCAAAGGTGATGTATACATGGTCACCCAAGATATGCTTCAATATAGGCTCAACCTTATAGACAAACAACAATGACACATACTGAACTAGCATTCGAAACAGAGTTGGAAGAGCTACTCCATTCTGACCTAGTATGGTGACCAATAAAGCCAAGAAAATAAAGGCAGCAATGGGGCAGTATAGTTTGGACGTTAGAAGACATCCTCCACTGCATCTGTTCTCAAACATTAGTAATGTAGTAAAGCTTCAAGGAAGTTTCCTACCTTTCCTCTTAGAGCAACTAACAATGTTAATAGAGAGGAGGCTGGCCTTTGCAGACCCGAGCTTCCTGCCCGAATTTTCAGGCATCCCGCTTTATATTTCGAAGATCCTGCCAATATCAAGACTTCTCGCCAAGAACCCATCATCAGTCTTGGTACAAAGGATAAGCATCATAGATAAGTGACAGATGGAAAAAGCCAAGGGAGAAGATTAAAGGAAAATGGGAAATACGATTGCAACCTCCCACATCACACTTTTCATACTATAACGAAAAGGCATAAAGACAAAAGGATGATCTTCTTTCTGAACTTCTTCTCCATCATATAAAAAAGTGAAATATTGTACACCTCGGGGACATAGTAATCTCTTGTATAAAAAAAGGATTACCCCATGGACGTAGGATTAACATCAATCTGAACCATGTAGAAATCTGTGTGTCCTTTACATTCCTATCATGCACTTTTAATTGCTCTTTTGTTCATTGACCGATCTAGACATTTCGACATGCATTTAAGGTGCAACTATGTGGATGTGTAAGCATTAAGCAACAAAGTTGCTTCCAAAGGTGAATTTAACTAAGGTTAAATTCACTAATTCCTAATCATGAGGACGACTAGCCATAAGATTGCATCACAAACAATATGAATGTGTTGAAGCCAAAAAATTTAACTAACATTTTTGGTGCTAGAAGGAGGGCCTGAACCACCGTCCCTCTGTCTCTTCATGCCTTTATACCTTCACTCCTCTTCCCTTAATTTTGGACAAAACTACAAATCCAAATTCCACTTCCTTATCATCCATGGTTCACCGTTCTTTCTTATATGTTGCATATTTCATGCAGCAGAGAAATGATTATGAAACCCTCTAGAAAGAGAACAATGAAGCCGACTACCGCTACTTGATAGGATGACTCGGTAATCTATGGTGTGTGGAATCCTTTTTAATGGCAACTACCAACTGTCTATTGCGCTCCTATGTCAATCAATGACTACCCGAGGAATGTAGACATGCAAGTAATTGTTGATCGAGAATATGATTCATATTATGGCATGGAATCCAAAACTAGATTCCAAGAAACCCAGCCACAATAACATAGGGATTCCATTGCCATACCTACACATATATCTTAATCACTTCGGCAAGCTGAAGTGATTGAGATACACATGGATTAGGAAGATTAACTTCTACCCCTTCCACATTAGAGACAAATCTAGATGCTCGCACATGGACTTTTTATGCTTCCCTACCTATACTGAGGAAGAAGCTAGGTCAGACAGATAGCCTAGAGCCGGCATGGGATGAATCCAAGTCCCAAGCGAGGAGCTGGAGTCGAAGCAACAACTGTAAAGACGGGTGACCAATACTACACTAAAGGGTTAGGCCAATAGCAATTGACCTAACTACTTATGTGGCACACTTTGCAAAAAAAGTGATGAATATGTATTGATATATCAAACTAGTCGTAGGGATACTAGACTACCTGAACTAGTATAAAAATCTCTACAATATGTCCAGTTATGAACGGTATATACACACCTTCATAATTCACAGTCAATATTCACTGATTAATCTTAATGCACAATAGGTATGATGGTACTCTCAACACTGAGAATGGTGATACTGCCCTATACACTTGGACTTGCATCAACGCGAGTTCGGCTTCTCAACTAAAATATCTTCGCTGGACAGGATGAAAAAATGTTCCTTATTCGGTATGAACTATGATGACAGTCAAAAAGAGTGGTTATAGGGAAATTGGACTATCTGAACCAATATAAAAAACGTCTATGTTAGTTAATTCGACATACTACGCTGGACATATAGTTATTAGACGGCCTGAACTAGTACAAAAAACCATGCACGCGATAATAGGTTGTATATACATGACATTACTACTTAGTCAAATCCACTCCTTTCAATGGGAAATACCATGCCAAGAGCATAATAACTTACTCTTCCTAGTTCATCGCCATAGTTCGGAGGTACGATTTCACCTATGAACAGCAGCAACAATCTTAGAAGTGAGAAAGATGATGCTAGAGAAGAATGCGGCTTGGCGTACATATGACATTATGGCCCCAAGCGAGGGGGCAGGTTGTACCAAGCTCATAGCTAAGGATAATTCACCCTCAGAACTGAGGGTAGGTCAAAGCAAACATATGACCATGCATACGACCAAGGACATTACTCCCTAAAAACATAGGGTTGGTCATAATGGTTATACGGCTAATTATATGGCTACAAACTAAGATTTTCTCATGTTCAACGCATGGTGAAGTCAGTAAAAGGTTTTGCGCTCCTGAATAACGGTGTGGGATGTGCTATGCATACGATCAGACCAACACAGACCGTATGCCTAGGCAGCTGAATTAGATCATGCTACATGCAGATGCTGCCGCTTGAAAGGCTAAGGTCACAAGAAATATGATAATCCAAGAGCATATACTAGGAAAATGCGAGCAAGTACAATACATAGAATACACTAAGAAATCAGGTACAAATCCTAACACTGCTCAAAGATCGCCAAGTATGCATCAAAAGATTGAGTTATCAATACTTAGTTATAAATCTTATATGATTTTTACATACCCTCATGTAATCTACAAATCACTACAACACTAAGTCAAATTACAAAAAACTATTCTCTAAAAACCAAATTATGAATTTGGCGCAAAACCTAGAACGATCTCTTTATGTCAACAGAGGGAAATTTTCTCTCCTTCTCAGTAATCACCATTGATGATCGAGAACAGGAGACCCTACTACGAGCCGATCTATGATGTGCAACGCGAGGATCATAATTAGCGCCAGCCCAGACGTTTTCGTAATCTATGGATCTATACTCATAATCAACCCAGTTATACAAAAGGATGAATAAGTCCACCAATACCAAAATCAAATGACAATGTAAAATAAATAAAGTGGGACTATAAAAAAGATTCACATATTTTCGACAAGAAGTATTAGCTAGAAATCTAATCTCCCAGTCAAATCAAGTACTGCAAAAAAGTGTTTTCCTGATGCTAAAAGCCTTAACAATAGAATTTTAAATTTGAGTAATGTTAGGGAAAGGTGAAGCTACGTTAATAACAAAGGTCTATCGGGGGTCATAATGAGCTTCTGCCTGAGGATCCTCAACCAGATCAACTGTCACTTTAAAACACTCTTTGTCATTCAAAAAGTTTTAGTCCAATGCTAGGTAGAAAAATTCTAGAATGTCTCATAATCACTGTAATAGTCTCTAATAGTAAAGTCTTTGTTTTCTTATCCTCATTTGAAGAATCACTAAATAATATCACAGCAATAACCTTCCATCCATCACCGTGAAGGAAAGAAGATTCCAATCTCATAAGAAGAACGTAAGCAACGTCTAGTTGAGACATATCAACCAACCTTATATGTTCAGTAGCCTCTAGTTCACCAAACAGTCTGGCAATCTCAGTAGACATTTCCTTCACTTGTTTCTTATACTTAGCAATTTCTTCCCTATATACTATGCCATAAAGCTCTTCGCCCACCTGTAAGGTCTGTTCTATCCTATCTAGTTTAAATTAGCATCTCTCGATCATGAGCGCAATCTCCAATTGCAATTATACTAAAGCTTGAGAGAACTTTAAGCCTTGGCAAGCTCTTCGCGATTAAACTTTAGCTTTGTTTCGAGCCTCTCAACATCGTATCTCACCTGAGAAACATCATCCTTCGAAGCATCCTACTGATTTGATACAGTTAGTGTGGAACAGAGCTCAAGGGAGGTTGAGACAAAGCATCATCAAAATAAAACTTAGTTACTTAATCGAAGCATAATATATAATGTTTCGATATCAAAATGTTTGTTACATCGTATCCACTTAACCACATGTTTGAAAATTACATAACAATTCACAAAGGCATGCTAAGACTATACATGATAAAAGCTCTGAGCTTAATCCTAAACCACTTTAGGTGGGGTCTATTAGATGGAATCGAATTGTTTTTTATGCATTTCGTACCGATGTAACGTGAAATTGCTAAGTGCTTCTTTTTCCCGAACTACTCAACCTATTTGGGCTAGTAAATCCCCGGTTCGTTTTTTAAGATCAACATAATTCTTGTCTTATTCATTTTTACGTTAAACCAAAGACATGACGCTCAACCTAAAATGATCTAGAGTTTGTTTTTTGAGCCTTGCCTCAGTCTCTCTCAACAATTTTGCAAAAATATTCACTCTAGAATACTAAACAAGACAATTAGGAAAGCACGATCATTTGTAAGAAGAATATAAAAAATATGTCGCATTACACATAACAAAGTGAACTTCAAAGTGGTAGGTAGAGCAAAATACAAAAGAAGATTGGATATACTCATTTAGATCTATTAGAGAAGGTGAGTTAACATTGTTTGCAAGTTGGTCTTGCTCCTCAAGTTGTACGATTTCTTGATTCGCACCGCCTTTTTCTTCTCTTTCTGAGAATGGCGCTCAAAAAGGATTGAGTCAACATTCTCTCCCTCAGTCTCCTCTACATTCCATTTATTTCGGCAACAAATATCAAGTTTGTCACAGATTCATCTTTCATAAAGTCAAGTTTAACTTCCACCTTGTATTGGTGTCCAGCCGAAGCATAAAAGCCATAAGTTACATCTGAAGTGATAATGTCGAGTTCTTTATTGGATTTTTCCAGCTCCTCTCTAACCCTGTCCAAAACTTTTCCCTTTTTCTTCATCTCATGCTCCTTTGCAGCTCAAGCATCCTTAGTAGCCTTAACCTCCTTTCTAGCCTTCTCAACCTGCTCGTGAATAAATCTAACCCCTTCCTCCGCCTTGACCTTAACCGAAGCTAGTTCAGTATTGGCCAAGGCTAGATCGGCTTCAAGTTTAGCTACCGGACTCAAAAGCAGGGCCTGCACACTCCTTGATTCACATGCCTTCATCATCAAGGTCGTAGACTACAAGAGTGGAAAACATAAAACAACATGAGTCATAAACAAACGTAATGCAAAATAGAAAAGGAAAAGAAAACAAGATCTCTCACATAAGACTAGATCCTTCCAAATTCTATAGAAGGGCAGCGGAAGACATCTTAGAAGCAATGGTATAAAGAATAAAAGGATCTTGTACAGAATTCCCAACCTTTTCCATTAAAGTAGAGTTGGAAACTTTGAATGTGGCAAAGCCATTTGCATTAGGGGCAGATTCACCCCTAAAACAAAAGCCAACCAGCCAAGAAGGTGCAGGAAGGAGGAGCACTAACATCAGAAGAAGAGGGAACCTCGAACGAAGGAAAAGCAACCAATTTCTTGAAAGGAGTAGAAGAATCACAGTCCCTCCAAGTGGCCTTTTCGAAGTCTCCTTTTTCTTCTCCTCCCTCTCTACCTCCAAAGCCTTACAAATTCTAACAACAGCATCATTATCGATATTATCTATAAAAAGAAAGAAAATACGTAGCTGAGTTAGAATTAAGGCCAACTAATTGAAATGATTAAGGAATCTGTGAAGTGTATATTTGCTATAGAAAATAGTGAGTATAAAGGACTTATGGAAATCCACCAAGAAAAATGAAAATGGTGGATTAAACAATTGTTAAAAGATGAATCAATAAGATAATGACATGCGTGTTAGAACATTAAATGCTTGTCTAGCTGAAAAGACTTATTCCCAGTGCTGAAAAGATAGATTAGACATGATTGATTGTAGATATAAATTAGGCGCATAAGATGACTAGTCTTTCCCGATCTATAGTTGCCACAGACTTGGGAGGCAGCTCTTACACTATTCTCACCATGAATCACAACAAAAGGAAACAGATGGTGTTTCAAGTTAGATTTGATATTCTTATAACAATAGGACTGGACAGAGAACAGATTCAAGACCACGACACTTAATTAGCCTAGAACAGAATCCTTTTTAGCGAGGGATGACAATAAAGAATAGATGCTGCATGCTTTAGGAAAAAATAGTAGAATACATTGGCTACACCTAGAATAAAAGGCTAGACTGGAATAATGAGCTAAGGCTTAAAAACTAGCAGATGGGCTTTGGAGCTAACCATACTCATATTATGTCAAATGTCTATAGGAACAGGTCTGCACAAGTACACACTGGGGCAACCTAGACATTGGCATGCAGAGTCAAAAGCACTCCAAAGGAGTTGTATACAGGGCCGCCCAAGATATACTTCAAAAGGATGAACCTTATAGGCAAACGACAATGACACATACCTAACCAGCCTTTGGAACAGAATGGGAAGAGCTACTCCATTCTAACCCAATATGGCAACCAATAAAGCCTAGAAAATAAAGGTAGCAACAATATAGTATAGTCTAGACACCAGAAGACATCCACCATCGCACCTGTTCTCATACATTATCAATGTAATAAAGCTTCGAGGCAGTTTCCTACCTTTCCTCTTAGAGAAGCTAACAATGTTAAAAGAGAGGAGGTTGGTCTATGCAGACCTGGGCTTCTCTCCTAAATTTTCAGCCACCCTGCTTCAAAATTCCAAGATCCCGCCAATATCAAGATTTCCTACTAAAAACTCATCATCAATCTAGGCATAAAGGATAAGTATCATAAATAAGCGAAATGTGGCAAAATTCGAGGGTGGAGATTAAAGGTAAATAGGAAAGACGATTTGCAACCACCCATAGCGCACTTCCCATACTATAAAAGGGAAGACATAAGGAAAAAGGGGGATGTTCCTTTTGAACTTCTTATCCATCATAAAAAGAGCGAAATATTGTATGCCCCAGGGCAATTGTAATCTCTTATACAAAAAATAGTGAAATATAGTGGATTACCCTATGGATGTAGGATTAATAACAATCCAAACCACGTTAAAATCTCTATCTTTTACATTCTTGCTATTTACTTTTGATTGCTCTTTTGTTTATTCACCTATCTCAACATTTCAACAAACAGTTAAAGTGCGACTATGCGGCTGTGTAATAATTAAGCAACACAGTCGCCTCCAAAGGTGAACTTAGCTAAGCTTAAATTCGCTGATTCCTAATCGTTAGGATGACTAACTATAAAGTTGCCTCATAATGAAGTCGAGTGTGGTAAAGCAGAAAAATTTCACCAACACAAACTATGACTTACTTGTGGTTGCAATAATTATCGTTAGATTGTTGATTTGTGAGTAGCAGTTAGATGTCTACATGATATTCATACAACATTAGAAATTGTTCAGAAACAAGGAAAATGAATCAAATGATGAAAATAAGTAATTTATTTTGGGAATACCTATTCGTGTTTTCGTATTTAAAATTAAAGACATTGAAATAAACAGAAAATTTTAAAGTGGGATGATTTTGAAGAAATATATAAGTAGAATAATTTAAGGATTTTGTGATTGGAAATTATTTTGTAAAATGATGAATTTTAGGGTTTTACAAAATAAGTAAATTTTGGAAGCAATATATGTATATGTATATGCATTTGATATAGTATTTTAGTTTGATGGATTAATAATTTTAAAGGGATTTTAAAATGAAGGAGGATTTCAAATAATGATTTTGAAAATACGTATTTAGGATGGGAAATAGTTTCAAATATACATATATATATATATTTGTGTTTGATTATTAAATTATATGGGAAAAAAATATCACGAGAGTTAGAAAAATGAGACAGTCCCACATGCTAGTTTCGTCATCAAATTCCATTACTTGTAAAATTACTCTTTTGCCTCTCCATATGACTACTTAATTTAATTAATCCAATAAATCCAATATTTTCACGATTTCATAATTTAAATATTTTATTAGCGTTATACACAATTTTTTAGGGCATTATATTCCCCCCCCCCCTTAAAAGAATTTCTCCCCTAAAATTCCCATAGGATAAAGGATGTATCGTATTTACTCGTAGCACATAAATATAGTCTTTCACACAATCATTCATCCATACAATCATCCATACAACAAACAAACCATTCAAACAAAGCATTCGTACATAACAGACAAAAATTGGAAATTAAAACCACCAATGTGTATGTGTCTATCAACTTACATATAAATATAATGGTGCTTGTGTACTTATGAATTCAACTAATAACATAACATCCTAATATGTATGCAGGTAACATATGACATCATATATGCAAAATATCTAACATATGGTCTTTTTATGCAAGTGAGATGATATAACATATAAAGCATGATGCGAGCATCCTAGGGTGATTATATATTTAATATATATGCACCATCAATCACATCAATATAGCATATGATAAATATATACATGATAAATCATTAAAAAATCAAAGCATATAAAGCACATAATAATATAACATAATCAACATGTAAATAAATCAACAGTCAATCCAACCAGTTATTCAATCAAACCTAGATAGTAACCAAGAAAATAATCAAGTAAATGGAAAATGCATTGGAAATGGATCAAATTGGAAAGATTGGTTCTACTCCTCCACTTTCCAACCAAACCTAGATTGGACAATTGGAAACCAATCTACCCCTTCACCATTCAACCAATGCAACTGCAAGAATAAAAACCCTAAATCTAAGTGAAATTCTAACTACGCAAAATGCTAATCTAAGATAGAGATAGAGTTAAAAGGATCGATCGTATAAAACATTGTTTACATGCACCTCCTATGCAATGCAAACTTTATACCTTTAAGTCGCTACTCCAAAGAGTTTCTTTGAATAGGAAGTCTCTCTCCAATATAAGGGATGATTGAGAAGAATCCATCTACTCTTAACTCAAAGTCAGACCCAAATGTTACAATCCATTTCAATAGAATCGCATCTGCATCTTCTATGCATGCAAACTGTACACTTTCTCTTCAGTCTTTCTAATAAATTTTTTCTTTGATTATCACGTACCGCCTAAGTTCATAACAATTTGTTGTAATTCTTTATTTGCTTTAGTATCTGTTCAATCTAATACATCTTTTCTTTAATTCCTAGAATTAGGTTCATCTTAAGCACTCAAATCCTTTATCTACGCCAATCATAAATACTTTTCCTATGATCCTTGCTGGCGATCTTGTAATATCATTTATAAACATGAATTACCACTCTACACCAGTTCTTTATTCTCCTAATGACATCTATCTATCAGATTTCGAATACTTTATCTTCCATAAATAACACTAACACATATGATTTTTGTACTTATCTATATTCTAATATTTCTATATACTCATCTAACATACCAATATATTTATCCTCGTCAAATTTTATACCAAATCTAATCCATAATTTTCTTTAAAATCGAGAATTCATACTCAATACCCTTCGCAACAAAAATTCAATCTCAATTCATTTTCTTATAACAACCATTAATAGTATCTTTCCTCATATGTTACCTTATTGACTTATTATTCTTCCATTTTATGGATGAGACAACTCAATCAAGAATGGTGTCTCGCCATATAAATCAAATCAACAAAAAAGTAGTATGGTAACTTCTTACCCCATAACCTATCTAAGAACATCGGAAAAAGGGATGATGCCTAACATAGTAAAAATGTTGTCAAACTCAAGTCACATACCATCCAAATGGTATACTCCCAGTCACACCTATTACTCAAGTATTGACAACTTATAACTATCATCCCAAAATCATAAACCACAAGACAAGAATCATTTTCTTGGAGAACAACATCCATCCAAGCCAATATAACATAAATGGTATTACGTTACCTGCAACATTAGGTTAACGACACCCATCCTCCAATCAACTCAAACAACCTATCTTTCTGAAGTTACAACAAAGTAATCTAAATATCATTCGCTTCTATCTCAGATCATTACTGCAATCACACGGAATAAAAGAATGCGAATGTTATCATTCCAGTTTCTATACTATGGACTGATCACTGAGTAAAATCACATAGTATCCTCATCAGGTCACATGACTCTATCCTAAATTTCCTTTTGAAATTTTCAAACAACTAGCTTACTGAACATATCAACTTGGTAGCAATCCGTCACTTAGAAATTCGAAAATGAATACTGATGATGCGACCGTCATCAACAGAATTATTTTCCAATAATCCAAATGATTTCGATGCTATTTCATTTTCAAAATCCCTTTTAAAACAAATTTCCTTTCAGAAATACCTTTAAAACAATAATGCTACTTTTTTTATCTTCAAATACTTTCATAACCACTTCCAAAGTCTCTGGGATTTTAAATTTCCAAATCCTGCTTAAATAAATTTTAACTATAATTCATTTGTATAGTTTGTGCATATACAAATTCTCATTTGATTGTATTTCAATTTATAAATTACATTCATAATTTATATTTATAAATTTCATTTTATAATGAATTTTTTCCTTTAACTTTAGTTATATTTTCAATTTCTAGTTAAATTTTCACTTAACAATATAATACTTTAATATTATCATTTCTAGCATCCAAGCAACCATATATTAGCTAAATAGTTTTCAAAAACTATACTTTATATCAAAATATGTTTTTGGGTAAAATTATTTCATTTACCCATATTTAAAACAATACCGTTTCGATTGTTCTATTCAAGTGTTTAGAAACCCCTTCAATACAGTTGCGCAGACTGTGTCGACGAAGGTTCATATGACACTCAATAAATCAATCAACACAATATTAAAACAATTTATATTCACTAACAAATACGCGCTCATATTTATTAATACGCTCAAACTCATTATAGAGTACTACGGACTCTATTTTAAATGAGTAATTCCCACCAGAGCCAAGGTTATCACCAACCTAAGCTCTGATACCAAGTGTAACAACCCGTAAATCCGTACCCCTTGAGTCAACACTATTCTACAACAATCAACTCAAGTTGCACAGAAATATGAACCATTTGGGTTAAAGAAGAAGAGGTAGAAGAAGAAGAAAATCGAAAATAACAACAGAATTTAACCATCGCAGCGGAATAAAATATAATAGAAAACAAATGATCTTTACTCAAATCGAATATCTTTGTTTATATATTACATCATCAGAGTACATCAATCACAACTCAACATCCATAACATACAACTGGATACACAACAACACAACACAACGGAATATAAATATAAACAAATACGGAAGTACGTATCGTCATCCAGCTCGTCTCCTGAGCTCCACAGCATCACAATCTGTATCCTATAGTACTCGGTCTGACCTGAGCATTACAGTTAAATAAAACCCGAGTCAGTCTGGAATACCAGCGTGAGAAAATCACACCCAATTGATTATTAAAGTTTCAAAAATCCTTTGAAAACAAAAGCATCTCGTAAGACCATGCCACAAATAAACATGTCGGGTTTTTACCTTACGATAGCTAAAACAATTTTATAGAAATCCTCTGATATTATAATAGGGTCTATATACAAATACTTATAAAATAGCCGAAATTGTTACATGATTAAATTCCAGCTACTAGCCACAGAGTGGGTAATACAAACAAAACTCGTACAAGGCTCGTAGGGAGAATGGATTTCCAACAATTGACTAGGCACTGGGGTACTATCTGTCACAGTACGGGGCCTAGATCACCGTACCGAGGAGTATGCCCGCTCCCCTGCAACACAAGGCCGGGACTACCCCTTACTGGATAATCTCGAGTGAGATCACCCCGCGGTTGGGATCAGCAACCGCCCACTAAGCCGAAATAAAAAGGGACATCTAGACTGGAATGACCTCACCCTGCTTGGGTGCTACCCACCTAGCCTTGCTGCATAACCCCTGATTTTCAGTCATTCCCATTTGATGAGGCTTGAGGCTAAGCGTTACCTTTTAGAACATATATCTTAGAATGCCCATCATCCACCTGACGATGTTTCGTAAGCATTCATCCATACAAGTCCGTCCCGGGTTCGAACGGAATCGAAGGCACTATTCCTACTACATCCATTTTGGAAATATCCTCAGGATTAGTAGCGACTAGCCCTTGAACTTCACTATTCCATCTTCGAATCCAAAATCATTTTCACGAAACGTACAAACCGGATCGAAGTGGTTTTCGAGAAATAAATCTCGATCCCAGTCTCTTTGAAACGATCAGCGCATTTGTCCAATATTGATAGTCGGTGATTTAACTATCAATTGATATTCACAAACAACCATCCAACAATAAATAATTTCCCAAATTATTTATTAACCTCAAAATATCTTTACAAGATATAATTTCACTTTCAGACCCTTTTGAAAACAGTTTCCAAACCATCTTTCTTTTCTCAGAATAAATTCCGAGTATTTCCATTTCCACTGGAATCACCAAGCAAAAAACTAGGTCTTTCTGAATTAATTTAAAACACTTTGCTTTTAAAAATATACTTTAAAAAATTTAAGTTAAAATAACTTTAATAGTTTGTTAAAAGTACTTACTATATGAATATTTGAAAATTAGGTTACTTACTAAATATAAAACTAGATTTATACTTTTAAAAACATAATATTATGTTATTTTTTTTAATAATAACTAATACAATGAATTAAGAGAAAATACTTAATTAAGAATTTAAATATTAGAAATAAGAAATTTTCCAAAACTTGCTTTTTCAAACAACTTTAAATCTTTTAACTTATATTTAAAAATTTACCTTGAAAACGTACTTGGTTATCCAGGAAGAATTCCAACTTCAATCACTTAAATCAATTTTCCAAATTGATTCCCAATTTATACTACTTGAATTGAATCTCTTTACTTACTCAATTCCTTCAAAATTCATTAATTATGTGTTTTATTATTAATGTTATTAATTTCCGTTTGATTTGAAACCTTTTAACTGAAATATACAAAATTTCAGACCTTTCCCATTTCTTCTTTGTTCCTCCCAAAAATTTAAATCTTAAATTTTAAATAAACGTTTTCTTCTTTTAATTAATATCACTGAAGGTTTGATATTCATTAACTTTCTGTTTATTCAAATTTCCTTTCTATTCTCAAGATCTATTTATTAGGATTTTACAGTTACTTCATTCCTTCTCCAATTCATTTTTTTTATTTCTGTAATTATTTTATTTACAAATTCACTTCTTTTAATTTCTTTCCAAAATCTAATCTATATATTTTTTGGAAATTCATTATACCCAATCATAACCAATCGAACCTTAGCATTCAATATTCCAATAAGGTTCATTATAGAATAACAAATAATCACAACAGAGGGTATTGAATAATTTAAATAAATGTTGAGGGATCCAGTTGGATCCCTCCAACCTGTTTTCCTGCATTCACAGACATTAGCACAATATAATACACCAATTCCAAAATATCATATTTTATCATATCAAACAAATTCAACCATCCAAACAATTATTTAAATTTAATCATTTAAATTAAAATTTAAACTGAGTGAGATTAACTCACATTTGCCTCTTAAATTTTGCACGTCCATTTCAATATTGCCTCGGATTCTCTGATGTTTAACCTTGTATAAATATTTTGCAGTTTATTAATATTTGGATTAACTGATCAATTAATTCCTAATACCAGGGTTTTTAACTATTAATTTTGGTTATAAATAAATTTTCCTTTAAATAAATATTTGTACTAATTGAAAAATCACTTACCATTAAATAACTTAATTAACTAAGGCTTTCGTTAAGACTAATTTCTCTTAAATGAAATATTTAACTAAAAATTAACTTCTAGAACTTAATTGAATAAAATAACCTCTTGTAAAAATATTTAAATAAGTTTTATAAAATAAAACTACCTTTATAATATATATATATATATAAACTGCACTTAAAATCGTTAGTTAGATTAAATTTTTATTTTATTTTCTGCTTACATATTAAATCTGAAACTGCATATCAGTATAACTATTTATTTTTATTTTTTCCTTAATATTAACAAATTATATCTTCAAAAACTTACATATTTTCATATATGTATTATTTTAACTGATTCAAAACAAAAGAATAACCAGCGATTACCTCACTGTTCGATGCGGCCATCACCAAATTCTGCGAAATTCCCAAATCGAGCTCGAAATTCACGGCCAGCTCGAGAACCACCCTGCCGAGCTATTCATCACGCGAGCGAGACCGACCCTCACTCACACTGCCTAGAACTAGTCCTTCACGAGCTCGTGTCATCGAACGAGCGCCTCTCGATTGAGCTTGAGTTCGATCCTCCCAAACCCTAGGCGCTACGGCCGAGCACACGCCGCAACGCAAACGATGATGCTGTGCAATGATACAGAGGCTTCGGTCGTAAGTGGTGAGGCTGCCATGAATTTGGGTTTTATTTCATTGATTTTGAAATTGAATGAATGTCGCCCCCCTTTTATTAAAACCACGGACTGCTTAGAGTTGAAGAAGGAAAACAAAAGAATCCGGCCCTAATCGATCTTGATTTCGATATTGCCGTGCGGCCCTCTTTTTTTTTTCTTTTTTTTTATGAGCACGAGAATCGAACCGGTGGCATAAGAAGATGAAAACGAAGACGAGAGCTTCGGCCATTTTAGTTTAATTTAGGGATCGGCTATCAACTCTGAACGAAGGAAAATGTCTCCTATTAATTTATTATTAAACGAAGAAGCGTGTTGGAGAAGGTAATGTTTTTTTTAAACCCCTATACACGATGCTAGCTACAGTACGCAATGCAATTATCAACGTGTTTACTTAACGTACAAGTACACATCAACTTCGAGAGCTACGAAATTTGAAATCCGGTAATAATTCAATATTACGGACCCAATGGAACTGGTTTCGTCGGATTCCGAGACTGCGCCTCGAAAGGCTATTTTTAAATTCAATTTAAACGATTAAATTTCAAAACTAACCAATTCAGTGCTAGATTCAATTTTAAAATTCTATTATTCTCGGTATTATCAATATAAATTTTATAAGCTTTCAAATTATTTTTAATAGGCTAAAAATTCTGGATTCAACATTTCATCCAATTTTAAATTATTTAAATTCAATAATTAAATTATCACATAAATTGTGATATTTGAATTCAAGTTAAAAGTACTATATTGAATACTTAAAATCAATTAAATATTCCAATTTTAAATGCTCGAAAATTCCGGGTCGTCACATTCCTCCCCCATTAAAAGAATTTCGTCCCCGAAATTACTAATTTGGAAGAATGATCCATAACTCATTAACTATTTCTTCAACCCAAATAGTTTTTAACAACTTACCAAAACAAATCTTTTTATCAAAACACTCAGTAACCCTCTTCCTAACCTTTCAAACTTACCCATAAGCCTCAAACAAAATTACTTACTTATCAATTCAAATTTTCAACTTAAAACAAAATTTCCTCAAAATTTTTTCTAACTCCTTAAATTTCCGAAATTTTTTGCCAGCGTCTCCTTTGCGCGGCTAGCTCGGTACAACTACAAAAGGCCTCTACGGGCTCCCAAATCCAAAAAGAAAACAAAAAGCCAAGTGGTTCGATCCAAATCCCAATCAAATTTCATACCAAATTTAAAATACATACCTTTTGTCGGGCAATTCATATTTATCTTTCTGAAATCAAAACCAAATCTCTTTTCCCTTTATATTACCTGCATATCCTGCTAAGCACTAATATCCAATCACAACTTTCCCAAAACAGTTTATCGACTTTCTCACAAAATGCTAATATCTATTCACTCCAATATTGCCTTAAATTATATTAGTAGTATCAATTTTCATTTAAGAATTCACCATTCACTCTTAAGTTTAATATAAGCATTATTTATGTTTCTTATACTTATTTTCACCTTACTACTTTAGTTTATATCTATTTCTATTCAAGGTAATTCTTTCATTTCCATACGAATTCAATTTATCATTAACTCTGCATATATAAATTTTATTTGTCATTTATTACTAATTCATATCATTATTTTAATTAGTTTCATTTACTAACTTATTTCAATTTTCAATTTGAAATTGTTTTGCTGTTAACTAAATTTTCCAAAAATCTTCAAAAATTTCCTAACTCCCAAAATTTATGGAAATTTTTGGCAGAGTCTCCTTTGTACGGAGGAGCTTTTGCAATTTGACAAAAGAGATAAATATATATACATCGACCCACACAGTCGGAAAAACCAAAAACAGTTCATATTTCCTATTTTTATTGCATAGGCGTACCTTATTTAGCATTTTAAGCAAGCGGCTTATTATTTTTAGCAAAAAGCACAACCAAATCCAGCCACACGGCTTCCAGGTACCTGTACTTACTCAATTTAAAACATGTAAGTGATAGATATATAAAGTTTATAGCAATATTTCACTTAATTTCAGTAGTTAAACACATGTATAATATAAACAATATACACTAAACACTTCCAAAAGCAAATTAATAAGGTTCTGATACAAATTTTGTTGTTTACAACTAAATCACCCATCAATTTCATTCCATTTAAATGGTTTACACTTCATTTCTTACATTCTATTCATTTTGATCCAAACAAACACATATTTATCTCAATTGATTCAAAAATCAATTTCATTGCTTTTATTAACTCATAGATTTTTATACAATCTCATTTGCGTCAACGACGACTATTTTTATGCAAATTCAATGATGTTCACTTAATAGAATATCCATTCTATTTTATAACTACTTAAAATTGACACCAATTCAATTTATACCTTATTCTGTTTCATTTCCAATGTCCCTACATAATTCTTAATTGTTGACAACCAATTTATATATCGTCCCACTTAATCCGTATGGTTAACAACTCACAAACTTACATTGAATTTATTATTAAGTAATCTGAACTCATATTTAATTCAGTTCCTCTCAAAATCAAATTATTTTATTCCTAGCAATTCATAGCATCTTAATTGCTTCCATTTATATCCAATAACAATTTATTCTATGCAATTTGACGAGATCTATGTGAATAAACAAGTATTTATGTTTTATACTTAATTCTTTTCCATTTTCAATTTATTCACAATCCATATATTCTCATTTTCATCGCATTTCAGATTTGAATACCATTCACTTTGCATCTCATTTTACTTAACCAAACCAGTTCATTTAAAACCAGTAACAACTTAGATTCATCTTCATTACCAATTAAATTTTCTTTTATTTTAATTCATTCACACCCATTTATTTAGCTCGACACATTACAAGCTTGCATATTATTAACCATTCCCAAATTAATTCAACCCAAGCTTCAGTTACTTTACTCAATTTATTCCACATTTGTTTATTCCAAACTATTTTATTTAGCTTGAATCTGATCCTGGCTAATCCATTCAATAATCATTTCAATTCTATTTCGATTCAAATTTATTTTTACTAGATTTAAATTCAATCCAATATTATTAAACTTGATTTTAAGTTGAATTCAATTCAACTGTCCTTGATCTATTCAGCTTAAGTTAATTTATTTTGATTTATTTAAATTTTATACTTAAGCTCATTTCATTTTCAAGTAAAAATTTTATTCAATTTAATTCTCTCCCAATTAAATCTCATTTTGAATCTGCAATTTCATTTGATTGGTTCTTATCAAATTTAACTTTTCAGATTCAACTCATTCAATTGATTACATGACCATTACCAATTATATTTAATTTGTTAACACTTCAAGTTAAATTTAAATTAATAACTCAAGTTCTGAATCCACAATCCATTCTCAATTTACCACCCAATTTTACTCACGGTTCAATTTCATTTACTTCACCAACACTTTAAGTCGAATTTAATTGATAACTTGAGTTTTATTTCCAACTTCATCATAAATTCACAATTCAGCTTCTATTAAACAACATTGAACTCCATTTACACATTTCATTAACTAATTTATTATCAATTAGTTCTTCCCTTATTTATAATCCATATCTTGAATTTTAATCCCAAATATCACTCCATTAATTATTATTTTTAGCCCAATTTAGTTTATAATTCAAGTTTGGGTTTTTATTTTATTCTCCAATTCATCAATAATATTTATTTTGGGTTTTTATCCCACTTTTTCTTCAAATTTTATAAGTCACAACTTATTATTTACACAATCTCATGCATCCTAGGTTTGAATATATTCATCTTTTATTTTTAACTCAAGGCTTATGCTTATTTATAAACCAAACATATTTTATTTTATGGATTTTTAATTCTTTACAAGTTATTCTAATGTATTTACTTCAATCCAATCCTTAACCAATTTAATTTCCATTTATTCAGGTAAGAATCTAATTCCATTAAATAATTCAACTGAATTCTTATTCCAATTCAATTTTACTTTAGCTCAAATTTATTTAACTCAATTCAATTTCAACTTGATTCGAATACAACTGGATATTATTTTTAGCCTATTAAAATTAATTTTCAATCCAGTTTAATTTTATTTTCCCATCCAAGTTAATTTCATTTTTAACTTTTTCTTTTAAATTTAAATTCTCAACATCCAAAGCTTATATTTCCCTGATTTAAAAATCATCTCAATTTATAAGCTTATAACCTATCTCATCAGGATTTTTAAACACCCGACTTTTGTTTTAGAATCATCTTAAAATCTCCAACATCTCAAACCTCATTTCTCAAAAATTTAAACCAATCCTGGCTTTTATTTTCAACAAATTTCCTTTTGAAATTTTCAAACAACTAGCTTACTTAACAGATCAACTTGGTAGCAATCCGTCACTTAGAAATTTGAAAATGAATACTGATGATGCGACCGTCATCATCAGAATTATTTTCCAATAATCCAAGTGATTTCGATGCTATTTCATTTTCAAAATCCCTTTTAAAACAAATTTCCTTTCAGAAATACCTTTAAAACAATAATGCTACTTTTTTATCTTCAAATACTTTGATAACCACTTCCAAAGTCTCTGGGATTTTAAATTTCCAAATCCTGCTTAAATAAATTTTAACTATAATTCATCTGTATAGTTTGTGCATATACAAATTCTCATTTGATTGTATTTCAATTTATAAATTACATTCATAATTTATATTTATAAATTTCATTTTATAATGAATTTATTCCTTTAACTTTAGTTATATTTTCAATTTCTAGTTAAATTTTCACTTAACAATGATAATACTATAATATTATCATTTCTAGCATCCAAGCAACCATATATTAGCTAAATAGTTTTCAAAAACTATTTTTTATATCAAAATATGTTTTTGGGTAAAATTATTTCATTTACCGATATTTAAAACAATACCGTGTCGATTGTTCTATTCAAGTGTTTAGAAACCCCTTCAATACAGTTGCACAGACTGTGTCGACGAAGGTTCATATGCCACTCAATAAATCAATCAACACAATATTAAAACAATTTATATTCACTAACAAATACGCGCTCATATTTATTAATACGCTCAAACTCATTATAGAGTACTACGGACTCTATTTTAAATGAGTAATTCCCACCAGAGCCAAGGTTATCACCAACCTAAGCTCTGATACCAAGTGTAACAACCCGTAAATCCGTACCCCTTGAGTCAACACTATTCTACAACAATCAACTCAAGTTGCACAGAAATACGAACCATTTGGGTTAAAGAAGAAGAGGTAGAAGAAGAAGAAAATCGAAAATAACAACAGAATTTAACCATCGCAGCGGAATAAAATATAATAGAAAATAAATGATCTTTACTCAAATCGAATATCTTTGTTTATATATTACATCATCAGAGTACATCAATCACAACTCAACATCCATAACATACAACTGGATACACAACAACACAACACAGCGGAATATAAATATAAACAAATACGGAAGTACGTATCGTCATCCAGCTCGTCTCCTGAGCTCCAAAGCATCATAACCTGTATCCTATAATACTCGGTCTGACCCGAGCATTACAGTTAAATAACACCCGAGTCAGTCTGGAATACCAGCGTGAGAAAATCACACTCGATTGATTATTAAAGTTTCAAAAATCCTTTGAAAACAAAAGCATCTCGTAAGACCACGCCACAAATAAACATGTCGGGTTTTTACCTTACGATAGCTAAAACAATTTTATAGAAATCCTCTGATATTATAATAGGGTCTATATACAAATACTTATAAAATAGCTGAAATTGTTACATGATTAAATTCCATCTACTAGCCACAGAGTGGGTAATACAAACAAAACTCGTACAAGGCTCGTAGGGAGAATGGATTTCCAACCAATGACTAGGCACTGGGGTACCACCTGTCACAGTACGGGGCCTAGATCACCGTACCGAGGAGTACGCCCGCTCCCCTGCAACACAAGGCCGGGACTACCCCTTACTGGATAATCCCGAGTGAGATCACCCCGCGGTTGGGATCAGCAACCACCCACTAAGCCGAAATAAAAAGGGACATCTAGACTGGAATGACCTCACCCTGCTTGGGTGCTACCCACCTAGCCTTGCTGCATAACCCCTGATTTTCAGTCATTCCCATTGGATGAGGCTTGAGGCTAAGCGTTACCTTTTAGAACATATCTCTTAGAATGCCCATCGTCCACCTGACGATGTTTCGCAAGCATTCATCCATACAAGTCCGTCCCGGGTTCGAACGGAACCGAAGGCACTATTCTTACTACATCCATTTTGGAAATATCCTCAGGATTAGTAGCGACTAGCTCTTGCACTTCACTACTCCATCTTCGAATCCAAAATCGTTTTCACGAAACGTACAAACCGGATCGAAGTGGTTTTCGAGAAATAAATCTCGATCCCGGTCTCTTCGAAACGATCAGCGCATTTGTCCAATATTGATAGTCGGTGATTTAACTATCAATTAATATTCACAAACAACCATCCAACAATAAATAATTTTTCAAATTATTTATTAACCTCAAAATATCTTTACAATATATAATTTCACTTTCAGACCCTTTTGAAAACAGTTTCAAAACCATCTTTCTTTTCTCAGAATAAATTCCGAGTATTTCCATTTCCACAGGAATCACCAAGCACAAAACTAGATTTTTCTGAATTAATTTAAAACACTTTACTTTAAAAATATACTTTAAAACATTTAAGTTAAAATAACTTTAATAGTTTGTTAAAAGGACTTACTATATGAATATTTGAAAATAAGGTTACTTACTAAATATAAAACTAGATTTATACTTTTAAAAACATAATATTATGTCATTTTTCTTTAAATAATAACTAATATAATGAATCAAGAGAAAATACTTAATTTAGAATTTAAATATTAGAAATAAGAAATTTTCCAAAACTTGCTTTTTCAAACAACTTTAAATCTTTTAACTTATATTTAAAAATTTACCTTGAAAACGTACTTGGTTATCCAGGAAGAATTCCAACTTCAATCACTTAAATCAATTTTCCAAATTGATTCCCAATTTATACTACTTGAATTGAATCTCTTTACTTACTCAATTCCTTCAAAATTCATTAATTATGTGTTTTATTATTAATGTTATTAATTTCCGTTTGATTTGAAATCTTTTAACTGAAATATACAAAATTTCAGACCTTTCCCATTTCTTCTTTGTTCCTCCCAAAAATTTAAATCTTAAATTTTAAATAAACGTTTTCTTCTTTTAATTAATATCACTGAAGGTTTGATATTCATTAACTTTCTGTTTATTCAAATTTCCTTTCTATTCTCAAGATCTATTTATTAGGATTTTACAGTTACTTCATTCCTTCTCCAATTCATTTTTTTTATTTCTGTAATTATTTTATTTACAAATTCACTTCTTTTAATTTCTTTCCAAAATCTAATCTATATATTTTTTGGAAATTCATTATACCCAATCATAACCAATCGAACCTTAGCATTCAATATTCCAATAAGGTTCATTATAGAATAACAAATAATCACAACAGAGGGTATTGAATAATTTAAATAAATGTTGAGGGATCCAGTTGGATCCCTCCAACCTGTTTTCCTGCATTCACAGACATTAGCACAATATAATACACCAATTCCAAAATATCATATTTTATCATATCAAACAAATTCAACCATCCAAACAATTATTTAAATTTAATCATTTAAATTAAAATTTAAACTGAGTGAGATTAACTCACATTTGCGTCTTAAATTTTGCACGTCCATTTCAATATTGCCTCGGATTCTCTGATGTTTAACCTTGTATAAATATTTTGCAGTTTATTAATATTTGGATTAACTGATCAATTAATTCCTAATACCAGGGTTTTTAACTATTAATTTTGGTTATAAATAAATTTTCCTTTAAATAAATATTTGTACTAATTGAAAAATCACTTACCATTAAATAACTTAATTAACTAAGGCTTTCGTTAAGACTAATTTCTCTTAAATGAAATATTTAACTAAAAATTAACTTCTAGAACTTAATTGAATAAAATAACCTCTTGTAAAAATATTTAAATAAGTTTTATAAAATAAAACTACCTTTATAATATATATATATATATATATATATATATATATAAACTGCACTTAAAATCGTTAGTTAGATTAAATTTTTATTTTATTTTCTGCTTACATATTAAATCTGAAACTGCATATCAGTATAGCTATTTATTTTTATTTTTTCCTTAATATTAACAAATTATATCTTCAAAAACTTACATATTTTCATATATGTATTATTTTAACTGATTCAAAACAAAAGAATAACCAGCGATTACCTCACTGTTCGATGCGGCCATCACCAAATTTTGCGAAATTCCCAAATCGAGCTCGAAATTCACGGCCAGCTCGAGAACCACCCTGCCGAGCTATTCATCACGCGAGCGAGACCGACCCTCACTCACACTGCCTAGAACTAGTCCTTCACGAGCTCGTGTCATCGAACGAGCGCCTCTCGATTGAGCTTGAGTTCGATCCTCCCAAACCCTAGGCGCTACGGCCGAGCACACGCCGCAACGCAAACGATGATGCTGTGCAATGATACAGAGGCTTCGGTCGTAAGTGGTGAGGCTGCCATGAATTTGGGTTTTATTTCATTGATTTTGAAATTGAATGAATGTCGCCCCCCTTTTATTAAAACCACGGACTGCTTAGAGTTGAAGAAGGAAAACAAAAGAATCCGGCCCTAATCGATCTTGATTTCGATATTGCCGTGCGGCCCTCTTTTTTTTTTCTTTTTTTTTATGAGCACGAGAATCGAACCGGTGGCATAAGAAGATGAAAACGAAGACGAGAGCTTCGGCCATTTTAGTTTAATTTAGGGATCGGCTATCAACTCTGAACGAAGGAAAATGTCTCCTATTAATTTATTATTAAACGAAGAAGCGTGTTGGAGAAGGTAATGTTTTTTTTAAACCCCTATACACGATGCTAGCTACAGTACGCAATGCAATTATCAACGTGTTTACTTAACGTACAAGTACACATCAACTTCGAGAGCTACGAAATTTGAAATCCGGTAATAATTCAATATTACGGACCCAATGGAACTGGTTTCGTCGGATTCCGAGACTGCGCCTCGAAAGGCTATTTTTAAATTCAATTTAAACGATTAAATTTCAAAACTAACCAATTCAGTGCTAGATTCAATTTTAAAATTCTATTATTCTCGGTATTATCAATATAAATTTTATAAGCTTTCAAATTATTTTTAATAGGCTAAAAATTCTGGATTCAACATTTCATCCAATTTTAAATTATTTAAATTCAATAATTAAATTATCACATAAATTGTGATATTTGAATTCAAGTTAAAAGTACTATATTGAATACTTAAAATCAATTAAATATTCCAATTTTAAATGCTCGAAAATTCCGGGTCGTCACATTCCTCCCCCATTAAAAGAATTTCGTCCCCGAAATTACTAATTTGGAAGAATGATCCATAACTCATTAACTATTTCTTCAACCCAAATAGTTTTTAACAACTTACCAAAACAAATCTTTTTATCAAAACACTCAGTAACCCTCTTCCTAACCTTTCAAACTTACCCATAAGCCTCAAACAAAATTACTTACTTATCAATTCAAATTTTCAACTTAAAACAAAATTTCCTCAAAATTTTTTCTAACTCCTTAAATTTCCGAAATTTTTTGCCAGCGTCTCCTTTGCGCGGCTAGCTCGGTACAACTACAAAAGGCCTCTACGGGCTCCCAAATCCAAAAAGAAAACAAAAAGCCAAGTGGTTCGATCCAAATCCCAATCAAATTTCATACCAAATTTAAAATACATACCTTTTGTCGGGCAATTCATATTTATCTTTCTGAAATCAAAACCAAATCTCTTTTCCCTTTATATTACCTGCATATCCTGCTAAGCACTAATATCCAATCACAACTTTCCCAAAACAGTTTATCGACTTTCTCACAAAATGCTAATATCTATTCACTCCAATATTGCCTTAAATTATATTAGTAGTATCAATTTTCATTTAAGAATTCACCATTCACTCTTAAGTTTAATATAAGCATTATTTATGTTTCTTATACTTATTTTCACCTTACTACTTTAGTTTATATCTATTTCTATTCAAGGTAATTCTTTCATTTCCATACGAATTCAATTTATCTTTAACTCTGCATATATAAATTTTATTTGTCATTTATTACTAATTCATATCATTATTTTAATTAGTTTCATTTACTAACTTATTTCAATTTTCAATTTGAAATTGTTTTGCTGTTAACTAAATTTTCCAAAAATCTTCAAAAATTTCCTAACTCCCAAAATTTATGGAAATTTTTGGCAGAGTCTCCTTTGTACGGAGGAGCTTTTGCAATTTGACAAAAGAGATAAATATATATACATCGACCCACACAGTCGGAAAAACCAAAAACAGTTCATATTTCCTATTTTTATTGCATTGGCGTACCTTATTTAGCATTTTAAGCAAGCGGCTTATTATTTTTAGCAAAAAGCACAACCAAATCCAGCCACACGGCTTCCAGGTACCTGTACTTACTCAATTTAAAACATGTAAGTGATAGATATATAAAGTTTATAGCAATATTTCACTTAATTTCAGTAGTTAAACACATGTATAATATAAACAATATACACTAAACACTTCCAAAAGCAAATTAATAAGGTTCTGATACAAATTTTGTTGTTTACAACTAAATCACCCATCAATTTCATTCCATTTAAATGGTTTACACTTCATTTCTTACATTCTATTCATTTTGATCCAAACAAACACATATTTATCTCAATTGATTCAAAAATCAATTTCATTGCTTTTATTAACTCATAGATTTTTATACAATCTCATTTGCGTCAACGACGACTATTTTTATGCAAATTCAATGATGTTCACTTAATAGAATATCCATTCTATTTTATAACTACTTAAAATTGACACCAATTCAATTTATACCTTATTCTGTTTCATTTCCAATGTCCCTACATAATTCTTAATTGTTGACAACCAATTTATATATCGTCCCACTTAATCCGTATGGTTAACAACTCACAAACTTACATTGAATTTATTATTAAGTAATCTGAACTCATATTTAATTCAGTTCCTCTCAAAATCAAATTATTTTATTCCTAGCAATTCATAGCATCTTAATTGCTTCCATTTATATCCAATAACAATTTATTCTATGCAATTTGACGAGATCTATGTGAATAAACAAGTATTTATGTTTTATACTTAATTCTTTTCCATTTTCAATTTATTCACAATCCATATATTCTCATTTTCATCGCATTTCAGATTTGAATACCATTCACTTTGCATCTCATTTTACTTAACCAAACCAGTTCATTTAAAACCAGTAACAACTTAGATTCATCTTCATTACCAATTAAATTTTCTTTTATTTTAATTCATTCACACCCATTTATTTAGCTCGACACATTACAAGCTTGCATATTATTAACCATTCCCAAATTAATTCAACCCAAGCTTCAGTTACTTTACTCAATTTATTCCACATTTGTTTATTCCAAACTATTTTATTTAGCTTGAATCTGATCCTGGCTAATCCATTCAATAATCATTTCAATTCTATTTCGATTCAAATTTATTTTTACTAGATTTAAATTCAATCCAATATTATTAAACTTGATTTTAAGTTGAATTCAATTCAACTGTCCTTGATCTATTCAGCTTAAGTTAATTTATTTTGATTTATTTAAATTTTATACTTAAGCTCATTTCATTTTCAAGTAAAAATTTTATTCAATTTAATTCTCTCCCAATTAAATCTCATTTTGAATCTGCAATTTCATTTGATTGGTTCTTATCAAATTTAACTTTTCAGATTCAACTCATTCAATTGATTACATGACCATTACCAATTATATTTAATTTGTTAACACTTCAAGTTAAATTTAAATTAATAACTCAAGTTCTGAATCCACAATCCATTCTCAATTTACCACCCAATTTTACTCACGGTTCAATTTCATTTACTTCACCAACACTTTAAGTCGAATTTAATTGATAACTTGAGTTTTATTTCCAACTTCATCATAAATTCACAATTCAGCTTCTATTAAACAACATTGAACTCCATTTACACATTTCATTAACTAATTTATTATCAATTAGTTCTTCCCTTATTTATAATCCATATCTTGAATTTTAATCCCAAATATCACTCCATTAATTATTATTTTTAGCCCAATTTAGTTTATAATTCAAGTTTGGGTTTTTATTTTATTCTCCAATTCATCAATAATATTTATTTTGGGTTTTTATCCCACTTTTTCTTCAAATTTTATAAGTCACAACTTATTATTTACACAATCTCATGCATCCTAGGTTTGAATATATTCATCTTTTATTTTTAACTCAAGGCTTATGCTTATTTATAACCCAAACATATTTTATTTTATGGATTTTTAATTCTTTACAAGTTATTCTAATGTATTTACTTCAATCCAATCCTTAACCAATTTAATTTCCATTTATTCAGGTAAGAATCTAATTCCATTAAATAATTCAACTGAATTCTTATTCCAATTCAATTTTACTTTAGCTCAAATTTATTTAACTCAATTCAATTTCAACTTGATTCGAATACAACTGGATATTATTTTTAGCCTATTAAAATTAATTTTCAATCCAGTTTAATTTTATTTTCCCATCCAAGTTAATTTCATTTTTAACTTTTCCTTTTAAATTTAAATTCTCAACATCCAAAGCTTATATTTCCCTGATTTAAAAATCATCTCAATTTATAAGCTTATAACCTATCTCATCAGGATTTTTAAACACCCGACTTTTGTTTTAGAATCATCTTAAAATCTCCAACATCTCAAACCTCATTTCTCAAAAATTTAAACCAATCCTGGCTTTTATTTTCAACAAATTTCCTTTTGAAATTTTCAAACAACTAGCTTACTTAACAGATCAACTTGGTAGCAATCCGTCACTTAGAAATTTGAAAATGAATACTGATGATGCGACCGTCATCATCAGAATTATTTTCCAATAATCCAAGTGATTTCGATGCTATTTCATTTTCAAAATCCCTTTTAAAACAAATTTCCTTTCAGAAATACCTTTAAAACAATAATGCTACTTTTTTATCTTCAAATACTTTGATAACCACTTCCAAAGTCTCTGGGATTTTAAATTTCCAAATCCTGCTTAAATAAATTTTAACTATAATTCATCTGTATAGTTTGTGCATATACAAATTCTCATTTGATTGTATTTCAATTTATAAATTACATTCATAATTTATATTTATAAATTTCATTTTATAATGAATTTATTCCTTTAACTTTAGTTATATTTTCAATTTCTAGTTAAATTTTCACTTAACAATGATAATACTATAATATTATCATTTCTAGCATCCAAGCAACCATATATTAGCTAAATAGTTTTCAAAAACTATTTTTTATATCAAAATATGTTTTTGGGTAAAATTATTTCATTTACCGATATTTAAAACAATACCGTGTCGATTGTTCTATTCAAGTGTTTAGAAACCCCTTCAATACAGTTGCACAGACTGTGTCGACGAAGGTTCATATGCCACTCAATAAATCAATCAACACAATATTAAAACAATTTATATTCACTAACAAATACGCGCTCATATTTATTAATACGCTCAAACTCATTATAGAGTACTACGGACTCTATTTTAAATGAGTAATTCCCACCAGAGCCAAGGTTATCACCAACCTAAGCTCTGATACCAAGTGTAACAACCCGTAAATCCGTACCCCTTGAGTCAACACTATTCTACAACAATCAACTCAAGTTGCACAGAAATACGAACCATTTGGGTTAAAGAAGAAGAGGTAGAAGAAGAAGAAAATCGAAAATAACAACAGAATTTAACCATCGCAGCGGAATAAAATATAATAGAAAATAAATGATCTTTACTCAAATCGAATATCTTTGTTTATATATTACATCATCAGAGTACATCAATCACAACTCAACATCCATAACATACAACTGGATACACAACAACACAACACAGCGGAATATAAATATAAACAAATACGGAAGTACGTATCGTCATCCAGCTCGTCTCCTGAGCTCCAAAGCATCATAACCTGTATCCTATAATACTCGGTCTGACCCGAGCATTACAGTTAAATAACACCCGAGTCAGTCTGGAATACCAGCGTGAGAAAATCACACTCGATTGATTATTAAAGTTTCAAAAATCCTTTGAAAACAAAAGCATCTCGTAAGACCACGCCACAAATAAACATGTCGGGTTTTTACCTTACGATAGCTAAAACAATTTTATAGAAATCCTCTGATATTATAATAGGGTCTATATACAAATACTTATAAAATAGCTGAAATTGTTACATGATTAAATTCCATCTACTAGCCACAGAGTGGGTAATACAAACAAAACTCGTACAAGGCTCGTAGGGAGAATGGATTTCCAACCAATGACTAGGCACTGGGGTACCACCTGTCACAGTACGGGGCCTAGATCACCGTACCGAGGAGTACGCCCGCTCCCCTGCAACACAAGGCCGGGACTACCCCTTACTGGATAATCCCGAGTGAGATCACCCCGCGGTTGGGATCAGCAACCACCCACTAAGCCGAAATAAAAAGGGACATCTAGACTGGAATGACCTCACCCTGCTTGGGTGCTACCCACCTAGCCTTGCTGCATAACCCCTGATTTTCAGTCATTCCCATTGGATGAGGCTTGAGGCTAAGCGTTACCTTTTAGAACATATCTCTTAGAATGCCCATCGTCCACCTGACGATGTTTCGCAAGCATTCATCCATACAAGTCCGTCCCGGGTTCGAACGGAACCGAAGGCACTATTCTTACTACATCCATTTTGGAAATATCCTCAGGATTAGTAGCGACTAGCTCTTGCACTTCACTACTCCATCTTCGAATCCAAAATCGTTTTCACGAAACGTACAAACCGGATCGAAGTGGTTTTCGAGAAATAAATCTCGATCCCGGTCTCTTCGAAACGATCAGCGCATTTGTCCAATATTGATAGTCGGTGATTTAACTATCAATTAATATTCACAAACAACCATCCAACAATAAATAATTTTTCAAATTATTTATTAACCTCAAAATATCTTTACAATATATAATTTCACTTTCAGACCCTTTTGAAAACAGTTTCAAAACCATCTTTCTTTTCTCAGAATAAATTCCGAGTATTTCCATTTCCACAGGAATCACCAAGCACAAAACTAGATTTTTCTGAATTAATTTAAAACACTTTACTTTAAAAATATACTTTAAAACATTTAAGTTAAAATAACTTTAATAGTTTGTTAAAAGGACTTACTATATGAATATTTGAAAATAAGGTTACTTACTAAATATAAAACTAGATTTATACTTTTAAAAACATAATATTATGTCATTTTTCTTTAAATAATAACTAATATAATGAATCAAGAGAAAATACTTAATTTAGAATTTAAATATTAGAAATAAGAAATTTTCCAAAACTTGCTTTTTCAAACAACTTTAAATCTTTTAACTTATATTTAAAAATTTACCTTGAAAACGTACTTGGTTATCTAGGAAGAATTCCAACTTCAATTACTTAAGTCAATTTTCCAAATTGATTCCCAATTTATACTACTTGAATTGAATCTCTTTACTTACTCAATTCCTTCAAAATCATTAATTATGTGTTTTATTATTAATGTTATTAATTTCCGTTTGATTTGAAATCTTTTAACTGAAATATACAAAATTTCAGACCTTTCCCATTTCTTCTTTGTTCCTCCCAAAAATTTAAATCTTAAATTTTCTTCTTTTAATTAATATCATGAAGATTTGATATTCATTAACTTTCTGTTTATTCAAATTTCCTTTCTATTCTCAAGATCTATTTATTAGGATTTTACAGTTACTTCATTCCTTCTCCAATTCATTTTTTTAATTTCTATAATTATTTTATTTACAAATTCACTTCTTTTAATTTCTTTCCAAAATCTAATCTATATATTTTTTGGAAATTCATTATACCCAATCATAACCAATCGAACCATAGCATTCAATATTCCAATAATGTTCATCATAGAATAACAAATAATCACAACAGAGGGTATTGAATAATTTAAATAAATGTTGAGGGATCCAGTTGGATCCCTCCAACCTGTTTTTCTGCATTTACAGATGTTAGCACAACATAATACACCAATTCCAAAATATCATATTTTATCATATCAAACAAATTCAACCATCCAAACAATTATTTAAATTTAATCATTTAAATTAAAATTTAAACTGAGTGAGATTAACTCACCTTTGCCTCTTAAATTTTGCACGTCCATTTCAATATTGCCTCGGATTCTCTGATGTTTAACCTTGTATAAATATTTTGCAGTTTATTAATATTTGGATTAACCGATCAATTAATTCCTAATACCAGGGTTTTTAACTATTAATTTTGGTTATAAATAAATTTTCCTTTAAATAAATATTTGAACTAATTGAAAAATCACTTTACCATTAAATAACTTAATTAACTAAGGCTTTCGTTAAGACTAATTTCTCTTAAATGAAATATTTAACTAAAAATTAACTTCTAGAACTTAATTGAATAAAATAACCTCTTGTAAAAATATTTAAATAAGTTTTCTAAAATAAAACAACCTTTATAATATATATATATATATATATATATATATATATATATAAACTGCACTTAAAATCTTTAGTAAGATTAAATTTTTATTTTATTTTCTTCTTACATATTAAATCTGAAACTGCATATCAGTATAACTATTTATTTTTATTTTTCTTTAATATTAACAAATTATATCTTCAAAAACTTACATATTTTCATATATGTATTATTTTAACTGATTCAAAACAAAAGAATAGCCAGCGATTACCTCACTGTTCGATGCGGCCATCACCAAATTCTGCGAAATTCCCAAATCGAGCTCGAAATTCACGGCCAGCTCGAGAACCACCCTGCCGAGCTATTCATCACGCGAGCGAGACCGACCCTCACTCGCACCGCCCAGAACCAGTCCTTCACGAGCTCGTTGTCGTCGAACGAGCGCCTTTCGATCGAGCTTGAGTTCGGTCCTCCCAAACCCTAGGCGCTACGGCCGAGCACACGCCGCAACGCAAACGATGATGCTGTGCGATGATACAGAGGCTTCAGTCTTAAGAGGTGAGGCTTCCATGAATTTGGGTTTTATTTCATTGATTTTGAAATTGAATGAATGTCGCCCCCCCCCTTTTATTAAAACCACGGACTGCTTAGAGTTGAAGAAGGAAAAAAAAAGAATCCGGCCCTAATCGATCTTGATTTCGATATTGTCGTGCGGCCCTCTTTTCTTTTTCTATTTTTTTTATTAACACAAGAATCGAACCGGTGACATAAGAAGATGAAAACGAAGACGAGAGCTTCGGCCATTTTAGTTTAATTTAGGGATCGGCTATGAACTCTGAAAGAAGCAAAATATCTCCTATTAATTTATTATTAAACGAAGAAGCGTGTTGGAGAAGGTAACATTTTTTTTAAACCCCAATACACGATGCTAGCTACAGTACGCAATGCAATTATCAACGCGTTTACTTAACGTACAAACACACATAAACTCCGAGAGCTGTGAAATTTGAAATCCGGTAATAATTCAATATTACGGACCCAATGGAACTGGTTTCGTCGGATTCCGAGACTGCGTCTCGAAAGGCTATTTTTAAATTCAATTTAAACGATTAAATTTCAAAACTAACCAATTCAGTGCTGGATTCAATTTTAAAATTCTATTATTCTCGGTATTATCAATATAAATTTTATAAGCTTTCAAATTATTTTTAATAGGCTAAAAATTTTGGATTCAACATTTCATCCAATTTTAAATTATTTAAATTCAATAATTAAATTATCACATAAATTGTGATATTTGAATTCAAGTTAAAAGTACTCTATTGAATACTTAAAATAATTAAATATTCCAATTTTAAATGCTCGAAAATTCCGGGTCGTCACAGACCGGCTGAATTCCCTAGCACAACTCTCCAGAGTAGTGTTTTTTAAAGAAATAAAAGAAATATTGTTTCAAAACAATTTATAGCCATATTATTATGTATATCAGTATACATAAATTTTATTTCATAAAATAGAAAATTCTGAATACCTTTAAATAACACAACTTATATATATGAAAATATACTTTAAAATTCACTTTAGCTACTCACCTCATTTTTATAAATTTACAAAACCATTTCTTTGACCTTTAATCATATTTACCATAAATGTGTTAAAAAATTCATTTCACAAATCTTTTAGTTTCTTATTTAAAAATGAATATAAATTCTATTACTTTGAATCAAATTTTAAATATCAAAAATCGTACAAATACAATTATTTTATATAAATACCAATCAATTCATAAATTTTCTTATAAATGAAATTTATAATTTCAACTTTCAAAATTATTTTCCCATTTTAAAGATTTTCTTTAAGTTTCCTCTCTTAAAGATATTTTACTTCTGAAACTCAATCCTTTTACCATCCTCAGTAAGTAAATATCCAGTACATCTATCAAATAGAATGATGTTATATACTCTCCCAAGTTCTTAGCCACATTTCTAATGTCAGTTGATGTTCATATCTAATATAATAATAATCGCTCTCTACATACCAATTGCAGTTACTGTGGGTATACTTCGGTTTGACCCATCATTTATCTTTTATAGATATTGGTGGAACCAAAAGTAGATGTTCAAACTGCAATATCCCCAAGATCGACTCTAGTACCATTTCAGTTTTGGTCTTACTCCACCAACAACATTTTTATTTCAATTCCATCCTTATCAACTTACTCATCCTCTACTATTTATAATTAGGACTCAGTAGCAACTCCCCAATAGACAGATAACTCAACTAGAACAGCTACTAACATACCAACTCTATAATACACACACACACACACAGATATATATATATATATACACACACATAATAGAAAATATAAATATGCTCTCTCAATATGTTCCTAGTACCTATCTTAGTTTCTAGCCCATACTCTAATATTAAATGTAAAAACCTGCCTTCTCAACTGTCGAATCCAATGCCGAACCGACATCACCAATCGAGAAATGAAAAGATGAATCGTTAGGGTGAGATAAAATATATGAAGTCACAATAATAGAAAGACATTAGATTTGATTTTAACTAGTACTATCTACTTGAAGAGTCGGCGAAATGAATTACATATAATACATAGTCAATAACATAGTCACATCATCATAATACAACTGAAGTGTTATATACATATGTTTGAACAAATATAGATACAATCCAAACCTATGCATATAAGGTCAAATTCAGGTACAACACTTATTTACATCATGAATACTATATGCAGATAAATCTTCATCACTAATACCATAACATCATCTAACTCCATCAACCTAGATATACATAAAAATGAAAGTAGGAGAAGGTCAGACATAAGTCTGGTGAGTGAACTATACTCTAGTCTAAGCATGATACAAAATTAATATTATAACATTATATGAGTCTATCATTTAGCCACCACACATTCCGTCACCACATCATACCTAACTATCATGTACATCTAGCCATATTGCATTATGTTTTTATAGATTCGCATCCTAGTCCTGCCTCATGCCTTATAGGAAGCCTATTGTCTATTATCACACAATCGTAATAGGACGCACCTTCCTTGGACCACCCATAGCCTATATGGAAACTTATCTTCCTTGTGCTACCAAGAGGACTTATGCCCTGGACTGGCCTCTTTCCCTACATCATCGCTTAACGTCCACTCACATCCACTTGGTCTGCGCAAAGCCTTCAAAGGAAAAAAATATCATAAGGCTTAGACATTTACCCGTGTCATAGGTTTATACCTGGGGCAACTTTCCTGTGTCCTAGACTCATTTATGTTCACGTATTCGTTTACATATTTTAGGTCATCTGTCCTATGTCTTGGACTCGTCTCTTTTCACCATCGTATCCAAGTCCCATATCAAAACCATATATTTTTTGTATACTCATTTCATCACAACTAAGCTATTCAGCATTTATTTATTTCATATCGTCATAATATTACTCATGTCATTCTTCTCGTATCATCATCATGTTTCATACATCACTTCTTTTCAAAGCACTGTCACTTGCTTCACCATATCTCAGGTTGCCTTCCGAAACATGGACAAAGTATGAATCAAATCATGCAATGTTTATACTAAAATTCGGCTATATGACTAAGAATCGGGTTGTTAGTTTTAAAGGTGCACCGGTCATAGTCCATCGATCGACTGGTGTACGTATTTTTTGTGTATTTTTGGTTTAGGAAATTTGTATTTTTCGGCACTGTTACCATCAATTCTCACTTCAACCTTGTCGAAACCAAGATGAATAAGAAGGAAGGAAAAACAAGAAATAACTGCACCAACGAGGCCTTACGAAGGAGTCAAAGGGATGCAACAGCAAAGGGTCAAATATATTACAAGCTTTCGAAGGAGTCGAAACGGTTGAAAGCATCCTTGCACTTCAGTTGATTCCTTTCGAAATAGATGCTTTTTCCTGCATGAAGACATTTCGAATAGGTTGAAGACTACCTTTCAAAGGCAATAACAACAGCTACTCACATGCGATCCAAACCTTTCGAAACCGAAGGTTTCACCTTTATTCAAACTACTTAGAAGGACACTCTATTATAACAACCCCTTCAAAAGCATAACCAAACCTTTCAAATCGGTTGAAGCCTTTGACAACCAAGAGAGGATCGCATCAATTCACAAGTATGTATTCGTAAGCTACCCGCCGTATTGAAAGCCAAAGTATTTAAATATCTTCGATATCTCAAAGATGTACTTATTGACAAAGTCAAAGGCTCATGCTCCTTCTCACTTGCAATGACAAAGCAACACAAAGGGAAAAGTGCATCTACCCTTTCGATGAAGATGGAAGTATTCAAACGGTTCAAATGCAATATAGAGGGATGCACAAGTGTCAAAGGTGATGAAAGGTCCACAAAGCCACCTTTCGACCAGGTTGAAAGGTGGATTTGTCGAAAGGTGCCAACCCACACCTATAAATAAAACCCTAGAGGTATGGTTTAGTGGATTCAAATTCTTTCACTCCACTCATGTATGTTCTTAAAATTGTAAACCCTAACTCCTAAATTAGATTGGGGATTTGATCAGATTGTACAACTTGAGTTTAAGGAATACAAGATTATATTACTTCTGAATATGTGGTTTGCTTGAAACTCTAATTAATTGTTTTTGTAATCTGCTTATGTCGGTCGAAAGGTCATCTTCTAAAGAGTCGAAACCCTTAACTCTTCTATTTCCTTTAAGTTTTAGCACCTAATCTCAAGATGGCTGAAGGTCGCCCTTCAAGTGAGTCGAATCCTTAAACTTAGCCTATTTCCTTAAATTTACAGGGCGAAACCCAAGCCATCATAGTGACTAGCTTTTGATGAAGTCGAAACCCATCCATTCAAACCATATCCTTGAACCATTAGCGTCAACCTTTAAGTCATCATAGCTGTTTTGCAAGGGTGGTTTCCATAGGGTTCTAAATCATTTCACCTAATTTGAAAGGTGTTGTAAAGATGATTAAAGTGTCTCGACTGAGTTGAAAGATCATATCTAAGAAATTCTAACCACTTTGATCCATTCGTAAAGTAGAATCAATGAAGTCGAAAGGTGAGGGCCATCTGTAATCGAAAGGTGGATTAACGGGAACAACTATATCTGGTATTCTACTTTGGCGTGTTGACAAGTTTTCATGTTAATATTTTGGCGCTAGAAGGAAGGCTTGAACCTCAGGCTTTGTTAAACATCCAACTTCAAATTCCTCTAACCCAATTCCATTCCAAATTTGCTTACTTTAAACCTTACTTCATCATGTTCAACAAAAATAAAATATCCGAGAAAGGGTCCTCGGAACCACATTTAATCAGATTCTCCCAAGAACAACTAATGATTACAAACTTCATAAAGTGCAAATGCTAAGATTGGAAGCGTTAAGGATTATGAAGAAGAAAACAGAGAATTATATGACTCGAAAAATGGAATTTAAACCATTTCTACATTGGTCCCATGCCTATCTTTGCTTTAAGGAAAATAAAGGATACAGTTGATAATTTGTTCGACTAAATAAGGAAAATAATTCAATTCTACACCTAAGGCACAATCTTTAAAGAGGGAATGATGGCTGATTACAATGCCTTTGGACATAAATGGCATCCAACAACCAGTGGGACATTGCCAACACACGAACTTCAAAGGGTTTCAAAAAGAAAGTTTGTCATTGAGGGTGAAGCGTCAAAACTAAGTAATAAAAAGTCTAGAATCCATTCTTAAAATACAAGCTTTAAATCGAGACTTCCTAAGGAATATAATTTGACATCATCAATCAAAATATTTATCTATTAACCAAGGAAGAGCTCAATTATTGGCCATCACAGAAAAGCCTAAATATAAAAGAAATCTGGAAGGATCATATTGTCACTACCACATGATGAATGGACATGAGGCAAATTAGTGTAGGGCATTGGAAGGAATGGTGATCAATTTCTTCAGATAAGGAAAAATCAATGAATTTGTAAAGAGATCCTAACTAGATTCAATAAAGAACTATTTTACAAAGAGAAGTCTACATGGTTGGGGGTGAAATTCTCCTTACACTTAGACATTACCTTAAATGGTCAAAGCCTTTGTCCATGCTGAGTTGGCTAGGTCAAAGCGCCTCTTAGAGGGAGGTTTGAGTAAGCCTCTAACCTTGCCATGCTATGGCCAGGTTAGAACATCGACAAGCCTTTGGCCATGCCACGCCATGGTCAGGTCAAGGCGCCTCCTAGAGGAAGGTTAGAGTAAGCCTTTATCCATGCCACTCTATGGCCAGGTTAAAGCATCAACAAGCCCTTAGCCATGCCACTCTATGGCCAGGTCAAGGCACCTTTTAGAGGGAGGTCTATCTGCACCACGCTATGGCCAGGTTAGAGTATCAACAAGCCCTTGGTCGCGCCACGCTATGACCAGGTCAAGGCACCTCGGGAGGTTGGGTAAGTCGTTGAGTCATGCTTGTCGATAAGCTAACCAAGCATACAAGACAAAATGGACTAAGACATCTAAGCCAAAGAAGCGGCATATCAAATGACGAACTAAGATGTTAAATCCCGAGAAGAGGCATATCAAACAACAAACTAAGACGTCCGAGCCTAAGAAGTGGCATATCAAATGATGGACTAAGACATCCAAGCTCAAGAAGCAGTTAATCAAATAGCAACTATATACAAGGATTTATAGGTTAACACATGTCAAAAGAGTCAAAGCCCAAGGAGCGGTACAGAACAGATGGCTTAAATAAGAATATATAACTTACAATTAATCATCAAAGAAGGATTTTCAAACTTCACTTATTAATTCCCAAATCTGGGTTTCGGGTCGTTCATTATCAAGTTTGAAACTTCACTTATTAATACCGGAATTTGGGTTTTGGGTCTTTCATTATCAAGTTCGAGACTTCACTTATTAATACCCAAATCAGGGTTTCTGGTCTCTTAATCTATGGTCTTCACCATACCCAAATCTGGGTATCGAGGCTATTAATATTAACTACTAAAATTCACCTATTAATAATTGAATCTGGGCTTAAGATTTCTATTATGGTTTCTGACTATCATCTTTCAATACCCGAATCTGGGTTTTGAATTTTCTAGCTTTAAAATTTCGTTTATTAGAACCTGAATCTGGGTCATTAGACTTATACTATGAACTTTTAGACAATGATTTCTAGACTTCTATTACACGATTGATATCGACTTTCTATTAATTACCCCCAGAAGATGGATTTCTAAACATCCATAATTAAACCCAAAGCTGAATTATTGCTTTCCTACCATGAAATTTCTAGTATCCCACTGATATAATTTAAAGTTGAATTCCTAGTTCTCTTTTTTCATCACTAAAGATGGATTTAGAAACATTGAACCATATTCAAACTACTTTCAACTATTATCATATATTTGCATAATGATCTGTTAACCTTCACTAATGATGCAGATAAACTTTTATTTAGCTTTCTAGCTAATGATAAAGAATTTGGTATGCTTCAAATTTTTCAAGGAAATGAGATCAAAAAAGAAGACTGAATGAGCGAGCAGGAATAAAGCAAAATTCCATATTATCATAAAGCATATTCAAAAATAACATTATAAGAAAGGACTATGAATTAGGTGATATTCACGTAATTTACATAATTTACAAATTCATTTATAAATATACAATACAAGTATATGTTTTACAAATTCTAAATGGTCTTATTTATATTTTCAACAAACAAAGGATCAACAATATGCTGAATTGCTATAGGAAAAATTTATTTAAGCTTCTTCTCCATCTTTCCTATTTCATTGGCATAGTCAATAGAATCAATGCAAGCCTTTAAAGCATGGTTAAAACCTCTACTAGCACATTTGAGGGTTTTATTTTCCCTTTCTAAATCTGTGATGTGCTTTCGAAGAAGGTACTTGTTGTGTTCGAGTTTCTAAATTCTAGTCGCATATTCGTTTATGCACTATGAGTATCTCACTCTTTGTTGGTCATCAGAGTATTTCATCATTTCAAATTTGACTTTTCTGCACTATTTTCCTACTTCACTCTCGTCCAAGCCAGGTGGAGTGTTTGTCGTAGTTGGAAATTTTAGAACAGCTAAAGATGAGGACCTTGTCAATTTCGCAGCAGATGAGGCAAATAGATAAGTAGGTAAGTTAATGTTTTGAATGTTGTCCCCCATAATAAATTCAAGGGATTTAGACTGAGCTTTACTGTCTTTTAATCTTATCTCTAAATTGCTTGTTTGGTGAAGGAGCTTAGACATGTTTTGATCGAAGTCAATCGAGGGGTTTGATTTCACTTGATGCCTTATTTGAGAAATCATTTCATCTTCGTCTTTAATTTTCATCTTAAGACTTTTAATCTAATTATTAATATCCCTAATGATCATCTTCTGAAGCAAATTTTTTTACACCATTCTAATGCTTCAGAGTTGCCATGAAGGCAAGAAGATAAAGGATCATTAAGAAGTTTTCTTTTTTTCAATGTCAGCTAATAGATGTCTTTAATACTGATAAACTGAGCTGTTGAATCTAGCGAGAGAGTCATTGTGGATAGCTGTAACCCCTATTTAAACAAATAAAAAGCGAGTAAAGTCTAAACCTAAATAATTAATATCTTTTATTAAAATAATAAAGGATTACAACTTATGTAGAAACGAAATGAAAAAGTACATTTAAACATTTGTTTCATATCTAAAGTTGGGAAACTGCAATTCTAACTTTACTAAAGGAATTAGCAGAAAGAATAATTGTTGAATCAAATGGAACATAAAGTCCTTCTAGGGTAATAACTGGTGATTTCTGCTATAGTTTTACTCTCCGACAGGAGGAACATTACGACCATATATTAATTTGGTATGATATGTTCGGATTTCTTTAAGGAGCTTTCTTTTTCTTCACCAAGAGAATCAAAAAAGGAGAAGAGGATGTTCCATGTAAAGTTTTTGCAAATCTCTAAGAAAGTAATATCTGGCTAATTTGAAGATTTCAAAATTGATGTCTTTTCTAGATAAACCCTTCTTAGTTTATCATACTGGCTTAGATAATCTATAGAGACAAAGTTGCCTAAGGGACGTTCACTCTATGATAATGTAATAAAATATAGCTAAGTATAAAAGAAAACTAAAGTAAAAGTTTACAAATCAATATTATTACATAATTACGAACATTCATTCGGTTCATACTAAATCGACTTTATAAATAATTCTGAAATAAATTTGTCCTTATAATATTTAAGTTTGTCATGAGGCAATTTATGGGGAATTGATCTGGCTCGTGATAAGTTCCAACATGCTTAAGGATAGGGATCATATCCAAATTTGTCCAAATATCTCTTGTGTAAACGCCTAAGTAAGCCTCCACTAAAATAACCTATGTATGAGAAATCTACAATTAGGTATCTACAGTAGGCTTTGTATAAAAATTCTACCAAGATGTTCCTCTCTTCAATCAACATTCAAAAGAGTGAATAAACTCTGGATTCTCTTTGAAAAGACCATCAGATCGAAGGTGCACCCTCCTCGAACGTGGGGAGGCTTCTTGATTTTTGAAAGTTGCTAACACTGCCACACTTCTATTAAGTCTATGATACCTATCGAAGAGAATATTTTTATAACATCCTTGATCTTAAGGCCAAAGCTAAGTGCTACAAATGCTGTAGACATCTGTAGTATTAACTTCTAGCGATTAAATACAGCTATATTAATGGTATTTATGATTTCAGAAGCACTTGATTATGAAACAAATCATATAAATTTCAAAACATAATTTTTTATTACATCTCAAACACATGTTCCATATTCAAATTACAAATCTCAATACGTTCCCAGGCAATGATAAAATATAATTATTACAAATTACGCCAAGAATAGCATATGAAAATGCACCGCTGGATGACCAGAATAATATTGTCATAACTGACATAATACACACAGCGGAAAAACATAAAACAAGAAATGCAACTCCTAAATAGATATCTGTTAGCCTCCCGCTCGCCTCTGGTAGCTTTATTCGTCATCCTACTAAACCTGTAAAGTCTTAATCTCTTTGCATACTCAAATCAATTTTGAGCACCCAAGAGTTTAATGGAAAACATAAACTTCGAATTAGACATAAAGCCTAGTGTGAATAATACTATACATCTCGGTTATCTGATATTAAGTGAGTCCACACCGCTTAGCCGAACGGGTTTCCCTTCACTAATATCCTTTTAAAACATTTCTTTTTGCAAATCTTTATTATGCAACCAAAACTGGTTAAAACTGTAAAGCATTTTATATAAACATGTATATATTAGGTAATAAACGGACTATCTGTTCGAATACTATAGTATTGTTTGGCTGGCTATTAACAATTGGCTGACTCGGACCTATCGGATAAAATCTTAAAATAATCTAACAACTATTAGGCATTTCTCTTCTGAACAGTCTGTTCTTTATCTATCTGTTAAGTGCTTCTCTTATGGATGGTCTATCCCTAACTTAACATCTCCTAAGAGTGTAAACAAATACATTATGATCTGTGAATATTTGCAGTGTAAATAAATGCACTATAATTGTTTGCATCTAAAAAAATCGAAACACATCATCAACGAATTTTATTGGAGTGATGCTAAAATTTATAATTAAGTGAAAAAATGAAATGTGAATTTGATAATTTTAATTAAAGATAAAGTATTTGTACTTTGAAATCAATCACGTTGATAGCACCAAGAACATGAATTATATCACTTGTAAGTAATGATTGAAATACATCGTGAGGGAGATTTAATAAAAATTCACCTTTAATGGTAGAAGTGACTTTAGTTGGGCAAAATAAATGAAAATACTATATAAAAAAGAATATACAAGAGGAAAAAAAAGAAAATTTTCATTAAAAGAAAAGGATATATTGACAGAATATGGATGAAAATAGGATAAAACAAAGTGTGTGCTTGTAAATTCCTGAAAATTAGCCAAGTTTAATTTGACAATTAATTTGATTTTGGAATTTAATTGTGAAATTTTATGTGAATTAATTAAAAATTTCTAGGATAAATAAATATTTTAAATTTTAAATAGAATTTTGGTTTGAAATTTAAGTGTAAGTACTTTATAAATAAAAATTTGATTTAAGAATAAATATATTGGAAATAAATTGGATTTGATATTTCATTTTTGAGTTGATAAGAATTTGTTTCTAATTTTATTTAAATATGCATTTTGATTTGAAAATGATATTTTGAAAGGCCAATTAAGAATAAAATTATTTATTTATGTGTAATTAAATTGTAAAACCATCTTTTTTTAAAAGATTTTATAAATGAATTATAAAGAAAATGTATTTATTCAAATAGGAAGTATGATATAAAGTTATATTTTAAAAATATTATTTGTAGTATTTAACATATAGTAAAAGTTTGAATGTTGTTTAAAACCTAAAATTTTATAATATACATACGTGTGATTATTTATAAAAGTATAATTTGTTTTAAAATTCAATTTTTCTTAAGATTTTATAAAGGAGAATGTATTTATTGAATAATAGAAATTATATATATGAAAATATTTGTTATAACAAGTGTAAACAAAATAAAATATATATGTTAAGGTATGAAAATATAAATGCATACTGGGGTTAAAACATAAATTTTTAAATTAATTTAAACAAAGGAGTAAATGTAATTTTTATAATTCCTAACAAGTGTAAAACATGAAAAGGAGTAATTGTACAAGTGTAATTAAATGGACAAGTGGAATTAATTTTTGTTTAAAATGAATTAAACTTTATATTGAAAAATAAAACTAAATTACATTTCTTTTCTCATAATCTTCAAATCTGAAATCGGTAAATAAAAGAAAAGAAAACAAAATTAAAATCAATGACAAAACCAAAACCTCGATTCAGTTTAAAAACAAAGAGCAAGATCTGAAGTATCAAGGCAACAATTTTATGCACTTTAAATCTGAAAATATCAAGTACAGATTCAAACCATTCAAAAGCCTGAGAAACAAAAGAAAAAAATCATCTCGGGAAATTCAAACACTGTAAACAGCAATTCAAAATCTTCAAAAGCCTGAAATAAATCTAAATCTGGAACTCAAGTTCAACCTTCAACCTGTATTGAGTCTTCAGGAATATCAAGCATGCAAATTCAAATCAAAGTCTAAATTTGGAAATCAATTTTCAGTCTTCATATCTGGGAAAGAGGAAGATTCAAACGACAAGAAAAATCTAAAAGCATCAAAAACAAAGGTAAGGTCAAATTTGAATAGCAAGTTCAAGCATGCGATTCAAAATCAGGTTGCAAATGCAATTTAAAAGCCTGGAAATAAGCCTGTAACCAAATACAAGGTCAAGTTTCAAGTCAAATACAACTTCCAGTCCTCTGTCCTCAATCCAAGGTGAGCAAACCATTTTGAAACCTCTCATGTTTGATCTGTGGTTGAATTTGTGTTTAAGATTGGTTTGAATAAGTGCATATATGTGTATGAATGTATGTCCTCTGTGCATGTTGATGTATAGGGATACTCATCCCTGTAGCAAGTTCCAGGTTCCAGAAAACTTGTCTAAAAAGAAAAAAAATCCCAAAGCTCTACTTCTAGTTATTATGTCAAAGTGAAATATGTTCAAATGCATAAAAACTTAATTTTAAAAAATAATTCCAAAGACAATCATTAAGTGCATGTTGTCTGGAACAAGGAGAATGCTGCAAACTCAATCTATGATAAAAAATCAATTTCTTAAATTAATTGATTTGATTATATAACCTAAAACATCTTAGAAAATGTTGATTTTTAAAATTAAAATTAAGATTTTAAATAGTGTATAGAGTAAGAAAATTGGGGATGAACATAAAATACATTTTTGGGTAACTCTGATCAACGACGAAGCGTTGGAAGTCACGGTAGGTTACGGAGAAGGCTGGGGCATCGAGGAATCAAGGAAAATGGTCGCACATTTTTCAGATGTCCGGAATGATCGGGGAACGACGATATAGGGTTTTAAGTCTCAACCGGAAGTCAAGCTACTGCGGTGCTTCTGGTGGTTCGAGTGCCATCGGACCTGGGGGAATCAAGACGTTGGATGTAGGGGAAGCTTAGAGTGCAATGGCATGATATATGATGGTCCGAGATAGGAGTTTGAGGCGATCTTTGCTGATCACAATGGTTCCAAATTTGGGTCGAATAGTTGGAATTAGAATTCGACGACGTTTCACTGTTCAGGGTGGTCAGAGGGTACGAGGTGATGGTCATTGACTGGTGGAAGAGGGTAAAGTTGACCAGAGCTCATCGGAGCCCTGGTGCATATGCACGTTTATATGGTGGTATCAGGGATTGTTACTGGGAGGAGAAGGATTTTGCTCGAAGAAAATTACGAGGAGATGATGGATTAGCTCGAGTGTGTTTTGCGTTGTATCGAGTTTTTCAAAAACTTAAACAAAATTTTGAAGTTTGAAGGGCATGCGGGTGAATTTGGGAAGAACTCGAAGTGGCACTCGGGGAAGATGGTTGTTGACTCGGGGGAGGTCTCGGGCGAGTCTCGGGGTGGATATAAAAGCGGTGTTTTTGACTTTAAAAAAAATAATTTTAAACATTGTAAATTCATGTTTTAGATAATGGTTTTAATTTAGGTATTGTATTAAGAAAAGTTTTTAGTAAGATGTTTTAAAAGGTAATTAAGTTTAAATCATTTAATTTGTGGCATTATTTAATTTATCATTTTAAATAAATAATGTAATTAAAAGTAAATTAAGAGGAAATATTGATTTGTAAATCTTTATTAAACTTAATCTCTTATGTTAATGTTGATTTATCATGAGGCTAATTAATTAAAGACTTGATAATGTTTTATGATACATCAAGATAAATGATTTATTATTACTTGAATAATTAATTAATAGTTAATTAAAGGCTAATTAATTATTAATTTAAGATAATTGATTTATAATTAAGGATTAATTAATTAAGGTAATTAATTAAAGGATAATTAATTAAGGATTAATTAATTTATTAATTAATTAAGGATAATTAATTAAAGAATAATTAAAGAATTAATTGTTTAATTACATAATGATTAAAGGTTTATCTAATTATTAATTAAGGTTGATGAATTAATAATTTATACTTGATTAATTAACTTGGATTAGAGATTAATCTGGTTTTAATTAATCAGATGAGCAATTTATCTTCCTTATGGATGACTGTATTCTATTGAATGCTGTGAATTATTTGATGTCTCTACTGTGTGATGCCTTGTGATATGAATTGTTTTAATTCAACCTGTGATGAATGTAATTTATTTTATCTGTGATAAATTTTATATTATTTATCTTTGAATCCGTGTATGGAAGATAAGCGTTATAGGATTATACCGCTTATCCATATTGATGTGCTTGAATCTGTAATGTTTGATGATGTTGTACTATTGGGTAAAACCCCTGTACTACACCATACACACACAAATATGGATTGCAATAGGAAATTGGTTAAGTCACAGATTTTTGAAATAGTTTTAAAGCTGAATTTTGAATCCAAATGGTTTTGGAAATGAATTTGGGTTAAATGTAAAAAGCTTTCGAAAAGGGTGTTTTCAAAGATGAAAGTTATTTTGAATAACTTAATTAAGTTTTGAAATTTAAATAATTTGATTTAAATTTGAATTCAAAATTTGAAAATTGAATGCTATGTTTGGAAACTATGATCTAAAAATGTTATACAAGTTATATATGTGTTTATATGGGTTCAAACCAATTTAAAAGTATTGTTTTGGAATTTGAATTTAATTAAGGGCTTTAACTTGTATAAACAAAATCGGATTTTTCCGGAACGAAAACTTTTTGTTTTCAAATAATTAAACTTTCATATAAGGAATGAATTTTCAATTTGTGTTAAAAGGATTTCAAGTTTGAAATGAAAATGGTTTTCCAGGTTATGAGTAAATCTTTGGAAACGGTTTTGAAAGCTATAAATTAAATCTTTGATTTAAAAATTGGATGAGTTAATCCAATTTGAAGTGGAAATTGTTTTGAAATCTGTGAATGAATCTTTGTGAAAAATGGGTGAATTTTGTGAAGTAATCTTTTTGTTTAAAGATTTGAAATGGCAATTGGTTTAAACCATTTGAAAGGAAAGTTTTGGATTTTAAATTTGTGACGTAACTGAAATCCCAATATTCATATGTTTTTAAAATATTGCACTCATTATTCGGTTTAGCCAGGAGAGGAACTTGTGTCATATAACACATTTCAAATAATGATACGACGTTATGGATAGCATTTTAAGACCGGTGGTGAAGGCCGGGTATTTATGAGAACGATAGGATAACCTGTCGAATGGCTCTACACTGAGTAGCTACTGTATAGAGATCTCCATATGTGATAGGGAGTCCGATCGGGATTGTGAATACCCGGATTGCAAGGGCTTCTTTTAAAGTGCCTTCAGTTCTGTTCAAACCCGGAACAGATTTGTATGGATGTGTGTCTGACATTAAACTTTGAGATGTAAAACCAGTTTCTATCAAATAAATTTCTATTTGGTGGCGGAGCTTTATTCTTTTAGCTTAACACCCTTCTCTGAGACGTACGAGCTCAGAGTTTATGTAGTTGATCTTTACTAGTGATACATTCCCAATTTGGTAATGTGGCATACGAAGTGTTTCCGATCATTTGTTGATCGAAGCATGGCTTTGTGAAAAAGCGTTGCTTTATGGGCGAGACTGCATCAGGACCTCACAACCTGGAAATGGTCGAAAAAGGAAAGATGCGGAAAGGTTGCAGGGGTCGCTCCCCTAAGGTATGTCCATTCCTTCTGGAAAAGGATGGTATCATGGTATGGAGCCCAGATACTCAACTCATATGGACACTGTATGTTTATTACTGTGAGATGTTGCTTTGTGGTTGAGGATCCTCGAATAAAGGTCGCAAACAACCGGGGGTGGCATATCTTTAGGTATTACTCCTGGGCAGGGAGGAAATCGACCTTGTGTTGGCAGAGAGATGGGTAAGTTCTCGGGGTGTCCCCTCCAGAGGCGTACCCATGTGGCAATGGGAAATTCCTTGGCCTAACTATTTGTTGGAAATTCAATCAAACAATACGAGCCCTTTACGATTGCAATTGTATAACCTACTACCTCAGGTGGTAGCTATCGCTGGCATAATATAATGGTACCTATGCTGGTTAAGATTAATATTATACTTTCGAAATGTTTTCCACTATGCACTAATAATAATATCAAATGGGTTTTCGTGTATCAAGCATGTTTGACTATCATAAGGAGAAATCTCCTCTAATTCTGCGTTTGCATGGTGTGTGTGGCGGGAGGCCTTACGGTAGTTTCATTTTCCAAAAAGCATTGTGGATTCCAATGTTTTCAAAATTCTTTTATTGTATGTTTTAAAGATAAAATGGTTTTTTTGGTTTGCTCATACCAGTCCCATGACTGACCTTGCTTAGTACAACGTGATAGGGAAGCTTTTGGGTTGGAGTTGAAGTATTAGATTCTCTTGAAGACTTTGCTCATGTTGAGATGTTTTTCCACTGTGGTGTTGTGTTGTATATTCACCGATGGTGTTGGGTTGTTGTATCATGATGTATATCACATTGTATCTATTATTATATCAATGATATTGTCTTTTGTTTCTGTTGCGTTGTTTATCATCTAATGTAGTTGCAAGCTCCGGCGATACGGATTCGATGTCATTTGTCAAGTATCGAGTTCGAGTCGTCACAGTGCTTTTCTAAAACTAGGATTTTTTTTAAATAAAGTTGTCAAAGGGATGAAGATCTTGAAAGAATTGGAAGAGAGACCTTAATTTCATGTGAGCATTGACTATGGAGAGGTTTAGGCAGATAACGCATCCACGTCAAAGTCGGTTGGCAAATTAACGAAAAATCGAAAGACATATAGAACCAACAATGACTGAAACAAGCAAACCTAAAACCTTGAGGACCGAGTCAGTGACACATTTCTTTGCTTTTATTTAATTCGCAAAAACCAAATATAGGCGGTCCAGAATAGCCTACGGTCTGATGCAAATATTATTTGCAATTAGTCCTTCCATTTTTCTTGCTGGACTGATTTGGTCATAAATGATGCTTCCACGTGGATCCTTCTGTCGTCTGATTTACTCCAATGCTTAAGACTTATTCCAATGCTCTGAGAACTCATTTTCACTTTCGATGCATTCAACGTAAAAATTGGATAAACGGCATTCTCTTCGATTTATTTGACATAGGGAATATGTACCGTTGACGTTAGACCTATCCGACTTTTACAGATAACTTTCCTCTAATGACAATAATCATCAAGACCTGCTAAATACACCAAAGAAGACACTAAATAATACCTGGTTGAAAATCCCCCTTTTTTTAAACTACCACCACCACTTGTTATTAAAAAATATCACCGCTACAAGTTGTTCACAACCGAATGCTACATGCAAATGACAGTTTTATAAAACGAGTTATAAATGACGATGGGAGATTTGTACAGTCGTATATTAGATAAAAAAATTGACCGCGTACAACCAAAAAATCATAGTTCAATATAATATACACAAGTAATTTTCAATATTGAAAGTATTGCATAGTAGTCAGGATTTAATAACTGATTGTCAAATAAAACATTAAATTTGAAAATCAAACATACTGATGTTGAAGTAAAGAAGGAGATCGAAAAAATCCTAAAAACACATCTAAAGTCGATATCGTAATCTATCAATACTAGGTCAAGAATAGTTTGACCTAATCCAACAATTGAGATTAAAAATGAAAATAAAATTCAAAATTATTTACTTTTCATAGCTTCTGACCGAAATATTAAAATGACTAATTTAATAATTGTGGTGTATTTTGGGGATTAACAAGTAGAGATTCAAATTTTGATGATATTTTGAAGATCATGTATTATCTAATGTGTTTTGTGGTGTATTTAGCAACACTGTTAATTAGTACTACCACTTTTTTGTACCATTTTTTCAACATCGAAGTTTTCTTTTTTCAATGTCAACTAATAGCCTGCCTTTGATACTGATAAAGCGAGCTGTTGAATCTCGCAGGAGAAGCGTTGTGGATAGTTGAACCCCTATTTAAACAAATAAAAAGAGAATAAAGTCAATACTCAAATAATTAATCTCTTTTATTAAAACATAAAGGATTATAACTTATGTAGAAATGAAATGAAAAAGTACAATTAAACATTCGTTTCATATCTAAAGTTGAGAAGCTACATTTCTAACTTTACTCAAGGAATTAGCAGAAAGAATAACTGTTGAATCAAATGGAACATTAAGTCCTTCCGTGGTAATACCCGAAGGATTTTTGCTATAGTTCCACTCTCAGATTGGAGGACTATCACGACCATATATTAATTTGGTATGATATGTCCGGATTTTATTGAGGAGCTTTTCTTTTTCTTCACCAAGAAAATCAAAATGGAGACGAGGATGTTCCATGTAAAGTTTTTGCAAATCTTTAAGAAAGCAATGTCTGGCTAATTCGAAGATTTAAAATTGATGCATTACCTAGATAATGTTAGGAACTGAGTTGATGATGTTTTGATGACAACAACCTTATATAGTTATTATACTTTACTTTATAAAATATATACTAACATTTCCACACACACACACATATATATATATATGTATATAGGAAGTATATGCAGGTATCATCGAAGACTGGTCAGTATAAAGACTCAAGCATCAAGATGAAGATTAGAGATTCAAGATTCAAGACTCTAGAGAATCAAGATTTCAAGATCTCAAGATAAGTGTCTAGTATTTTGTTAAAACTTCATAATAGCACTCTCATCTTTCTTCCAATTTTCTTTTGGGATGGAACCCAATTTCTATCGAAACCAGTGGCTTACAAACCCACGACAAGTAGCTTACAAACCTACGACAAGTGGCTTACAAACCCACGAAAATCAAAATCATTTAAACTACTTTGTACAAGTTCTCGAGTCCTATGGAGGAGCTCTGTAGGAAGGTTCTGCAATTTCAGTTTGAATAGATTTTTCGAAATGTTTTTAAATCTGTTTTCAAAATGTTTTAGCTTTCAAAATCATGTTTTCAAAAATATTTTCAAACTTTGTTTTAGCCTTGAATATTCCTCTATTCTGATTTTAAAAACTTCTATTTTTAAAACATCAAAACTTATTCTGATTTTAAATATTACTTATATAATTGACGGTCTATATCAATTATATATATATATATATATTTAAAATAATGTTTTATATTCATTCTCTATCTCAAAATATTGTTTAAACACTTTACTTTGCTTCAGAGAAGTTTCAACTTGTTTTAAATTCAATTGTCTTTACAAAACAACATCTCTATAATTTTGAACTAAGGGATGTCGACATAAGGGGATACCCCATGTCGACATGGTGACAGTTGGATTCAAAATTCAATTTTCAAAAGAAGTGTCCATTTGTTCGAAAACCTTTCGCCAATGGTTATGACTGTTGTGCATCTATATAAAGGCTTCCAAAACGAATTTTTTTAACAACTACTTTCTTATTTTCTTCACTGCTTCTTCTCCACCATTCCATATCCATAAAACTTCATATTTTCAAGATCGTGCCATCATTCTGCCAAATTCTAAAATAGGAAATCATTTAGATACTCTCTCTATTTGATTCTCCATCATTCTACTAAAGATCAAAGTGCTATTCAGAGTTATAGGATTAATTTGTATTCAAAAAGTCCATAGAGTCTATCCATTCAAAAGGATTGTTATTAAGAAGTATTAGGGTGATCTTGTGTCCCATAAATCAAGAGAGTTTACCCCAGACTCGGAGATAGGAGGGTTCCTCAAGGCCTTAGAAATTGAGGGTTGTAATTTGGATGTTGGCTTATAAAAATCTGTACAAGGATATTGCCTTGGTGCAGGACTGGATGTAGGAGGATTCCGAACCAGTATAAAATCCGGTGTGTTCTTTCCTTTTACTTGCTTTACTTTACTATTTGCATTTTTTATATGTTCTTTGATCATTCTGTGTTAGAATTCTGTTTAGATCTATGTTGAAAGTTTTAATATAGTCATATAATTCATATATTCTTTAAAACACTATTCACCCCCCCCTCTAGTGTTATTTCTGCCTTAAGATCCTTAATCCGCATCCCTAACAATTGGTATCAGAGCATTGGTTTTCATTGTTTTCATAATCTGAAACTTGAAAAATTATAAAAATGGCATTTTTGGAAAATTGTGTTAAAACTGTTTTGAATCTATGCATTTCATCAAAGTATCATAAGTCTGCATATAGTTATTTTGAAAAATCAAGTTATCTACCGAATTGGTGTGTTATGCAGGGACAGACATGTTATATGGCTTTTGACGAATCAACACCCAATGGACAAACTGTGCAAATTAAGAAAGATAAATGGATACTTGTTAGTGGCTGTTCGAGGCACATAACTGGAAATCCCGAGATACTCAAGGACATTACTTATCAAGATGGTGGATTAGTCAATTTTGGTGACAACTTTAAAGGATATGTGGTTGGCGTCGGCAATGTCGGTAACTCTAAAACTTTACTTATTTCTGATGTTTTATTAGTTAGGAACTTAAAACATAATCTGCTTAGTATAAGTCAACTTTGCGATAAAGGTTTTAAAATTAAATCTGGAAAAGATAAATGTCACATTGAAGATGATAAGTCTAATATAATTTTTGAAGGTATTAGGAAGAAAAATATTTATATCCTTAGTATGAAAATTTCAAATGATAATCTATGTCTTTTGGCTAATACAAGTGACCCTCTAATACAAGTGACCCTTGGATTTGGCATAAAAGATTTGGCCATTTGAATTTAAAATTATTATCTAGGATATCAAAACTTGACTTAGTTAGAGGTCTACCCAAGTTAAACTTTAAAGTAGATAGTATTTGTGATGCTTGTCAATTAGGGAAACTTAAGAAAAGTGCATTTAAATTAAAAGATGCTATTTCTACTTCGAGTCCTCTAGAATTACTTCATTTAGATTTATTTGGTCCATCTCAAGTTCAATCAATTAACCATAGTAAATATGTTTTTGTTATAGTAGATGATTATTCAAGATATACTTGGACAATCTTTTTAAAACATAAAAGTGATGCTTTTGAAATATTTAAAAACTTCTCTAAAAGAATTTAAAAACAACATTCTTTCAAAATTAAAACTATTCGAAGTGATCACGGTGGTGAATTTGAAAATGAAAATTTTGAGAATTTCTGTACTCAAAAGGGAATTACTCACAACTTTTCATTTTCAAGAACTCCACAACAAAACGGAGTAGTAGAACGTAAGAATAGAACGATTCAAGGGTGTGCTCGTACAATGCTTTCTGATAGTAATTTACCTAAACATTTTTGGGCTGAAGCAGTTGCTACAGCTTGTTATATATTAAATAGAATTTTAATTAGACCATTAACAAATAAAACTCCATATGAATTACTTTATATTAAGAAACCCATAGTTGATTATTTTAAAATCTTTGGGACTAAATGTTTTATACTTAATACAAAAGATAATTTAGATAAATTTGAACCAAAAGCTGATAAAGGATTCTTTATTGGTTATTGTAATAGAAGCAAAGCATTTAGAGTTTTTAATTTAAAAACTAATACTACTAAAGAAACTATGCATGTATCTTTTGATGAAAATCTTAAAGATATTGTACAAATAGATGATGAAGAAGATTTTATTCTTTGTTTTAAATTGTTTTGTTTGTTCGTGTTTATGTATGTTCTTATATATGTCGTAATAACCAAAATGTGTTCGCTTCTACTCATTGTTTCATGCTTGTTCTATACATATTATTTGTTCATACTAATCATTCTTGAATTCTTAAGTAGTTAATAGTTTTTATTGATGACAAAGGGGGAGAAAGTTATAAAAAATATATGTGCTTGGTGTAAGAGGGAGTCATGGAGTAAGGGGGAGTTGTAGTCTTAAGAAGAAGTCATGGAGTAAGGGGGAGTTGTAGTTTTAAGAAGAAACCACGGGGTAAGGGGGTGCAATGGTATGGTAAGAATATTTTATAAATAAAGGTTGTCATCATCAAAAAGGGGGGGATTGTTAGGAACGGAGTTGATGATGTTTTGATGACAACAACCTTATATAGTTATTATACTTTACTTTATAAAATATATACTAACATTTCCATATATATATATATGTATATGTATATAGGAAGTATATGCAGGTATCATCGAAGACTGATCAGTATAAAAACTCAAGCATCAAGATGAAGATTAGAGATTCAAGATTCAAGACTCTAGAGAATTAAGATTTCAAGATCTCAAGATAAGTGTCTAGTATTTTGTTAAAACTTCATAATAGAACTCTCATCTTTCTTCCAATTTTCTTTTGGGATGGAACCCAATTTCTATCGAAACCAGTGGCTTACAAATCCACGACAAGTAGCTTACAAACCTACGATAAGTGGCTTACAAACCCACGAAAATCAAAATCATTTAAACTACTTTGTACAAGTTCTCGAGTCCTATGGAGGAGCTCTGTAGGAAGGTTCTTGCAATTTCAGTTTGAATAGATTTTTCAAAATGTTTTTAAATCTGTTTTCAAAATGTTTTAGCTTTCAAAATCATGTTTTCAAAAATATTTTCAAACTTTGTTTTAGCCTTGAAATATTCCTCTATTCTGATTTTAAAAACTTCTATTTTTAAAACATCAAAACTTATTCTGATTTTAAATATTACTTATATAATTGACGGTCTATATCAATTATATATATATATTTAAATAATTTTTATATTCATTCTCTATCTCAAAATATTGTTTAAAAACTTTACTTTGCTTCAGAGAAGTTTCAACTTGTTTTAAATTCAATTGTCTTTACAAAACAACATCTCTATAATTTTGAACTAAGGGATGTCGACATAAGGGGATACCCCATGTCGACATGGTGACAGTTGGATTCAAAATTCAATTTTCAAAAGAAGTGTCCATTCGTTCGAAAACCTTTCGCCAATGGTTATGACTGTTGTGCATCTATATAAAGGCTTCCAAAACGAATTTTTTTAACAACTACTTTCTTATTTTCTTCACTCTTTCTTCTCCACCATTCCATATCCATAAAACTTCATATTTTCAAGATCGTGCCATCATTCTGCCAAATTCTAAAATAGGAAATCATTTAGATACTCTCTCTATTTGATTCTCCATCATTCTACGAAAGATCAAAGTGCTATTCAGAGTTATAGGATTAATTTGTATTCAAAAAGTCCATAGAGTCTATCCATTCAAAAGGATTGTTATTAAGAAGTATTAGGGTGATCTTGTGTCCCATAAATCAAGAGAGTTTACCCCAGACTCGGAGATAGGAGGGTTCCTCAAGGCCTTAGAAATTGAGGGTTGTAATTTGGATATTGGCTTATAAAAATCTGTACAAGGATATTGCCTTGGTGCAGGACTGGATGTAGGAGGATTCTGAACCAGTATAAAATCTGGTGTGTTCTTTCCTTTTACTTGCTTTACTTTACTATTTGCATTTGTTATATGTTCTGTGATCATTCTGTGTTAGAATTCTGTTTAGATCTATGTTGAAAGTTTTAATTTAGTCGTATAGTTCATATATTCTTTAAAACACTATTCACCCCTCTCTAGTGTTATTTCTGCCTTAAGATCCTTAATCCGCATCCCTAACAGATAATCCCTTCTTAGTTTAACATACTTGCTTAGATAACCTATAGAGACAAAGTTGCCTGAGGGACATTCACTCTATGATAATGCAATAAAATACAGCTTTGCACAAAAGAAGAGTAAAGTAAAAGTTTACAAATCAATATTATTACATAATTATAAATATTCATCTGGTTCATACTAAATCGACTTTGTAAATAATTCTGAAATAAATTTATCTTTATAATATTTAAGTTTCTCAAGAGGAAGTTCATGGGGAATTGATCTGACTCGTGGTGAGTTCCAACATGCTCCAGGATGCAAATCAGATCCAAATATCTCTTGTGTAAACGCCTAAGTAGGCCCCACTACTTCATGGGGAAGCCTCCTCGGACATGGGGAAGCTTATTGATTTTTGAAAGACACTAACACTGTTGCACTTCTACTAAGTATATAATTCTTATCAGAGAGAATATTGCATTCTTTCAATTATTTATCTAACTCTCTATACAACCTATTTATTTTCGCTTGTTTTCTTTCAATCTTGATTTTACAAGGGTGAATAGGTTTCCTCCTTATCTAAAATAAAGGATTTAAACTAGTATTATCTTGGAAGTGAAAGCTGTTTGAATAAAGAATTCTATACCTAGGAGAGGGGAACTGATGCTTGAGCGACCTGATTTTTCTCTCTTGATTCTTCCACATTAATGCAAACAGGCTTTTCTTGAGGGTCAAAAGGTGCAGGGGGTTCAGGTGAGCTTGCCTCACGAATAGATGGATCGGGATTGATCTTCTCTGAAGCCTTGGTGTTGTCATCATCACCTTTTTCAGGAACACCAGCATGACTACCCCTGTTTCCACCTGATCCTTGACCTCCATCTACATTATCATCATTATTTTCATTATCATCATCATTATCATAATTGCCATCGTCATTACCGCGCTCTTCCTTGGTAACTTCATCTTTATCACCTTCATCTTTAGAGTCGGAGTCTACTTCGAAGGATAGAATTTTAGAGGCATCGATCTTCTCTCTTTCAGAAACTTCAATCCCCTACCTCATGCTTTTAACTTTGTTCATAACTCTGTTGACAAGAGCAAGGTCAAGCAAGGAAAAGCTCATGTCTAGGCATTTATCGATATTGTCGGCGTAAGCAAGCATCTTCGCATCTTCAAAATAGTTGACAACGATGTCCTCAAAAGAAGTATCAAGGAATCAAGACACCCATTGCCTTGCATTAGAAATAACGTCGACTTTAGAGAATCTTTATTTTTCTTTAGATTTTTCTCTAAAGATGATTATTTTGCTGCCATTCGAGCTTTTTCGTCCTTAGATTCTTTCAGGACCATTTTCAAGGCCAAATTTTCATCAACAAGAAGTTGATATGCTTTCCTCTCCATGGAAATAAAAGACTCTGATTGAGTAAGAGAGGCCCTCAGTCCTGTGCAATTAATGCGCTCGGTAGATTCAAAACGATGGAGGTGCAAAAAGTCATAGAGGGGACACAGCGAGGATATAGCGGGATATAGCGGATGACTCTAAAATAGCATACAAAACTCATACTTAATGTTTTTTACAAATATGTAAATGGTAATTAAATGAAATATTATCATTCAATTGAACTATAAATAATACATAAATAATTTTAAATAAAAACATGTGCGAATATACTTTAAATAAACAAAAAACTATTATATAACATAATTGAATTTAGTAGAATATTAGAGTATTTTAATTTCTGAAAATATAATAAAAATTAAATCAAATAAATTAGTTTCATAATTTTATAATGTACAAATGCAATTTTTCAATTCATTTTATTAATAAAGATATAGCGGGAATAGCGGAATATAGCGGAAATAATGGAATATAGCGGAAATAGCGGGGATTAAAGCAGAAGGCTGTATTTTAGGGCTATATGGAAAAATCGTGGCGGTATAAATCCGCTCCGAGATATAGCGGGTTGTAGCGGGGTAATAGCGGGGCATCAAATACATAGCCTCAATCTCTCTAATTCCATTATAGCTTCGTTTTTATCCCTAGACAAAAAGGAGACTTGGCTACTTAAGTTTAAAATTTATTCCTGAAGCCTCGATATCTCTACGGAAGATTTTAATACGCCACCTTATAGGGAGAGCCAACTTTTGGAAATCTAAAAGAAAAAAGTACAACATAAGCAAAAAAAAGTTATAGAGAAACACTAACAATAAGATTAAGTAATGTGAAGCATACTAGAAGTTGTTATTCAATTAGAGAACGATGGTGGTCCATTGGGTTAAGAACAGAAGAAGGTGGACGAATATAAGGAAAAGATGGAGAACTTAGACTGAACAGAACCATTTTTCGAAATCTCTTGGTGGCACAGTGATGTAGATCGGGAAGAGTGCAACTCCTAAGAAGGGGTCGAAATCCATAAGTCTTTTTGCATTTTTTCAATCAGACGAGGAGAGCTGGAAATGATAATGCTTGATAAGGGATCGACCTTTGAAGGAGTCTACTTAGGTTGATCAAAAAAGCTTCAATGGTGTGACTTTCTAAAGATTTGTCAATCTCAACAGTCTTTCCCTCTGCTAGCAGCGAAGAATCGGGAAATTCAACGATCTTGGCCCTCTTAGGGGATGGTTCCACCGTGGCCACTTTACTAGCTAATTTTCTTTTAGCAGCCATCTTTGACCTAGCAATGGCCCGAGATAAAGATGATGCATGGGAAGTAGAAATCGGAAGTGCCAGATCATGGGAGATTACATCAAACTGAGGAGCAATTGCTAAAGATTCAAAAAAAATTAAAGTCAATAAATTGATTTGGAAAGTAACAATGTTACAAACTACAAGTATTATGCTTAAGTCTACCAGAGTGATCGAGGTAGATTGGAGACATTAGGGAGAAGTTTTTTGGGTCACCCGAGGATAGGAAGCATTTGCTTCAAGAAGTGTGTTGAACAAGAGGAGGTTGACTGAGAACCATTTGCCATGTTGGCAGAAGGGAATGCTTTTGCAGATTTTAAGAATTTAACAGAGTTAATCTATTCCCAATCCAACTTGAAGCGATAGTCAATGGTTTTACAGTTTTCCTGTCTTCTTCATTCAGATCTTTAAAGAAGCACCTAACAAGGAAGCATAGATTAGCAAAGGAAAGTAACTAATTGGATAAAATAAGTACCGTGATCAACTTTGGAGGGAGAGAAAACCCCATGATGTTTGGAAAGCATATAGCGAAGAAGAATTGCGCTTCCCAATTTCTGAATTTGTTTACCCCCTCGGATATTAGGTTTTTAGGGGGGATTGGCTCTAATGATTTCGTTATTCAGGATGTTTGGCTTAACCAATCAGATAAGATAGCTTAAAACTTCAGCACTAAGTGATGGGATTCCAGACCTACAGCCATGAGTTCCAAAGAAAGAAGATGGGTATATACGTTTGGAGATACCAGGATAGGAGCGATGCCAAAGTGGGTCAAGAAATTAGCCAGGAAATCAAAAAAGGCAGGAAACCGCCATGCCAAATGAGGATAGCGGTGTAGGAACTTTTAGGTGGGCAATGGATAGTATCGCTATCACTTGGGGGAATAACTTCCACCCTAGTGATGCCGAAGTCACTAAGAATTGCATCTATCTCATCCCTAGTAGATATAAAGGAATGCTTAGAAGTTGTTTTAATCTTCCATCACTGGCATTGTACTTTTTCTGGTTTTTGGGAATTCTTTTCATGCCCATGATCCTGCTAGGTGAAATCATTTCGGTTAGAAGTTTTAATTTGTTACGTAATCAATATTCTCTCAAGCATATCGAAAACCTATTACAAAAAGTAGATCATCTAACAGTACACGAAATTTCATATCCTTGAAAGAATCTTAAAATTAGTTTAGAAAAATAAAATCTGTCGAGCTTTCGACAGAGTCGAAAGAGAGGATGGAAGTAGACATCCAACAAACACAATTCAACATGTCAAAAGCTCAATTAAAAATTTATTATTAAAAGGATTAGTTGAATCCTATTCAACCAATTTGAGTATAAACATGCACTAACAACGTTCAATAAAAAAGACAAAAGACCTTTCGACATTGTCGAATCCCTTGAACTTTATTTAACAAAAAGAACATGGATGATGTCAGAACTCTATATGCCAATCGAGTTGAATGGTTTAAGTTTGAATTATATTAATAAAAATGGAAAGGCCTTTGGGAATTTTTACAATAATGATATATAGTGATGACCGGATCCGAATTAGTTACAAAAGGCATCGAGAAAGTCGAAAAGGGTACATGGTTTCGAAAGCATACCAATAACTAAATTTGAATAAATATAGTAGGTTTCGACTGAGTCGAAATGTTTGATTTGATTTACCACTTATACAAGGTGTGCTTTCTTCAAGCCAATTTATAAAAAAAATATGCATCTCTAACTTTACAGACCTCCTAAAAATAAATTAGAAATAGTCATGTACTAGAGGTTTTGAAACCTATGAAATAAATAGTTATGCTTTCGAAGAAGTCCCCTTCATATTAACTACATCAACCTTTCAACGAGATCAACTAAGAGAGGAGTTGGGCTACCTTTCAACCCCATCAAAAGAGGTCGAAGAAGAAAACAAAATTTGCCACCTTAACTCCTTTTGAAGGGGTAGAAAGGTAAAATTGCAGCTCAAAAACTTGATTCGTACTATCAAAACTTCTCTATGAAGTAACTGGAAATCTCCTTATCCCTTAAATTCAATTTTAACCTAGAACTTCAAAAAATCATTTACCAAGTTGACTTAAGCACGAATTTACGATCGATAATCTTAAAAATCCTCGAAATTTATTTTATAACCTTTAAAAAAAATTAAAAGTAGAAAAAACATTTTGGATGAATTCAAAGAATGAACTGAAGTAAGAAATGAAACAAGAGAAACCATAGAAAATAATCAAAGGACATTTCATAAACGAAAACTTAGAGTTATCTTTATGTGATTCAAATAGAATTTCAAATTCAAATTGGGCGAATGTTGAAATCAAAATTTAATATAGAGAGTTAGTTTGAAAAGCAAAAATAATGAAAACTTGCTTTGGAGTTGAGTCTCTATTTGTTGGAAATAGAAATTACTTAAGAAATTGAAAGCTTTGATTCTCACTGGAAATTTTTTATAATTGCAGATAAATGAAAGAGGTGAAGAAAGGAACGTGATTTATAAGAAAAGTCAGCATGGGGGGAACCATATGATCAAATTTAAATGAACAGCCATGACTTGCGCATGAATATGAAAAGGCAGGAAATGTTATAGGTTTCGAAAGAGTTGACTTGGAAAGTCAAGAACATCCCTTCACAAGTGGGGGCAAATGTTACCAAAAATTCTCACTTCAACCTTGTTAAAAACTAGATAAATAAGAGAGAAGGAAAAATAAGAAAAATAGTAGTAATGATGACTTTCGAAGGGACCGAAAGGATGCTATAAGCAAGGCTCGGATATATTAAGAGCTTTCGAAGGTGTCAAAAGGGTCGGAAGCAACTGAAGCGCTTTCGAAGGTGTCGAAAGGGTCGGAAGCATCCTTGTGCTTCAGTTGCTTCCTTCTGAAACGGTTTTTTTGGCCTGCATGAATACGTTTAGAACAGGTTAAAGAATACCTTTCAAGGCAATAAGCAATAGCCACTTACATGTGCACCAAACCTTTCAACATCGAAGGTTTCACCTTTATTCAAACTACTCAGAAGGACGCTCTATTTGAACAACCCTTCGAAAGTATAACCAAGCCTTTTGAGTTGGTCGAAGCCTATCACAACTAAGAGGGGAGCCACATCAATCCATAATTATGCCTTTAGAAGCTACCTTCCATATCGAAATCCAGAGCATTTCAATATCTTCAAAATCTCAAAGATGTACTTATTGACCAAATCGAAGGCTCATGCTCCTTCTCACTTGCAACAACAAAGCAACACAAGGAGACAAGGCGCATCTACCCCTTTCGATGAAGACGAAAGCATTCAAGTCCATTCAAATGCAATGCAGAGGGATGCACAAGTGTCAAAGGTGATGAAATGTCCATAAAGCCACCTTTCGAGCAGGTCGAAAGCACCGAGTCGAAAGGTGCCAACCCGCACCTATAAATAAGACACTAGGGGTCAAGTTTAGGTGTTTCGAATTCTTTCAGTCTACTCTTGTATTTTTCTTAAGATTGTAAACCTTAATTATAAAATTAGATTGGGGATTTGATCAGATTGAACAACTTGAGTTTAATGAAAGCAAGATTATATTACTTTTGAATATGTATCTTGTTTGAAACACTGATTGGATTTTGTTGTAATCTGCTTGTGTCGAGTTGGTCGAAAGTTCATCTTGTAAAGGAGTTGAAACCATTGACTTATCCAATTTCCTTTAATTCTTAGCACCTAACCTCAAAATGTTAAAAGGTCTCCCTTCAAGAGAGTCAAAACCTTAAATTTAGCATATTTTCTTTAGATTTACAGGGCAAAACCCAAGCCATCAAAGTGATCAGCTTTTGACGAAGTCGAAACCCATCCATTCAAACCATATCCTTAAACCATTAGAGTCAATCTTTAAGTCATCACAGCTGTTTCGAAAGGGTGGTTTCAGTAGAGTTCTAAATCAGTTCACTTACTTTGAAACATGTCGTAAAAAGGATTAAAGTGTTTCGATCGAGTCGAAAGGTAATAGCTAAAAATTTCCAACCACTTCAACCCACTCGAAAGGTAGACTTAAGGAAGTCGAAAGGTGAGGGCCATTCCTATCTAATCGAAAGGTGGATTAACAAGAACAAATATATCTTGAATTCTACTTTGTGGTGCTGACAAGTTTTCTTGTTAACAGCCACCATTTCAACTCTGGCCACCATTTCTTCAGCTCAAGTTATCGTAGAACGTCGCTAGGTCCTAGTTTTGGATTTTCATGTCCAAATACATCAGTTGTTTCACGAATTCAAGTATTATGCTTTATATTTCTAGAATACTAAAACCTAGTTTCTAATACTTATAATCAACTGAAATCCCTTCCAACCATTATTCATTCGAAATCAAGTATATGTACATGAATTACTACTACTACTTATATATAGCTTATTGATTATATTATAACATCAAATTTGAATTATGCGAGAATCCAAGCATAGATTACTCATCGATAGTCAACTCCAGCCAATTATCTCGCTTTTTGAGATTGATGAACCTCCCACCTTCAAGGTTTCATCTCCAATTCACTGCTGGATTGTAGCCTCATTTGATAGCTTTGTGTTACTTCTTTTATCATTCAATTTTGTTGAGAACTGAGTGAGAAATATGGACTTATTACAAGTAGTTATTTTCTCAAATGAAGAAGAAGAAGAAGAAAGGAAGTACAAAATGTTTTCTGAAATGAGAAAGAATGGGGTATGTATATTCGATTATTTAGGAGGAAAACTTCCAACCATCAACTTAAATTCAAATTCAAACTCAACCCGTTTGGTGCTCGTTCCACCAGGTTACCTTTCCATCCGTAACTTTCTCATATGGACTTAAATTGGAATAAACAAAAATATCACACGACTCAAAAAATGAGATGGTCACAACAGCCCTAGTTTCATTGCCAAATTTCTATTATTTATAAAATTACCATTTCCCCCTCTATATAATTAATTCATTTAATTAGTCCAGTAAATCCAATGTTATTCATAATTTCATAATTTAAATATTTTATAGTATTATACATTATTTTTTAAGGTGTTGTACTATCCTTGGAAACAATACGAATTATTGCTTTATACCAAGAGTGTTTATGTCGTGGTGAGACATTTTTATATCAGGTGACGTATTCAGTATTGGTCGAAGGGAATATTCATGTGTGTATCACCTACATCGCCTCATTCTCTATGTTACTGGACAATATTACTCAGTAATACTCTTGGGTAATATGGGTATAAAGGTGGGGTGTTACATTACATTAACCTCTTAGGAGAGTTAGGGTGACTCTAGTCAGGGTGGCTTCATAGGGAAACAAGTTCACTTTGTCACCAGGCGATGTTGTTCAAACAAAAGATTAAATTAGTAATGGAAAGGCCTAGGGAGGTGATCACTAAAATAAGTCTAGGATAACTTAATGAAGAAATCCTAAAACAAGATAATAGTAATGGATGAACAAATGATGAATGATTATATGGTTTTGTTCATATTTGGATGATATGTATATGTTATACTTGCCTCGAATTGATATATATGTATGTATGTATGTATGTATATATGTATGTATGTATGTATGTATGTATGTATGTATGTATGTATGTATGTATGTATGTATGTGTGTGTGTGTGTAGGTATGTGACATAGTTCACAATTGGATGATAAGTGTTGGGTGCACTTATTTATTGAATAAATGCACATAGTTACTTTTTGTAATATATATATATATATGTGTGTGTGTGTGTGTTGTTGTTGTTGTTACACATATTGATGTATATTACGCTATGACGATGGTAAAGTAAGGGGACAACCCATTATGCGTTAGCGGCATGATCTCATTGGATGACAGGGTAAAAGTTGTACTCATACCAGACTTATTGTCTAACCCGTGTTTTTATTATTTCCCATAAATTCATGGGTACTCGTTCGAATATGCTGAGTCTATGGATTAGACAAGTACCTCTTTTGGAGAGATGAATAAAAATTTCGAAGATGAAGTAGGAGGTAAATAAAAGTATTTTGAAATTTCCACTATGTAAAACCAAAGTTTACAAGTAGTTAGGTGTCTATTAGCATATTCATATGTCGAACACATACTACTCTCATTTTCTAGTTATATATTTACCCCAACATGGGAACGATTTGGGTTTAATGATGTAATGGATCTTGTAGTTCAAATTAGCATAATGGAGAAAAAATATATTTAGCTGCTCTATTTATGTTGTGAAAAAAAATATTGAACTCACTTTGTGTGATGACCCGGGATTTTGGGCAATATCAATTTAATAATCTGTATTAATAATTAAATTGATTTGATAATTTTCTTTTATATTTTAATTTAAATTGGAAAATTGTTTTAAAATAATATTAATAATGTGTTGTTATATATGTATATATATATAAGTTGATTTTAATTGGATTTTAAATTTAATTTGAATTTGGATTTAATTTTGAAATTCAAAAGGTAGATATTTTAAAATATTTTGGATTTTAAAAATATATGAATAAGATTTTATTTGTGTATAATTTGTTTTATTTATATTTTCTTTAAAGAAATTTATACATATATACATTTAGATAAGAATTTATAAATTAAGTATAAAAGCTTGTTATTAATATTTAAAATAAATAAAAATTACATATGACAAGTGTTAATACATTAAGTTACATTAGTAATATGTGTAGGCTAATTAATAATGTAAATGACAAATGGTAAGTGTTTGAACATGTGTCATTTTTAATTTTATTTTTTCTTCTATTTTTAATAAGTCATTTTAGCCTTTATAAAAACATGCTTTCTTACCTTCATTCCTTTTCCTATTTCTCTTTTCGAAAACTAAGAGAAACCCGATCCTATTTCTCAAAACAAAATCTGTAATCAAACACTTCACAAACTAGAAACAAAATCCAATAACCTGTAAAACCATTTTCAAAAATAAAAACAACAAAGCCTGTACATTTTTCTTCAACCTGAGATTTATCTGAAGCAAGCTCAAAATCAAAGCAGCTCATCTCTGTTCCAAATTAAAACATCTCTACAACAGATCTACTAACAAAGCATTTCAGTTTTAGCAAGGATCATAGCAATTCCAGTTTTTAAAAATCAAAGAAGCATTTTTTCAGCACTTAGGATTTCAAAAGCTATTTTAAAAAAGAGGCTCTGTTCATCTTCTTTAACCTGTAAGTAACATTTTTTTTAAAGCTTAACTATGAATCTGGTTGCATGTTAAATTCTAGGATAAGCATATATTGTGTGTATATGTATAAGTGCAATTTTCTGTGTATATATATGAATTTATAGGTGTGTGCATGCTGTTGTATTCTGTGTTTTCCTGTTCTTAGTTTCCAAGCTCAAGATTTAATTAAAATTCATTATCTCTTGATCTAATTTCTGTTAGGACTTAGGCTATAAATAAAATTTGTTTGTTTCATCATAGATTAAAGTTTAAAATTTTATTTAAGTTAAAATAAATTTGAAAGTTCTTCGGAAACCAAAAAGAACATGCAAGCTTGAGTTTTGTTTAAAATTCAAACATCCTAATTCAATGATTCAGGTACATAAACTGAATCCTCAACCAAAATAATGATTTTTGGCATAAGTTTGGGAATTTTAGTTATAGGACGAACAAGTAGTTCGAGTTAGATCAGAAATTGAGTTTTGGTTAGTTTCTGATGATCTAGTTGCTCGGGGAGACTGTGGTCCTCATTGGAGGTGGAAAGATGATCGGAGAGTTTGGGAAAATGTTAGATGGGCAAGAAAGCTACTATGGTGGTGGTTGAATTTGTTTTTAAACCCTATTTTTTGGTCATGGTCGGAGATGTATCCACCCCGGTGCCTCTGGTGGATCGAGTTCCACCAAATTGTGGGAATTGATAGCGAGGAGGTTGGCGAAGGTGTGGCTGGAGGCTCAGGAACTCCGGTGATCAGCATTATGGATTCGACGGTTTTCCAGGTTTTGGTTTTTTGTTTCAGGTTTTTGCTAGGATGATCGATTTCGATTTTTAGTTGTTATTGAAGTTCTGGTGGTCGGGATCTAGTGTAGACTTGATCGTCAACATGTGAGGGGCATCGTGGATGGTCGAAGGTGGCTGCTTTGCCGGTGCATGTGCATGGCAGTATTGTTATGTCAGTAGTTTTGGGTAGGTTTTTGTCTCAAGGGAAGTCTCGGGATAGTGGGGTATTGTCTCAAGTGAGGACTCGAGTAATCAAGAGTGAATTGGTTTCCAGTTTTTAAACTTTAAAACTTAACAAAATTTTGAAATGAAGAAAGATGTGGTTTTCTCTGGTAAGTGCTTGAGTAGTCTTCGGGTTGAACCCGAAGCAGCATTTTTAAAACAGATTTTAAAAGTTTTTAAAAGGGCAAGATTTTGAATTTCAATAATTTGGTTTAAAACTCTTATACATTTCTTTTATATAAGATAAGCGTTTCTTAATATTTGATTAAAAAGGTTTGTAAATTGTTTTAAATTTTATTAAAGATAAATTTGTAATCATTTTAAATCTTAAATTTGAAATGAATTTAAAAGTAAACTTAAAAGTAAAATGTTTCAAAAGGCATTTGTAAATGATAATTAAGTCATTTATAAAGGGTAGTATTTTATCCTAAAGTTAACTAAGATTTAATGATTTGAGATTCATTAAATTAATAAGGTAATTAAAGGGTAATTAACTAATTTAATTAATTAATGATTAAGAATTAATAAATTAATAATAAAGGGTTGTAAGTTAATTAATTAAGGTTATTAATTTAAAATTAAGGATCATTAATTAGATAAGTTAAGATTAATAATAATGATTAGAAATTAATTAATTAAGTAATTAAATATTAATTAAGTTACAATTAAGCATTAATTAAGTAAATAATTAGAGAGGATTGATTGGCAATTAAGAATTAATTAATTTATAAGTAATAATGGTTCATTAATGTTTAATTACTTAAGGAAAGTAATTAAAGAATTGTAATAGTTAATGTAAAAATCATAAACTAGGGATTATGAAATGATTAATTAATGTGATTAATTTAAGGTAATTAATTAGATTAATTAATTAAGGATAATCGTTTATGGAATTGGTTAAGTATAATTACTTAATGTGATTTATAAAGTGTAATTACTTAGTGAAGTAATTAATGGGTAATTACAGGATGTAATTAATTGAAAAATGGAAGTAATTTGGGTTTAGTTACTTTGTGTAATTAATTGGAAGGATAATTACTTAGTGAAGTAATTAAAGGTTAATTACTTAGTGTCATTAATTAAAGAATTAATTAATGAAATTTATTTAGAAGTTAATTAAGTAATGTAATTAATTAAGAATAGTTAATTACTAAATATGATTAATCAAGGTTGATTAATGAATATGATTAATTAAAGATTAATTATTAAATATGCTTAATTAGAACAATAATTAATTAAAGAAGTAATTAGGGATCAGTAATTAATATAATTAATGAAGTATTTAAGATTTGATTAATTAAGGATAATTAATCAATGAAGTGATTATAAAGTAATTAATTTACGTAATTAATTAAGGAATAATGTAATTAATTATATAATTAATTAATGAGAGTAATTAAAGGTTAATTACTGTAAATGGTTAAGGATGATTAATTTGTATACTTAATTAAGGCTAATTACTTAATGTAATTAAAGGATAATTAATCAGGGATGATTAATTAAGATGGATAACTAAAGGATGATTAATTAATTGGTTCGTAATTAATTAATGGTTAAGTAAGCAGGATTTATAGTGATGGAAGTAACTAATTTAATTTATTTTAAAATTAATTAGAGATGGTGTGATTTATTAATCTTTGCTTATGGATAGCTGAATGATATTGAATGCCTTGGATTGTTTGTTATCTCTAATATGAGATATGTGTTGATATGTGATATGAGATGCTTTGGTTGAATTGTGATGATATGGATTATCTATTTGTGAGATTGTAAATTATCTATCTGTGTGAATATAGATAATAGAATTAATTTTTTTTAACTTTAAAACAACTTGGCTTTAAAAGACGGTGTTTTGGATTTCGGTGAGACCTGGATCGGGTTTCCAAATTTGGATATCCGAAAACCACATCGATCCAAATTAAATGATAGGTCGTGAAATCTAAAGTGAAGATTCAGAGGAAAGGCTATGGTCATTAACTCTGAGGATGATTCCAAAATGAGATAACGAGGATAATGCTTTCGATTAAGATGAAGATTCAGAATGCAAGGGCTATTGTCGTTGACTCTGAGGGTGATTCCAAAATGAGTATGGCGAGATAGTGCCATCGGTTTTGTTCGAACCCGGAACGAACTTGTATGGATCGAATGCTTTCAGAACATCGTCAGGTGGACGATGAGCATTCTAAGATAGATGTGTTCTATAAAATTAATAGTAGCCTCAAGCCTCATCAACCGAGAATGACTAAAACATGGGAGATGCAACAAGGTTAAGTGATTCGCGCTTAAGTAGGACAAGATTTCCCCTGTCTAGAGGTCCATTTTATTTCGATTGTGTGGGAAGTTGATTGCAACAACTACTTGGGTTGTCTTGTTCAGGAATATCAAGTAAGGGATGGTTCCGGCCTTGTGTTGCAGGGGATTTAGGGTGGATCCTCGGTACGGTGATCTAGGCCATGTACTGTGACAGGCGGTACCCCAATAGCACTGCTATTGATGGAAACACATTCTTCCTACGTGCCCTTTACGGTTTTGATTGTATAACCCACTTTGTGGCTAGTATGTTGGAATTTAATCATGTAACAATTTCAGCTATTTCTTATTAACTTGAAAACCCTAGACCCTGTTATAATACCACTGGATTTCCTATCAAATGTTTTGGTTATCATAAGGTAAATTTTTTTGTGTGTTTATGTGCGGGAAGTCTAACGAGATACCTTTTGTTTTCAAAGGTTTTCAAAGTTAAGCAACTTTAACCTATTACTCACACCAGACCAATGTCTGACCTGGAGTTTATTTTCTGTTTTCTTAAACTCTTGGGTACTTAATTTTTACGAGTAGCCAAAGGATTCAGGTTAGCTTTGATGAATTCTGGGGGAGATATGGAGCAGGATGCTTCAGGGTTCATAGATATATAGTTTTCTGCTGTGTTGGTATCTCTGTTTTGTATTTTTGAAATGTATTACTAGACAGGTGTTTATAACTGTCTAGTATGTGATTATAAGCCATTTAACTCTGATAGATGTTGTATATTATGTAATACTTATGTGATTAATATAATTTATTCGTTCCGTTGTGAGATTCTGATGTTGTTTTGTTCTTTTTTCTTTATCTTTTCTCTTTTTTATCCCTTTCTTTCTTAATAATGATGCGTCTTTCTGTGGAGAGTAAGGTGGGTCGTTACATTTGGTATCAGAGCACTAGGTTGAGTGAATACCTAGGCTTTGGAGTGATTTCTTTCTTGAGAGAGCGTATTTATAACTTTGATATATATGTGTGTGTGTGTGTGTGTGTGTCTATATATATATTTCTACCTATTTGTTGGGTTACCTGTTCGGGTTTTCCAATATGAGTTCTAGAGGTAGGAAGGATAGTGGTGTGTGTAGCACGACTACCAATAGGAGTAGTCTGAATGTTGAGGATGGAAGTATCTTCCGAGGCTGTAGACCTAATACTATGTCCAGTAAGCTTTGCTGTGGTGTAAGGATTTCACCACTCTCTGAAGGAATTTTAAACGTTCAGAGTCCATCTTTGAAGTGCAAGTTTGGATGAGTAGAGTTTTGATTTGTCGGTTGACCAGAAGCGAGTGATAGTATTTGGGAAACTTTGGGATGGAGCAGCTGCATGGTGAGACGAAGTGACTATGGATGTATCCGAAAACGTTTCTTTTGGAGCAAGTTTTAGGAAGTGTGTCTGCATCGGTGATGAGACTAGATTCAGCAGGGTGTTTGTGTTTGGGTTAAGGCCCGAATTTCTTGAGGAGATGTCTGCCCATCTCAAGGCTCCGTGTGGGATTGGATGATATGGCGTTGAGGTTCGAAGAGCTTTGGATAGGAAGTCTTCGGCATCAGTGGCGACGTTGCAGCTCGAAGGTGTTCTGTGTGCCGACAAGAAGGTCATCTGGCTAATCAGTGTTCTAGAGGTAGAGTTCAGAAGCAGTAGAGTGGACCCATTTCTTCGATGGGTTGGCTTGATAAGCATAAGATGTTCTGATTGGTAAAGAGAGAACGGTATCTTTGAAAATTAGGCCGAGTTGATCGCAAAAGTGACTAGGATAGTTGAGTGTTCTCTTGGGTAATCTTTTGCATAGGACCGAGGCATCTCTAAGGAAGGTAGGAATTGTAGAAGTTGTCAGAGATTTTTCCGGATGTCTTCAAGGAAGCAAGGTTTTCCATAACATCTGGAGACTGAATTTACATATTGACTAGGATTCTAGAAGTGATACCGGTGGTTTAGCTAAGTAGAAGGATGGCTCCTAAAGAGAGAGAGTTTAGTGAAGCAGCTCAGGATTTTGTGGTACTTCTGAGTTTTTTTCTTTATGGATCTGATGAACCGTGTCTTCCGAGAAGTGTTGGACAAGTTTGTGCTCGTTTTCATTGACGGCATGCTCATCTACTCCATATCAGAGTTGCGCAGCGGAAGCAAGGTGTAGATGTTCTAGAGTGGAAGCAACTTTAGACTCCTTGGAAGTTTGCACATTTCTTGGATTAGAGGGTTTCTACAGGAAGTTTTTCAGGATCTGAAGGCGAGATTGACGAGTGCACCTGTTTTGTTTTATCCGGATAGGAGAAGTAAGTTTGAAGCCTACTGATGATTGTGGAGTAGAGTTTGTGTTTTTGGTTTCGGTAGATCTGGAGAGGATCATTTTGTTGGGTTGTTTTTGGCCAGTTTGTTTCAAGAAGCATCAGCGGGGTTGAGCTGATTAGGAAGGATGAAGGCAGCCCAGGAATCGTCAGAAGAGTTTTGTGGATAAGAGATGGTGGAATTTGGATTTTGAAGTCGGGATTTGATTTTGGGTAAGTTTTCTCCGACCAAAGGTGCCATCAGATTTGGTAAGACTAGAAAGCTAGCTCCAAGATATTGGATCTTTCTGTGTTTTGGTAAGGATAAGCGTTTGGCCTACAGGGTTAAATTTCCAATTTGGAAGACTGGGATTCAATGTGTTCCATGTATCTCTGGGGAAGTACGTGTACGATCCATCAATGGTTTTAGAATCTACAGTTCAGGAGGATTTGGTTGTTGAGCAGGACTTGACTGTGGTCTGATATCCTGTTCAATTTTGTAGATCAAGATGAGTAGGAGCTCTGAAGCTATTAGTATTGATTGTTTAGATTCAGTAGAGCGAGTATTCCAGTGTTTATACGTGAGAAACTCTAGATAGTGTAGGAAGGTCTATCTTGATTTGTGTCATGATCATTGGATTTGTTGATTGAATGAATTGCTTGCTATGGTTGTTAGCATATGGTTGATAATATATGCTTGTGATTTAAATTAAAATCATTGATGGGTTATTAAATTACCTTTGCTTTTAAATTTCAGGGACGAAGTTCTTTTAGGGGGGAGGAATGTGATGACCCGGAATTTTGGGTAATATCAATTTAATAATCTGTATTAATAATTAAATTGATTTGATAATTATATTTTTTAATTTTAATTTAAATTGGAAAATTGTTATTTTTAAAACAATATTAATAATGTGTTGTTATATATATATATATATATAAGTTGATTTTAACTTTGATTTTTAAATTTAATTTGAATTTGGATTTAATTTTGAAATTCAAAAGGGAGATATTTTAAAATATTATGGATTTTGAAAATATATGAATAAGATTTTATTTGTATATAATTTGTATTATTTATATTTTCTTTAAAGAAATTTATACATATATACATTTAGGTAAGAATTTATAAATTAAGTATAAAAGCTTATTATTAATATTTAAAATAAATAAAAATTACATATGACAAGTGTTAATACATTAAGTTACATTAGTAACATGTGTGGGAAAATTAACAATGTATATGAAAAATGGTAAGTGTTTAAACATGTGTCATTTTTAATTTTAATTTTTCTTTTATTTTTATTAAGTCATTTTAGCTTTTATAAAAACATGCTTTCTTACCTTCATTCCTTTCCCTACTTCGCTTTTCAAAAACTAAGAGAAACTCAATCCTATTTCTCAAAACAAAATCTATAATCAAACACTTCACAAACTAGAAACAAAATTCAATAACCTGTAAAACCATTTTCAAAAATCAAAACAACAAAGCCTGTACATTTTTCTTCAACCTGAGATTTATCTGAAGCAAGCCCAAAATCAAAGCAGCTCATCTCTGTTCCAAATTAAACATCTCTGCAACAGATCCAGTAACAAAGCATTTCAGTTTCAATAAGGATCACAGTAATTCCAGTTTTTAAAAATCAAAGAAGCATTTTTTCAACACTCGGGATTTCAAAAGCTATTTCAAAAAAGAGGCTCCGTTCATCTTCTTTAACCTGTGAGTAACATTTTTTTGAAAGCTTATGTATGAATCTGGTTGCATGTTAATTTCTGGGATAAGTATGTATTGTGTGTGTGTATGTATATATAAGTGCATATTTCTTTGTGTATATATGAATTTATAGGTGTGTGCATGCTGTTGTATTCTGTGTTTTCCTGTTCTTAGTTTCCAAGCTCAAGATTTAATTAAAATTCATTATCTCTTGATCTAATTTCTGTTAGGACTTAGGCTATGAACAAAATTTTTTTATTTGATCATAGATTAATGTTTAAAATTTTATTTAAGTTAAAATAAATTTAAAAGTTCTCCGAAAACCAAAAAGAACAGGCAAGCTTGAGTTTTGTTTAAAATTCAAACATCCTAATTCATTGATTCAGGTATATGAACTGAATCCTTAACCAAAATCATGATTTTTGGCATAAGTTTGAGGATTTTTAGTTGTGGGACGAACGAGCAGCTCGAGTAAGATCAAAAATTGAGTTTTGGGTGGTTTCTGATGTTCTAGTTGCTCGGGGAGGTCGTGGTCTTCACTGGAGGTGGAAGGATGATCGAAAAGTTTGGAAAATTGTTAGATGGGGAGCAGGCTATTGTGGTGGCGGCGGTGGTCGAATTTGTTTTTAAACCTTAGTTTTTGGTCATGGTCAGAGATGTATCCACCCCAGTGAAAGAAATGCAGATTACGGATCTTAAGTCTAGGATTAACACTAGAGGGGGTGAATAGTGTTTATAAAGAATTACTAAATCCTTTTGAAATTATGTTGAATTGAACATGGATGTATGCAATATACAAACACAGATATGATCACAGAAACAAACACAAATGCAGAAATAAAGTAAAAGTAATAAAGGAAAGAACACACCGGATTTTATACTGGTTCGGAGTTACCCTACATCCAGTCCCGCAACACAAATACAGATTTCCTTTCAAAAGCAATTGTACAATTACACCCTCGATTTCAAGGCTACGAGGTACACCCTCCAGAATCACAATCCTCAGGGTAGAGATACTTGATTTCCGGACGACAAGTTTACCCAATTGATTTACCAAGGCTACAATCACAACTTATCTTGCATGATTGATTTTCAAGGCCACAATCACACCTTTTCTCACTTAATAGATTACAAAGAAGCCTATACCTCTAAATAGCACTGAGAACCTTGTTGAGATAGTGATAGAGAATCAAACTAGAAAAGATTGAGTTTGATTCAATGTTGATTTCGACAGAGTAATGGTAAGAATATGTATTAAGAAATGTGGAAGAAGAAGAGGAGTGAAAAACAAGAAAATCTGATATGAAATTCGTTGAAACTAACCCATATTTATAGAAAAACAACAGCCATGTCCATTCGTGAAGAGTTATGGCGAATAGACACTTCTTTTGAAATTTAAATTTTGAACTCAATTGACACCGTGTCGACATGGTCACCATAGGCAAGTCGACATCCCAAAGCAATTTTTGATGATTTGATTTCTTTGAAAATAACCTTTATCTTATATTAAAACTATTTTAAACTTTTCTAATATACTTGACTATAGTTAAAATACATAAGTAGACATAGAGAATACTATATATAAATTTAACTATAATTTTATACTTAAATCTTAAGTATAAATATTTAACAGTTAAATATATTATTTTAAAAGATAGTTTAAAATCAGAAGTAATTTGACTTTGAAATTAAAGATAATTTTAAGGCTAAAATTATTTAAAATCAGGATAGAGGGTTTTGAATCTTTTAAAAGGAAAGTTTTGAAATCATTTTGAGAACAAGATAATTTTGTAAAATCACTTGAATTAAAATTAATGGATACAAAACAATATTCCACTAGATTTTTCGTAGGTTCCATCCTACTTAGGGTTCCATCCCTTTAATAGGCTCGAAGTAGATTCCATTCCACGAAAAATTGGATTTTAAGATGCCAGTGTTTTTCTATGAGTTTTAACAAAATTTAGAATTTAAAGAATAAATTACTTCAATTCTTGAACTCCTGATAATCTTGATACTCATGAGTCTTCAATCTTGATATCTTGAATCTCTATACTGTACAGTCTTCATTCTTGGTACATGCATAGTTAAATCCTACATATACATATTTATCTAAACTTACAATGTTAGTATTTAGATTTTATAATCTATTCTAAGGTTGTTGTCATCAAAACCATCATCTCACGGACTAACACCCAGCGCCTTTGGTGGATCGAGTTCCACCAAATTATGGGAAATGATAGCGGGGAGGTTGGCGAAGGTGCGGTTGGAGGCTCAGGCACTCTAGTGATCGGCATTGTGGGTTCGAGGATTTTCTAGATTTTGGTTTTTGTTTCAGGTTTGTGCTAGGATCCCCGATTCCAATTTTGAGTTGTTATCGAAGTTCTGGAGGTCGGGATCTAGTGTGGAGATGATCGCCGACATGCGAGGGGCATCATGGATGGTCGGAGGTGTTTGCTTTGCCGGTGCATGTGCACGGCAGTATTGTTGTGTCAATAGTTTTGGGTAGGTTTTTGTCTCGAGGGAAGTCTCGGGATAGTGGGGTATTGTCTCGAGTGAGGACTCGAGTAATCAAGAGTGAATTGGTTTCCAGTTTTTAAACTTTAAAACTTAACAAAATTTTGAAATGAAGAAAGATGTGGTTTTCTCGGGTAAGTGCTCGAGTAGTCTTCGGGTTGAACCCGAAGCAGCATTTTTAACACAGATTTTAAAAGTTTTTTAAAAAGGACAAGATTTTGAATTTAAATAATTTGGTTAAAACTCTTACAAATTTCTTTTTTATAAGAAAAGTATTTCTTAATATTTGATTAAAAAGGTTTGTAAATTGTTTTAAATTTTATTAAAGATAAATTTGTAATCATTTTAAATCTTAAATTTGAAATGAAATTTAAAAGTAAACTTAAAACTAAAATGTTTCAAAGGCATTTGTAAATGATAATTAATTCATTTATAAAGGATAGTATTTTATCTTAAAGTTAATTAAGATTTAATGATTTGAGATTCATTAAATTAATAAGGTAATTGAAGGGAAATTAATTACTTTAATTCACTAATGATTAAGGATTAATAAATTAATAATAAAGGGTTGTAAGTTAATTAATTAAGGTTAATTAATTTGAAATTAAGGATCATTAATTAGATAAGTTTAGATTATTAATTGACGATTAGAAATTAATTAATTAAGTAACTAAAGATTAATTAAGTTACAATTAAGCATTAATTAATTAAGTAATTAGAGGGGATTAATTGGTAATTAATAATTAATTAATTTGTAATTAATAATGGTTAATTAAAGTTTAATTACTTAAGGAAAGTAATTAAAGAATTGTTAATAGTTAATGTAAAAATCATTAACTAGGGATTATGAAATGATTAATTAGTGTGATTAATTTAAGATAATTAATTAGATTAATTAGTTAAGGATAATCATTCGTGAAATTGGTTAAGTATAATTACTTAATGTGATTTATAAAGTGTAATTACTTAATGAAGTAATTAATGGGCAATTACCGGATGTAATTAATTGAAGAATGGAAGCAATTTGGGTTTAATTACTTTGTGTAATTAATTGGAAGGATAATTACTTAGTGAAGTAATTAAGGGTTAATTACTTAGTGTAATTAATTAAAGGATTAATTAATAAAATTTACTTAGAAGTTAATTAAGTAATGTAATTAATTAAGGGTAGTTAATTACTAAATATGATTAACCAAGTTTGATTAGTGAATGTGATTAATTAAAGATTAATTATTAAATGTGCTTAATTAGAACAATAATTGATTAAAGAAGTAATTAGGGATCAGTAATTAATATAATTAATGAAGTATTTAAGATTTGATTAATTAAGGATAATTAATCAATGAAGTGATTATAGAGTATAATTACTGTAATTAATTAAGGATTAATTTAATTAATTATAGTTAATTAATTAATGAGAGTAATTAAAGGTTAATTACTGTAAATGGTTAAGGATAATTAATTTGTGTAATTAACTAAAGGCTAATTACTTAATGTAACTAAAGGATAATTAATCAAGGATGGTTAATTAAGATGGATAATTAAAGGATGATTAATTAATTGGTTTGTAACTAATTAATGGTTAAGTAAGCAGGATTTATAGTGATGGAAGTAATTAATTTAATTTATTTTAAAATTAATTAGAGATGGTGTGATTTATTGATCTTTGCTTATGGATGGCTGAATGATATTGAATGCCTTGGATTTTTTGATATCTCTGATACGGGATATGTGTTGATCTGTGACATGAGATGCTTTGGTTGAATTGTGATGATACAGATTATCTATTTGTGAGATTGTGAATTATCTATCTGTGCGAATATAGATAATAGAATTAAATTGTTTTAATTTCAAAACAACTTGCTTTAAAAGATGACGTTTTGGATTTTGATGAGATCAGGATCGGGTTTCAACTTTGGGTATCCAAAAACCACATCGATCCTAATTAAACGATAGGTTGTGAAATCTCAAATAAAGATCAAGTGAAGGTTCAGAGGAAAGGCTATGGTCATTAACTCTAAGGGTGATTCCAAAACCAGCTAACGGGGATATCGATTGAGATAAAGATTCAGAATGCAAGGGCAATTGTCGTTAACTCTGAGGGTGATTCTGAAATGAGTGTAGCGAGATAGTGCCTTTGGTTTCATTTGAACCCAGAATGAACTTGTATGGATTGAATGCTTTCAGAACATCGTCAGGTGGACGATGAGCATTCTAAGATAGATGTGTTCTATAAAGGTAATCGTAGCCTCAAGCCTCATCAATCAGGAATGGTTAAAACAGGGGAGATGCAGCAAGGCTAAGTGAGTCGCGCTCAAGTAGGACAAGATTTCCCCTGTTTAGAGGTCCCTTTTATTTTGGCCGTGTGGGCAGTTGATTGCAACAACTACTGGGGTTTTCTTGTTCGGGACTATCCAGTAAGAGATGGTTCTGGCCTTGTGTTGCAGGGGATTTAAGGTGGATCCTCGGTATGGTGATCTAGGCCACATACTATGACAGGCGGTACCCCAGTAGCCCTGCTATTGATGGAAACCCATTCTCCCTACATGCCCTTTACGGTTTTGATTGTATAACCCACTTTGTGGCTAGTATGCTGGAATTTAGTCATGTAACAATTTCAGCTATTTCTTATTTACTTAAAAACCCTAGACCCTATTATAATATCATTGGATTTCCTATCAAATGTTTTGTTTATCGTAAGGTAAAAACCTTTTCGTGTTTATGTGCGGGAAGTCTTACGAGATACCTTTTGTTTTCAAAGGTTTTCAAAGTTAAGCAACTTTAACCTGTTACTCACACCAGACCTATGTCTGACCCGGAGTTTATTTTCTATTTTCTTAAACTCTTGAGTACTCAAATTTTTACGAGTAGCCAAGGGATTCAGGTTAGCTTTGACGAATTATGGAGGAGATATGGAGCAGGAGGCTTCAGCGTCCATAGATATATAGTTTTCCGCTGTGTTTATATCTCTGTGTTGCATTTTTGAAATGTATAACTAGATAGGTGTTTGTAACTATCTATTATGTGATGCATAAGCTATGTAACTCTGATAGATGTTGTATATTATGTAATACTTATATGATTAATATAATTTATTTGTTCTGCTGTGAAATTCTGATGTTGTTTCGTTCTTTCTTCTCTATCTTTTCTCTATTCTATCTCTTTCTTTCATAATAATGATGCGTCTTTATGTGGGGAGTAAGGTGGGTCGTCACACTTTGTCACTGAAAATGATTCTGGTGATGACTGTAGCAACATTGGTGTCTACTTTTGAGTCTCGAAGTAGAGGATGTTACATTAGTTGACAAACATCACATTTGGTAAAAATATTTGAGATACTTTGAATGTATGGAATGAAGCTAAATCCTTGGAAGTACTCATTTAGAGTATCATTCAGAAAATTTAGGGTTCATCATGAATTTCAGGTTTATTAAAGCCAATCATGAGTAGACTGAAGCCTTGAGGAAAGTAAAAGCACCAAGCATGAGAAGGGAGATGTAGAGCTTAAATAGTATAGTTGCCACTTTGAGTATATTCATCTCGAATGCACTCGATGTGTGCATTCCTTTTTGCGATTCCCTAAAGAAGGAAAATGGGAAATTCAATGGATAGATGAATGCGAAGTAGCTTTTCATAATTTTTGGAATATCTCTGGAAACCCTCTATTTTGACAAAGCCTTTGGAAGGAGAGAACTTTTGTGTGTGTTTCTTGCATTGTTGACTCATGTATTAAGTGCAACGTTAGTGAATGAGTAGGTGAAGATCCAAAGGTTGGTGTATTATATTAACAAGCATTTCACAAGAAGGACGAAATGACATCTTAAACTGGAAAAGTTGACTTATTGCTTGATAATAGCTGTAATGAAGTTACATCAATACTTCTAGGCATATGGAATAAGAGTGTTGACTATTTATCCCCTTAGGAAAGTTTTCCATCGCCCGAAGACATAGGGACAATTATAGAAAGAGAGTGCAAAGATCAGAGTAATTACATATCATCCAAGGAGGATATTAGAGAATAGTTGTTGGCATATTTCATCATTGAATTCACTATTTGGGATGATGGAAGGTAGGAAGGAGTGGTTGAAACACCGCAATGATAACTTTATGTTGGTGGTTCTTTCAATGACTACAATTCTAGGGTGGGGATAGTCTTTGTTAATCCAGAAGGTTAATGAATGCGTTATTCTTTGAGGTTGTACTTTCGAGAAATGGATAATGATAGGATTATGAAGCATTAATTGATGAACTCAGGATTGCTAAGGAATTAGGAGTATGACCACTGCAATCATTCATTGATTTTCAACTAATGTATACCAGGTAGTGAGGGAATTCCAAGCTAAGAGAGCATGTCATGCTCTTTACTTTATGAAGGTGTTGTAACAGCTAGATGAAATTAACCATTATATAATTACACATATTCCTAGAGAGGAAAATGTTAACGTGAATACATTGACCAAGTTGGCTAATTCTGGTGATGCATAGTCATTGGGGATTCATTCTGGTAGAGGTGCTATTAGCCCTAAGAATTGAAACTGCGGATTTCATCATGGAAGCGAATAAAATAAGGCATGGATGATAGCATGTAAGGAGTATTTGATAAAAGGAGTCTGGCTACAGAAGATAAGTGAGGTATGAAAGCTCTTGTGAAAAGCACTGCATTATATTATGCTCATCTTATACTTGAGAGGATTCTCGAATCCCTTGTTAAGGTACGTGGAGAAGGATGAAGCAAAGAAAATATTTAAGGAAACTCATCTAGAAAGTTGTGAAGATCACACTACGAGCGAAAATTGGCATGAAAAATATTATATTATAGATATTTCTGGCTTACTATCAAACCTATACATTGGAATTCTTTTAAAGATTTAGCATATGTTGAAGATTCACAAAGATACCATGAGCCCTATTTAAATAGCTTATGGAAATGGTTGCTTGTTCTATTCATGGTACGGGGAATCGATATCATTGGAGTGCAACCTATGGCATGTGGAGGAGAAAAATTTACAATAGTTGTGGTGGAATACTCTAGTGAGTGGGTTGAGGAAGAGTCGCTCGCCATTATAACCTCTATGAAGGCGATTAATATTTTAGTGAATTTTTTATATGAATGTTTGGTGTACCATAAATATCATTACTAATAATGGAATGTAATTTGAGAGTGTAGAATTTATTGACTTCTTTGCTCAGTATCGAACATAAAAGAGCATTTCAACGGTGGTACATCCAAATGCTAATGTATAGGTGGAAGCAATGAAAAAAAATCATCAAATCCATCATTAAAAAGCGGCGAAGCAAAAAAATGAAAGTGGTTGATGAGTTACGATTGACAATATGGTTTTATTAGATGACCTAAAAATCAACAACTGGTCATATAATGTTTGCATTGTAGTACAAAACTAAAACCATGATTCCGACAGAAGTCGAAGTCCCTTCTCACTGACTCATGCATTACGACCCCTAGGTGAGTTTTTTGCTAGCTTTCCTCGACTTGGTGGAGGAAATAAGCGAGGACACTAATCTTAAGGTCACTACTTACCAGCAAAGAGCGATCGACAATTAAAGACCAAGGTCAAGAAACAAAAGTTCAATATATGCAACCTTGTTTTGAGATAAGCCTTTCCAAACTTGAGGGAATTTAGACCAAATTTGGAAGGACCCTCATTGTAAATTAAAATTTTAGGGATGGTACTGCTAGGCTATCCATTGCGGATGGGGTTCCATCTATGTGCATAGAATAATGAGCATCTTCGCCGCTACTTCACATGATTCATCTTTTTGGGCATTTATTTCATATTTCTTTTTTGGGATTGAATTCTATGTAGTAAAAGGCATTTCCCATGGAAACATCAAATAAACATTAACTTTTTGAATCAACGAAATTGTTCTTTAAGTTTGATTGCACATTATGGGATAAATAATCCTTGCACACGTGTCTCAAAATAAGTTGGATGTTAAATGATACCCAATGATTAGCACCAAATAACTCCTTCGAATAAAAATGGATTCATTGGAGTATAATCAAACTAAGAGTGTAGGATAGTTTGCCTCACACTTGTATTATCGATTGATACCCAATAATAGGCGATAATAGGGGTAGATGCCGAAAGATAGGAATTAACTGAAATAAATGCCTAGAGTTTATGTCAATGGACACAAATGCTCGAAGATTACCATCACTGCATATTGAATGCTCAGAGTTAAGCGTTCTTAAAATATAAATACACAAAGCTCGCTCATATGTGAGTGGAATAATTAATTTCTAAAGAACTAAAAATGGAACATTTTTAACTTATGGTCGAGCCAAATTAGTTAACTAGAAAATAAGTAAAGCTTCACAACAAATTATAGTTAAACATAGATGTTTACATGTTTATACGGTGTTCCAATGGGCAAGTGCACTAAATAGATTCAAATACACTTGTGTGGATATATATAGCCATTTAGCTTATTGCAAGGGAAAGTATACATATATGTGTAAGTGTAGTAGAGAAATTGCATAAAGGAAATGAAGACATATGTGGAAAAAATGTGTCTCTATTTATCATTTTTCCTTTGGTACAAGTTTTGGAATCTAAGTTCGTATAAGACTATGCAACAAAAAGGAACCAAAGTGCATAAGGCACCTATTTTCTTCCCCTTTTAGGTGTTTATTCTTCACTTAATTAGTGACATCCCTTTAGGCAAGGCCATCCAAGAACTCAACTCTTGAGCTCCACATTTATTCTTCTCCTCTGCTGATCTTTTGAGCTCTTTTGAAGAGAGAAGATTTAGATTTTTGGTAACTGTCTCGTTTATCTTCTCCTCTTTCACCTTGAGTTGGATGACATCTCCATGAATAAATGGAGTAGTGCTTGTAGAGGAGGCTTTTGGGTGTGAGAGTTTGCCCTTTCTTGATTTGGTAGTGGTATCATCATCACCTCCATCCCCCATCTCGATGATAAGATCTTTCCCTTCATTCAGGACTTCTATCCTTCTAGTATTAGGTCTGGGTTTAGACCCTATCATCAAAGAATAGTACTATGAAGAGAAACCACTGAAAATGTCTCCAAGTATCCAATAACATGGGGAATATAAGAGTAGAATTTGGGGGCAACAGATGGCGTAATATTCGACACTTGAGATAGACTTCTGGTCGAGTGGTGATCAGAGCTGGCTCCTCTTTAGTAATAATAGATAGTTGGATCCCATAAGTAGCAGTCACAAATAGAGGAATGTATGGTTAAATAATGTTAGTAAATGCCACAAAAGTTTAGGAGAAGCCATCAAAATGGCAAAAACTACAGAGTAGGAGGTGTTGTAGATGCCATATTAGTAGAGAGATCGTCATGTATGTTCTCGGCAAGTTTGTTAATTAGGTCTTCACCCTGAATCTTAGACATGCCATTATGGTGGATTCTTTTTCTTTGACCTGACAGCATTATCCCGACCCCTTTCTAAAGCCTTAAAATTGGTGGGCTCAAAGTATATGGCAAGGGAACTAACTTCTTTGAATTCATAGCCACAATGCTCAGCTCTTATTTTTGGTTTACCATCTATGATTTTATCATATAGATTGGCGTTGATTTGGTTAAAGCTCTCAAGCTACTGTAGATTCCTTATACAGAATACCATCTCCTAATAGTCGAAGAAGTCATCATCAAATCCCTCTATCTCAGCATCTATTTCACAGATCATGTCTTCATTTACTTTGAATCATAGTTGGGCCTGAGCTTGCTCAACTTATGTCCATGAGATATGATTTCAATGCAACAACTTTTGCTTCTAGGATAAATACTTGCTTTAACTTGATTTAGAGGCACTCAACCATTTCTATGGTCTTTTTATGATTCTCTAGCTTTACCGTGCAACCACATCCCAAGCGAGCTTATAGTTAGACTCATTGTCTTTGTCATGCTCTTTGATACGAGTAGCCTTGGTTTCATGGGCATCCTTGAGTTTACAATTGATAATCTCCATATCCCATTAGAGGACCTCAGTAACAACATCATCTAGCTTGCCCTTCCAATAATCTTCTGTCTCAGCTATTCTTTTTTTTAGAACTTGGACTTTGGGATCTAAGAACACAATTAAGACATAGTTCTCATAAAGCTTGTTTTCCTACTTAGCAATTAAAAGTTCTTTGGCCTTGTTAGTTCAGCTAAGATGTTTTGCTACTCTCTTCCTGGAGTTATATCTCTCCATCGAATCTTTGTGGTCGCAATAAAAGAAGCAATTGAAAACTTTGAAATTGGTTAAAACCTATAATAGAACATAAACCTTAAGATGTTTATGTCCTAGGAATTGTGAGATCTGAAGGCCACAACTAAGGCAGAAAAGAGTTCTGTAGCAAATGAAGATACTCCTCGAAGCAATGACTTGCTGAATATAGTAAATGCATAAATGTATGAGAGGGCCCTTATTTTTTATCTTTCTATTAAATAGGAGGTGGAATTGCGATACCTTTGCCCTAAATATTAGAAGGGTAAGAGCTTTGAGAACGGATGGATTGGATTCCAGCACTAGTTGAAGTATGATAAGTAGATGAGCCCTTTGGAGGGATATCAATCAAATGCTCTTGCGAGCCATTGCAAGTAGCTTGTATGGACAATAAAGGCTCAAAGAGAGTGATTCCCACTAGGATGTAAGGTCTAATGATGTGGCAGGATAGAGCGAGGTCTCAAGTACTGAAACTCAGAGTCCTTTGAATAATGGTGTTGGAGATAATAAGTTCATAAGAAGAATCCCGTCAACGGCCAGCATAGTCATAGCTACTAATGGGACCCTTAGGAGGAGATGGAGACCTTCGAGCATTTTTTATGCTAGATTGGAGGTCCTAACTATATCTAAAGCGAACTGTTTCACTTATAATGGTAAATGATGTTAGAATAGATATATGGATTAGGAAGAGCTACAATAGCATACATGCAGAGTGAGTGCAATTCTATGTGCTATGTGGAATGTAATTTTGTGTATAATGTGGACCATGAGGTGTACTGAGTTTGGAGAGAGAAAAATACTCCACATGGGTATGTATGGTTCGATATGAAGGGTTCATGCTGGAATATTCTTGCATATGTCAAGGTTTATGAAATCAAAGTTGAAGTCAACAAGATGGTTGGAAGCAGGTTATTAGATAGACCTAAAATTTCCTTTCCTTCATGAGTGTAGGGACAACCGATTTTGGTATAGCTTGAAGTTTGCCTAAGATCGACATCATTATTTTTCTTTCTAAAGCATTTGTACCAAAGGACTTGATTTTAAAATCCAAATCTTTACCTTTGGTGTTATCTGTGAAGACCACAACATTGGAATCCTCCCCTTCTTCTCCTTCTTCCTCCGTTTCTTCTTATTATTCTTCTACAACTTTTGGTGGTACTTGTTCACATGGAGATGGTCAAGCAACTCCTATTATAGTCTATGAAGGAGGACAATCATAGAGGATAGAGAACTCGTCTCAGATAAGGTAGAAATAGTGATTAGAAACATTGACGAGTGCCATTTTAGACTTCTTGAATACAGGAGAAACTAGTGATATACCTCCATGAGAAACATTAGTTATATGGATGGAGTCTCTATCAAACTCTCCTCTTGATAAGAGATAAAGCAAGTAGCTTTTGGGAAGACTTGGGTAATGTATAACCAGTATCCTCTTGGTTATATTGAATATCAGTTAAGGATGTTTGAAGAAGTTGTCACTCTAGAAGTTACCATAGTAATTTAAGATGTAGAAAATCCAAAGGAAGGACCATCGAGCTAAAAAATAAGAGGCCCAGATGTAGAAGAATCATAGGCACCCGTGATGGCCGTTGTTAAACTAGCAGCTTCTACTGGAAGTCCCTTAGAAATTAGAGCTGAACTTTCACCCAAACCCTTAGAACTAGATTTGGGTAGGCCCCTAACAGGCACCTGGCCTGAGGTCGAAGCCTCAAAAGCTAATATCACTTGGCCTACGACAGGTGTATCTAAATCCCTGCTATCAAAAAGGTCAGCCTTTAACACATCTTCATCGACCTCGACCTCGACCCCACTTGAATGCTCTTTTTCTTACCTAACGATTTCTTCTCAGGCCTTAACTAATGCTCTTGGGTATGTGTTACCAAGCCACCTTAAAATTTTGAATTTTTAACCTATGCATAGAAGCAAACCAAAGTGAGCTCTATACCGGACTGACCATATCCTCAGCATTCTCCGCATGAGTTTCTACATGCTTCTGTGCTTATTAAGCATTAACCATTTTTTTTTTACTCTTGGGTCTGGCTGAGGGCTCAATCCTTCTCTTTTTTCTCATCCTCCACTACAACCTCTACTTTAGAAATTTTTCATGGTTTTCTCATCAACATTATTTTAAAGTCTATCATTTTTCACTATGGAGGTGCAACTTGTATGACATGCAGATTTGAGCAATGTCAATTGCATTTGAAACTAATCATTAAAAGACTTTCTTTCTTTCTTTGGTCTTTTCTTCATGGCCTTGCAAGAACCCTCGATCTCTTCCAAATCTTTATCTAAACTAGCGATGATTCACTTGTTGTCTTTTTCCGCTATCTCCTTCTCTTGAAGATTTAGTTATTTCTCCCTGTTAACATCATAAAGAGCTTTTGCGAGTCTTATCCATATATAATAATGATCATATACGTCATTCACACAAGTCGTGATGTCTTTGGCCACACTGAAAGTAATGTCTTTTAAATGATCAGCGAATTTAATCCTATTAAATAAAGTGCTAGGTAAGCACTTTGTAGTTCACCAATTTTGGGATTTGAGGCAGCGTCCGTCATTATCGTAGAAATATGAGAAGGAGATTCTCTTTGCTAGATCTTCAATTAGAGGATTGGAAGTTGTGGATCCAGATGGTTGAGTAGCCTATTTAGATTTCTGGAAGGACATTATGGTTTGCATGACAAGCAGTGTAGAAGTGGGGTACAATAGGAGCCTTTGAGGACAACAAAGTATCAGGTTTATCTGAAGACCCTTAAGCAAAGAAAAGCGATTGCAACATTGCAAAGTGGACACCTTACCTGATCCAAAATGGTCACATGACCCTTGATCACGGTAATCACAATCCTTCTGTTCTTCCTCTTGGTTTTCCTATTTCTCCTATAACGCTTTACTAATTTGGATTCATATTATGACTCATGGTGTTGGCGTGAGGGATCATGCTTGTAAAAACTTGGAGAGTGACCTTAGAACTCATCAAAAAGATGTAGGCATCTGATTATACCTAAAAAGAAAACAAGCCAAATTTAAGATTTATAAATCGAGGAACGTCACATGTAGTGTAACACATTGTGACTTTGAATACCATGTAAAGTGCCAATGTGCCCTAGTGCCCCACACGGACAATGCTTTTGAAATCTATAAAGTAGAATTATTTTCTTTGCAATAGTCAAAGCCACATCCCCTGCCATGCAAATAGGACAATCAATATCGAGGAGAATGAAATTGTCAAGGTCATAAGAAGGAATGTTATCTGGGATGCTTCCAAGTGAACCATTTATGTCGCCAGTTGGAGATGCCAGAGTTACCTCCTCGGTGGAGTTTGATGCAGCTATTGGACTATGTGAAATAATCTTTATCTTTGGACGACAAGGAATAAGTGGTATTTGACCATCACTGTTCGTATCTCCTTTAGAGTCGTGTGAAAGGTTCACGTGTTAATTGTCACCCCATCCTCATTATCATCATCGTCTCCTCCTTCATTGGTGTCATCATCACCATAACCTCCCTTAACCTTCTATTGATTAATTGAAGGATATTGAATGGTACGGTAACTTCTTGATTTTCAAAAGCATAGTGCTCGACATCAACCTGTTGAGTAGGCTGGACATCACTACGAGCAACAGAAATAAGACCAAGACTGTGGTCATTATCCAAAAGCTAAAATTGTTGCATTTTTCATATGTCAGAAGAAATTTCATTTTTCTCTCTTCGACAGGAATGGTTTGAAGAGCTTGAAGAGTACATTCCAGAGCCGCACTACTAGGTCTCCTTAGGATATTTATAGATTTATGAAACGATGGAGTTAACAATTTTAATGGGACGAACTTCACTAAGACAAAGAGTGACAGTAGAACTTATATCTTGATAACCAACTCTAAGTGAAGTCGGGTGGACAACACATAAAGAAATATTCGTCTTTGAAGTGACTCAACTTGTTCTAGAGACTGATAATCACATGACAAGCTTTTGACGATTCTAAAGAAGTCAAAGAAGGGCCATCTTATTGCTTTTTGAACCTGCTTAAGTATCTAATTTGCTCTATTGTAGGCACCCTGCCCAACTAGTGAAGGCAAACCTTATAAATATTATTCAATGAAGCATAGTCGTTTAGGTGAAGTTGAAAAGGGGCAACCTTCATGTACTAGAGGATTAGACAAATGAAGTGACTAAAAGGAGGGACACCACCAAAGAGACATGTATAGCAGTTGCAAGATGTGTAACCCTCAGGTGGATTATTAGCCCATTGAAAAACTCTGAGTCCAAGATGTCCTCCAAAGGAATATTCATGTCTTTTATAAATTCTACTAATCCTCATTTCATCTAACATTGATGTTGGAGGATCTAGTGGGTTACTAAGAATTAAAGCACCCTCAAGGTTAATATCGAGGGCAATCCTGACATAAATTTCATCTTCCATTATAAAAGGGATAACTTGTAAAGATAGTCTTATCGAACAGTGAGGTAGTTGAGGTGGTGAAGTAGATCTTGATGTAGAAGCCGAATTAGTTGCAAACGGGACAAACTTTGACATAGATGGACCTGCACCCATTGTAGTGAGACGTGAAGAGCGTATATGATTCTTGACTACTGAAAAACTCTATTGATGACTGAGTTTAGATAGAATTTAACTCTGATCTTCATGCTGAAATTAATTCATATGTATTCGGTGAATGAGACCTAGTGGATGTAAGCGTGTATTGATTAACCAAATCTCATGCATTGACGGGTGCAATGATATGCAATTTGATCTATGTAATGTGTGTCTTGTACCTGAAGCATAGTGTACACAAACACTCTGTGCAAATAGCTTGCTCGTGCTAGCAAATGAGCTCCGTTGTACTACAGAACCATATTTGGATTTACACATTAAAATAATATAATTGTCGTCCAGAGCGATATAGAACTTCTTTACGATGGTACAATGGACTAAATTTTCAAACTAAAGGTGGTAATGAATGACTCTATTGAATGCTGAAGTGCATTTGATGTGACTGTTATCTAAGACCGTCCCATCAAAACTCAGGTATCAATCTACACTAAGCTAAGAAGTGTTGAAAATGATCACCTCCTTTCTTGAACTTAAAAACTAACCTAAAATGCAAAAATCTTATGACCATTAGAATGACTTGGGTTCAAGCCATGATCAACTTGAAGCAAACTCTAACCACTTGAAAGTGCAAGAAAAACTCAAGCTCAACTCATGTTCTCCTAGGGATTACTTTGGGTCAGCTTAAGAATGCCTAAACCCAAAGCTTTCCACAACCATGAGCAAAATACAAGGAATAAGGCAGAGTGCAAATCGATATCCATATTCAAGGACATGCAATCTAGACCAGCTACCACCTAACTAGATATGAAGATGATGTTATGATGACCTAAAAGAAAAAATTAAGATGAAGAAACCGAGAGGAGATCCAATTGAATTTGGGCAAGCTATGTGAGTTGGAGGTTGAATGACTCAGATAGGTGCAATCAAATTTGGTTAAGAATAGGCCACATCAAAGGTTGGCGGTAATGCTAGTTGAGGCCGAAGTCAATTGTCAGAGAGGAAGCTCAAAATTAGATTCACTAATGAGGATAGATAAGCAAAGTAAAAGGTGTAAAGGAAATAAGTTTAGGTGTTATTTAAACACTTGAAAAATGCAGTAAAATTTGGTACCGAGTCACGACACATAACTCGACATCGGTTTGTCAAAAAAGGAAGAAGGAAAAGGAAAGAAAAGGAAAAAGAGCAACAAGCAATGGAAATAAAAATGGAAGCACACAAAGTGGTAGGACAAAATCCTACCTGACCGAATGAAAGGAGGGGCTTTTAGAATTTCCAATGTAACACATCGTAACTTTATGAAATAAAATAATTAAATTAAAAGAGTAAAATCATAATTTTAGCATAAAAAGGAAAAATCATAAATTTCTACAAGAGATGGAATTAGACTTCGAAACTTATTTCATTCTATGCATAATTTTGTTCTCACTCAGAGAATATGTATACTTTGATTTTGGTTAAAGAGATTAAAAATTAGAAGGAGTCAAAACCCAATGTATATTTGTATTTATGAACATTTAGATTAGGTGTTTAAAGCAATAAAGAAAAGAACATTCATGTGTATAAAACGACAAGAGTAAATAAGCTAACGTGTTACCTAAATTGAACATATACATACATTTTTCATCTTTGGAAGAAGCTTGAGATGGAAGGAGTTGAATGACTTAAGACGGAAGGAGTTAAGTGACTTAAGATGGAAGGGGACAATTGGATATTAAGGAAGGAACTAAATGGCTTAAGATGAAAGAAGTGGTTTTGTTGCAAATAAGATTATCAAGGGTTCCAAACGAAAAAATTTCACTTATAAATAAAGGAGCATTCTCTTCATTTGAATGATAAGGAGAAAAGCGTTTCATTTCCTAAATCACCTCACATCTCTTCTTTTCTCTTTGTTTTAAACAATTCCCATCACAAAAATAAATTCATTAAAGGCATGTAAAGCTAAAGAAAATAATGAGAATTAAGAATATTGAATCAAAGACTACTTTTACATAGAATTGTGGTGAGCAAAGCTATTTAAGTATATGTTTTCATGTTACTCCATGATGTGATAAAAAATTTTATAATAAGGATAGTGGTGCTCGGAATTGATTGAACATCTCTTAGTAATTTGGCATAACTTTTTAAAATATAAATGGATTTTAGGTTTCTTTAACGTTATGGAAAGCTAACTCAAAGATCTATGACTTTTATATTTATTCCTTTTCTATATTCGAACGTTTTTATAACTGAAATCAATTAGCAAAGTCGGTCAAGTTCTCTAGTCCATAATTTTTTTCTGTGAATGGATTTTATAAAATTTATCCTTTTGGAAAGATAGTTTAAATATATAAATTTAATTTTAGTCATTTTTTAAATTTTGAATGTTCACTGCTCCAAAAACCTATTACATAGTGGCTTGTGTTTTGAATATAATTTATAATTCAAATTCAACACTTTGAAATGCAAACACCATAACTTTTAATTCATGTAATATTTTTGAGATCGTCAAATGATTTGGAAAGATAATTTCATTGGCTTTCATACTTAATACCTCCTAAATAATTTCCTAAATTGAAAGTTTAGGTTTTTTTTTCAAAAGAACAAAGTTATCTATACTCGAAGATGATTACAAAATATAAAACTATTTTGAGAGAATACTTTCCTTATATTTATGAAATAATTTTTATGGATCATTTCATCATTGATGGTTACCTTCCGATGTATGGTATAAATCAATAGATCTTGGGTAGTGCACTATTACTCTATGGTTCATATTACTGATGCAACAAGTAGAGTACATTCTTAATTGGTATTCAGATGTCGGCCACAATATGATCTAATCCAAACTGTATATGCGGTCTAGATCCAGGATCTAATCCATATCGAGTGTGTGGTTTAGATTCATGTAAAATAGACTGAGTGTACGGTTTATATACATGTGAAGTAGACTAAGTGAATCTAATCCAAACGGAGTGTGCAGTTTGGATTCATGTGAAGTAGACTGAGTGTCGATACGGATTGGGATGAATATGATCTTAGTTTTGATAAAAGAACTACATTTCGCTTGATCCTATAATGAAGATGTTGGCAGTCACATTGGTACCGTGACACAGTCCACTTTCCATTTCTGTTGTTCTTATATATGTATATTTCTCTATATAATCTGATTATAGGATAGGTGGATGTTGAACCGAAATTGGGAATGAATAAGCAGGAAATACCTCTATGAGTATTCTTTATAATGTTATATTACAAGATGATTACAGTACGTCAGATTAATCAATAACTACTCACCACTCTGGTATTGACTATATCGATCCTATCACATATTAGTCGATTACTCTACAAGTAATTCTTTATCTTCTTGACATATTATGAAATTGTTGGGTAGTTGTTGATGGTTTCGGTCCACACTCTCGATATTCAATGCTTCAAATTACAGTGGAAAGTTGGGATCATTATAGTTGGTGTTAGAGCTTAGGTTAGATACTTAAATAAAAATTCACCCAATAATATTTACTTTACTTAGAATAATTTAATAAAACTACTCATAATTTGACAATTAAGATGAATAGGATAAGCCATTGTACTTGTGATTAGGTTTATGGGTTACGTATATTTGTATGATGTACTTGAAGTTTATGGTATTTTTCCTATATGAAAAATTATATTTGTATATATTATTACGTCACACCCCATATATTTTGAATTTAATGGAAATCGTTGGTTTATCCCTTATTAAAGTAAACAACTATGAGTTAGATAAATTGTGACACCCATAATTTTTGATAACCTTATTTACGATACTTAATTAGATAATAAACCTAGAGGCCATGCTTAATTAACTCTAATGGGCTTATAGATGGGTATAAGTGATAATTAAATTAACATAAGGGCATTAGGGTCATTGCCACCTACATTTCCTACCTTTATACTATTATCCCCATATCATTCACGTTCATTTTATTATAACAAAAACTAAATGTGAGAAAGAAAAGGATAGTGGGCCATTAAGGAGTAAGAAGAGAAGAGGAAATTCAAATTTAAGCTAAGAATTCAAACTAAAATAAATAATCTCAAATCAAACTTCAATTTCCTTATCCAATCTAAGGTGAATTATGATCACTACATCTCTATTTTGATTTCTATATGATCATTGATTTTTAGATTTAATATTAAATCTAATATGATAATTTCTAATGATATGCTTGGATTCATAGTATGTTTGATTTAATCCAATGGTTTAAATATAAGTATACACGGTTTTAGGGCAGAACCTAGAGTAAATGGTTTTAAAATGCCATGGAAAAGTTATCTGTTATGAGAAATATGATTTGGAGTTGGGTTTCAATTTTTACAATTTTCCAAGCATGGAGAATTGACTATAAATTTTTGAAGGAAAACATGTATTATTGGGTTTAAAAATTATTTTCGGTTGTGATATGATGAATTTGGGTCTGAAACTTATATATGTTAGACAACATATTAAAAGTGAATTTGCATGATTTTTGAGGACTTTTACTAAGAGGTTTATTATGGAAATTAAATTATTTTGACAAGAGGACCTAAATGATTTAATTGATGTAAAATGGGAAGTACTTATTTGTAAATGTTATCCCGGTTTTAGATCTGAGAAAATGCGGCAATTATTTGTAAAATAATTTGGAACTTTATGATAACTAATCAAGGGTTACAAATCGGCAACTTATTTACAAAAAGATTACTTTATTTGGTAAAAGTAAGCTTTTTACTCGGAATTGTATGTTCCACCACTTTCGGAAGGACCCTTTCAACACATATCTTCGGCTACCGATCAGGTCGAAACCGGTCTGGTCAAACGAAAACCAATACACATGGTATCACTTAGTTGATATGCAATGAATTGGAGAAAGGCGGAAGGTAGGGTATCGAAACATAACTTCTGAAGGGGTTGATACCTTTGTTTGTTTTCTAAAGAAAAGCGCTTGCATGTTTACGAAGAGGTTTTGAAGGAGTCAAAACCAATGCTTACAAGAGGGGTATTTTAAAATAAGCTTTCAAAGAAGAGCTACCGCCTTTTTAAAGTAGTAGCTTTCGAAGGATTTACTAAGTTTTTAAATTAATGCTTTCGGAAGGGTTAGTTTCAACCAAGTTGAAACACTTCTATAACTTTAAGCATTTCGTAGTATTGAAGATATCAAAGTTTTCAAAAGGTATTTTCTGTTTTTATAAATATAAACCACTTCCCATAGCTTTTGAAAGGGGTTAGGGGTTTTGAAGGTAATGGATCTGAAAGGGGTTTTGAAGCCACCTTTAATTATTTTACCCAAATGAGTTATGTTTTCGAAATGGTGGTGCCGACGCCGTCATGTTTTCACCAATTCTTTTAAAGGATAAGGAATGGTTTCGAAAGAGATACTTTCATATATATTCACTTGGCCCAAAAAATATTTTAAGTATAAACCCAATGTTTTTGAAAGAGGATCCTTCAATGGTTTCGAAAAGGACACTTCTAAAGGTTTCAAAAGGGGTACTTTCAATGTTTTTGAAAAGTTACTTTCAATGTGTTTCGGAGCTATGCTTCTAAATGTTAAATGCTAATACTTTAATACATTCAAAAGATTTCAAAAGAAAGTTTTAAAGTGTTCGAAAGGCAGGGGCCAAACGTTTTGAAAATAGATTTTTATGCTTCTGGAGGAGGGTATCCAGTGAGGTCGAAAGCAGGGTTTCGAAGGAGTCGAATGGCTTTGATTTTTTAAATAACCAAAACTCAATTTTTAAAGGAAAACCCCATGGCTAAAATAAAGGAGTTTTTATAATGATTTTAAGAAGAAGCGGTCCTTGAAAAATAATAGGTTAAAGGGAATTACCATGTTTCATAGTAAACCTACAGGACTGGTATTATTATGCTATGTTGTATGCTTCTTCAAATACAAATATATTCACATTGTAATGGACCCTTAACTTCATTTTGGGGACAAAGAGCATGGAAACCGGCTAGGTTGATCCAGTAGTGAATATAAATTGATTAAACTCTAGGATAAGTAGAATTGCGTCCAAGAGGTCAGGGAGAACAGAATATAGGATGCCTAAATATAGAAGTTGTCAGGGAAACAGGTTCATAGTGCATCGATAAAAACTATGATTAGGAAGTTATTGGAATTACCAATAGGTTCATAATGATCCCATGAAAATTACGATATAAAGAGTGGTTAGCAGAGGCCAATTTGTTTATAGTGTACTCATGAAAACTATACCCGAATTAAGTTATTGATAGTTGTCAATAGGTTCCTAGTCAACCGATGAAAACTAGGATAAGGGAGAAGTTATTGGGAAACACCAATAGGTCCAAGGGACCCATGAATTAATTAAGTGAATTGGCAAGGGCTAGTTGGTTCAAAGGTCACCCATGAAAACTATGAAGTATGACAAGGAGACCATTTATTATATAAAGGTTATTAGAAGCCCATGAAAAATAATAGGCTCGTAGTGCACCCATGAAAATTATGAAGTCTGATAGGGAGTCCATATATTATATAAAGGTTATAGTAAGCCCATGAAAACTAATAGATTAATAGTGACCCTAGAAACTAAAAGTCTTCAGAATGGATCGTATAGTGTATGTACGAGTATATGTGACAAAATATATGATGCAACTAAAATAATATTAATATAGGTAAATATAGAATAAGCACACCAGGATTTTATATTGGTTCGGACCTTCTGTCTTACGTCCAGTCTGGAAGCCCCCCTTGGGAATTCAACTATCAAACACCCTCACTTCGCCCGGAGGAATAGGCTTGGTTACAATAGCTTGTTCTTTTCAAATATGTGTTCTATAACACGGATATTGACTAATAAGTACAAATGCTTCCACTATATATCTAGAGAGTATTATCTGTGAAGAACTGAATATATGGAAGAGTAAAATACAAGTATAGATTGCTAGAGATCAAGAATATAATAGAGTATGTAAGTAGAGAGAGTAAGTAAGAAAGTGAGTGTTCTCTTGATTCTTGATGATATATATAGTTGTAGAGAGGTTCCTTGAGTCGTTGCATCCATTAACAAGTGCTCTACGGTTGCTTCTGTTGATGATGAAGAGTTGCAGCGAAGAGAATCGAAGATGTCTATTCAAATCTGACAGTTGAAGTTTAAATTTAAATCCCGAGTTTGAAATCATACGTTTGTTATTTGTATCAGACGTCTGATACTATATATTTTTTGTACATAGTAGACTTTCAGAGATTTGAGTGCATCTACTATACATCTAGTTCTGTCTATTTTATTGTACAGAGGATTTTTTCAGACGTCTGGCTTGTGCATCCAGACGTTTGAAAATTGTGTATGTCTATTTTGTGAATCTTTCTTATTACTTCTTTGATCTTATCGACTTTTAGTGTCTTGTAACGTTCTTTGAGTTTTGTTCTTTTCTTTCTAGTGATTTTGCTCTAGCAAGTACCTGTATATATATATATATATATATATATATATATATATATATATATATATATATATGCATATTTGATTTCCATTGTATAGTTGTTGTCATCGAAACCATAGATTTGATTTCCTAACAATCTCCTCCTTTTTGATGTTGACAACTATACAATGTATTTATATATAATTTTATAAATCTCCCCTTGAATATGTGCTTTCCATAATTTATTTGTGATCTCCCCCTGAATATTATTTCTCCTCCCTTGGCATTATCAAAAAGGATATATAACTTTTTAAATGTAGAAATCATTAAACAGTCGTTGTAAGACAGAAATATACATAGAGATAACACACCAAAAAAGGAATTCCATTAATTACATTAATCGAGTACATACATAGATTTTAATCATATTTACATAAGATGGAGTCCTAAAAATCTACGAGTCTTTTGGAGAAGCTTTCTCTTGATCATCTCCTTTATCTTCATTTTTGGAAGAGCTAGGTTGCTTTGTAGGAGATGTAGGAGCTTGTTCTAGAGGTTCGTTCTCCTCAAAAAGTTTGGAATGTTTATATTGTCAAACGTCTGGAATAGATCGAAATGTTATTTGTAAAGGATAGATAGGTTTCTCATACTTTTGGATACAAAATCAGACGTCTAAAAATAAGCCGAGTTTTTATAATATGGAGGCAGAGAACTATGTTCAGATGTCTGGTTCGTAGTTCAAACGTTTGAAATAGACTTGTTTTCTTTTTTATTATGCAGAGGCAAATTTCAGACGCATGGAAGGTTATATTAGACGTCGGACATCGATGGTGAAAATTTTGTATGACATCAGAGTGTTAAACGTCCAATGACAATGTTCAGACGTCTGAAATGACCAATTTTTCTAAAAATAGCCTAATTTTGAAGGGTTTTGCTTATTTTTCGACCTTTTATTTTTAATATAAACATAGTATTATTTTTGTGAAACAAAATTCCAAATATACATAGATACAAATACGATGAGACTAATGTAACGACCCGAAATTTTGGGCAATACAAATTTAATAATCTGTATAAATAATTTAACTGGTTAGATAATTTTTCTTTATAATATTACTTTAAACTGATAAATTTATTCTTTTTTTAAGGTTAATAAATATTTAATCTGGTAATTGTGATCAATATATTTCTAATAATTTGAAATGGATAAGAATTGATTTTCAAAGCTAATCAAATTTTATTCTGTTTATAATATATACATTTGATATATATTGTGAATAGAAGATCTTTTGTTTTAAATTAAAGATGAATTTTTAAATTGTAATATATATATTTGTATATGTTATAATTTGGATTGTTTTGAAATTTAATTTAATCTGTCAATAATTTATGTATGCATGAATTGTCATTTAAAGCTTTGTTTTAAAATTAATATTTTTCAAAAGTAATTTAGATGTATTCAATTATTTTCAAAATATAAGATAATTGTTTATTTTAAAATATGATAGTTTTAAAAAAGGATTTAATAAAAGTTTTATTTTGTTTTTCTTTTAAAAATGTTTAAATTTTAAATGGTTATAAAAATAAATGTTTTAAAATTTTAAAATTACATATATAAGGATTTATTTGTATTGTAACTAGCCTTATAATATTTTCTTTAAAAGATTCAAACTTGTATATTTATCTAAAATTCAAAGTTTATTAACATAAAAACATTTCATAAATAAATATTCATATTACATAGATATAAGATATAAATATTATTTTTATAAGGTTTTAAAAACAATTTTTGCAAAGATCTTTAACACTTGTAATTTTTAAAACATGCTAATGACATTTGTCTAAATTAAGGAACAAGTGGCACTATTCTTATTTTAATTTTTAATAAATATTTTTTCAGAAGAAACTAGTTTTTCACAAGCATATTCTTCTTTTCCCTAACTTTTAACTCAAACCAGAAAATTTCTTTTAAAATCAAAAGCAAATCAAAGCTGAAAGTAAAAATCTGCAAAATGAAGTTTTTTACACCAATTAAAAACCTGCAATTCAAATGGAGTTCAACCTGCAAATTCAAAGAGATTTTCAACATCAGTTCAACTCTTTAAATCAAAAATTGTAGGCACGCAAATGGATTTTATTCAGCATATCAAATTCTGGAAGTAATTAAAACTGCTCTGCATATATATATTAAGGTGAATAAATTTTTATTTCAAAAACCGTTTCACATTTGAGGTTTAACTAGAAGATATGAATAAAATCTTGAAGTAAAGTGATATGAAATGTTTTCATGTATGCTATGTTGTGCAAAAGTCTATATATGTGAATATATACATCACTGTTCTATGTTCAGGGTCATTCCCATTCAAAAAAAAAAAATTCAATACCAACAACTCAAATCCATATTAGCCTTTAGTATTTGAATGAAATTGGTTTGTAATTGTATGATAAAGATTTTAAAATAGTCTGGAAATTTGAAATATCATAAAAATCATGATTAAAATAAAATTTACAGAGGAATTTGAATATTGGTTAAAAATTTATTATCTTAAATTCAAATTTTGACTACATACATGTAATCTTGATGTAAAATCATGAATTTAGATATGAAGTTTGTAATTTTTAGTGTGCTAATTTATTCAAATTTTGAGTTTGAATGTTTTGGGAACTTTGTTGAATTGTCGTTGATTCGGTTGTCGTTTTGAATCAAATTTGTGGGTGAAGCAAGCTTTTGAGTTGAGGATCAAAGGAAAAATACAAGAGAATTTTTCTATTAAGTGAATCGTTCGAATTTGTTCGAACTAGGGCTTAATGTGGTTCTCAGCCGAGCTTAACCGTTGAAGGTGATTTCGGCATAAAGCATGATGCGGGTTCGTTCATTTTTAGTGAAGATGAAGTTCATGGATGTGGGGTTCGATGGTGAGTCTGGCGGAGTTTAATGACGGCGAGAATGGTCGGCGATGGGTTTGGTTTGTGCTTGAGTTTCTGCAGAATTTTCAAGCTCGATACTTGAATTCGATTTGAGGTTGCTTTCTTCGATCTGGGTTTATGGTGGTGTTCGCATGTGATTTTGTGACCGTGGTGGGTCGTCGCGATGAACGATGGTGGCTGGCGGTGGAGGTGCATGTGCACCGTGTTAGTGGTGCACAGTTTTGGGTCTGGAAATTTTTGAGATGGGGAAGATGATAGAAACTCGGAGGGAAGTTCGCGTATGGATCGGGGGCGACTTGAAGACAATGGGGTTTGGGTTGCTTCGATGTTGACTCGGGTGGAATCATTGTTTGCTTCGGGTTTTTAGCTGTTGTTTTGGTAGTTAGATATATTACTAAGTCGTAATACAAACTTGAGTTGAATAATTTAGGAATTAAGCATTATGGAATAAACAAGTTTATATGGTTAAACTTGTTTAAAAGTGAAGGTAAACCAACGTTTAAAAGTAAAAATTTAATTTATATTTAATTTTAATTTTTTTTTAAGATGTTTGATTTTAAAAATAATTATCTTAATTTAGTTTAAAATTTAAATTTAAAAGAGAATTTGAATTTAATTTTTAAATCAAAGATTTAAGTTAAAGTTTTGAAGCAATGTTTTAATAACAGAATTTTCAATTTATAGTGAATTAAATAAGTTTAAAATTTGATAATTTAAAGTATTTTAAATTGGAAATGATTTATAAATGCTTTATCTCTAAGTAAGACTATTATTATGATTTTATAAACCAAATTTAATAATTTGTTTTAAATTAATAAGATTTAAATTATTCAAATAATTTATTTATGGAAATAAACAAGGTTAAATTATTTGAATAATTAACTTAAGAATGATTATTTGTTAATAGGTTAAGTTTGATTAAGATTTATGGTTTTCTTAATTTATTAAAGATTTTATTTAATAATAGAAGTTAATTAATTAATTGTTTTATTAATTTTAAATAATTAGTTAATTAATAATTGTTTAATTAATTTTAAATAATTAGTTAATTGTTTATTTAATTTTAGTAATCGCTTAATTATGGATTAATTAAGTGTAATTACTAATAAAGTAATTAATGGTTAATTGTTGAATGTAATTAAGGAAGTTAATTACTTATGGAAGTATTAATGATAATTACTCATGGGAGTATTTTAATAGAAGTGATTATCGGTTAATCACTTAATGATATCAATTAAAGAATTGATTAATATAATTGTTGAAGTTAATTAATTATGAAGCAATTGATTAATTAAAGGGTTAAGGATTATTTAATAATGGAATTAATTATTTGTTAAGTAATGAATTAAGAGAGTAATTAAGAGTTATTAATGAAGTAATTAGAGATAATTACTTGTGTAAGTAATTAAGAATTAATTACTTAGTTATTTTAGTTAATTAATTCATGTGATTAATTAATTAATGAATGTGATTAATTTAAGATTAATTACTAAGGGTAATTAATTAAAATATAATTAATTAATAAAGTAATTAATTAAGGATTAATTGTTAATTTAAATTGATTAATAATTACGTAATGAAGTAACCAAAGATTAATTAATTAGATTAATTAATCAAAGCTTAATATAATTAAATAAGAATTTAATTAATTAAGATAAGTAATTACGAATTGTTAATTACTGATCATGATTAATAGAATGATTAATTATAAGTTAATTATTTAATTAATTAAAGTAATTATTAATTAATAAGGATCATTAATTAATGTAATTACTGATATTAATCAAGGTTGATTCATATAAGTGATTAATGTAAGTGTGATTAATTAATTGTAATTAATTAAGGTTTAATGTAATTAATTATAATTGATTAATTAATAGAAGTAAATGGATGATCATTAATTATTGAATTAATGATAGTAATTAGAGGTTAATTACTGCATATAGTTAAGGATAATTACTTGAATTTAATTAAAGATAATTAATCAAGGGAGATTAATTAAGGAAGATCATTAAGAGATGATTAATTTATTTATTTGAAATAATAATTAATAAAGAAGAATTTAGTTAATCCTATTGATTAAGAGTTAATCAATGCTGCTTGGTTGATTGATTGATATTAGTTGATTGATTGATATTGGATGATCAATATTGAGAATTTGATATTGGGTGATTGATATTGGTTGATACTGGACGATTTTAATATCTATGATATGTGATATGCTGCTTTGTGAGATGAATGGTTGTTATGATTTATCAATTGTGATAATGTGATTCACCTATTTGTTATATCACCTTGAATATGAGTTTAAATTGTTAAACCCTTAAGTACAACTAGGACATTAAAATGGCATTTGGTTTCGGTGAGACCGGGATCGGATTTCCATATTTAGGATCCGAAAACCACATCGATTCCAATTAAACGTTAGGTCGTGAATCCAAATGGAGCTAGTGAAGACTCGAGGTGTAAGGGCTATACGTCAGTATAACTCTGTGGGTGATTCCGTAATGAGTTGACAGAATAATGCTTATAGATTCGAGATGGTGATCTAGAGTGCAAGGGCTATGGTCGTTGACTCTGAGGGTGATTCCAATATGAGTGCAACGAGATAGTGCCTTCGGTTTCGTTCGAACCCGGAACGAACTTGTATGGATTGAATGCTTTCAGAACATCGTCAGGTGGACGATGAGCATTCTAAGATAGATGTGTTCTATAAAGGTAATCGTAGCCTCAAGCCTCATCAACTGGGAATGGCTAAAACAGGGGAGGTGCAGTAAGGCTTCGTGGGTAGCTCCCACTGAAGAGCAAGATTTTCCCCTGTCTAGAAGTCCCTTTTTATTCGGTTGTGTGGCAGTTGGGTCAAGGCCAATTGCGGGGTTGTCTTGTTCGGGACTGTTCAGTAAGGAATGGTTCCGGCCTTGTGTTGCAGGGGAGCGGGCATACTCCTCGGTACGTTGATCTAGGCCACGTACTGTGACGGGCGGTACCCCAGTAGCCCTGCCATTGATGGAAACCCATTCTTCCTACGAGACCATACGGTTTTGATTGTATTACCCACTTTTGTGGCTAGCATCTGGAATTTAATCATGTAACAGTTTTGGCTATTTCTTATTTACTTGAAAACCCTAGACACTATTATAATATCACTGGATTTCCTATCAAATGTTTTTGTTAGCGTAAGGTAAAGACTTTTCCATGTTTATGTGTGGGAAGTCTTACGTGATACCTTTTCTTTTCAAAGGTTTTTCTAAAGTTAAGCAATTTTAACCCGTTTACTCACACCAGGCCCCTGTCTGACCCGAGTGTTTATTTTCTGTTTTATTAAACTCTTGGGTACTCATATTATATATGAGTAGTCAAGTGATTCTGATTTTCTTGAAGAATTCTGGAGGAGATATGGAGAAGGAGGCTTCCACGTGTAGATATATTATGATTCCGCTGTGTTGGTTGTATCTGTTTCTTGTGTACTTGAGTTGTATAATTAGACAGATGTTATAACTGTCTAATATCTGTTGTAGTAGGTTGTGTACTCTGACGTAATAAGATACTATGTAATATTTTATGTGATATATTATATTTCATTCGTTCCGCTGCGAGTTCTCTGATGTTGTTGTTTCTTTCTTTCTCTTTCTTTTCTTCTTCTATCCCTTTATTTCCTCAAGATGATGCGATTTCCTGGAGATAGGAAGTCGGGTCGTCTCAAATAATTTAATTTATTTTGATGGCGATGGAGTATTGCGATCCTCAGACTTGTCATCCCTTCATGGCTTGAGTGGAGACCATATATTTCCACGTTCGTGGGTTATCGAGGAACCAAAGAATCACCTCGGTGCAGGATCCAAAGGTGTACGGTACGAGGCAAAGGGATCCAAGGAACTGCAAGGAATCAAAAGTGGTTCATGTACATCCTTCTTTCGTGAATCACAAAATTTTATCGCTACTTGCTACAGAAAACTTAGTCGTCGCACCTTGGCTTTTTGTTCAAAATGTAATTCTCGTTGTAGATCTATTTATTGCTTTTGATAGTTGATGTATCTCATCAATTTTCTCCTTGGTGTTAGGAGAAACAAATAGAGCTCTTTTGGACTTCTTGTTATCGGGAGTGAAGCCCGTTTGATACGAGGACCACCTGTATGTCGGTTCCTGATTTGGTGTAGGGGTAGGAAGGAAGTGAGGTGTATCCGCCGAGCTATCCGTTGTAAGTGTCGAGAAAGACAAATGAGAATTGTTGGAAGAGATGATAATTATTTTTTGTTGTAAAAATATGAAATCTATATATTATTTATTCTTTTATTCTATAAAGATTTATATATAGTTTTAAAAATTATTTATAGGTAATTTCAGAAAACAACCACCAAAAAAATTTAAGGTGAAGGAGCTATCAATTTTATTTTGTAGATAAAAAAATTTAGCTAAACATAGAATAAATGTAGATGTGGTTATTAGTTTAGAAGATCATGAAGAGAGCATATTTCTAAATCGCGTCGCAGTTTAACAAATGTTTGTTCGTTTAGTGGTTTTGTGAAAATATCTTCTATTTGATTCTCGGTACATATTCTAGTGTAGTAATTCCTTTTTCTACATTGTCGTGTAAAAAATGATGTCATATATCTCTAGCATCCCAATTTTTATCAAATTTAAAATTTGGTAATTAATATAAATTTTTGAAATAATTTTGGAATTAACTTAAAATTTTCAAAAAAATAAATGAGATAAGTACTGACATATACATATACATATATATATGCATAAATAAATTTGAGTTTGAATTTAATAATAAATTTCTTAGTAAGATAATTTAGATTTGAAGAATAATACATGTGATTATTCATTAATTTATAAATTTGTTTCAAACGATTTTCTTTAAAGGTTATATATATATATATATAAAAGGAAAAGTATAAATACAACGATACAAAAACATAATACATAAACAAAAGAAAATAATAAATAAATATATATAAATATTTTCTTACGCAAAAATTTACAAGTGTTAAATATTTAACATATCAATTAACAAGTGTAAGTGTTTTAGTAAGAGATTTAACAAATGTAAGCCATGTAATATAAGAAATGAACAAGTGTCATTTATTTTAATCATTTCTAAAATAATAAATAAAAAGAAAATGAAACTATATAATATCTTTACTCTCCTTCTTCTCATTTCTTTTATCAAATAATTTTCAAAACAAAGCCTGTACAAACTCTAAAATCAGAAACTAGAAAATTAAAAACATTTCAAACCAGATCAAAACAAAAAAAAACTGTAAACTTTCTCAAACCAGAAGTGAATTCAAAGCAATAATCTTTTCAAAAGCAACAAAGATTTCCAATTCAAAATCAAAGCAAGTTCCAAGCATTTCAGTTCTCAAAATCAAGAATAGTTATAAGATCAAACAACAAACAAAAGATCAAAGCAAGATCAATCTAAGGTTTTCAAAATTCAGAAACGAAAAAAATTAGCTTCCAGGTTTAAAAAGATCTCTGTTTTCAATATCTCAGGTGAGTAGACTTCTTTAATCTGATTTATGATTGGTTGTTTCTTGAAATGAAGCTATGAAAAGTTTTTGAATGTATGAAAATATGTTTATATATATACACACAAAACTGTATGTAGATATGTTGTGCATCTCTGTTGTACAAACATGCATCTCTGTTTCCAGGTTTATAAGAGTTAAACCTACTCAAAAAATTGAATTCTTCTTCTCTAATCCTTGTTAGACCTTAGGATATAAACAAGATTTGTTTGTTTAAACCTGATTTAACTTTTAAAAATAAATATAAGTAAATTAAACTAAAGCTTTCTCTGGAAATTTGAAAATACAGGCAAACCCAATATATGTTGAAAATTCATCCATCATGATTTCTAATTTCAAATATATCAATTGAAACATTTTTGAAAATGATGATTTTTAAAAGTGAAATTATAATTTTTAATAAAGTATTCACTGAGAAATGCAAGGATGAAAGGAATTGCCATTTTCACAAAATTCTGGCAATCGGTGAGGCATTGGTTCTCGAGGTTGAAATCGTACGTTGCTTGGTGGTGAAAGATCATCAGAAAAATATTAGGTTAGGTGATAGCCTACGGTGGCATTGGCGTGGTGAAGCTTTAGGGTTTAAACCCCTAGTTTGGTTGAGGTCAGATATTTTGTTGATGTGGCGACGTCATCGCATCGGAGTCGATCGCACCAGTGGCGATCGAGACAACGGAGGCAGCGAAGCTTTAGCCGGAGTTGCGTGGCCTCTGGTGGTCTGAGGCAGCAAGGCGAATCATTTTTTGGCGATCGAGTTTTCTTCCAGTTTGGGTCGTGAAGCTAAATCTCAAGTTCGTCGATGTTTAGGGTTTCTGGGTGGTCTAGGGGCTAGAGGAGATCATCGCCAATGTGTCGATGGTCGCAGCATCGACCGAAGGTGGCCGGATTGGTTGTGCATGTGCACATGGCCTTAGTTTATGTCTGCAGGCAGGAGTTTGGGAAGAAGGCCGGTGACTCAAAGTGGTCCTCGGGAAGTCTGGGTGCAGGCTCGAGTATTGATTCGAGTATTTTTGAGTTGTATCGGGTATCAAAAACTTAAACAAAAATCTAAGTTTTAAAATGAAAAATTGGGGTTTGTCTTGAGGGAGACTCGAAGTAAGTAGTGTTTTGGCTCGTGGAATACTCGGGTAGTTCTCGGGATTGTTATAAAACAGTTTTCAAATTTTTTAAATTAAATTCAAATTTAAACTTGTTAATTTATTCCTTTGAATAATTGTTTTGTCTTAAATATGGGATTAGTTAAAAGTTTAAAAGTTAATTATTTTAAAATAATTAAGTTTATTTTAATTATGTAATCATTATTTATAAACAAATTCTTAATTTATTTTAAATAAATAATGTAATTAAAAAGTTAATTAAATGAAATATTGTTTTTAGTTTTTAATTAACCTTAATCTCTTGAATTTATTTATATGTTAATAATGATTAATTATGAGGTTTATTAATTAGAGACTTTAATAATAATTAAATGATTAATTAAGATAAATGATTTATAATTACTTAATAATTAAAGAATAATTAATCAAAGGTTAATTAATTATTAATTCAAGGTTAATTAATTTATAATCAAGGATTAATCAATTAATGTAACTAATTAAAGAATAATTAATTAATGAAAGTAATTAAGAATAATTTATTTATTTGTTAATTAATAATTAACGGTAATTAAATAATGATTAAGATTAATTAATTAACAATTAAGGATTAATTAATTTATAATTAAGGATAATCAATCATTAATTAAAGATAATTAATGAAAATAATTATGTGATTAATTGATTATAATCACACGATTAATTAATCTTTCTTATAAATGTTAAATTATTATTAAATACCTTAAACTTATTGATACCCCTGATATGTGATTGTGATACTTTATGATGTGAATTGCTGCGAATTGAACTATGATATCTGCGATGTATGTTTGTGTGAATGTGAAAATTATTGGCCTTTAAACGGCATTTGAATTTCGATGCGACAGGGAGTCGGATTCTAGACGGTTATTCGAAACCCACATCGAATCTTAATAGTGAATCTTCGTGACTTGTGTATCCTCGTGTTTTTAAAATAAACGATCATTATTCGGTTTAGCCGGAAGAGGACTTTGTGTCATAAAACCCTTTTCGAATAATGATACGACGAAATTGGAGTGCATTTGAAGACAGTGGTGAAGACTAGGTATTTTCAAGAATGAAATGATTACCAGTCGATTGTCTCTACACTGAGTTTCTTTGGTATAGAGATCTCCATGTGTGATGGGGAGTCCGATCGGGATTGTGGATTCTCGGATTGCAAGGGCTTCTTCCTTTATTAGACGAGGTGCCTTCGGTTCCATTCATACCCAGGATGGACTTGTATGGTTGTATGTCTAACATTACACTTTGAGATATAAAGCTGATTTCTATCAAATACATTTCTGTTGGTGGCGGAGAATTTATTCTCTTAGCTTAACACCCTTTTCTGAGACGTACGAGCTCAGAGGCTATGTAGTTGATGGTTGCTAGTGATATACTCCCAACTTGGTAGTGTGGCATGCTGAGTGCTGCTAATCATTTGTTAATCGAAGCATGCCTTTTGTGAAAAACGTAGCTTTGTGGACGAGACTTCGTCGAACCTCACAACCCGGAAATGGTCGAAACAGGAATAGTTGCAGCAAGGTTATGTGGGTCGCGCCCTTTAGGGTATATGCATTTCCTTCTGGATAATAAGTGGTATTCTGGTATGGAGCCCAGATAATTTGCTTTGTGGTTGTTGGTGTTGAGGGCCCTAGATAAAAATCGGTTACGACCGAGGGAATGCATACTCATGTCAGTAGTTACCTAGTTACAGAGGTAACCGACCTTGTGTTGGCAGAGATCCGATTAGGTTCTCGAAGGCGTCCCTCTAGAGGCATACCCATTCGGTGTAGGAAGTTCCTTAGCCTGACCATTTGTTGGAAATCCGAACAAAACAATACGAGCCCTGTACGGTTTTAGTTGTATAACCTACCATTTACTTATGATGGTGACTCGCCGTTTAAGTGGTAGCTATAGTACGTATACCATAATGGTGGTATGCTAGCTAAGAATAATATTATGCTTTTGAAATGTTTTCTACACTATGCACTAATAATAATATCAAAGAATTTTCTCGTATCAAGCATGTTTGACTATCATAAGAAGGAATATCCTCCAATTCTACGATTGCGTTGTGTGTGTGGCGGTAGGTCTTATGGTCGTTTCATTTTCCAAAAGCATGAACTAATTTCTTTTATAAATTGTTTTGTATAAGCAACTGTTTTTGTTTACTCATACCAGTCCCATGACTGACCCGGTGTTTATTGTTCCCTTCCTAAACTCTGGATGCTCATAATTTTCCACACGGGCAGCCTAGAAGCTGGTTATCCGTGTTTTGAAGCTAGCTTGGATTTGAAGTCTTTTGGAAGCTATCGGATTTTGGAAGCTTTTGGCTTTGGAGATCGTTTGAAGCCTTTTGGATCTAAAGGTGTTTGGAGTTTTGGACTTATTTTAGTCAAAGTATGTTGGAAAGTTTTAGAAGATTCTGTTGTTTCTCCGCTGTGGTGTTATCATCTTGTTGTTGTATCATGTACATATAGCACTCAGGTGTTAGTGCTGTTCAAGTATTGTGATAAATGTTGTATCCATGTTGTATCTGTGTTGTGATCAATGAAATCATCTTTTTTTTCCGCTGTTTTATATTCATCTAATGTTGTTATAAGCTCCATCGAACTGGAGATCAATGTTTGAATCTTTGGCAGTCGAATACAAGTGAGGTATTTAATGTTGATTTTTGAACGTTGGATTTTGGATCGTGGAAAGTGGTATCAGAGCTAAAGGTTGAGTAAGAACTTTAGCTTTGGAGTATAACACATCAGGTGACTCATTAGAGATAGGGTTAACAATACCCTAGAATGAGTAAATCCCTAAGCTATCTCGTCTGTATGGTCTAAATCGAGTTTTCTTACTATTTACAGATAGTGAGAATGAGCACTAAAAGACGACAAGGTAGGGGATGGGGAAATACCACTACAACTGGCCAAGTTCCTGCAACACTGGAAGCAGCTATTCCCACTCAACCTCATCCGAAACAGGCTGATTTATACTGAAGTTTTTCAAGACTTGGTGGAAATCCATTCACAGGCAAGGAGTCTATTATTGAAGCACAAGCCTGGATTCGATCTTGTTAAAGAATTTTCAGAGGATTGAAGTTAGAAGATGACTAGATGATATTGATATCTTCTTGGAAACTCCAAGAGGAAGCTCTTGTCTGGTGGGAGAAAGTTACAGCGGATGAGCGAGAAGATGAGTTCATTTGGAATCGGTTCAAAGAGGTGTTGGAGAAACATTATATGCCATCTGCTGGTATCTCCAGAATGTATTAGGAGTTTATGGATTTGAAGCAAGGAAGCTTATCTTTTGAAGAGTACCTGAATATATTTAACGAGTTATCTCGGTTTGGTTTAGAGCTGGTGAATACACCTTTGAAGAAGAATGAAAAATTTATTCGTGGGATAAATAAGAAGTTCCATGAGAGAATGACAGCCCACGTGAAGGAATCTTTTTCTGACTTGATATATATGGGTTATAGATATGCTACCCTAGATAAGCAGGAAGTTGCAGAGGAGAAACGAAGTGCAAGCAGTCCAAATTAGAAGAAAAGAAAGTTCAGAGGAAAGAAATCGTAGCAAGGCAAGGAGAAGAAGAACAGTCAGGAGAACCAGGCCAGGGATATTACTTGTTACAATTGTCGGGAGAAGGGCCATTATTCAAACAGTTGTAAGAAGCCAAAGAAATAAGTAAAGAAAGAACAACCCATGAGGACAAGTTAGCGAACCGAAGAATGTTATTATTGTCACAAATTTGGACACGTAGTTAAAGATTTCCCAGCAATGAAGCAAGCTCAAGTGGCAAAGGTGTATGCGATAAAGGATGACCCCTCAACTTCAAAGGCGGATAAAGGAAAAGGAGTTCTAAAAGGTAACCTTCACATTTATGATAGAGTTGTTAGAGTTTTGTTCGACACGGGAGCCACATATAGTTTTATCTCCCAACAAACCGTAAACGAATTAAAACTTGAACCTGAATTTGTCGACGAGCCCAATTGCGTGAAGAATCTGGTTGGCGGTCCGGCGAATCTTTGTCTGTATTGTAGAAAAGTGCCTATCTCGTATTCTCCTCATCGATTTTCCTATCAATCTTTTTTTTCTTGACTTTAATGAATTCGAAATATTACTTGGGATGAATTGGTTAATAAAATACGAAGCTAAACTAGATTGTAACAATCGAACGATTTTGGTCAAAAAAACTTGAAAATTTTATTGAAATCTCTTGTAAGGATCCGGGTCCTAAGAGAGGTAAGCTGATGTATACTTTGGGATATCCCGAACCAAGTTTGGAATCCATACCTATTGTCCAGGAATTTCCTGACGTATTCAAAGAGGTTAAATATTTTCCTCCACACAGAGAAATTGAATTCAGAATCGTCTTAGTTCCCAATTCTTGTCCTGTTGTTCATGCAAGCCGCAGGATGGCAACCAGGGAAAGAATAGAACTAGTCAATCAAACCCGAGATTTGTTGGAGAAAGGATTAATACGTCCCAGTGTTTCTAGTTGGGGTTCAGTTGTCGTGTTCGTCGCCAAGTGTGACAAATCCTTGAGATTGTGCATCGACTACCGCGATCTCAGTAAATTAACTCTCAAAAATAATTTTCCTTTGCCCAGGATCGACGACTTATTCGACCAACTGCATGGCGCTCGATTCTTTTCAAAGATGGATCTAGCTCAAGGATTCCATCAATTGTGAATTGCTGAAGATTGTGTTCACTTAACTGCTTTTAGGGTTCTAGACACATTCTACGAATGGTTAGTCATGCCTTTTGGACTAACCAATGCTCCCGCATACTTCGTAGACTTAATGACCCGAGTATTCCGAGAAGTGCTGAATGAATTTGTTCTTTTATTTATCGATGATATTCTAATCTACTCCAAAACCGAAGAGGAGCATGTTGAACATTTAAGAATTGTTTTAGGAATATTAAGGAAGAACATCCTATTCTCTAAACTTTCCAAATGTCATTTTTGGGTTAAAAAAGTTAGAGTTCTCGGACATATTGTTACCGAAGAGGGAATTTTTATGGACCCGGGCAAGATTTCTACTATTTTAGACTGGAAGCAACCCACTACTCCAAAAGAAGTCATAAGTTTTCTAGGTTTAGCCGGGTATTACTAAAATTTGTCCAAGATTTCTCCAAGTTAGCTAGTCCATCTGAAATGTGATGAAGCGTTCCAAGATTTGAAGAGGAGATTGACTATTGCTCCCGTTCTCGCTATTATTAACGGGAATCAAGGCTTATCTATTTATACTGACGCTTGTGGTTAAGGTGTGTGTGTTGTGCTAATGCAAAATGTCAGAGTGATTGCCTATGCGAGTAGACAATTACGACACATGAGAAAAACTACCTAACCCATGATCTGGAGCTTCTAGGTGTTATCTTTGCTTTAAAAATCTGGCGTCATTATCTTCTAGGTAAGAATTCCTTTCAGCTTCCCTAAAAATTAAAAAGTTTAACTTTACTTAATATTTTTACTTAATAAATCCTTCTTGTTTTAGGTGAAAAATTTGAATTGTTAAGCGACCATAAATCTCTGAAGTATCTCTTTACCCAAAAAGATTTAAATCTGAGGCAGCAACGTTGGATGGAATTTATAACGTCTTATGACCTAGATATTTTGTATACGCCCGAAAAATCCAACATGGTAGCCGTTGCCTTGAGTAGAAGACATACGTTTCTCGCATATCTTATTGTCACTCTCTTCTGAAGAAGATTGCAAGACAGCAGATAGAAGACAAGTTTCTTCGAGAAATTCATAGAAGAATATTTCATGGCAAAGATTCTAGTTTTGAAATGGATAATAGAGGAATTATAAGGTTGAAAGGCAGGATCTACGTTCCAGATATCCCTGATCTGAAATGGGAAGTATTGGATGAGTGTCACAAGTCCAAGCTTAGTATGCATCCGGGAATTAATAAGATGCATCGAGATATCAAAAGGACTTTTTGGTGGAAACAATGAAAAAGGATATATCTATTTATGTCAGTCGTTGTGCAGATGAAAATGGCGGGTTTACTCCAACCATTGGAGGTGCCCAAGTGGAAATGGGATCAAGTGTCTATGGATTTCATAGACGGGTTGCCACGAAATAAGAAAGGTAATGAGGCAATTTGGGTTATCGTGGTTCATCCGACTAAGACTGCCCACTTTATCCTAGTAAAATCTACCTGAACGGCGACAATTTTGGTAGAGCTATATATAAAAGAGAATGTTCGTCTCCACGGTATACCCAGCGGCATAATGAGTGATTGTGATCCAATCTTCACTGGCAGATTTTAGGAGGCATTTCAAGCCGCATTAGGAACCAAGCTGAAGTTCAGTACTGCTTACCACCCGCAGTCTGATGGGCAGACTGAAAGGATAAATCGAATCTTAGCAGACCTTTTGCGCGCTTGTATTCTTGACTTTGGCGGTTCATGGGAGGACCATTTGCATCTGGTTGAATTTTCATATAATAATAGGTATCAGGACAGTATCGAAATGGCTCTTTTTGAAGCATTATATAGTCGTCCGTGTCGATCACCTACGTGTTGGATTGAGTCAGGTGATAGGCTCGTTCTTGGACTAGATATGATAAAGGAAGCTACTGAGAAAGTTGATTTTATTCGAAAGAAATTGATAACTGCTCAAAGTTGGCAGAAAATTTATGCTGATCTCAAGAGAAGAGATTTATAATTCTAGATTGGAGATTCTATCTTCCTTAATGTTTCTCCAATGCGTGGAGTCTTTAGATTTGGAAAGACTGGTAAACTGGCACCGCAATATATAGGTCCTTTTCCTATACTGGAAAGGATCGGTCCTTTGGCATATCGAGTGCAGTTACCCAACCGGTTATCTGGCATACGCAATGTGTTTCATGTTTCACATCTTCGAAAATATGTACACGATCCAGACTATATTATTAAAGAAAGCGCTCAACAGGATTTGGAGATCACACCAAATCTGGTAGTAAAAAGAGAACCATTAATGATCATTGACCGAGATGAAAAGAAATTGAGGAATAAAGTTGTGAAACTGGTTAAAGTGCAATGGAGTGGTGATCCAAATGACTGTACTAGGGAAACGAGGACAACATGTGGAAGTCCTATCCCAATTGCAGATTGGATATTTCGACTTAATCTGGTAAGCCATTTCTCTATTTTTTTATATTCTTATGTTTTTTGTTTGTTACTCCCTCTTTCAAATTTCGAGGACGAAATTTTCTTAAGGGGGAAATCTGTAAAATCCCAATTTTTATCAAATTTAAAATTGGTAATTAACATAAATTTTTGAAATAATTTAAAGTTTTCAAAAAAATTAATGAGATAAGTATTGATATATACATATGTATAAATAGATTTAAATTTGAATTTGAATTTAAAAATAAATATCTTAGTAACATAATTTAGATTTGAAAAAAATACATGTGATTATCTATTAATGTATAAATTTGTTTTAAATGATTTTCTTTAAAGGTTATATATATATATATATATATATATAAGGAAAAGTATAAATGCAAAGGTATAAAAACATAATACATAAACAAAAGAAAATTATATAAGAAATGAATAAGATTTAACAAATGCAAGCTATGTAATATAAGAAATGAATAAGCGTTATTTATTTCGGTTATTTCCAAAATAATAAATAAAAAGAAAATAAAACTATATAATATCTTGACTCTCCTTCTTCTCATTTCTTTTATCACATAATTTTCAAAACAAAGCCTGTACAAACTCTAAAATCAGAAACCAGAAAATTAAAAACATTTCAAACCAAATCAAAACAAGAAAAAACTTGTAAACTTTCTCAAACCAAAAGTGAATTCAAAGCAATAATCTTTTCAAAAACAACAAAGATTTCCAATACAAAATCAAATCAAGTTTCAAGCATTTCAGTTCTCAAAATCAAGAATAGTTACAAGATCAAACAACAAACAAAAGTTCAAAGCAAGATCAATCTCAGGTTTTCAAAATTCAGAAACAAAAAAAATTAGCTTCCAGGTTTAAAAAGCTCTCAGTTTTCAAAATCTCTGGTGAGTAGACTTCTTTAATCTGATTTATAATTGGTTGTTTGGTGAAATGGAGCTGTGAAAAGTTTTTGAATATATGAAAATATGTTTATATATATACAAAAATGTATGTAGATATGTTGTGCATGTCTGTTGTACAGACATGCATCTCTGTTTCCAGGTTTATAAGAGTTAAACCTATTCAAAAAATCAAATTCTTCTTCTGTGATCCTTGTTAGACCTTAGGATCTAAATAAGATTTGTTCATTTAAACCTGATTTAAGTTTTAAAAATAAATTAAGGTAAATTAAATTAAATAATTCTCTGGAAATTTGAAAATACAGGCAAACCCAATATATGTTGAAAATTCATCCATCATGATTTCTGATTTCAAATATATCAATTGAAACATTTTTGAAAATGATGACTTTTAAAAGTGAAATCATAATTTTTAATAAAGTATTCACTATGAAATCTGAGGATGAATGGATTCGCCATTTTCACCAAATTGTGGCGATCGGTGAGGCATTGGTTCTCGAGGTCGAAGTCCTAGCTTGCTTGGTGGTCAGAGATCATCAGAAAAATATTGGGCAAGTTGATAGACTACGGTGGCGTCGGCGTGGTGAAGTTTTAGGGTTTAAACCCCTAGTTTATTCGAGGCCAGATATTTGGTTGCTATGGCGACGTCGTCGCATCGGAGTCGATCGCACTAGTGGCGATCGAAACAAGGGAGGTAGGCTAAGCTTCAGCCGGAGCGTGGCCTCTGGTGGCCTGAGGAAGCGAGGCAAATCAGTTTTTGGCGATCGAGTTTTCTTCCAGTTTGGGTCGTGAAGCTAAATCTCAAGTTCGTCGATGTTTAGGGTTTCTGGGTGGCCTGGCGGCTAGAGGAGATCATCGTCGATGTGTCGATGGTCACAGTATCGAACGGAGGTGGCCGAATTGGTTCCGCACGTTCACATGGCCTTAGTTTGTGTCAGTATGCAGGAGTTTGGGAAGAAGGCTTGTGACTCGAAGTGGTCTTTGGGAAGTCTGGGTGTAGGCTCGAGTATTGGTTCGAGTATTTTTGTGTTGTATCGAGTATCAAAAACTTAAACAAAAATCTAAGTTTTAAAACAAAAATTTAGCTTTGGCTCAGGGGAGACTCGAAGTAGTGTTTTGGCTCAGGGAATACTCGGGCTGTTCTCGGGATAGTTATAAAATAGTTTTCAAAAATTTTAAAATAAATTCAAATTTAAACATGTTAATTCATTATTTTGAATAATTGTTTTGTTTTAAATATGGGATTAGTTTAAAGTTTAAAAGTTAATTATTTTAAAATAATTAAGTTTATTTTAATTGTGCAATCATTATTTATAAATAAATTCTTAATTTATTTTAAATAAGTAATGTAATTAAAAAGTTAATTAAAATGAAATGTTGTTTTTAATTTTTAATTAACCTTAATCTCTTGAATTTATTTATATATTAATACTGATTAATTATGAGGTTTATTAATTAAATATTTTAATAATAATTAAATGATAAGTTAAGATAAATGATTTATTATTACTTAATAATTAAAGAATAATTAATAAATGGTTAATTAATTATTAATTCAAGGTTAATTAATTTATAATTAAGGATTAATTAATTAATGTAATTAATTAAAGAATAATTAACCAATGAAAGTAACCAAGAATAATTAATTAATATATTAATTAATAATTAAAGGTTAATTAAATAATAATCAAAGTTAATTAAATAATAATTAAGGTTAATTAATTAGTAATTAAGGTTAATTAATTAACAATTAAGGATTAATTAATTTATAATTAAGGATAATTAATCATTAATTAAAGATAATTAATGAAAATAATTATGTGATTAATTGATTATAATCACCCGATTAATTAATCTTGCTTATAGATGTTGAATTATTATTGAATACCTTAAACTGATTGATACCCCTGATATGTGATTGTGATACTTTGTGATGTGAATTGCTGTGAATTGAACTGTGATATTTTTGATGTATGTCTGTGTGAATGTGAAAATTGTTGGCCTTCAAACGGCATTTGAATTTCGATGCGACAGGGAGTCGGATTCCAGATGGTTATCCGAAAACCACATCGAATCATAATAGTGAATCTTTGTGACTTGTGTATCCGCGTATTTTTAAAATAAAAGTTCATTATTTAGTTTAGCCGGGAGAGTACATTGATAAAACCCATTTCGAATAATGATACGACGAAATTGGAGTGCATTTGAAGACGGTGGTGAAGACGTGGTATTTTCAAGAACGAAAGGATTACCTATCGATTGTCTCTACATTGAGTTGCTCTGGTATACAGATCTCCATATGTGATGGGGAGTCCGATCGGGATTGTAGATTCTTGGATTGTAAGGGCTTCTTCCTTTATTGGACGAAGTGTCTTTGGTTCCATTCAGACCTCGGATGGACTTGTGTGGTTGTATGTCTGACATTACACTTTGAGATATAAAGTTGATTTCTATAAAAATACATTTCTATTTGTGGCGGAGAATTTATTTTCTTAGCTTAACACCCTTCTCTGAGACGTACGAGCTCAGAGGCTATGTAGTTGATGGTTATTAGTGATATACTCCCAACTTGGTAGTATGGCACGCTGAATGCTGCTGATCATTTATTGATCGAAGCATGGGTGAAAAGCATAGCTTTGTGGACAAGACTTTTTCGAACCTCACAACCCGAAAATGGTCGAAACAAAAATAGTTGCAGCAAGATTATGAAGGTCGCGCCCTTCAGGGTATGTGCATTTCCTTCTGGATAATAAGTGGTATTCTGGAATGGAGCATAGATAATTTTCTTTGTGGTTGTTGGTGTTGAGGGCCCTCGATAAAGGTTGGTTACGACTGGGGGATGGCATACTCGTGTCAGTAGTTACCTAGTTACAAAGGAAACCCGGTCTTGTGTTGGCAGAGATCTGATTAGGTTCTCGTGGGCGTCCCTCCAGGGGCATACCCATTCGGTGTGGGAAGTTTCTTAGCCTGACCATTTGTTAAAAATCCAAACAAAACAATAGGAGCCCTGTAAAGTTTTAGTTGTATAACCTGCCATTTAATTATGGTGGTGACCCGTCGTTTAAGTGGTGGCTATAGTAAGTATAACATAATGGTGGTATGCTGGCTAAGATTAATATTATACTTTCGAAATGTTTTCTACATTATGCACTAATAAAATATCTAAGAATTTTCTCGTATCAAGCATGTTTGACTATCATAAGAAGAAATCTCCTCCAATTGTGTGATTATGTTGTGTGTGTGGCGGGAGGTCTTATGGTAGTTTCATTTTCCAAAAGCATGAAAAAATTTCTTTTATAAATTGTTTTGTTTAAACAACTATTTTTGTTTACTCATACCAGTCCCATGACTAACTCAGAGTTTATTGTTCCCTTCCTAAACTCTCGGTACCCATAATTTTCCACACGGACAGCCTAGAAGTAGGTTATCCGTGTTTTGGTGCTAGCTTGGATTTAGAAGTCTTTTGAAAGCTATCAGAACTGGAAGCTTTTGGTTTTGGAGGTCTTTTGAAGCCTTTTGGATCTAAAGGTGTTTGAGCTTTGGAAGACCTTTCCTTAGTCAAAGTATGTTGGAAACTTTTAGAAGATTCTGTTGTTTCTCCGCTGTGGTGTTATCATCTTGTTGTTGTATCATGTATATATATCACTTTTATGTTAGTGTTGTTCAAGTATTGTGATAAATGTTGTATCCATGTTGTGATCAACGAAATCATCTTTTGTTTCCGCTGTTTTATATTCATTTAGTGTTGTTATAAGCTCCACTGAACTGGATTTCAACGTTTGAATCTCCGACGGTCGAATACAAGTGAGGTATTTGATGTTGATTTTATAACGCTGGATTTCGGGTCGTGACAATATCTATATGTTTAGTACATGAGTGATTTATAGGGTTTTTTGGTAGATTTATTGCACTCGTGTTATCGCAATATATTGGTGATTTATTGATATTTTTCCAAAATCTGTTAGTGTTTGTTGCATGTATATCACTTGTGTACATGCTAGAGCTGCTGAAATATATCCGGCTTCGCAAATAGAAAAGAAATACAATTTTGCATTTTGCTAAACCATGAAACTAATGATTGTCCGATAAAGTGACATGTTCCGCTAGTACTCTTACGATCTGTTTTACATCCACCGAAATCCGCATCACTATATGAAACTAGTTCAAACGATGATCCTTTAGGGTAAAACAAAATGTAATCTCTAGTACTAGATATATATCGTAAGATACGTTTAACAACTCTTTGGTGAGATTCTTTTGGTTTTGCTTGAAATCGGGCACATAAACATACACTCATCATAATGTCGGGTCGACTAGCCGTCAAATAAAGTAAGGAGCCAATCATACTGTGATATAATTTTTCATCGAAATCTTTCCCATTATCATCTTTTCCCAAGTAAACAGTAGCACTCATTGGTGTTGGTTTGCTTGAAGTTTTATCAATTTCAAAATGACGTAATAGATTGTTACAATATTTTTCTTGATGAATAAAAATACCACTTTCATGTTGTTTTATTTGTAAACCTAAAAGAAATTTAATTCTCCCGTATGAGACATTTCAAATTCATTTTTCATAAAATTTGAAAATTGATTACAAATATTTTCGTTAGTTGAACCAAAAATTATATCACCTACGTAAATTTGTACAAAAAAATATCGTTATTTTCTCGTTTAATAAATAGAATTGTATCGATTTTACCTTTTTGAAAACTAGATGTAATTAAATGATTTTTAAGATGTTCATACCAGGCACATAGGGCTTGTTTAAACCATATAAGGCTTTTTGTAATTTAAAAACATGGTCGGGATATTTTTCGTGAACAAATAATGGAGGTTGTTCAACATTTTCTTTAATAAAACCATTTAAAAAAACACTTTTGACATCCATTTGAAATAATTTAAAATTGTGATAATTTGCAAAAGCGAGTAATGTATGTATGGACTCGAGTCCCGCTACTGGAGCTAAGGTTTCATCATAGTCGATACCTTCTTCTTGATTATAAGCTTGAGCAACTAAACGTGCTCTATTTCAGACTATAATTTCGCTTTCATCTGCTTTGTTTTTAAATACTCATTTTATTCCTATAACCGATTGATTTTCTAGTCTTGGTATACTTCCCAAACATTATTATGTTCTAATTGATTTAATTCTTTTTGCATAGCTATTATCCAAAAGTTATCGTTTGAATCTTCTTTATAATTTTTGGTTCAAAATTTGACACAAATGCTATGTGACTTATTTGGTTAAGTTGATTTCTAGTAACTCTAGAATTGAGATCTCCAATGATATTATCTTTTGGATGATCCTTAAGAATTCTAAGAGATGTTAATAAAGTATTATTTTGTGCATTTGTCTCATTATTAAAAGAGTTTGTTGTATTTGTTATTGGATTTATTTCTTCATCGTCATTAGTATGATGGTTAAGAAGATTTTCATCGAACGAAACATGTAAACTTTCTTCAATTGTGTTATTTCGTTTATTAAAAATTCTATATGCTTTGCTAAGATCCGAATATCCAACAAAGATTCCTTCATCGGCCTTGGGGTCAAATCTTCCTGAATTATCTTTTGTATTTAATATAAAACATTTTGATCCGAAAGTTTTAAAGTACGATACTTAAGGCTTTCTTCCAAAAAATATTTCAAAACAAGTTTGTTTAGTCATAGGTCGTATGGTTACTCGATTCAAAACATAGCAAACTGTGGCAATACCTTCTGCCCAAAAATGTTTTGATAACCACTACTATTTAATATTGTTCGTGCACATTCTTGTGATGTACAATTTTTTCTTTCTACTACACCATTTTGTTAAGGTGTGTGGGGAAAAAAATTATGACTTATACCTTTCTACAAAAATTAGTAAACAGATCATTTTCGAATTCTCCACCGTGATCACTTCGAATATTCTTAATTTTTAAATCCATTTGTATTTTAATTCTTTTAGCAAAAATTTTAAACATACCAAGGTGTCACGTTTATGTTTTAAAAATAAATCCCATGTATATCTTGAAAAATCATCAACTATGACAAAAACATATTTTTGTGTTTTGTAGATCGTACTTGATTTGGACCTAATAAATCTAAATGTAATAATTCTAATGGTTGTGTTCTACAAATATTATTTTTAGATTCAAAAGAGCTTTTCTTTAATTTTTCAGTTTGACAATCGTCACATAAATTTTCTACTTTGTAATTTATTTTAGGTAAACCTCTAACTAGCTCATATTTTGCTAATTTATTAATATATTTAAAATTATTATGAAAAAATCATTTATGCCACAACCATGGATCGTCATGTTTGGTGGTTAAACACAAATTTGAATTTCGATTTATATTCATATTTAAGACATAAATATTTTTGTTTCTAAAACCCTCAGATATAAGTTGTTTGTTTTTGTCGAAAATGTTACATCTATCTTTTTCGAAATTGATTTGAAAACCTTTATCGCATAATTGACTATACTTAGTAGGTTGTGTTTTAGATTTTCTACTAACAAAACATTTGTAATAATAGAAGAGTTAGAAATACCAGAACTGATGACTTCTCCAAGGCCCACGACGTATCCTTTTGAGTTATCTTCAAAAGTTACTGTTCCACCATCGATGTATGTTATATTTGATAAAATTTTTGAATTTCCAATCGTATGCTTGGAGCATCCACTATCAAGTATCCATTTATCCTTATTTTTATTTTTGGGTACCTGCAAAATAAAAGATGATTTAATATGTACCTATATACTTTGTTAGGGTCCTAGATATTAGGAGGAGTAGGTAGCCATACCCAAGAGGTTTGGTACCTTTATGAGCATAATTTTTATTATAGACTACATTTTTTAGAAAATTATTAATCTATTTTTGTCTAATCAAATTATTATTTGTCTTAGGAATCTAAATTTTTATATTTATGGTATTCGTTTTAGACTTAAGTAATCTTTTAGTCTTTTGATAAATACAACTATATTTCTAAATATTATTCCCTTTTTGTTTAGGAATATTTTTAAATCCCATTCCATTTCTATTACCTGATGGTTTTGAAATTTTGATAAGATTTTCCAAATCTTGTTTTCTTTTGTTAAATTTTGAAACCTTATTTGTAATTTTATCTAATTTTTCTTTTAGTTCTGAAATTTCAATTTTCAATGTTTCAATATTACTTTTCAAGTTGATATTTTCTTTTAACAAGTTATCCTTTTCTTGTCTAACTTTATCAAATTCTATAACTATAGTTTCATTTTCAATCAAACTATTTTTAATTTTTTTCTTGAGATATTTATAGTTCCTCCTCTAAAATAATTTTTTCATCTTTTAAAATTCCTACTTCAAGTTCTAATCTATTTATTTTGGCAATATATTCTTTGTTCAGTTTTTTAATTTGTCTAAATTTATCATCTAATTCTATGCTAAGTTCTAATAATTCATCATAAATAAGCTCGGGATATGCCTCATCAATTTGTGCCATAAAGCACATATTAGCTTTTTCTCTGTCACTATCGCTATCACTGTCTGATGATGATGAAGAATTCGAGTCATCCCATGTTACGTTGAAAGCTTTCTTCTTTTTGAATTTTTCAGATCTGTTCTTCTTTTTATCATTGTTGAGCTTGGGACAATCTTTCTTCATATGTCCAAATTGGTCACATTCATAGCATTTGATTGATGTTTGATTTGTTGAGCTTGATTTCTTTCTTTTTGAAATCTAGTCATTTTCCTAAACTTCTTGAATTCGTTGTAGTTTTTAGCAATAAATACAATTTCTTCTTCGTCTAAGTCGGAGTCTTCATTCATTGCTGGGAATGCTATGTTCTTTTTTCTGGAATTTTGTTCTTTTTGTGCCTGCAAATTAGCTTCATAGGACACTAAATTTCCTATCAATTCTTTAACTAAGAGTGTAGAGAGATCATTAGCTTCTTCGATAGCTAATACTTTACTTTCCCACTCTAGAGTTAAAGAATTGAGTATTCTAAATACTAAGTCAAAATTTGTGAATTTGACTCCAAGTGCCATTAGGTCATGCTGAATGATTTGAAATCTAGAGTACATGTCTACTGTAGATTCATTTTGTTTCATTTTAAATGATGAAAATTGATTTTGTAAAATTGAAATCTTAGTTTGTTTAACTTTGTTTGTGCCTTCGTGTGTAACTTGCAAGGTATGTCAAATATCATATGCAGTGTTACGTAACATGATACGTGAAAATTCATTCTTATCTAGTGAACAAAATAGAACATTCATAGCTTTGGCATTGTTAGAAGCTGCCGTTTTTTGTGCATCGGTCCATATGTTCATAGCACTAGTCAGGTGCTTCATATTTACTTTGAATGGCTGACCAAATTTCTAATCCATTAGTTTTCATAAAAATTCTCATACGTCTTGACCAATCTGCATAGTTAGAACCATTAAAAAGTGGGGGTCGTGCTGTGGATTGACCTTCTTGAAAAATACTTGCCATATTACAGTGATTCAAAAAACATGTTACTGTATTTTGGTCTAACCTTGCTCTGATACCAATTGAAAGTCTTCAGAGTGGATGGTGTAGTGTATGTGCAAGTATATGTGACAAAATATATGATGCAACTAAAACAATATTTATCTAGGTAAATATAGAATAAACAAACCAGGATTTTATACTGGTTCGGACCTTCTGTTCTACGTCTAGTCCTGAAGCTTCTATTTAGAATTCGATTATCAAACACCCTCACTTCGCCTGAAGGAATAGTCTTGGTTACAATAGCTTGTTATTATCAAATATGTGTTCTATAACACAGATATTGACTAATAAGTACAAATGCTTCCACTATGTATCTAGAGAGTATTATCTGTGAAGAACTGAATATATGGAAGAGTAAAATACAAATATAGATTGCTAGTGATCAAGAATATAATAGAGTATGTAAGTAGAGAGCATAAGTAAACAAGATGAGTGTTCTCTTGATTCTTGATGATATATATAGTTGTAGAGAGGTTCCTTGAGTAGTTGCACCCATTAACAAGTGCTCTACAATTGCTTTTGTTGATGATGAAGAGTTGCAACGAAGAGAATCGAAGATGTCTATTCAAATCTGACAGTTGAAGTTTAAATTTAAATCCCGAGTTTGAAATCAGACATCTGGTATTTGTATCATACGTCTGGTACAATATTTTTTTATACGTAGTAGACTTTGAGACGTCTGAGTGCATCTACCAGATGTCTGGTTTTATCTTTTTTGTTGTTCCAGAGGACTTTTCCAGACGTCTGCTTGTGCACCCAGACATCTGAAAATTATGCGTGTCTGCTTTGTGCATCTTTCTTGTTTCTTCTTTGATCTTATCGACTTGTAGTCTCTTGTAACATTCTTTGAGCCTTTTTCTTGTCTTTCTAGTGATGTTGCTCTAGCAAGTACCTATATATAAAAAAAAATATGCATATACGATTTTCATTGTATAGTTGTTGTCATCGAAATTGTAAATTTGATTTCCTAACAGAAACTATAAATATGACAGGAAGTCAATGAAACAGAGGATGTGAAATCCAGAATATTTTAACTTGTATGCATATCATTAGAATGTTTTGAAATGACTATGTTTTTAACCAATGTGGAAGCAGGAGCACAATACATGGTTTTATAAAGGTTTTAAGATACTGGTGGGGGAAAACCCGTTCCGCTAAGCGGCAAGGCCTCATTAGATATCTAAATGGTTTGAGATGTTAGATTATTATCATACCAGACTTTACGTCTGACTTGAAGTTTATGTCTTCTCCTTAAACTCTCGGGTATTCAATTGATTTTGAGTAGTTTGAGGGTTGAGGTTTTTAGGCATTTCATTAGACGAATAAAGCTTTCAGCGACGTGCATGAGGCATAATGGATACTTAGAGTTCTCTTTTACTTGATTCCTCCATGGTTTTTTGTAATGACAAAGTTGTTATATTTTCAATATATATTCTTATCATCAACGGAGCATCTTCATATGACGCACTTGGCATATGTTGTAATAAATATATTTTCTCTGAACGTGGTTTACGATTATGGGATTATGTAACGAATTAGAAATAATTTGAAATTAAATGTGATATTGTTTGAAGTTTTAATTTTTTTTCCATATTCATGTGTTTTTGTGTATTAATGAACATAACACCGCTGTATTTGTTCGTCGAGATTAATAACTATAGATGACTGCGGCAACCGTAGCCATTAATTTTTGGCCTCCAAGCAAGGGGATGTTACAAGTTGGTATCATAGCACGTGTTTGTGAAAACATAAAAGAAATGATAAACCTAAAATATTTTTGAAACATAATCCAATGAATCAGAAATATGATCGGGGTGGGATAACATTATAGTAATATAGTTGTATTTGATATATACACACACATATTCCAAACTCTCTCTTAGACCGTTCTTCTATATCCTACTAAGGCTTGTATGTGGATTTACGAGAAAGAAGATATAGAAGCTGTAACGGCCCGCAAATCCGTACCCCTTGAGTCAACACTATTCTACCTAAAACAACTCAAGTTGCACAGAAATACGAACCATTTTGGTTAAAGAAGAAGAGGTAGAAGAAGAGAAAACTAAAACAACATCAGAATCTAACCATCAACAGCGGAATAAAATATAGTAGATAGTAAATAATCTTTACTCAAAAATCATATCTATCTGTTTACATATATTACATCATCAGAGTACATCAGTCAGCGCACATCAATAACATACAATGGATACACAACAACTCAAACAGTGGAATATATATATATACAAGTACAAGAATACGTGTCGTCATCCAGCTCGTCTCCTGAGCTCCACAGCATCATATCCTGTATCCTATAATACTCGGTCTGACCCGAGCATTACAGTTAAATAACACCCGAGTCAGTCTGGAATACCAGCGTGAGAAAATCACACCCAATTGATTATTAAAGTTTCAAAATTCTTTAAAAAATAAAAGCATCTCGTAAGACCACGCCACAAATAAACATGTCGGGTTTTTACCTTACGATAGCTAAAACAATTTTTATAGAAATCCTCTGATATTATAATAGTGTCTATAGAAAGTAAATAGAATCTAGCTGAAATGCTTGCATCTCACGTTTCAGCAATAGTTGGGCACAATCAAAACCGTACGGGCGCGTAGGGAAAATGGATTCCAACTAATGGCTAGGCACTGGGGTACCACCTGTCACAGTACCTGGTCTAGATTAGCGTACCGAGGAGCCACCCTAACTCCCCTGCAACACAAGACCGGAACCATCCCTTACTGGACAGTCCCGAGTAAGATCACCCCGCGGTTGGGATCAGCAACCGCCCACACAGCCGAAATAAAGGGACATCTAGACAGGGATGACCTCACCCTCCAGTGGGGGCTACCCACGAAGCCTTGCTGCATATCCCCTGATTTTCAGCCATTCCCATTTGATGAGGCTTGAGGCTAAGCGTTACCTTTTTAGAAAAATTTTCCTTTGAATGCCCACCTGACGATGTTTCGCAAGCATTCATCCATACAAGTCTGTCCCGGGTTCGAACGAAACCGAAGGCACTATTCCTACTACATCCATTTTGGAAATATCCTCAGGATTAGTAGCGACTAGCCCTTGTACTTCACTGCTCCATCTTCGAATCCAAAATCATTTTCACGAAACGTACAAACCGGATCGAAGTGGTTTTCGAGAAATAAATCTCGATCCCGGTCTCTTCGAAACGATCAACGCATTGTCCAATATTGATAGTCGGTTATTTAACTATCAATTAATATTCACAAACAATCATCAACCAATAAATAATTTTCCCAAATTATTTATTTATCTCAAAGATATCTTCACAAGATATATTTCAATTTTCAATCCTTTGAAAACAGTTTCAAAACCATCCTTCTTTTCAGAATAAACTTTTCCAATATTTTCTATCTCCTCTGAAATTACCAAGCACAAAACTAGATTTTAAAATAATTTAAAAACACTGTACTTTAAAATATATACCTTTAAAACATTTAACTTAAAATACTTTAATAATTTGTTAAAAATACATCTTATATGAATATTTGAAAATAAAGTTACTTAGTAAAATATAAAACTAGATTTCCACTTTTTAAACAATATACTAAGTCACTTTTTAAATAATTACTACTATAATAGATTTAAGAAAATACTTACTTTAGAATTTAAATATTAGAAATAATAAAATTTTCAAATATACCCTTTTAAAACAATTTTAAAACTATTAACTTATATTTAAAAATTTACTTGAAAACGTACTAGGTTATCCAGGGAGAATTCCAACTTCAATCACTTAAATCAATTTCTCAAATTGATTTCCAATTTATTTTCTTTAATTCGGAATCTATTAATTTCAGATTTCATTTCTTGATTATAATTTAAAAATACTTTAACCAAAAATTCCAATTTTTAGTTTTTCTCAATTCCTTCTTTATTCTTTTAAATAAATTTAAACTTTGAATTTTAAAATAATCCTTTATTCCTTTAATTGATATAACTTAAGTTTACAATTCATCAATTTCATTTTATTAACAATTACATTTCTCTTCATACTCGAAGTTATTTATTATTATTTTCATATTACTTCTATTTCTTTTCAATTCATTCTTAATTTATTCAAACTTTCTATAATTATTTCGCTTACAAATTTACTCCCTTTCAATTTCCTTCAACAATCCAATTTATACATTTTGGTAATTCATGATATCCGAATATCCAATCAAACCATACATTCAATATTCCAATATAACTCATCATAGGATATCAAATAATCAAAAACAGAAAATATTGAATAGTTTAAATAAATGTGAGGGGTCCAGTTGGATCCCTCCAACCTGTTTTCCCTGCATCCACAAATGTTAGCACAATATAATATGCCAATTTCAAAATATCATACTATACCATATCAATCAATTCAGCCATTCAAACAATTATTTAAATTTAATTATTTAAATTTAAATTTAAACTGAGTGAGATTAACTCACCTTTTCTTTGTTGTTCGCAATCCATTCCAAACTGACTTGTCCCTTTGATTTTATACCTTGTATAAACAGTATATGATTCTATTAACATCTTTGAATTAGTCAATCGATTACTTGCTATTTATTTATTTATTTTAGCTACTAATTTGGGTTTAAACCAATAATTTATTTTAACAATTGTTTTAAATTTTAAACTTTCTTTTTAACACAATATAAAATTGTTAAATAATTTGACTAAATAAATTAAACACCTCTATATATATTATTCCAGATTTTACAGTAAGTTACAAACGAGCATGTATCTATCTATATTTATTTATTTTTATTTCTATATATATAAATTTTTAAACACAGTAACGTCTAACTAAAATATAAAACGAGCTGTAAATCCAATCTATATATGCTCAGATTAAATCGATGGAAAAACGTTTACCTCCCTACACAGCTCGAGCTCGGATCCACCCTTCAACGCCAACCCGCATCACCATCTTCAGCCTCACACGAGACCGACACCTGCGCTTGACTTGAATGCGACTGCAGCCATATGCCACGATGCACCATCCCATCACGAACTCGGACCATCATATCTCGGGGTCGACGTCGCCATTAACTCGAGTAAACCCTAGTCGTCAACCCCACAGCCGCCACCCTAATTCCAGAACCAAGTTGCGTGCATGCGTACTCAAGAGCAATTTCAAGGATCTGAGGAAAACATCGAAATCGATTAAATCGATTTCCTTCCCCCAATTCCCCTTACTAGCTCGCACCGTGCCTGGCTCGAAACGAAAAAACCCCTTCAAAAATCGGTCGCGATCTCATTCACTCTTTCGTTTCTTTCTTTTTTTGTTCTTTTTTTTTGTTTTTAACGAAGTGGTATCGGTTCTGGGGGGTTTAACCTACGTTGGTTTCGAATAGAATGGAGAAGTGAAGGAAACGAAAGAAGAAGATGTCATTTTGGATTTGTGAGCGGTCGCAATTATAAAAGAAATTTTTGTCCTCGATGATTTCTGTCTGTGGACTTTGCTTTAAGAATTAGGTTGCGTAATATAAAAAAAAATCAGCTTGGCTTTCTTCAGAAGGAAGACGCGAGAAATATAAAATATTTTTTTTATTTAAACGAAGAAGCGTGCTGAGAAGATAAAAGCTAGTTTTTAAATCCCTATACGATGCTAGCTATCATACGCAATGCAATATCAACGCGTTTATATATCGTTCACTCACATACTAACTCCGATTAATATGAAATTCGAAATCCAATAATAATTCAATATTACGGACCCAATGGAACTGGTTTCGTTGAATTCCGAGACTGTGCCTCGGAAGGCTGTTTTTAAATTCAGTTTAAACGATTTAAATTTCAAAACTGAACAAACAACTTCCAAATTCAATTTTAACACTTTTATTGTCTTCACTATTATCAATAAATTTTATAAGCCTTCAAATTATTTTAAACAGGCTTAAAATTACAGGTTCAACATTTTATTCAGATTCAAGTTATTTAATTCAATAATTTAATTATCAAATAAATTGTGATATTCTAAATTCAAGTTAAAATTATTCTATTGAATATTCAAAATCAATTAAATATTCCGATTTTACAAACTCAAAATTCTGGGTCGTCACATTCCTCCCCCCTTAAAAGAATTTCGTCCCCGAAATTACTAGTTAGGAAGAATGATCCATGACCCATTAACTATCTTCTCAACTCCAAATAGTTTTTATCAATTTACTAACAAATCTTTTTATTAATGATACACTAATTCCTTTCTTAACTTTTCAACTTATCCATAAGTCCCAAACTATATTACTTACTTAACAATTCAAATTCAATTTTAAAATCGAATTTGAATTGTCAAAATTTCTCAAAATTTTTCTAACACCTTAAATTTACGAAAAATTTCGCCAGCGTCTCCTTTGCGCGGCTAGATAGGTACAACTACAAAATGGCTCTACGGCCTCCCAAATCCAAAAAGAAAACAAAAAGCCAAGTGGCTCAATCCAAATTCAAATCCAAATCAAATTCCATACCAAATTTAAATACATACCTTTTGTCGAGCATTTCAAATTTATTTCTTGAAATCAAATCCAATTTTCTTTTCCCCTATATAATACCTGCATATCCTGCTTAGCACTATATCCAATCACAATATTCCCAAAACATTATATCAACTTCCTTACCAATGTCAATATTTATTAATCCAAACATCAACTTAGAATGTATATGTAATATTCAATTTCCAATTAAGAATTTGATCATTTCTTACTCAAGTTAAGATAAGAAATTTTATATGTTTTCTTTATTTATTTCCGTCTTACCACTTCGGTTTACATCTATTTTTATTCACATTGATTCTTTCATTCCCATATGAATTCAATTTCTCTTTAACTCTAAATTTTCAAACTTTATTTTCCATTAATAACTAATTCATATCATTACCTTAAGTTGGTTTCCTATACTACGCTATTTTAGTCTCCGATTTGAGTTCGTTTTGTTATTAACAAAAATTCTCCAAAATTTTCAAAAATTTTCTAACTCCCAAAATTTCTGAAAAATTTTGGCAGAGTCTCCTTTGTACGGAGGAGCTTTTGCAATTTAACAAAAGAGATAAATATATATACATCGACCCACACGGTCGGAAAAAACCAAAAACAGTTCATATTTCCTATTTTTATAGCGTAGGCGTACCTTATTTAGCATTTTTAAGCAAGCGGCTTAAAATTTTAGCAATTAGCATAACCCAATCCAGCCTCACGGCTTCCAGGTACCTGTACTTACTCAGTTTAAACTTGTAAGTGCCAAATATAAGAAGTTTAACACATTTCACTTACTTGCAATAGTTAAAACATATGAATTCTAAAAGAAACTCATTCCAAACATTTTTCTATAAGCAATTTATATCGTTTCCATGCTAATTCAACTGTTTCAATTCATTTATAAACCATTTTTATGCAATTTGAATGGTTTTCAATTCATTCGTATACAACTCCATTAATTTGAATGGTTTAGAACTCAATTGCTTACATTAATTTATTTTTAAGTAAACTGAACTCATATTTAATTCAATTGCTTTCAAAATCAATTTATTTTACTCCAATCAATCCATAGAATTTTTAATTACTTCCATTTACATCAAATAACAATTTATTCTATGCAATTCGATGGGATTTATGTGAATAAATAAGTATTTATGCTTTATAACCAATTTAAATGGACTTCAACTCGATTTATACTTAATTCTATTTTATTTTCAAATTTATTCACAAACTATATATTCTCATTTCACTCGATATCAAATTTGAATACATTCACTTTGCATCTCATTTTATTATCCAACTAGTTCATTCAAAACCATTTACAATCTAGGTTCATCTTGATTGCCCCTTAAATTCCCTTTTATTTTAATCCATTCACAATCATTTATTTAGCTCGACACATTGCATTTAAATTTTATTTACAATTCATTTATTTACATTTCATTCCATATTTGTTTATTCCAAACTATTTTATTTAGCTCGAAAACAATCCAAGCTATCTCATTCAATAATCATTTCTTATCTTATTTAAATCACATTTCATCTGATACTTATGTACTCTATCCATTTATTTATTCAATATAATTAATTTATCCACATTTACTTAAACCATTCTAATAAACTTGAAACATTCTATTTCCTTATTGTCTCAAATTATTTCAATTCCTTAATAAATTCAAATGGTTTACAATTATTTATTCTGGAATTTCATTCCATTAATATTATTTATAACTCATCGAATTTTATTTCGATTAAAAATTTATTTTCACTTGATTTAAAACCAAACCAATATTATTAAACTTTGTCTAAGTTGAAATAAATTCAACTCTCTTCCATCTATTCAGCTTAAGTTAACTTACTTAAATTTATTCAAATTTTACACTTAAGCTCATTCTGATTTTGCAAATAAAGTTCTCTTTTCAATTTATCTTGATTATATTTAATTCAATCCCATTTCCAACTACAAATTATTTGATCAATTATTATACCTTTTAGCTTTCCAGATTTAACACATTCAATTTATTACAAAGTCATTTTCAATTTATTTCCACATATTTGGATTTTATTTGCACATACAAACCATTGCTATTTTAATCCATTTATATTTTTATCCGATACACTCCAATTATATTTAATTTGTTAACACTTCAAGCTAAATTTTCAATTTAATAACTCAAGTTCTGATTCTATTATTCACTTTCAATTTACCTTCCAATTTATTATCTCATAATTCAGCTTCATTCTCAATTACTTTCACTTCATCAACAATTTGAATCAATTTTAATTTATAACTTGAGTTTATTTCCAAACTTCATCGTAAACTCACAATTCAATTTCATTTACTGATTTTATATCTCATTAGTTCTTCCCTTATTCATATTCCAACACTTGAATTTTTTATTCCAAATATCATTTCATTTATTTTCCTAAGTTCAATATACTTTACAATTCAAGTTTGGATTTTATTCTATTGTCCAGGACATCAAACAATATTTATTTTGGAATTTCTATTCCACTCTCAAAATCTATAAGTCACAACTCATTATTTACACAATTACATTTCTCATAGACTTGAATATATTCTTTCTTTTATTTAATTCAAGCCTTATGCTTATTTATATTCCAAGCATATTTTTATCCCCTGAAATTTTAAATCTTATTCCTTTATAAGTTATCCTAATTTATTTACTTCAATTCCAATCCTTATTCAATTTATTTCCCATTCGTTCCAGTAAGAATTTAATTCCATTCATTAATTCAATTGAATTCTTATTCCAATTCAATTTCTACTTAATTCGAAAACAACTGGATATTATTCCAACCTATCGAATCAATTTTTAATCCAGTTAAATTTTTATTTCCCATTCAAGTTAATTTCATTTTCATCTTTTCTCTTTAAATTTAAATTCCAACCTTCAAAGCTTATATTCCATGCCTGATTAAAAAAAAATCATCTCAATTTTATAAGCTTACAACCCATCCTATCAGGATTTTTTTTCTATACCCGGCTTTGGTTTTAAATCATTTCGAAATCTCCAACATCTCAAATCTCATTTCTCAAAAATTTTAAGCCAATCCTGGCTTTTATTACAACAAATTTCCCTTTTGAAATTTCCAAAAACAACTAGCTTTTTGAACAAATCAGTTTTTGGCAGCAATCCATCACTTAGAAATTCGAAAATGAATACTGATGATGCGGCCGTCATCATCGGAATTATTTTCCAATAATCCAAGTGATTTCAATGCTATATTACTTCCAAAACCCATCTAAAACAGATTTCTTTTCAGAAACATCACCAAAACAATTTGCTGTTATTTATCTTCAAAACACTTCCAAACTCTCCGGGTTTTAAATTTCCAAATCCTGCTTAAATCAATTTTACTATAATTCATTTGCATAGCTTATGCTCATACAAATTCTTATTTGATTATATTTCAATTTATAAATTTCATTTATGACTCATACTTATGAATTTCATTTTATAATGAATTTATTCCCTTCAACTTTGGTTATACTTTCAATTTCTAGTTAAATTCACTTAACAATGATAATACTTTAATATTATCATTTCTAACATCCAAGCAACCATATAATAGCTATATAGTTTTCCAAAAACCTTTTTTATATCAAAAATATATTTTTGGGTAAAATTATTTCATTTACCCATATTTAAAACAATACCGTGTCGATTGTTCTATTCAAGTGTTTAGAAACCCCTTCGATACAGTTGTCCAGACTGTGCCGACGAAGGTTCATATGCCACTCAATAAACCAATCAACACAATATTAAAACAATTTATATTCACTAACAAATACGCGCTCATATTTATTTATACACTCAAACTCATTATAGAGTACTACGGACTCTATTTTAAATGAGTAATTTCCCACCAGAGCCAAGGTTATCACCAACCTAAGCTCTGATACCAAGTGTAACGGCCCGCAAATCCGTACCCCTTGAGTCAACACTATTCTACCTAAAACAACTCAAGTTGCACAGAAATACGAACCATTTTGGTTAAAGAAGAAGAGGTAGAAGAAGAGAAAACTAAAACAACATCAGAATCTAACCATCAACAGCGGAATAAAATATAATAGATAGTAAATAATCTTTACTCAAAAATCATATCTATCTGTTTACATATATTACATCATCAGAGTACATCAGTCAGCTCACATCAATAACATACAATGGATACACAACAACTCAAACAGTGGAATATATAAATACAAGTACGAGAATACGTGTCGTCATCCAGCTCGTCTCCTGAGCTCCACAGCATCATATCCTGTATCCTATAATACTCGGTCTGACCCGAGCATTACAGTTAAATAACACCCGAGTCAGTCTGGAATACCAGCGTGAGAAAATCACACCCAATTGATTATTAAAGTTTCAAAATTCTTTAAAAAATAAAAGCATCTCGTAAGACCACGCCACAAATAAACATGTCGGGTTTTTACCTTACGATAGCTAAAACAATTTTTATAGAAATCCTCTGATATTATAATAGTGTCTATAGAAAGTAAATAGAATCTAGCTGAAATGCTTGCATCTCACGTTTCAGCAATAGTTGGGCACAATCAAAACCGTACGGGCGCGTAGGGAAAATGGATTCCAACTAATGGCTAGGCACTGGGGTACCACCTGTCACAGTACCTGGTCTAGATCAACGTACCGAGGAGCCACCCTAACTCCCCTGCAACACAAGACCGGAACCATCCCTTACTGGACAGTCCCGAGTAAGATCACCCCGCGGTTGGGATCAGCAACCGCCCACACAGCCGAAATAAAGGGACATCTAGACAGGGATGACCTCACCCTCCAGTGGGGGCTACCCACGAAGCCTTGCTGCATATCCCCTGATTTTCAGCCATTCCCATTTGATGAGGCTTGAGGCTAAGCGTTACCTTTTTAGAAAAATTTTCCTTTGAATGCCCATCGTCCACCTGACGATGTTTCGCAAGCATTCATCCATACAAGTCCGTCCCGGGTTCGAACGAAACCGAAGGCACTATTCCTACTACATCCATTTTGGAAATATCCTCAGGATTAGTAGCGACTAGCCCTTGTACTTCACTGCTCCATCTTCGAATCCAAAATCGTTTTCACGAAACGTACAAACCGGATCGAAGTGGTTTTCGAGAAATAAATCTCGATCCCGGTCTCTTCGAAACGATCAACGCATTGTCCAATATTGATAGTCGGTTATTTAACTATCAATTAATATTCACAAACAATCATCAACCAATAAATAATTTTCCCAAATTATTTATTTATCTCAAAGATATCTTCACAAGATATATTTCAATTTTCAATCCTTTGAAAACAGTTTCAAAACCATCCTTCTTTTCAGAATAAACTTTTCCAATATTTTCTATCTCCTCTGAAATTACCAAGCACAAAACTAGATTTCAAAATAATTTAAAAAAACTGTACTTTAAAATATATACCTTTAAAACATTTAACTTAAAATACTTTAATAATTTGTTAAAAATACATCTTATATGAATATTCGAAAATAAAGTTACTTAGTAAAATATAAAACTAGATTTCCACTTTTTAAACAATATACTAAGTCACTTTTTAAATAATTACTACTATAATAGATTTAAGAAAATACTTACTTTAGAATTTAAATATTAGAAATAATAAAATTTTCAAATATACCCTTTTAAAACAATTTTAAAACTATTAACTTATATTTAAAAATTTACTTGAAAACGTACTTGGTTATCCAGGGAGAATTCCAACTTCAATCACTTAAATCAATTTCTCAAATTGATTTCCAATTTATTTTCTTTAATTCGGAATCTATTAATTTCAGATTTCATTTCTTGATTATAATTTAAAAATACTTTAACCAAAAATTCCAATTTTTAGATTTTCTCAATTCCTTCTTTATTCTTTTAAATAAATTTAAACTTTGAATTTTAAAATAATCCTTTATTCCTTTAATTGATATAACTTAAGTTTACAATTCATCAATTTCATTTTATTAACAATTACATTTCTCTTCATACTCGAAGTTATTTATTATTATTTTCATATTACTTCTATTTCTTTTCAATTCATTCTTAATTTATTCAAACTTTCTATAATTATTTCGCTTACAAATTTACTCCCTTTCAATTTCCTTCAACAATCCAATTTATACATTTTGGTAATTCATGATATCCGAATATCCAATCAAACCATACATTCAATATTCCAATATAACTCATCATAGGATATCAAATAATCAAAAACAGAAAATATTGAATAGTTTAAATAAATGTGAGGGGTCCAGTTGGATCTCTCCAACCTGTTTTCCCTGCATCCACAAATGTTAGCACAATATAATATGCCAATTTCAAAATATCATACTATACCATATCAATCAATTCAGCCATTCAAACAATTATTTAAATTTAATTATTTAAATTTAAATTTAAACTGAGTGAGATTAACTCACCTTTTCTTTGCTGTTCGCAATCCATTCCAAACTGACTTGTCCCTTTGATTTTATACCTTGTATAAACAGTATATGATTCTATTAACATCTTTGAATTAGTCAATCGATTACTTGCTATTTATTTATTTATTTTAGCTACTAATTTGGGTTTAAACCAATAATTTATTTTAACAATTGTTTTAAATTTTAAACTTTCTTTTTAACACAATATAAAATTGTTAAATAATTTGACTAAATAAATTAAACACCTCTATATATATTATTCCAGATTTTACAGTAAGTTACAAACGAGCATGTATCTATCTATATTTATTTATTTTTATTTCTATATATATAAATTTTTAAACACAGTAACGTCTAACTAAAATATAAAACGAGCTGTAAATCCAATCTATATATGCTCAGATTAAATCGATGGAAAAATGTTTACCTCCCTACACAGCTCGAGCTCGGATCCACCCTTCAACGCCAACCCGCATCACCATCTTCAGCCTCACACGAGACCGACACTTGCGCTTGACTTGAATGCGACTGCAGCCATATGCCACGATGCACCATCCCATCACGAACTCGGACCATCATATCTCGGGGTCGACGTCGCCATTAACTCGAGTAAACCCTAGTCGTCAACCCCACAGCCGCCACCCTAATTCCAGAACCAAGTTGCGTGCATGCGTACTCAAGAGCAATTTCAAGGATCTGAGGAAAACATCGAAATCGATTAAATTGATTTCCTTCCCCCAATTCCCCTTACTAGCTCGCACCGTGCCTGGCTCGAAACGAAAAAACCCCTTCAAAAATCGGTCGCGATCTCATTCACTCTTTCGTTTCTTTCTTTTTTTGTTCTTTTTTTTTGTTTTTAACGAAGTGGTATCGGTTCTGGGGGGTTTAACCTACGTTGGTTTCGAATAGAATGGAGAAGTGAAGGAAACGAAAGAAGAAGATGTCATTTTGGATTTGTGAGCGGTCGCAATTATAAAAGAAATTTTTGTCCTCGATGATTTCTATCTGTGGACTTTGCTTTAAGAATTAGGTTGCGTAATATAAAAAAAAAATCAGCTTGGCTTTCTTCAGAAGGAAGACGCGAGAAATATAAAATATTTTTTTTTTATTTAAACGAAGAAGCGTGCTGAGAAGATAAAAGCTAGTTTTTAAATCCCTATACGATGCTAGCTATCATACGCAATGCAATATCAACGCGTTTATATATCGTTCACTCACATACTAACTCCGATTAATATGAAATTCGAAATCCAATAATAATTCAATATTACGGACCCAATGGAACTGGTTTCGTTGAATTCCGAGACTGTGCCTCGGAAGGCTGTTTTTAAATTCAGTTTAAACGATTTAAATTTCAAAACTGAACAAACAACTTCCAAATTCAATTTTAACACTTTTATTGTCTTCACTATTATCAATAAATTTTATAAGCCTTCAAATTATTTTAAACAGGCTTAAAATTACAGGTTCAACATTTTATTCAGATTCAAGTTATTTAATTCAATAATTTAATTATCAAATAAATTGTGATATTCTAAATTCAAGTTAAAATTATTCTATTGAATATTCAAAATCAATCAAATATTCCGATTTTACAAACTCAAAATTCTGGGTCGTCACAGAAGCAGGAAACGGAAGAGAAAAACAGGTGAACGAAACACCATAACCAACAGAAATGCTTGACCTAATACTCGGAGGAACCAAGGTCAACAAGCTAATGCTAACCAAAATATTGAAGCCCATCTAGGTGCTGGTAATCCGCAAGTAGATGTGGGGATGATGTATCGTTTCTGTGTTAATCTTATGCAAGCAGAAGCTACGGTTGGTATGGGTGGAAATGTTGGAGGAGCCAATCCTGTGGCTCCAGTTGGGAATAACTATGCTAAGTTGAGTAGACTACACCAGTCTAGGTGGAAAGCCGTTTATGGGAATGGAAGATGCTATTGAGGTAGAGAATTGGCTGTTGCACTATGAGAAAATCTTTACTGATCTAGGTTTGGATGATGGGAAAAAGAGAAGGTTGGCCTCTAGGCAGTTGCAAGGGGTAGCGCTTCACTTGTGGAATAGTGTGACTGCTGGGGTTCCGAAGGAAGAGCTGATATGAGCTACTTTCAGAAGGAGACTTGAGCAGAATTTTTACATGAAGTTGCTAAGTCAGCGTTGATGAGGAAGTCCATGGATCTAGTTCAGGGAGAAATGTCAGCAATCGAGTACGCTGCTATGTTTGACGAGTTGTCTCGATATGGATATGCCACTATAGACACTGACATCAGAAGGAATGAGAGGTCTATTCGAGGATTAAAGCCCTAGCTTGCTAGAATGACCATGATCCATATCCATGATCCTTGTAATGTGGTGGTGGATATGGCCATTTTCCATGAGGAGATGCTTGCTGGTTGTGCTAAGGAGAAGCCAGTTGACTCCCAAGGTCCTCAAACAAAAAAGATGAGGTTCTTTTTGAAGAAGGAAGCATAGAAGGTAGATGCTGCCAAGAAGGAAAATGTTGATTTAGTGTGCTTCAAGTGTGATAAGAAGTGTCATTATGCTCATGAGTTCCGGTCAGGCAAGGGAAAGAAGCCTGCAGAAAAGAAGAATGTGAAATACTTCAACTACGACAAAGTAGGCATCATAAGAACCAGTGTCTAGAGCCAGTGTGGGCGAACAGAAGGAAGGTTTTTTTTTATTAGACCACCATCTTCTTCTAGGCCTACTACCTCAGATAAAGGGAAAACTGTGATGGAAGGTACACTATAGATTCAGAGTACATAAGTAAAGGTACTATTTGATATCGGTACATCACATTCATTTATATCATAGTATTTGGTTGATAGGTTATGCATAGAACCCATATATATGGTTACTTCCTTACGGGTTGTGAATCCAATAGGAGGGTATGCAACTCTAGGGATGAGATGTGACCAGTTAGAACTTGATTTGTTAGGTCATAAGTTTGCATGCAGGCTGTATGTTTTTGATTTCATAGATTTTCGGATCATTTTGGGTATGGATTAGTTAAGGAGGTATGAGGCTAGGATATTTTGCCAAGATGGGGAGATATCACTAAGACACTCTGATAGTCATAACCAAATTATATTCTAAGTTGACCGGAGTAGTTGTGCTTTGTTAAGTGCAATGGAAATGGGAGAAGATCTAAGCTAGGTCCATGTAGCAAAAGAGTTTGCAGATGTTTTTCCGTCGGTCATAGGATTGCCACCGAAACTAGCTGTTGAGTTTTGGATAGATCTTGTGCTAGGGGCTGAAGCTGTGAGTAGACCACCTAGCAAGATGATACTGACCGAAATAAAGAAATTAAATGTGCAGCTAGTGGATCTAGAAGGAAGGAATTTTATCAGACCAAGCAGTTTTCTTTGGGGAGCGACCGTGGTGTTCTTGAAGAAGCCAGATGGATCGTTAAGGATGTGCATAGACTATCGTAAGTTGAACGAAAGGAGGATCAAGAATAAGTATCCTTTTCCGAGAATAGATGATTTGTTTCATCGATTGTGTGGAGCCAGAGTGTTTTCCCAATTAGATTTGGCGACGAGGTTCCATTAGTTAAGAGTGGCAGAGGACAGTATTCCTTTTATAGAATTTCAGACTAGGTATGGATCTTATGAGTGGTTAGTAATTCCATATGGGTTGAAAAATGCGCCTACTTTCTTCGTAGATTTGATGAATTGGGTCTTTCGAGAATATTTGGATAGATTCATGTTGGTGTTTATAGATGACATTTTTTTATACTCTAAGGATGAAAGAGAGCATGAAGATCATCTTAGATTTGTGCTTGATACGCTAAGGAAAAATTAGCTAAAGTAAAAAAAATTCAAGTGTCATTTTTGGAAGAAAGAGGTTAAGTTCCTTGGTCACGTCGTTTCGAAGAGAGGATTGTCAATCGATCTATATAAGATCGAAGTAGTTAATAATTGGAAGAGACCAAAGACGATGATCGAGATCAAATGTTTTCTTGAACTTGCTGGCTACTACTGGAGATTCATTAAGGATTTATCGTGGATAGCAGGGCCTTTGACTAAGCTTACCAGGAAGGAGGTAAAGTTTGTTTGGTCAGACAAATGTGATGAAGCATTCCTTAAGCTAAAGCATTTTTGACCAATGCACCAGTTTTGGTAGTTCCGGATGGAAACCAAGGGTTGGTGGTGTATACTAATGCATGTGGGACTGGGCTGGGAGGTGTATTGATGCAGAAGAGTAAAGTGATTGCCTTCGCTTCACGATAGCTTAGACCGCATGAGGTGAGGTGTCCCACTCATGATTCAGAGTTGGTCGCGGTGATCTTCACATTGAAAATTTGGAGGCACTATCTATTAGGAGAGAGATTTGAGCAATACACAAATCATAAGTCTTTAAGATTTTTATTCTCTCAGAAGGAGCTGAATATGAGACGGTAGAGATGGTTGGAGTTTTTGACGGCTTATGATTTTGGTATAGAGTATACACCAGGAAAAGGTAATAAAGTAGTGGATGCTCTTAATAGAAGATATCAAAATGTGGTGTTGGCTAACTTGGCAAAATGGAAGGATCTAGAATCTTTGGCTGGTTGTGGTATGGAGTTAAGATCAACTACTAGTTCTAGTTAAAGCACTACCATGGTATGCTGTTTAGAAGTTCGACCAGTGTCGATTGAAAGAATTGCTTCTAAGCAAAAGGAGGATCCACTATTAGTCGAAAGGATTAGAAGGCTTGAGGTTGGAACTGAGATCGATAATTTGAAAGATTTTTGTTTGACTCAAGAGAATGTTTGAGCAAGAAACGGCAATTATGTGTTCCAAATATTGAGAACTTGAGGAAAGAAGTTTTTGGTGAATGTCATCGATCCAAGTTTGTGATTCATCCTGGAGGGACTAAAATGTATCAAGATATGAAAAGGAGCATCTGTTAGGAAGGTATGAAGAGGATGTTTGCAAGTGGGGTAGGTTATGCGCAAACTGTCAAGAAGTGAAAGACGAACATCAGAAGCCGAGTGGGCAGCTACAGCCTTTAGAAATTCTAATTTGGAAATGGGATTCGATATCCATGGATTTTATAGCTGGGTTTCCGAGGTCGAATAAAGGAAGTGAAAGTATATGAGCTATAATGGACAGGTTGACCAAGAGTGCTCAATCAACTCTAGTTAAATCAATCAAGACGATGCCTGTTTTAGCTAAGTGGTTCATGAAGAACATAGTTAGACTACATGGAGTTCCTAGTAGCATAGTCAGTGGCAGAGATGTCTTATTCACTAGCGAATTTTGGAAAAGCCTACAAGATGTGTTAGGCACTAAGCCCAAGATGAGTACTGCATATCACTCTCAAACGGATGGGCAGACAGAGAGAGTCAATAAAGTACTCGAAGATTTGCTGAGAGCTTGTGTATTAAACTTTGGTGGATCTTGAGAGGATCACCTACATCCGATAGAGTTTTCCTATAATAATAGTTACCAAACTAGTATAGAAATGGCGCCTTTTGAAGCTTTGTATGGAAGGCCATGCAAATCACAAGTATGTTGATTGCAGACTAGAGACAAATTGGTCTTAGGTCCAGATTTGGTTTGGGAGGCACCAGAGAAGATTGATTTGATCCGAGAAAGGATGAAAAAAGCTCAATCCAGACAGAAGAGTTACATAGATAAGAGGCGTAAAGATCTAGAGTTCTTTGTGAGAGACAAGGTTTTCGTTAAGGTGTCACCGATGAAGAATGTGATATGATTTGGAAAATCAGGGAAGCTTTCCCCAAGATATGTTTGTCCATTCCATATCATAGAAAGGATAGGAAATTCGCACACAGAGTAGAGTTGCCAAGCAGTATGGTAGGCGTCCATAATGCATTTCATGTATCTTATCTTCGCAAGTTTTTGAATGATCTAGAGGCCACTATTCCTCTAATAGGTTTGGAAGACTTGGTAGTAGAGACTAATTTGACAGTTGTTAGACAACCAGTTTGGGTTGTAGCGAAGGATGATAAAATTTAAGGTCCAAGACGATCGGGTTAGTGAAAGTTCAGTGGAGTGACAAAGAAAAGGACTGTACCTGGGAGAGTAAAGATAGGATTCGAGATACTTATCCTAAACTTCTTTGATGGTATTTTTATATTGGCTTTATATAGATAGTTTCTAGCTAGGTAAGCTAATTTGGATATTAGGAGTCGTTACAGATGATTGCTGTGATAGTATTTGTCCTTGCTGAATTTCGAGGTTGAAATTCTTTATGGAGGGGAGCTTGTAAACCCCTAATTTTTGATAACCTTATTCAGGAGATTTAATTAGATAAATTAAATAAATAGAATAATGAAAACGTAAAATGATAAGAAGATTAGTTAATAGACTTAAAGATCGTGCTTAATTAACTCTAATGGGTTTATAAATAGATATAAATGATAATTAAATTAACATAAGGGGATTAGGGTCATTGCCACCAATATTTCCTACCCTTATACTATTATCCCCAAACCATTCACGTTCATTTTATCATAAGTAGAAATAAACATAAGAAAGAAAATGAATGCCGACCATTATGGAGTAAGAAGAGAAGAGGGAATTCAAATTTAAGCTTAGGATTCAAGCTAGAAAAATTAATCTCAAATCAATCTTTAATTTCCTTATCTAATCTAAGGTGAATAATAATCACTACATCTCTATTTTGGTTTTTATATGATTATTGATTTTCATATTTAAGATTAAATTTAGTATGATGATTTTTGATGATATGCTCGGGTTCATAATATGTTTGATTTAATCCAATGGTTTAAATATGAGTATACACGGTTTTAAGAAAAAACCAAGAGCAAGTGGCTTTAAAACACCATGGAAAAAATTATATGTTCTGAGAAACATGATTTTGAAGTCGAGTTTCAATTTTTATAATTTTCCAAGCCATGGAGAGTAATTGTGGATTTTTAAAAGAAAACACGTATTATTGGGTTTAAAAATTGTTTTCGGTTGTGATATGATGAATATGGGTCTGAAATTTATATATGTTAGATAACATATTAAAAGTGAATTCTGTGATTTTTGGGGAATTTTACTAAGAGGTTTCTTTTGAAAATTAAATTATTTTGAAAGGAGGACCTAAAAGATTTAATTAATGTCAAATGGGAAGGGCTTATTTGTTAATGTTATCCAAGTTTTATATTTGAGAAAATGTGGCAATTATTTGTAAAATAATTTGAAAGTTTAAGGTAACCAATCAAGTGTCTACAAGTGGGCAAGTTAGATACAAAAAATTATTTTATTTGGTAAAAATAACCTTATTACTCAGAAAAGTAGGTTCAGCCACTTTCGGAAGGATCCTTTCGCTCAGTCCTTCTGCTACCAGTCAAGTCGAAATCGAGGTCAAAACCAATGAAGCTGAAACCGATACACATGGTATCACTTAATATGCAGTGGATTGAGGAAAGACGAAAGGTAAGGATCGAAACATAGCTTTCAAAGGGGTCGATACCTTTTTTTTGTTTTCTAAAAAAAGCGCTTGCATGTTTACTAAGAGGTTTCAAAGGAGTCTAAACCAATACTTGCAAAAGGAATATTTTAAAATAAGCTTTCGAAGGAGAGTTTCCGCCTTTTAAAGAAGTAGCTTCCAAAGGAGTTACTAAGTTTTTAAATCAATGCTTTCGGAAGGTGTAGTTTCGAACAAGTCAAAACCCTTCTGTAACTTTAAGCCTTTCACTGGTATTGAAGATATCAAAGATGTCATATAAGCCACTTCCCATAGCTTTCGAAAAGGGTTAGGGGTTTCGAAGGCTATGGTTTCGAAAGGTGTTTCGAAGCCAACCTTCAAGTATTTTACCCAAATGATATATGCTTTAGAAAGGGTGGTGCTGACGCCGTCAAGTTTTCCCTAATACTTTTAAAGGATGAAGAATGGTTTCAAAAGAGACACTTTCATTTATTTTCACATAACGCAAATAATATTTTGAGTATAAACCTAATTTTTTTGAAAGAGGGTCTTTCAATGATTTCGAAAGGGTTTTACCCAAATGATTTATGCTTTCGAAAGGGTGGTGCCGACGCCATCAAGTTTTCCCCAAAATTTTAAAGGATGAAGAATGGTTTCAAAATAGATACTTTCATTTATTATCAATTAATGCAAATAATATTTTGAGTATAAACCCAATGTTTATTAAAGAGGGTCTTTCAACGGTTTCGAAAGGGATACCTCCAATGGTTTCGAAAGGGGTGCTTTCATTGTTTTCGAAAGGTGTACTTTCAACTAGTTTTGGAGCTATGCTTCTAAACATTAAATGCAAATATTTAACACATTCCAAAGGTTTTGAAAGAAAGTTTTAAAGTGTTCAAAAAGTAAGGGCTAATGTTTTGAAAGTAGATTTTTATACTTTCGAAGGAGGGTATCCAGTGAGGTCGAAAGCAGGGTTTCAAAGGAGTCGAAAGGCTTTGTTTTTTTGAATAACCCAAACTCAATTTTTAAAGGAGAAGCCCATGGCTAAATTAAAGGAGTTTTTGTAATGGTTTTAAGAAAAATCTTTCTTTGGTAAACAATAGATTGAAGGGAATAACCATGTTTTATATTAAACTCACAGGACTGGTATTGTTATGCTATGTTGTATGGTTCTTTAAATATAAATATATTCACATTATAATGGACCCATAACTGCATTTTTGAGCTAAATATCAGGGAAACCAGCTAGGTTGACCCAGTAGTGAATATAAATTTATTAAACTCTAAGATGAGTAAAATTGCATCCAATAGGTCTGAGAGACCAGAATATAAGATGCTTAATTATATGAGTTATTAGGGAGACAGGTTCATAGTGCATCCATGAAAACTATGATTAGGAAGTTATTGGAATTACTAGTAGGTTCATAGTGATCCCATGAAAATTATGTTACAAAGAGTGGTTAGCAGGGGACAATTGGTTTGTAGTGCACCCATGAAAACTATTTTCAGATTAAGGTATTGACAGTTGCCAATAGGTTCCTAGTTAACCCATGAAAATTAGGATAGAGAGAAGTTATTGAGGGACACCAATAGGTTCAAGGGAACCCATGAATTAGTTAAGTTAATTGGCAAGGGCCAAGAGGTTCATAGTGCACCCACGAAAACTGTGAAGTATGACGAGGAGTCCATATATTATATAAAGGTTATTAGTAAGCCATGAAAACTAATAGGTTCAAAATGCACCCATGAAAATAATAAAGTATGACAGGGAGTCCATATATTATAAACGTTATTAGTAATCCCATGAAAACTAATAGGTTAATAGTGACCCTAGAAACTACAAATATAAGAGGGAATCAATTAAACAGAGGTTGGGAAATCTAGAATGTTCTAACTTGTATACATATCATCGTAATATTTTGAGATGACTATGTTTTTAACCATTGTGAATGTAGGAGCGCAGTATACGGTTTTATAAAGGTTTTAAGATACTAGTGCAGGGAAAATCCGTTTAGCTAAGCGGCGAGGTCTCGCTAGATATCTAAATGATTTGAGATGTTAGGTTATTTTTCATACCAGTCTTCATGTCTAACTCAAAGTTTCTGTTTTCCCTTTGAAATATTGGGTACTCGGTTAACTCCTATGGTCAACTACTCAATAAGCAAACGACTCAAGGTGGGCGACGACTCAATGGACAAGCGACTCAGTGAGTTATCAACCTAACGAGTTAAAAGATGCACGACTCAATGAGTCAAGAGGTTGGACGACTTAAGGGACTAACGACTTAATAGTTTAAGGGGTCAAACGACTTAACGGTTTAAGGGCTTAGCAACCTAAAAAGTATAACGGCTTAGCGACTTAGCTGGTAGCACGACCTACCGACTTAAGGAAGCTATGAATTAGCGGCTTAAGAGAATGGACCGACTCAACAATCTTAAAGGGTTACCGACCTAACGACTCAAGAGACTGCCGACCTAACGACTCAAGACAGGAAAAAGCTCAAAGCAATTTCACTTAAGTCACGACCGACTTACGACCTATGTTAGGTCACTCACGACCTAGGCAAACAAAGATAAATCCGATATAGTGTTACTTAAACCAGAGCCTGTTAACTCGTTCACGACTTGGGACTTGTACTCAGAAGAGCCTGCTTTTTCCAGTTAAGCCGTGAGCCGTGCTTGAGAGATGGGACGCGGCTTACGACTTGTCTTAGGTCGGCCACGATCCAGAACTTACCTTAAGTCGGTCACTACTTACAACTTGACATAGAAGTTCCTCTACAAATACGGCACTATCTCCAACGTTGAAGGGACTTTTGGACAATCTCTTTAAGCGTTGATACTCTGCCAATTTCTAAACCAACTCTATACTTGAAGTTTCGAAGAACACTACAAGCCACTATGAAATACTTTCGCACATCCGACATGGATTCGAAGACTTTCATCTACATCGAAGCTTAAGCTACTTGCTCAAAGTGTTTTGTAACTAAAGAGATTTGTACTTGAAGAGCATTGTATCGTTTTGTAACAAGATCAGTAATAAAGATACTTAAAGTGGACGTAGGCTACTCTATAAGCCGAACCACTATAAATTCGCTGTCTCTTACTGTATTTTCTGTCATCTTAGCTGATATTCTGTTCCCGAACCATTGGGTGGTGCTTTCACACTCACATTTCACACACCGGGGTGTTAGCGTTCGATTTTAAGCATTAACATTTTTGGTGCTTTCACTGAGAATTGAACTCAGGATACTTCCATCATTGCTCCGAAAAAGTTCGTGGAAAGGATTTCTTTTAAAACCAGAAGTTTGTTGGAAATAATGGCTCCTGGGAGAAAACGAAGTTCTGTGAGATCCGACAATGTTCAAGAGAATACCGCTACCTCTCCTCCTTCAAGTCAAGCAGCTCCAACTATTGGAGTTACACGAGCAGAATTGGACGCCGTAGTTTTGGGGTTGAATCAACAATTGAATTCCCAGAATGCACAGTTGGAGGCTCAGAATGCCCAGAACACCCTGATCTTAAGTAAGTTGAATGATCTACTTGGGGCTAACCATCAACCGGTTAATAATGATGGAAACCCTACTGCGGGGGTTCAAGATGTTGAAGGAGGGAACGTTTCTCAAAGAGCCGCAGACCCTGTGGAAAAGACACCTCTCCAGGCTGGGGGATCAGCACCGCAGCCAACCCTCCGTGAACGGTTGTCAAGACAGAATTCAGAGAGAATGGCTGATGTTTTCCCTCCAGAACCTTTAGATGATGAAGAGTATTTCTTAGGCATGGTTCGTCAGATCATGAAGGAAAGTATGCGAAGGGATGCAGATGAGAAAGAATGGGTTTTTGGTCCAAGCAAAACTCCGTTTACTGAGAAAATCTTGAAGGCAGAATTCCCAAGAAAATTCGTTCCTCCTACTATTCCGGCTTACAAGGGGACGAGTGATCCTAACGAGTTTCTGTATGAGTACGACTGGTATATGATGGGTGCCAGAGCGTCTGATGAAATCAAATGTCGATATTTCCCGGTATATCTGGAAGGTGTGGCTCTATTGTGGTTTACAAAGCTGCCGGTCAGGTCCATTGATCAGTTCTCCGATTTGACCAGGAAATTCAAGGAGCAATTTCGATTGTATGCTTCAAAAGCAAAGGATATAATGTCGCTGTCAAGTCTAGAGCAAAATCCAGGAGAATCCATCAGATCATTTTTGAATCGTTTTAACATAGCATTGGCTGAGGTAGATAATGCTGAGCCACGCATGGTCCTAACATATTTGATGAGGGCGATTGACAAATCGAGTGAATTTGGGAAATGGTTGAAAATGAAAGAACCAAACTCACTTGACAAATTCTACAAGAAAGCGGATGAATTCATGCGCTTGGAGAGCCTCCAAACACCGGCTAAGGTGGTATCAGCAGAAGCCGGGAGCAATGGTGCTCCTTCGAACAAGAAAGAACCTAACACTCAGAAAAGGGGAAATGATGGTGGAAAGAAACATGGAGATGCTAAGAAAGGCCGTCCTTTCAATTTCACACCCTTGACTGATACCCCTAAGAACATCTACTTTGCGACCAAGGATGATGTCAATTATCCGACACCACCTAAAATGAGAGTTGGGAGTAAGATGGAAAAAAGTGGAAGGTTCTGCCGGTTCCACAACCAACCCGGCCATGACACCAACGAATGTCGTCAGTTGAAAGAGGTAATTGAACAACTCTTGAAGGAAAACAAACTCCAGCAGTATGTGAAAAGGAATAGAAATTCCCCAGCCTCGTCGACTCAAGGACAACAAGTTCCCGCTCACCGTCCTGGCTCAAGTGAGAAGGCCATAGAACATGAATCGGAAAGACCTGTCATCAATATAATAACTGGAGGGCCTCACCCAGCAGGCAAAAGCTGGGGCGAGATGGAAAGGTATGCCCGGGCCTTGAGGCATGTACCGACTGAAGAGAATGTTTTTGTTTTAGAAAATGATGCGCCTTTAAAGCAATAAAAGACTTCCACAGATGATATTGTATTCAGTGCCAGAGATTCTTTAGGTATCGAGGCTCCTACCATAGATCCTTTGTTCATATCCGCTGGTATTGGGCCGGCTACTGTGAGAAGAGTTCTAGTTGATTGTGGAGCTTCATGCAACATTCTCTTCAAAAAGACCTTTGATCAAATGAAAATTCCAATGGCTGATGTCCAAGCTTCATCACTTAAGATTGCTGGGTTTTCTGGTGAACCCAAACAGCCGGTTGGGACCATAGATTTGTTTGTGGAACTTGGAAAAGGGCTGAGGAAGGTGGCTCGAAAGCAAACCTTTATAATTTTTGAAGAATTCTCTGCCTACAATGCCTTTTTAGGCCGACCAACTCTTGCTGCATTCAAAGCTGTTCTTGCCCTATGGTGTCTGACTATAAAATTCCCCACAGATAATGGAGTTGGTGTTATTAAAGGAGACCAAGATGCGGGGCAAGAATGTTATTTTACAGAGTTGCATGAATCAAGGAAAAGAGAAACGGGAAAAGGTGCGGCGGCTCCAGTCCGCATCAAAGAACCAACCTTGTAGCAATTACAGGGTGGACCCTGCACTGGTGAATATAGTGGCGCACGAAGAGAGATGGATCCAAGGAAAGCCAGTGCAGGGGAGAATAGGGTAGTATCGGTAGAAGTAACGGTGCCGGTACCCGTTGACCCAAAGGACCCAAACAAAGTGTTGAATGTGGGTTCACAACTCAACACAACAGTTCAGAATGTTCTGATTTCATTTTTGAAGGCAAATTTGGATGTATTCGCTTGGACTCACGCTGACATGTGTGGAATATCCCCAGAGATTGCAGTACACACTCTGAACATTGATCCAAAGTTTACACCCGTGAAGCAGAAAAGAAGAACCCAGGGTCCTGAGAGGACGGCAGCGTTAAAAGAAGAAGTGGATCGGCTCATGGAGAACGGTTTCATCAGAGAATCTACTTATCCAAATTGGGTATCAAATCCAGTGCTGGTTAAAAAAACTAACGGAAAATGGAGAGTATGCATTGACTTTTCAGACCTGAACAAAGCCTGCCCCAAAGACTGTTTCCCGCTGCCCAGGATCGATCAGTTGGTGGATGGGACGGCAGGGCATGAATTGTTATCCTTTATGGATGCATACTCCGGATATAACCAGATTATGATGCATGAGCCAGATCAAGAGGACACAAGCTTCATCACAGATGTTGGACTCTACTGCTACAAGGTCATGCCTTTCGGACTCAAGAATGCAGGGGTAACTTACCAAAGGCTTGTTAATGTCATGTTTAAACCGCAGATTGGCAAGACAATGGAAGTTTATGTTGATGATATGCTAGTGAAGTCTAAGAAAGCAGTGGACCACATGGATCACTTGGCAGAGATGTTCGCAGTACTCCGAAAGTACAAAATGAAGCTTAATCCCTTGAAATGTTCATTTGGAGTGGAGTCCGGAAAGTTTTTGGGTTTCATTATGAGCGCTAGGGGCATTAAAGCTAATCCTACCCAGATCACTGCCCTGAGAGAGGTCAAAGCTCCTAAAACGAAGAAGGAGTTGCAAAGTCTCAATGGAAAGGTTGCTGCCTTGAGTCGGTTCATTTCAAAAGCTACTGACAAATGCATTCCATTATTTGATGCTCTGAAGAAAGGAAGAAAAAACTTTGAGTGGACTCCTGAATGTCAGAAAGCATTTGATGAGTTGGTTCGTCATATGGAAGTGCCTCCGATACTTTCAAAGCCTGACAATGGTGAAGATCTCTTCATATATTTGGTAATTTCATCTCATGCTCTCAGTGCAGTGTTGGAACGGGAAGACGCAAGGATTCAACGCCCAGTCTATTATATCAGCAAAAGATTCACTGAGGAAGAGATGAACTATTCAAGGTTGGAAAAGCTCGCCTATTGTTTGTTGATCGCATCAAGAAAATTGAGGTCGTATTTCCAAGCTCATCCCATCAAAGTCCTTACTGATCAACCTCTAAAGCAAGTCATATTCCGTCCTGAGACTTCGGGCCGTCTTTTGAAATGGAATATTGAACTCAGCCAATATGACATCACTTATCATCCCCGGAAAGCAATCAATGGACAAGCTTTAGCAGATTTCATCGCAGAATGTACGGGTAAAGGTGATAGTGATGAAGAAGCCACTGATAACGTCCCAATCTAATGGAAATTGTATGTCGATGGCGCAAGGAATGATTACTGTTCCAGAGCAGGGGTTGTCCTTGAAACCCCAGAAGGGCGATCGCTATGTTATGCACTGAGACTAGAATTTCCTTCGACAAGTAATGAAGCAGACTATGAAGCCCTCATCGCTGGTTTAAGGATCGCTAAAGAACTAAACATCAAGGCATTACAGATCTTCAGTGATTCTCAACTTATTGTCTGCCAAGTCAAGAAGGAATTTCAAGCTAAAGGAGGGAATCTACCCGCCTATTTATCAAAAGCTTGGGAGCTTCTTCAAGATTTTGACCGTTATTCAATAAACCATATACCCCGAGAAGAGAACATGAAGGCGGATTCTCTCGCAAAGTATTCAAGTACCGGTGAAGCTCAGCTATTGGGATTAGTTCCCGTCGAAGTCTTGTCAGCTCCAAGCACAGATGAAATGGATGTTGATTGGATTATGAATGTATCCCAAGAGCAAGAATCATGGATGACTTCGATATTTGAATATTTGCTCAATGGTTCTTTGCCAGAAAGTTCAAAAGAATGACAGAAGCTGATAAGGAAAGCCTCCAGATATATAGTTCAGGATGGTCACTTGTACAGACGAGGATTTTCAATGCCATTACTCTGATGCGTGACAAAGGAAGAAGCTAAGACAATTCTAACTGAAGTACACGGAGGGGAATGTGGGGATCATACATGTGGTCAAACTTTAGCAAATAAAAACCTCCGTTATGGATACTTTTGGCCAGAAATTAATCAAGATGCTGCTAACTATTCCCGAAAGTGTGATAAATGCCAAAGATTTGCCAAAATTCCTATAGCACCTTCCACTGAGCTAACACAAATGGTCAGTCCATGGCCATTTTCCATCTGGGGAATAGATCTCATTGGGCCTTTGCCGACTGCCAAATTGGGGATTAAATATGCTATCGTTGCTGTTGATTATTTCACTAAATGGGCTGAAGCCGAACCATTGGCTACTATTACCTCTAAGAAAATGATAAGTTTTGTGACTAAAAATATCATTTGCAGGTATGGTGTGCCTCAGAAGATAATCACAGACAATGGTACCCAGTTTGAAAGTGAGGAGTTCCAAGATTTCTGCAAATGATTCAAGATCCGAAAAAGCTTCTCAGCAGTGGCTCATCCGCAGGTAAACGGGAAGTGGAAGCAGTAAACAAAATCATCAAATCAACCATCAAAAAGCAGCTGGAAAAAGCAAAAGGTGGTTGGGTCGATAAGTTACCGCTTGCATTATGGGCATACAGAACTACCCACAAAACTACGACTTGGCATACTCCATTTTCATTGGCATACGGATCAGAAGCGATGATTCCAGTGGAAACTGAAGTCCCCTCACACAGAAGGATCCATTTTAATCAAGATGAGAATAAAAAACTGCAACTGGAAGCGCTTGACCTCCTTGATGAAAGAAGAGAAGAGGCTAGGCTTAGAATTGCAGCTCATCAGCAAAGGATAGCCAGACACTTCAATTCCAAAGTTCGTCACGCAGCTTTGAAGTTGGGGACCTAGTCCTGAAGAGAATTATGACAGCCATAGGTGTGTTTGGGCCAAACTGGGAGGGGCCATATGTCATAGGCACGAAACTTCTTGATGGCATATTCAAACTCACAACTGTCGAAGGAGAACCAATTCCAAGAGCTTGGAACAGCAATCATTTGCGTCCATATTTTACTTAAAAGCTTTGCTGAAATGTTGTAAAAGAATTACGAATATATGATTCTTGTATTGAAAGCAATTGTAAAGCAAGTGAATAATGAAAAGATATAAAGTGGATGTAGGCCCAGCTTTTGGCCGAACCACTATAAATCTTGTGTTCTCTACTACTATAAACTGCTTTGTTTTATTTCGACATATAAAATACGTTAATTGTGTTACTAAAATGTCGATTTAATAATGCAGGCCATAAAAACAAAGCTTACCCATCGCAAGACCAAGCGATCTCCGACATCACCCAGCAAGCAAACGCTAAACCATTCAAAATTTCCATACTCAAATCCTACGAAAGAAGTGCTTAGAACAAAAGTTAGCGATGTGGATGGAAGTGGACTATTTCTAACTAACTGCAGATGTTTGTATAAATGAGCATCAAGTTAAATATCCTGTGTCTACCACCACCAACTCGCTTAACTATGAAGTATATCTCTTTGGATCAGGAAAATTGTTGGCAACTAAAAAGGGATGATATTTGGAAAAGATAACGGGGATCGCCGACATGAATAGATGGCAAAGAGACATGGGCGAGCAAGCACCAAACAGCGAAAGACCTCTTCGGAGGCACAAGCCCTCTTCAGAGGCACAACTCTTCGGAGAATAAAGACCTCGAACGGGCCTCGCCAGAAAAAGAGAGTTCTTTCTCGACATAAAGTTGTAGACTGATCGGTGATACACTCCCGTGAATCCATCCAACTAAGAGAAAGAAACTCCAAACTTCCAGGCAAAAGCCCCACTTAGAGGCACATGTTTCACCGAGATTGAAATAAAACTTCCAAGTGTTGAAACGTGAAAAGCCTTCTTCGGAGGCCCATTTCACCACAGTTGAAATGCTAAAATACCTCGAGCGGGCCTCGCCAGAAAAAGGGAGTTCTTTCTCGACATAAAGTTGTGGACTGATCAGTGATACACTCCCGTGAATCCATCCAACTAAGAGAAAGAAACTCCAAACTTCCAGGAAAAAGCCCTACTCAGAGGCACACATTTCACCGTGATCTGAAATAAAACTTCACACGAGTCGAAATGTGAAAAGCCCTCTTCGGAGGCCCGCTTCCCAGCGAACAGGGAAAAAATAAAAGCCTCTCCCAAGAGGCAGAAACAAAAAGACCTCTTCCCAGAGGCACAATCAAATAAAAAGACCTCTTCCCAGAGGCACAATCAAACAAAAAAACCTCTTCGGAGGCACACGTTTCACCGAGATCGAAATAAAACTTCCGAGTATTGAAACGTGGAAAGCCCTCTTCGGAGGCACAACTCTTCAGAGGCACACGTTTAACCGAGATTGAAATAAAACTTCCAAGTGTTGAAACGTGAAAAATCCCTCCTTAGAGGTACAATTTTTCAAAGAAGCATTTCATCAAAATGCAAAACAAAGATCAAAAAGCCCTCCACCGAGGCGCAATATAAAAAAAGGAAGCCCTCTTTAAAGGCACATTTTAGCTTTCAAAGGAAGATTGGTTCATCTATTCTTGAAAATACTCTTCCTCAAAAAAGTTAAAGTGCCCTTCGAAGGCCCGCTCTACCACATAAGAGAATTCTCTTTGTAAAATTGTATATGTGCAAAAAAAAAAGTGATATCTCCAAAGGGTGGAGCATGAAAACTCATATGAAACGAGCTGTACTCTATTTTGAGCAGAATAATATTCCTCCAAGTATGGAATAATTATTCTCCAGAAAATAAGAGTACAAGTCTCCTCAAAGTTGAAAATATTGCAACGAGCTTATGGTATAGGGGCAACATGGTATAGCTACATTGGTAAGAATTACGCTCGAACAACATACCACAAGCTCACTGCAATATCATATAAAGAAACTTGTACAAAAATGAATAGTAAATGCATTCTCAAATACAGACAGAAGTTTGTACAAACAAAAAGAATCATTTTATTCAATACTGTCAAAATTTTGTACAGGTACAGGTTTCAAAATAAAAAGGAAAAGAAAAGCGGAGGCCGGTACCCGCACAATCTCCGGCCAGTACATGCAAAAAGCAAAAAGTAAAAATAAAGGGAAGCAGGGCCCGTTACTTCTTCTTGCCACCACCTTTAGAGCCTTCACCTGACCTAATAGGCAGCTTTTCAGGACCGCTTGGAAGAGTCAGGGATGAAGGAGAGAGGGTTACTGCCAGATCAACTTCGCTTCCTCTTCAGAAACAAGAATGCTTTTTCTTTTCTTTTTGGAAGTGGTACGCTTCCTCCTCCTCCTTGAAGAAGACTCGCTTCCCGGGATAACAAGAGCAGCCAGTTTTACGTCATCAGAAATAGTACGCTTCGGGGATTTGTCGCCTCCTTCAAGTCCTTCGTCCTTCTGCTCCTGCGAAGCGATTGGATCATCCAAGCCTTGAAGGGCTCCTATTAATTCTTTCTGTGATCCCGGTTGGGATATAGGAGTGATTTGAGGGAATGGAGGAGGGACAGCTGGAGGAGGAGAAGTCTGTGTGGCACTTGGTGTTTTTGCTACAGAAGAAGAAATGTCAAAAATATTAGTATCTCCCGTGAAGAAAGGAGATAGCGGCTCATTGAGATTTAAGAAATAATCAAAAAGTTCGTCAAACTCATGAGGAGCAAACAAACAGTCAACTTGGGCAAGATTAACAATAGAGTTACCTGGAGAAGTCGGCTTCCTAATATCAACCTCATAAGCCTGTGCTTCGGCGCTCTCTTCGCCTTCATCTCCACCCTGCGTGCTTGTGATCTCAGTTGTAACTTTAACAGGGGATGGAGAATGAGAACCAGAGCCTGTGATATCAACATCAGCCGAAACCGAAGGAGGGACGGGTGCAGTTAGTGGTGCTTCTTTCACAAAGTGCTGCTCCCCTGCCTCAGCTCATGCTTTGGCAAGCTGCTCTTTTCCTCGGGCTAGAGCAGCTACGGCGTTATCATCTAGAAAGTTTTCTGCAAGAGATGCTTCAGCATAGTCGGCGCCTGCACCTCCAAGCATGTCAAGAATTGACTCCCAAACCTCGGCCAGGGTAATCTCATACTTCGGTCCTAAGAATGAAAGGCTCCCGCGCCCCATAACGCTATGCACGTAGAAGTCAAATAAAGTGGAGTTGATGTTGGCTTTAGTCGCCTCATGCGACTGTTCGGCAGCCTGCCTTCTAGCGATAGCTTCGTCACGTTCCTTCTCGGTCTTTAACAATTGGGCTTTCAGCCTCATAATCTCCAAATCCTGGGAGTTGACCTTCTCCCGTAACTCTGCAACGTCAGCACGATACCTTCCTCTTGTTTTCTGCTCAGCCTCAAGTTGTGCCTCGGCATGTCACTGAGCAGCGTGAGCATCGCGAACTTGCTTTTGGAGTACTTCTTCTTTTTGAGTATATGAGGTAGAAGAAGTAGCAAGCTCTTGTTTAAGTTTTTCAACTTCTGCTTCAAGCTTCTCGTTGTAATCAGCGATGTTCCTCATCTCTGTATCATGCTGGCTTAAAGTTTTCTGCCACTCGGCCTTATCATTTTCCATGGTCAGCATGGCCTCTATATTCACGCGGTTGACCCTCTGAAGCTCATCAACAAGCTTTTGCCACCCTGACATCCGCTCGATATCAAGTCTAACAGCATCAAGATTTTGCAGCATTGCTTGTTTGTCAATAGGAACCAAGTCAAGATCGAACCGCACTCCCTTTAGGCACCAGTGTGGGAACGGCTTTGCAGAGTAGCCGGGGCTAGTCCAATTTGAAATTTAGGCATGTTGACTATTGTCTGAATGTCTGTCTTCCCGAGAGCAGGAGAGCCGGAAGGGATGTCAAGTGAGACGGAGGCAACGGCCTTTTCAGGATTTATAGATGCATGCTTTTCACCGTGCCTGGCACGCTTGCTTGGGTCCTCAACTATATGACTTTTTCCCCGGTCGTCATGTGACTTTCTTTTGTGAGAGTCGTCACCTCTCTGGGAAGAATCATGGTGCTCCTCCCTTTCTCTCCTCTCATAACGCTCTTCTTGAGCCCTCCTTTCCTGAGCCTTTCGAGCGGCTCTCTCTTCGTCAGTTTCTCTATAAACGGGAAGGTAGCGCCTATAGTCATATTGACTACGCCTCTCGTAGCGCTGAAAGTCGTCGTAATAGGAGCCGCTGCGTCCCATCGGAGAATCTGAAATAAATAAAAAAACAAGTCTTAAAAGTCTTCAGAGAAAAGAAGTTAAGTATGAATAAGTGCTGAAAATCCTATGTGTGTGTGGTATGCAAACTACACGCGTCAGGCTACAAACCACTCTTCGGCACAGGGGTGGTAGTGACTTGAGTGGAAGGTGTCAAAATTTGCTGAAAAGTGGATGTCGCCTCGACAACAGGAGAAGCAGCTTTAGGAACATCATCTTTAAAAAGTTCCTGTGAAGTTATGATCAGGTCGCTTAGCCCCTCAAAAGTATCATCACCGCCATGCTCGACGGGAGTTTCTTTTTCGACTTCCAAATCGGCCACATCTTCAAAGCAACGAAGAGTTTCTTCCTCCTCAGTAACTGGGGCAAGTGCGAATTTGCCAGACGACCCCGCAACGTCGGCAGTAGTAAAGCACTTCACCAGAGAAGCCTCGGAGGCAGGTTCTTTTGGTATAGGTTCGTCAGTGGAAACTGGGGCATCTAATGCTTTAGATGGCGAGTCTGGAACCTCATGGGGGTGTGTAGAACGAGAATTATGTAAAAGTCTATACTGATGCAAAAGTTCGTCCCTCAACAAAAACTTTATACTTCTCTCTTTAGCGGTCACAGCATTCAATCTTTCAAAAATTTGCTTATGGCCTGGATCTCTAGAGGGGGGAGGTAGCGCTGAAAAAGGAAAGAGTAAAATTAGCAACTTAGATCTCGAAAAGCTTAGGAATGGAAAATAGAAGCAGGTAATCTTACTTCCTACTCTCCAGATGGCGTAAAACCCTGGGGGGCAGCGAACAAAGAAAAACTGATTTAAGAAGCCATGAACGCTTTCGGAAAGATCAGTGATGAGTTTGCGATTCCTAGCGCTTCTTGTAACAACAATAGAGGGATGATCTTTAGTCTTTGTGAAAGAACATAAATAACAAATCTCCTCAAAACTCGGCAGTCGATCTAGAGTTCTCATGAATAAAACACACAACCCCATCAGAATGGAATAACCATTGGGGTGCAGTTGGAACGGAGAGATGGTCAATCGAAGAACAAACTGTTGAAGAAAGTCATTGAAGGGAGGAATAGCACCGCACAAGCACATTTGGCGGTTGACTGCTACAAAGCCAGGAGGCGCCACATCAGCAGTGTTAGTTTTTTCAGGAAGAATGGCATCTGCTTCAGCAATGCCAAGCTGAGTGCATAACTGATGAAAAACTTTGTATGACAAAGTGGTAGAGGCTCTCTCTGGAGGATTAACTAGGGGAGCCGGAATAAGAGTGCCTTCTCCAGTCTGGGCTGTTGTCTCTTCTTGCTGAGAAGTCATTCTACACAAGCAACTGGATATTCAAATGTGAAGGTGCACGTTTCCTAAAAGTGTGAAGTGTTGTGCAGAACTAATAAAAATAACAAGTAAATATAACTGGAATTAAACTAGTCGACAATTGATCGATTACCAAATTTCAGGACTTGTTAATTTAAAAAGTTCAGGTATAGTATTAGTGCAAACTGGGCAGTTTCAGTTGACTATTTCAATGTTGCTTTAATACTTTACTTGAATTTGATAATTTAAAAGCACTTCGTTCACACAATCTATTTAAGTTGGCTATCTGTTATTAACTAATCTGCCATTTGATATGGGCAGTCGGTGGCAGTATATTCGTCCCAATTTTCTGTAAATGATGTATTGAGCAGATTGTTAGCTTGCAAGTCAAAAGTGATCTGTGAAAGAATGCAGCAAAGTTCAACAGTTCAAAGTTCAAGTAACAGTTCAAAGTTCAAGCAGTTTATCCTGGCAACTCAAATTGGAAATACAATCAAGTTCTGTCAACATCTCTAGGTTTTCAAATTTTGTTCAAGTCATCGAGTCATAGTCCAAAAGTTCTCTAAGTAATGAGTCGTCCACGACCTAAAAGTTAAGTCGTCCACGACTTAAAAGATTTCCTGCAAGTTAAGTCGTTGGCTCCCTAAATCGTTGGCCCTATAAGCCGCAAAGCGTGTTGAGAAAAAAAGGCTTCGGTTCAAAGTGATGAGAATTTCTTTAAGTGTTAGCTCGGCTGCGACTCAGGGCTAAGTCGTTCACGACCTAGAGGCCAAGTCATAAAGTCTCAAATCAAGACAGAGCAAATGAAGTGCAAATGAAGCTAAGTCTTAAGTCGTCCATAAACAAACACAACCTAAAGGGTTAAGTCGTGTGCAATTAAGGTCGTAGGGGATCTTAAGTCAGTCACTTCGAAAACTACGCAAATCGGCAAAGTCGTGAAAACTTCACGATATCTCTTCTCAACCCACCGATCCTTCTCCAACCCAATAACCCGTTATCTTCCATTAGCAACAAAATCCATCATCTTCTCAAGCAAAACCCAAAAACAAATCCAAACACTTGCCAAACAACTACATAAGATCCTAAGCCGATTCACTTTCCAGGGCAATTGTCAATCATCGGCAATGGTCAGAAGACGAATCGAAACATAATCTCACAGCATGGAAACAAAAACTATATCAAAATGGTTACGAAGAGTTGGTGGTAAACACGATGGACAGCTGACTGAAGTTACCTAAATCTGTTGATCGAGGATGTAATATTAAGGAAAATTGGTGATTGGTGATTGATCGGATTGAGGTCGCCTTTGGGAGCTCGGATGCAACAATGGCGGAAAGAAGACAAGCAACGAAGTAAAAATAGAGAAGCGACTTAACGGCTTATATAGGAGGCAGAGAAGAAGATGGATGGTCAAACGAGTTAACCAGCTCCTTGAGTCGTCCACGACTTAGGGATTAGATGGAAGTACACGACCTACGACTTAGGCGTGTACTTCGAGGGTAAAATGTTAACTCCTATGGTCAACGACTCAATAAGCAAACGAATCAAGGTGGGCGGCGACTCAATGGACAAGCGAATCAGTGAGTTATCAACCTAACGAGTTAAAAGATGCACGACTCAACGAGTCAAGAGGTTGGACGACTTAAGGGACTAACGACTTAACAGTTTAAGGGGTCAAACGACTTAACGGTTTAAGGGCTTAACAACCTAAAAAGTATAACGGCTTAGCGACTTAGCTGGTGGCATGACCTACCGACTTAAGGAAGCTATGACTTAGCGGCTTAAGAGAATGGACCGACTCAACAATCTTAAAGGGTTACCGACCTAACGACTCAAGAGACTGCCGACCTAACGACTCAAGACAGGAAAAAGCTCAAAGAAATTTCACTTAAGTCACGACCGACTTACGACCTATGTTAGGTCGCTCACGACCTAGGCAAACAAAGATAAATCCGACACAGTGTTACTTAAACCGGAGCCTGTTAACTCGTTCACGACTTGGGACTTGTACTCAGAAGAGCCTGCTTTTTCCAGTTAAGCCGTGAGCCGTGCCTGAGAGATGGGACGCGGCTTACGACTTGTCTTAGGTCGGCCACGATCCAGAACTTACCTTAAGTCGGTCACTACTTACAACTTGACATGGAAGTTCCTCTATAAATACGGCACTATCTCCAACGTTGAGGGGAATTTTGGACAATCTCTTCAAGCGCCGATACTCTGCCAGTTTCTAAACCAACTCTATACTTGAAGTTTCGAAGAACACTACAAGCCACTATGAAAGACTTTCGCACATCCGACATGGATTCGAAGACTTTCATCTACATCGAAGCTTAAGCTACTTGCTCAAAGTGTTTTGTAACTAAAGAGATTTGTACTTGAAGAGCATTGTATCGTTTTGTAACAAGATCAGCAATAAAGATACTTAAAGTGGACGTAGGCTACTCTATAAGCCGAACCACTATAAATTCGCTGTCTCTTACTGTATTTTCTGTCATCTTAGCTGATATTTTGTTCCCGAACCATCGGGTGGTGCTTTCACACTCACATTTCACACACCGGGGTGTTAGCGTTCGATTTTAAGCGTTAACATACTCAATTGATTTTGAATAGTTTGAGTGTTGAGGTTTTCAGGTACCTTATTAGACGAATAAAGCTTTCTGAGACGTGCAGGAGGCATAATAGAAATTTAGAGTTCTTTTTTACTTGATTCTGTCGTGTTATTTGTAATGGAAAAGCTGTTATATTACCTGTATATACTCTGATCATCCAATGGGGCATCTTCATATGTCGCTCTTGGCATATGCTGTAATAAATCTATTTTCTCTGAACGTGGTTTACGATTATGGGATAATGTAATGAATTGAAAATGATTTGAAATGAAATGTGACCTTGTTTGAAGTTTTAAATTTTTTTCATATTCATTTGTTTCTATGTATCAATGAACCTAACACCACCGTATTTGGTCGTCGAAGATTAATAACTATGGACGACTATAGCATCCATAGCCATTAGCTTTGGACCTCCAAGTAGGGGAATGTTATATAAATATTGATATTTAAATAGTTTGGGGTGGGAGATTATAAATAGTATTGCAGTTTACTCCAGAAAGAATTATTTTAAGGTATTTTATATGAGAAGTGACAGCGGAATATATTGTTGGACTGGGGATGAATAAGAAAAAGAGCGGTATCCTTTAGTCCATAAAATATAGTGTGATAAAGGCACCTGACTATTTTTTTTGAATAATTGGGCTTATGTAAGTTATGATCTACTCCAATTAAAGTCATTGAAATTAAAATAAATGTTATCCTTAAAGGGTTAGAGATAATAACTTTTGATATTTAAGGAAAATATAAAAGTTGAATTTCATTTAAAATATTGAAATAATAACCCACTTAAGCAAGCTTCAACATAAGAAAATTTAATAAGAAGAAATTTTCTATATAAATTTTGAAGGTTTTCTTTTTGTAAAAGCTTAGTGCAAAGATATTGCTTGTCATATATTTTGAGATACGCTTGGTTTTTGAAAAAGGAACTTTGAAAATAGATAGAAAAAAGCTATTTAAAATATTACACTTTAATTGCACTTTTCTGAAAATCCCTAATTTATAAAGTTTAGAAAGGTGGGATTTACAAGTTTATTTTTCTATGTCAAGCTTGAACAATTTAAGATGGAATAGAAAGTGGAAAAAAATGAATCATATATACATAGGAATTTAAAATTATTGTTTTAAACTTGTGGAATTTTTCAATTATAAAATGTATGTATTTTTGGAATGAAATTTGAAGGGTCTGTGATATGAACTTTTGAAACATGCATTAGTAAATTATTAAAATTTTGGGAAAATATTCCAAATTCGATACGAATATAGTTAGCAGATAAAAATGAATAAATTTCAAAAATATAATTTTATACAGTCTATTGGTAAAATGTGTTGGATATTGACTAATTGTAAAATAAAATGACTTTAATAGAGAATATAATTTTTGTATAAACACTTATTATTTTTAACTATGATTGAAATTGATTGGTTATTAAAAAAAGGGTTTATACTTATATATATACATGATAAAAGGGTTTTAAAGTATATGAAATGATGTGGGAAAAAACTTAAAGTGTGAGTAGTATAAAAAAATAACTGGAGCTATTTCAAATGAAAGTATATTCTATGTAATTAAGATCAAATTGGTAAAACTATAAAAGATTGAATTTTGAAAGATGATTATTTTTAAAATTGGATATTTTAAGAAATTAGCGTTGGAAATTAGAATTATATTATTTGTTTTATATGGACGCTTAGGAATTGGTATAAAGTGATTTAACTTGAGATACATTTGATTTATGATTTCTTATGAAATGATTTAATAATAAAGGTCTAAAGTAAAAAAAATTGAAAAATCAATTTAAGTAGAATTTAAAGAATTTGATTTGAAAAAAAATGCGTTAGGATTTTACTAAATGCTCAAATAATTTTACAGCTTTCAAGTCATGAAGTCATGAGAAGAATAAGATTTGAGATCAATGGTATCGATTTAACAAAATTGAATTAAAAAGTTATGATATTTTTAGTTAAAATTTTATTGAAACTACAGAGTAATTACATAGCCTATAGGGTTTGAATTGATTAAGGCAAACTAACTAGGATAGTTAATACAGTAATGTGTTTAAGAACTAGCTAGAAATGAACGTAATGGTCTTAAGGCTTAGGGTTTGTAGTGAAAATATATAAGGATATCATTTGTGAATTTTGAAAATTATTGAAAACAGAAAGGAAGAATCTATTTGGAATCAAGAGTTTGCTATCATAAAGTATGGTGGAATTTAAATGAATAATAATATAATTTTGTAAGATTACCTAAATTTTGAGTAAAAAATAATTTAACCGTTTTAGGGAGTTTATGGAAAAAAATGTTATTCAAGCAATAAAAATAAGGGGCATTTTGAGAATAATAATAACAATAATGGAGAGATGTTTCCCATAAATAGTTTTGAGTTAAATCATTTATTTTTGACATAAATAACAATAAAAAATATTTGGGGATTTAATGAAGAAAGCTAATATTAAATAAATTGGTTGTAAAGAAATGATGATTTAAATAATATTGCTGTTTTGATGTGAAGGGATAATATTGTTATTGTTTAAAAGGAAATTTGAAGAAAATTATTATTATTGGATTATGAAATGATGTTTAACAAACTTAAAGTAATATGTTAAAAGGAAAAAAGAAATTTCTAAAGAATATTATCGATTTGGAAAATAATATGGTTTTGATTTGAATGAAGATTTTTAGTATAAAACTTGAAATTTATTCAAGTTATTTGTGTTTAAAAAAAAGAGGGTGTTTATACTTAAATTCTTTGATAAAGAATTCTATGGAATTTTATAATTAGAAAAAATATATTAAGGAAATGAAATTGTTCCAAGCAAAAGGATGAAAAGATTTGGATATGAGTGTGATGGAGCTCGAGGAGACAATCAAAGTTTCCAATCACGAGTTCTCTTCAAATAAGTTACTCTTTTGGTTAGTTTATAGGTTAGTGTACTCATTAGGTCTTTTTATTGTTTACACGTTTGTACGATGTAAAGCAAGTTGCATTAGTCATCTTTTGGAATTTGGTGGATGGAATTCTTTTAAGAAGGGAAAAACTTAACACCATGTAATTTTATGAAATTAAATAATTAAATTAAAAGTGTAAAACAATAATTTTAACATAAAAAGGGAAAAATCATAAATTTCTACATGAGATGAATTAGACTTCGAAACCTATTTCAATGTGTGCATAATGTCATTCTCACTTAGAGAATATGTATAATTTAATTTTGATTAAACGGATAAGAAATTAGAGGTCAAAACCTAATGGTATATAATTATATTTATTAACATGTATGTTAGGTGTATAAAGTAATAAAGAAAAGAACGTTCATGTGTACAAAATGCCAAGCGTAAATAAGATAATGTAGTATCTAAATTTAACACATGCATACATTTTTCATCTTGACAAGAAGCTTGAGATGAAAGGAGTTAAGTGGCTTGATATGGAAGGAGTTATGTGGCTTAATATGGATGGAGATAATTGGCTTATGAAGGAAGGAACTAAATGATTTAAGATGAAAGAAGTGGCTTAGTTGCAAATAATTTATCAAGGTAATTAGATGAAAAACATTTCACTTATAAATAAAGGAGCACTCTCCATTTGAAAGATATAGAGAAAATCCCTTCATTTCCTAAATCATCTTACATCTCTTCTTTTCTCTTAGTTTTAAACAATTCCCATCAAAAAAAAAATATAGTAAAGGCAAGCAAAGTTAATGAAAATAAATGAGAATCAAGAAGATTGAATCAAAGACTAAATGCAAGCAATATAAGGGTGATAAAAGCTATTTAAGTATATGTTTTCATGTTATTCCATGATGTGATAATAAAATCGTTTAGTATGGATAGTGGTGGCTCAGAATTAATTGAACATCGATCAGTAATTTGGCCACAACTTTTCCAAATCTAAATGGATTTAGATTTCTTTAGTTTTTTGGAAGTCTAATTCAAATAACTACAACATTTGTTTTTATACCTTTTCCAAATTCTAAAGTTTTAATAAATAAAATCAAGTGCATAGTCGGTTAAATTCTCAAGTCGAATGAATATGATGATCGCCCAAAAAATATTTGTTGTATATTGACCATTACTTTTGGTTGTCTGAACGGACTTTATCGAAGTTTTTCTTATTGGAAAGATAATTAAAATATCTACAACTTTTATTTTTCTCACTTTTATAATTTTGAATGTTTACTGCTCCAAAAACCTATTACAAAGGGGCTTATGTTTTGGACGTAATTTATAATTCACATTCGACACCTTTCAATGCAGACATCACAACTTTTGACTCGTGTAATATTTTTTAGATTGTCAAATGATTCAGAAAGATAATTCTATTGGCTAATTTTTTTCATACTTAATACCTCCTAAATAATTTCCTAGGTTGAAAGTTTGGGTTTCTTTCAAAAGAAAAGAGTTAGCTACATTGGAAGATGATTACAAAATATAAAAGTATTTAGAGAGAATACTTTTCTTATGCTTACAAAAGAGTTTTTATGGATCATTTCATCATTGTTAGTTACCTTCGATGTGTGATATAAGACAATAGATCTTGGGTAGTGCACTATTACCCTATGGTACATATTGGTACTGCAACTAGTAGAGTACATCCTTACTTGGTGTTCGGATTTCGGTTGCAATAGGGTCTAATCCAAATTGAGTGCGATGTTTATATCCAGGATCTAATCCAAACTGAGTATGCGGTTTGGATTCATGAAAAATAGATTGAGTATTGATGCAGTATAAGAAATATATCTTAGGTAGTGCATTATTACTCTATGGTACATATTAGTACTACAACAAGTAGAGTACGTCTTCACTTGGTATTCGGATGCCTACCGCAATAGCATCTAATCCTAACCGAGTGTGTGTTTTAGATCTAGGATCCAATCCAAACTGATTGTGCGGTTTAGATCCATGTAAACAAAATCGTGTGTATCTAATCAAAATTGAATGTGTGGTTTAGATCCATGTGAAGTAGATTAAGTTAATCTAATCCAAACTGAGTGTACAGTTTAGATTCATGTGAAGTAGACTAAGTGTCGATGTGGATTGGGATGAATATGATCATGGTTTTGAAAAAAGAACTGCGTTGGGCTTGTTCCTGTAATAGGTACGTATGTATTTATATTGGTACCGAGACACAGTCCAATTATGTATAATTCTCTATATAATCAGGTTGCAGGACAAGTGGATGTCAAACCAAAATTTGGAAAGAACAAGCACGAAATACCTCTGTGAGCATTCTTTATAATGTTATATTAGAAGAATATTAGAGCATGTCAGATTAATTAATAAAAATCCACCACTCTGATATTTACTTATGATATTGACTATATCGATCCTATCACGTCTCAACCGATTATTCCATAAGTAATGCCTTATCTTATTGATATATTATAAAATTGTCGGGTAGTTAGTTGATGGTTTTGGTTACGCTCTCAGATTTTGGCACTTCAAATTATAGTGGAAATTTAGGGTCGTTGCGTCAAAGTCCAAATGATGAACTTGAACAAGATACTTCAACTTTTATATCATCTAAAGGGTACGAATGCATAACTGTTCAAACTGACATGACAATCTAGAGAAGACACATTACTTTGTGAAAACAATTCAGAGGATAATAACATTTATTCAAATCATATTTTGAGGTCAATAGCTTATCTTGATCCAAAACATGCCTTGTTAACATAAGGCATACTTTGCCGGGTAAGTGCTTTCGTGCTTTTAAACCAAACCATACCCAACGAGTCAGAACCATTGAATGGTTGTAGTGTAAACAAAGAAGTCTAGAAGTGCAAGTCTAGAAACTATAATTCAGGTGAAGTCCGAAAAATCAATGCTAAACCTTATTTGTTGCTGTAATATACTTAACCGTTCTTCATACAATTCAGTTGGGAAAAGCAAACCTAGAGAATTCCAAGTTGAAGTCACAACTCGGTACAGAGTTATGCTCCTCAACAATACACTGAGTCATGAATAATGACTTAGCCATGAAACTTACTTAAGAAGTGGAAAACAAAGTGAAGCATGGAATTTAGGAGACCATAAATTGGCACCGAGTTGTGAAGATCAAATCAATATCAAGTTGACATCCCAAATGCTGATCTGGCTATGATCTTCCTCTAGAACCTCATGTTGGATGTGGAGAACCTGCATAGAAAATATCGAAGCTAAATTCACTGATCTTTGTTTATAAACAGGACGAGAGGTGTACAAAATGAGGATCATATTCTTATTTTTTGAATTATTAGATTTTACCTTGATTGAGTTGTAAGCAACCAAGTTGTAAGCAACCAAGTTGTAAAATTACCGTTGCAAAGAAAGTCAAAAATTATTGATAAAGTTGACAATAAACATGAGCTATTATTCTTAGCCATACCATTATAAATCTCTTGTGTTATTTCCTCATTTTAAATAACTACTGCCTATCATCTGCTTTGGTGTGTGTCCCATTTTTGACACAAATAATAAACATTAAACAAATTTAATTAATGTGATTAATTAAATAACTATGAAATTAATTAAATAGCTATGAAATATTATAAAATAAAAAATGAATTACTTTAATAAATATATTGGATATAATGTTAATTCATAGAATATATAGATCTTAATAGGGAATTTTTCAAAATTTACTCATTTCACCCACTGCTAAAATGGATTGGACCAACATGGATTCCATCATCTCGACCGATATATATACTCCATTCCAATTAGGGTTCTAGCTGCATTTCGATCAAGTTTCCACTTGGCTTTTTAGTCGGTGAACCTCTTTGCAACCCAATTAAGCATTTGATGTACCTCTAAGAGAAATTAGGGTACATAGTGAGTTCAAGACCAACATTAATTTTTTGTGATTTTCGATAATTTACAGTGTCAAATTTTGTGTTTAACATATCAAATCCTAAAAAAACGTTAGTCATTACTTTGTCCAACTTTTTCGTTTTCTAATAGAAAGTGCTTCATAATGATATGCATAGAAATTCTTTTCCTAACTACATGGTATTATGAACTTATTTCAAGTATATAATGCCAAATTTTCATGCCACGCAATAATTAATCCTCATAAATTAACTAACTTATATGATTCTACACCGCATACTAAACTCACTTCTGTGTATTTATTGAGGAAAAATAATAACTGTATAAACAAACTATTAAATTACAATGATCCAATCATTATCCCTCTACAGCTCCCAATCTATGCCTATGTAAATGCTCCAATAATAATCACAATATCCATGGGCATTACGATATAGTTTTCTCTGTAATTCTACGAGGAGGCAAAGAAGGACCTAACACTCTAATAATAATCACATTATTCATGGGCATTATGATATTTTTTCTCTATAATGCTACGGCGAGGCAGGGAAGGAAGTGGATGTTAAACAACCTTGTAGGTTACCGGTGGACTAGGGCATGAGTCCTATTAGGTAGTACGAGGACAATGACAAACTGTATAGGCTATGAACGATCTAGGGAAGTGAGTCCTATATAAGATTTAGAAAAGGCGGGCAACAGGTGTCCCTATAGGGCATGAGGTCGGACCTACATGTGAGTCCATATAGATATTGGGTGATACTGTAGGACATGTATGATATTTAACTTGACATGGTGATGACAGAAGCCATGATGGTCGGACGATAGACTCATATCATCTATCAGTATTATTTTTGTAGTATATGTAAAGTAGAGTATTGCTCACCCACCATAGTTATGTTCGACCCCCTTCTATTTTTCTTTATATATATGTGTGTGTATATATGTATCCAGGTTTGATGAATTTTGGAGATTAGATGATATTATGAGTAGAGATTCATTCCTATATTGTGTATACGATGTACATATGTGTTGTGACCTGAAGTTGACGATCTATATGGATTGGATTGAATTTGTACTATTCAAACACATGCATTTGATAATATAGACAAAGTTATGGCAATGTGACCATGGCATTTATTTTATATAATATATTTATTTCCCTCAATTGTGAGACTCCAAAATATATAGTGTTAGTTAGAACTATATCTGATATTTATTTTATATCCACTTAACGGCTCATCTTTTCAATTTTTGAGTATTGATGTCGGTTCTAACATTGAACCTGGGCGGTAAAATGGTGGATTGTTGCAGCAAATTCTTTCAAACCATCAGGGAGTACTAAAATAGGTGCACTAGTAAACAACTCCTTCAGCTTAGTAAAAGCCCATTTGCACCATGAGTCTCTTAAGAAAACTGAATTCTTCTTGGTAAGGCATGTCAAAAGTGTAGAAGTTTTTATATATTAAGTCCTTAATGAACTTCCTATAATAGCCAACCACACCCAAAAAACTTCTTACCTCTGTAGCATTCTTAGGTACGTGCTAACTTTATACCATAGCATTAGGATTAATTGATAGTCCATACTTAGAAAAAACACATTCTAGAAAGCAAACTTCCTTGCGCCAATAGTGACATTTGGAAATTTTCACCTTCAGCTCATTATGAAGGTTGTTGAGTACTTCTCTTGAATGCAACTTGTGTGCTTCCTCACTTTTCAAATAGACAAGTACATATCGACAAATACCGCTACGATCTTATTTATTAACCCTTTAAAGATTGGATTCGTAAGGTCGACAAAGTATGCCGGTGTATTGCTCAGTCAAAATGGTGTGTCTAACAATCACAAAGCCCATAAGGTTTACGAAAAGTGGAATACTGTCATCGGCCACATGTAACTAATGGAATCTGATAACCAAGTCAAGTTGAGAGAATACTTTTGCTCCAACTAACTGATCATAGGCATCGCCTATGCTTGGGAGTGGATAATGATTCTTCTCTAACTTACTTAGTATCTGATAATCATCGCAAAGCCTTAAAGAGTCTTTTTTAGTAGCAAAACAACATGGACTCTCCATTCTAAAATACTTCTTTGAATAAAACCTTTTCTAAAAATTGATTCGCCTTTTTATTCAGCTCGCGCCTTTCTCTAGGATCAATATGCACAAGGGGTAAGGCAATAGGTTTAGCATTCTCTTCCAGATAAATTCAAAATTCGATCTAACCTATGAGGAGAATGTCCTAAAACTTCAGTAAAGACATCTAGGGAATGATACCATAGGTACGAAAGCAAACTCATCATGTGAAAAATTTAGAGAATATAAGTGACTCAACATAACAGAAATTTTGGGATCACGGTAACCTTCAAGCCATTCCCGCTGCACGTATCCAAATGTACCATCTTCCCATCACAATCCAATATCGCTCTATACATAGCCATCTAGTCCATCCCCTTAATAAAGGCAAACATAAAAAATCTCAATACAAAAACAGCGTAATCTACTTCGATGTTGAAAGTAAATAACTTAAAATCCTAACATATTATAGATAAATGGATTGATCCCCTACCAGCATTCGATACTATAACAGGGTCTATGATTATACTGGTTTCTAGGTGCAATTCATCTACTATCTTACTCAAAATAAATGAATGAGATGCTCTAGTGTCAAATAAAGTATGAATAGATAAATTAAAAAGAGTTAGTACACCTTCTAGGATGATTTTCTTCCTCATTTCCATAGCTAGAGCTGTGCTCAAGCTAGAAACACCATCCAATGCATAAGGTGTGACTTGGTTAGAAGTCTTAGACAAGGTCGGACACTCTCTCTTCATATAGTCAAGCTAGTTGTAGTTGTAGCATTCGATTTTTACTAGATTCAATTTTCAGTTCTTAGCTATGTACCCCTTGAAATTGCACTTCCTATACTTGAGCTCATGTTTATTTACCTTGCCTTGAGCTCCCATTCTACCCTTGCGTTGATATAGCTGCATTGGATTCCCTTTACCTTCTTAGGTTCTTCCTTTGCAATTGAATTTAGCAGTGTCATCTCAACCTTGCTCCTAAAAGTAGCTCTAGTGGACACATGCCTAAAGTAATATCCCTTAAAGATGGACTTAATAACTTAGAAAATTTCATCGCCTTTTTCACTGATATATTCATAAAGTCTAGGCTATATTATGCTAGTTGATTGAAGTTATTGATGCACTCTTTGACGGTGTTATCTCCCTTCTCTAAATGAATGAACTTCTCCAACTCCACTCCCCATTCAAACTCCGATATAAACTTAATCTCAAAACACCTCTTAAGATCGGTTCAAGTAAACCCAGCCTCTTCTGCTTCAATAATAATAATACCCCATTAGTTCAAGGCTTCCCCTTACAAGTGCCTTCCCCTTGCAAGTGCCATGAAGCGAATTGCCTCTTCATTGCATCCTCCATACCAACATAGCCATATCCAATCTCAATTTCTCATCCATACACACATCTCAATAAATGTTTCAGTCCTAAAGTAATTCTTTCCACCTAAACTTTGAAAATCCAGACATAACTTGGAAAAGTCCAAAGCAGGTCGATGAGCTGGGGTTTCCTCATGCATTGGTGTTGCTGGTCATTCATTGGGGTTCTATTCAGTTTGACCTCTTGCTTGCAGATGGCGACAGATCATACTGGACGTTCATGCCTGGAACCTTAGCTGCTTCACCATATTTATTCCTAGTTTGATTGCTTATCTCACTTATCTTCAATTAGGAATTATAACAATTATCTTTAGATAGTAGTAAACATTACTAGAATTTAACTGGTGTATTTGTGTCACATATATATTTATATAATAATAATTTTTAAAATATACACAAGTACGTTCTTCGATAATTGTCTAGTCTCTATGGAATCCTGATCCCAAGCTCTAGGGCCAAATATAACAAACTGCACCTCCAGACATCCCGATTCGAAGAATGAAATGACATTGAGCTCGAGTCGTGCTAAGAAATACGAGTCATTAGGTTTTATCGTTTACATGATATAGAGACAAATACAATTTTAAAATATTTCACACTTTTAAACCTTACATCATAAAAATATAAGTACTGAAAATAACCCCAAATTAGTGTTGTTTTAAAATAGTCCTGGCCCATACAACTGCTATTAAAATAGAGTCTCCAAATGAAAATACAATATAATTCTGTATGATAAATAAGGTACATAGGAGAATAATTATGAATATATCCATTATTAAAGAATTAAGTTAACTTCTGCATGCACCTTATCCTGATCACTTCACATACTTCCCTGTCTTCCTGTGATAGATATAAAGAGGGAGAGATAGAAAGGATTAGTTAAAGTCTTGTGGGTGAACTATGTGACTAGTGGCATGGTGTCAACAAGTAATTAAAGTTTAGTTATTATCTACATAACCTAGGGGTATTATTTTGTGTGTGCGTACGTGGAATAAGGAATCGGTTACTTTTCACATTATAGGTTGATAATCCTTAATGCACCTAAAATACAATAGTCATCAATGGAAGTTTCACCCGAAGTTTGGACATCACAAAACTAAATAAACCTAGAAATATTTGTAGTATACGGTCTCAACAACAGACTGCATATCTATACATTGAGTAAAAATTCCCAATGCTAGTCGCTTTACCATGCATTGAGTTAACATTCTCAATGGTAGTAGCTTGAGTTGTACCGAACTAAGAATACATCACAATGCTAAGCCTAAAAATTGGGTTAACAATCACGACATAATCATTTGGGTTAACAATCCTAATGATACTTACACCTAAGCACTGACTAACCTCCTCGTTAGCACTCATGATGCACTATATCATTCAACTTGTAGTAGCAAAGGTTGATTAAATTTTCTGACTCCTTTATAGGATTAACTTATCCTTCTATTATGAGCATCCCTACCTACTATCTTCTGCTTTCACTAATAGGTGAGTAGAACTAGCTACCCAACAATAAGAGCATCTAATTGTGATATAATCATATGCCATGTTGAGTGTCAGGTTTGACGACCTCATGAACTATAAACCTAGGTGTGCCTTCGAGTGTGAAACTGTTCCATCTTTTTGCAAAGCGGCATGCAATTATGAACTCTTGAAAGACAAGAGTGTAGGGACATGTTTTTCCCTGATCCATCCTACTTAGCCTACACCAGGTTTGGGATCAACTTGGGCTTGCTTTAGCAACTTAGATGTCTAAATTATGGTCCAAACGGTTGAATCCCTCTACAAAATTTTGCTACAAGTATTTAGGCGTCTGAAATTATATTCAGATGTCTGACTTTCATTTTAGATGTGAATAAAAATTTAGACGTCCAAATTTTATTAGATTTGAACTATTTCCTTTCTGCTTTAATTTTCCTAAAATCCAGATGTTTGATCTTGAATTCAGAGGTCTGAATTCATATTTTTTGGTCTATTTTCTTATCCATTTTGTCCATCGTTATCGCACTTTGTTATGGTTCAAGGTTCATTTCTTTATGGTTTAGAAGCATTTTGGTACAATTTCCATTTTATTCATACCCACTTTATGTAGTTTATCCCATCGATTGTATAAAACATCCCAATCATTTACCAACTTATTCTTCAAAGATCATAACTCAAATCAAGGTAAATTTCAAAGGGTATATTCATTTACTTTTTATCTATCTAAATCAATTCAAACTTATCATATAAAATCAGATCTAAAGAGTTAGAGGTAGGTTCAATCTAATTTATCCTTCCCTCAAATTACAATGATTATCTCATCAAGCCATTTGCCTAGAGTTTCCCAATTATTTCAATCTATGTGTCTTTACGATTAAAATCATTAATTCAGAGTAAATGTCATATTTTTAACTTCAAAAATGTATGTAAATGAAGTTTTAAATACTTACATCATAATATGACCTTAGATAAATTCATTCATCTCGTGTTTCCTTGTTGTAGAATCTCTTTGACCTTTCTCTTTCATTTCTATATATATTATCTTTCTTTATTTTATTTTACTTCAGGTTTTGATTTGGAAGAATTTGTTTACGTTTGTAAAGAAATAGAAAAGAATGAGTTTTAGAGGTTGACTTCCTTTCCTTCTAGCAACAACTATGGTTTATAGTGAAGAGGTGAGAATTTGATCTATATTTATTTCTGAATTTAGGATTATTATATGTGAATATTAGGCTCAGGTCCTTAAAATCAAACTTAATACACAAAAACTCCTCCCTTAGATTTTTTTATATAAATTAGGTCCCTAGAATTATGTTACAGAATAATTGCAGACACTTACAGAATTATATCAAAAAATTGCATAAATGCCTGCAATTATTCCATGAATAATCATGGAAATTTCCATAATATTTTTGGTGAATAATTGCAGAAATGTCTGTAATTTTTCTACGAATAACTGCGGAAATTTCCACAGTTATTCAATGCAAAATTGCGAAAATGTCAACAATTTTTGGATACGATTACATAAATGTCTGCAATTATTCACTAAATAATTGCATAAATGTATGCATTTATTCACTAACTTATTCTAGGGACCTAATTTACATACTTTTTTGGCAAGGATGTTTGGTGTATTTTGAAATTTAATAGGGACTTTAGCCAAACTATGCCTTATTATATATGGTCTAATCTCGAATCCCTTTAGACCCTAGCCCGTTTAGTTCCATATCGTGCGTCATAGTAAATAGTTCATATCTGACGCAGCGGATAATAACAAATCGATATAGATCGATGAAAGTAGCAAAAGGTGGATTGAAGATACTGAAATGCCCAAATTCGTTGATCACAAAGATACCGAATTCTAGCTATCTTCGACATGTTAATCGCGCACGATACCATGAAAGAAGATCTTCAATTCTTCAAGCGTTGATCAAGCGCACTTGATTCCGCGAATCGGCTTCAACAATCGTTGATTCGAGCGCACTCGAATAACCGAAAGTGGAGATAGGAGATTACACTCAACTACCAATTTAAGATGAAAGCACACAGCAATCAAACAAAAATTTTATTCAACAATCAACCACCAAAAAGTTACAACACACTCGCTATTTATAGTAGTTTCACTCCCTGACCCTTAAGTCGTATACGACTTACGACTCTTTAAGTCGGCACTGACTTATCACAAGAGCGACCCAACCTCTTTACAACACACACGACTCAAAGCTTCACCGACTCATGACCTAACATAGGTACAACACAGCGACTCAACACTTAAGTTGTAGACGGACACGGCTTAAAGAAATACAGACTCATCACAACATTTAGGTCGTATACGACCTAACGACTCATCATATGTCGGCCACGACTCAACGTACATGACTCAACACTTATTACATTACCTTTACATACATGACCGACTTAAAGATTCTTGGAGGAGCGGCACCTTCCAATGACCCAACTAAGTTAAGTCGTAACCTGTTAGAGTTAGGTCGTTAACTCGGTACAACTCCCCCTCTGGTCTCCAGTTAGGTCGAAAACGACTTAAATCTTCTTCATTAACTCGTATCTCTCCCCCACGTGACTCCTTAAGTCGGGAATGACCTATATCTTCCATCTTAAGTCGTGGACGACTTAACTCCTCCTTAAGTCGTGTACGACTTATCTCTTCTCTTCTAGCTTGAGCTGCATCATCCTCCCCTGGTTGAGAGAAATTCATCCTCGAATTTGTAAATTCTTCCACATCAGATTGTCCATCTCCATAGTATGGTACAAGATGCTTAACATTGAACACGTCAGAAGTGTACACATCCTCCGGCAACTTCAACTTATAAGCATTTTCATTAATCCGTTTCACAACTTCTACAGGACCAATTTTTTTGGCTTTCAGCTTGTTATAAGTGCCTACTGGAAATCGATCCTTGGTTAATACAGCTTAAACCAAATCACCTTCGTTAAATTCAACACTTCGTCGCTTCAAATCTGCAGTTTACTTATACTTCTCATTTGCTTTCTCCAATCGCTCCTGAATGATTTTATGACATTCAGTCAACTCATCAACAAAGTCTACAGCTCGTTTAACCGTCCCCTTCGGTTGTGGCATTATTGCTAAATCCAACGGTCCCCTTGGCAAACTTGAATATACAATCTGAAATGGACTGTAACCTGTGCTTCTATTAACCGCATGATTATGTGCAAACTCTGCTTGGCATAACTTCATGTCCCAACTTCTCAGATTATTTTTCACAAGACATCGTAACGAATTTCCCAATGATCTATTAACAACTTCTGTCTGTCCATCTGTTTGCGGATGATAAGCGCTGCTAAAGTTCAACTTCGTTCCCACCATCTTCCACAAACTTAACCAAAAGTGACTTAGGAAACGAGTATCCCTATCCGACACAATAGATTCTGGCAATCCATGAAGTCGATAGATCTCCTTGAAAAATAACTGAGCGACATGAACAGCATCCGCCGTCTTCTTACACGTAATAAAATGTACCATCTTCGAGAAACGATCCACCACAACGTATATAGAGTCATTCCCCCTTTGAGTTCTCGGCAAACCCAACACGAAATCCATGCTAATGTCTACCCATGGTTTTGTAGGAACAGGTAATGGCATATACAATCCCGCATTTGTAGCTGTCCCTTTCGAAACCTGACAAACATGACATCTACGCATAAACCTTTCAACCTCTTTTCTCATCGACGGCCAAAAATAAGATTGAGAAATTAATTGCAATGTTCGATCTCTACCCACATGTCCTTCTTCGTGCAACTCTTCCACAATTTTCATTCTCAAGCTGCAATCTGGTACACATAATTGATTTCCTTTGAATAAGAATCCATCTACCAATACAAATTCATCAGTACTACCATCCTTGACTTTCTCAACAAATTTCATAAAGTAAGGATCTTCTTTCATCAGTTCTGGCAATGATTTAAAACCTGTCACTTCAACTTTCGTTGTCGTCAATAAATGACTCCTCCTACTCAAAGCATCAGCTACACGGTTTGTTACCCCAGATTTGTGTTTCACAACAAAAGTAAACTGTTGTAAATACGCGACCCATGAAGCGTGCCTAGCTGAAATTTTATCCTGCCCTTGCAAATGCTTCAAAGCTTCATGATCCGTATAGAGAACAAACTCCTTCTGAAACAGATAATGTCTCCAGTGCTTTGCTGCTTGAACAATTGCGTAAAATTCAACATCATAAGTGTTATATCTCAACTTAGCTCCAGATAAATTCTCACTAAAATAAGCAACTGGTCTTCCTTTCTGACTCAAAACTCCACCAACCCCAACCTTCGATGCATCAATATGTAATTCAAACAGCATCTGAAAATCTGGTAAAACTAGAATTGGTGCTGTCGTCAATAGCGTTTTGATCTTCTCAAAAGCAACCCCTGCTTCCTCTAACCACTCAAACTTCTTTCCCTTCATGCAATCGGTTATAGGTGCCATCACACTACTAAAATGTGGAATGAACCTTCGATAGAAAGATACCAACCCATGAAAACTTCTCACTTCAGTAATTGTCTTGGGTTGTGGCCAACTCCTGACAGCTTCTACTTTACTTTCATCCACTTGAATTCCTTCCTTCGATAGAATATATCCCAGGAATAAAACACTGTCCGTCATAAACACACACTTCCTTGTTGCAGCATAAAATTTCTCCTGCCGTAGAATCAACAATACCTCACGCAAATGCTAAACATGTTTTTCCATACTCCCACTATAAATCAGAATATCATCAAAGTAGACTACTACAAACTTCCCAATGTATGGTCTGAAAATCCAGTTCATCACTCTCATAAAAGTACTCGGTGCATTCGATAAACCAAATGGCATAACCAACCATTCGTATAAACCTTCCCTGGTTTTGAAAGCAGTCTTCCACTCATCACCTGGTCTAATACGAATCTGATGGTATCCACTCTTCAAGTCAATCTTTGAGAACACAACAGCTCCACTCAACTGATCTATCAAATCATCAAACCTCGGCATAGGAAACCTGTATCTCACAGTGATCTTGTTTAGAGCCCAACTATCCGTACACATTCTCCACGAACCATCCTTCTTTGGCACCAATAAGGCTGGCACTGCACAAGGACTCAAACTCTCCTGAACACGCCCCTGTTCTAACAACACCTCCACCTGCCTTCTCAGTTCCTCATGCTCCTTAGGACTCATCCTATAATGTGGCCTGTGTGGTAATACTGCCCCTGGCACAAGATCAATTTGATGTTGAATATCCCGCAACGGTGGTAACTCCGTAGGCAACTCTTCAGGAAACACATCACTGAATTCTTCTAATACCGGTTTTACGTCCTCTGGAACTTCTACAGATTCAGTGGCTTCATGTCTAATCAACAAAAATACTTCTGGACTCTCTTCTACTTCTTCAACAAATTCCTTCAAAGTCAATAAAGTCTTCAGCTCCTCAATCTCTTCAGATTTACTCTCTTCCTGTTGTCTCTTCTTTGGAACTAAAATAATCTTAACGCCTTCAAACATAAAACTGTAGCTATTGGTCCGACCGTCATGATGCACTGCTCGATCATACTGCCATGGCCTTCCCAAAAGTAAATGACAAACATCCATTTCCACAACATCACACCAAATCTCGTCTTTATACTTCTTCCCAATAGAAAATGGAACTCGAACTCGCCTGTCCACCTTCACCTCTCCTCCTTTTCTCAGCCACGCTAACTTGTAAGGATTTGGATGCTTCTCCGTTTTCAGCTTCAACTTTCTCACGGCTTCAGTAGAAATAATATTGTCACAACTTCCAGCGTCAATCACAAATTTACAAACCTTTCCCAGAATAGTGCACGTTGACTGAAAGATGTTACTCCTCAACCAACTAGCTTCTTCTTCTTGCTTCGGTAACAAACAAGATCACCTCATCATCAGATTACATCCTTCATCTCCTGACGCAATATCCTGTTCATCCTCCTCAACTGGACTAGAATAGCCTTCACCAACATCCTCATCTTCAACTTCAGCAATCATATTTCGTTTCTTCGGCTTCGGACATTCATTACTCTTGTGACCCACTTCCTGGCAATCGTAACACTTGAAACTGTTGTTGACCTTCGCCTTCGCAACTTCATTCACAACTGGTTTATTGACAGTTTTAGGAACATTGGAACTCCCAATAATACCCTTCACTTGATTGTTGGAATTAGTAAACACACCACCTCCACGTCTTCCCTGCTTCTCCCAAGCCAATGCTTTCTGATGTGCCTCTGCAACAGATCTTGGATCAAACATATTAACCATATCCTGAATCTGTATCCTCAACCCTCCAACAAATCTAGCAGTCAACTGTTCCTCTGTCTCCATAATGTCGTTTTCGAGCAATCAGTTGGTAAAATTCATCAGCATAATCATTAACAGTCTTCGTCCCTTGCCTCAGATTCTACAACCTCTGATACATAAGTGATTGATAATTGTAAGGTAAAAATGTAGCTTTCATTAACTTCTTCATCTTTTCCCAAGACTCAATCTTTGATTTTTCCATTCTCTCCCTTGTAAGTTTAGTTTGTTGGCACCATGCTAAAGCTCTACCTCTCAAACGAGTAGCAACCAACTTCACTCTTCGATTCTCGGGAACCTCCTTGAAATCAAAGATCTCTTCAACATTAGACAACCAATCCAAAAATTCTTCTGCAACCATTCCACCCTTGAATTCTGGAATTTCCATCTTCATACCCGACTCCCATCGTCGGTCATCCTCAACATCCCGATATACATTTCGTACTTGGTCTCGATCTCGATAATGAATGCTAGCTTTATCACCCTCTTCATTAAAATCAAATGTATGTCTGTATCGATCTCGATCATCAACATCCCTTTGATCACGCATGTCTCTTCTACTATGTCTCTCTTCATCTCGATATGGTTCCTCTTCAAACTCACGTGGAGTTCTTCTCTCTTCGTGTCCATAGTCATGGTGATCTTTCCTTGATGAAATTGATGTTTCTCTTCTTTCTCTAAAAGATTGCGGTGATACCCTTCTCGCTTCCATAACCGATGGTGAAACTCTGTTTCCTCCATGGTTCGAGATTGGTGATCTCCTCCTTTGATTTTGATTCAAATCATTCATCAACTTCTCTAACTTTCTAATGCCTTCATCAAATTTCTCATTAATGCGTTGTTCCATTTGCTCGGCTTCTTCTCTTCTATACAATGCTTCAATATTTTGATGACGATTAGCTCTCCTTGGCGGCATGATTAAATCAATATGAACACTTCAAAACTTCACAAATCTTCTACAAATTAAACTTCGAACTTCAACACTAACTTGTACAACAAGTCACGGCCTTCACTTAACTCGGCTCAAAGCTTATCACAAAGTTATGCTCGGCCTTTACTCAAACACCTCAAACTCTTCTCCAAAAATTCAAACACTTTCCGGACTTTGATCCAAAATGAAATGGATCGAAAGCTTCTAACTTGTTGCAACTTCAAGATGAACACGATGAACAACAAACTTCAAACTCCTTGGCTCTAAGAGTCGTCTTAGCTATGATTGGCTAAGTCAAGCTCCGATACCAAAAACTGACGCAGCGGATAATAATAATAAATCGATATAGATCGATGAAAGTAGCAAACGGTGGATTGAAGATACTGAAATGTCCAAATTCATTGATCACAAAGATACCGAATTCTAGCTATCTTCGACACGTTGATCGCGCACGATACCGTGAAAGAAGATCTTCAATTCTTCAAGCGTTGATCAAGCGCACTTGATTCTGCGAATCGGCTCCAACAATCGTTGATTCGAGCGCACTCGAATAACTGAAAGTGGAGATAGGAGATTACACTCAACTACCAATTTAAGATGAAAGCACATAGCAATCAAACAAGAATTTTATTCAACAATCAACCACCAAAAAGTTACAACACACTCGCTATTTATAGTAGTTTCACTCCCTGACCCTTAAGTCGTATACGACTTACGACTCCTTAAGTCAGCACCGACTTATCACAAGAGCGACCCAACCTCTTTACAACATACACGACTCAAAGCTTCACCGACTCATGACCTAACATAGGTACAACACAGCGACTCAACACTTAAGTCGTAGACGACTTAACACACTGCTTAAAGAAATACGGACTCATCACAACACTTAGGTCGTATACGACCTAACGACTCATCATATGTCGGCCATGACTCAACGTACACGACTCAACACTTATTACATCACCTTTACATACATGACCGACTTAAAGATTCTTGGAGGAGCGGCACCTTCCAATGACCCAACTAAGTTAAGTCGTAACCTGTTAGAGTTAGGTCGTTAACTCGGTACAACTCCCATCTGGTCTCCAGTTAGGTCGAAAACGACTTAAATCTTCTTCATTAACTCGTATCTCTCCCCCACGTGACTCCTTAAGTCGGGAACGACCTATATCTTCCATCTTAAGTCGTGGACGACTTAACTCCCCCTTAAGTCGTGTACGACTTATCTCTTTCTCTTCTAGCTTGAGCTGCATCAATATCGCTTTCATTCGTTATTTTCTTTTGAAGTTTTATATATGATTTTGAGCTAGAACAATCTAGTTAAGACATAGAAAAAGTCAGATTTTTTAAATTTCCCCATATATAAAACTTTCGTTTTTTTAGTTCTATTTAAGATTGCCAAAATGACGTTTTTTAAGTTATTATTTATTTTTATTAAAATTTCTAGTGTTACATGTCAATATTCACGTGATCAGTTTCATGGCATCAAAAGCTTGTTTGAAGAGTATATTTAACAATCTCTTATCATCCACAAAGTTCAACCAACTAATATCAGTTCGAGCATATCTTTGTTTTGTAAGGATTTAGCATGAGGCTATGCCACCTTTCGTAGGTCCCTCCAATTGAAAGTTATTATCTAGTCATTCACCTAAGACCCTTTTTGAGCCTGGTTTCCATGACATTGCGAGTTCCATCCTTAAATAAATTAACAAGTCTTCCATCACTTTCATTTTTCCTTCCAAAATGTTGTGAGATACATTTCAAATTGATAGGACTACATCATTACTTTGGGTGTGTTATGGAGTTTTTTGTAACGGTAATAATGGAATCATTGGTAGATTTCTGATGTATCGTTCCAACCATCTCTTTCTGATTAGATCATTAATCTGATGTAGTAGCTGCCAGCATTCACTAATATTATGTCCAACTACATTGTGAAAGCATCAAAATTTTCCTAACCTTCTATCTATCTCAATCTCTACTTTTGGAGTTGGTCTTGTATAAATTCCACCATGCTAAGTCACCAGGTAAATATTTTTCCTAGAGCAAGTTGTGCTTAGAATAAGCATTGAACTTCGGATAATTTTCTACCGTTTAAATGTCTCTTTTGACTTCATTCTACTTTAGCCATTGTTCGATCATTCTTGGTTTTGATCAACTGAGGAGTTGGGGTTATTATCCTTGATAGTCCAACAATTCCTTCCTTGCCTTCTACCTCTTCTAAATGCAAATATTATTCTACCTTTTAATAAAAGTCATCTCAGTATGAAATCTTTTTTTGGTTTAGCTTCAGAGGGAGAATTGTGTTCCTTTCTTACCATTGTAGTTAAGGCATGGTGTTTTAAATTATATTATTCTCTCCTTCAATTCTAGTTGTGGTTTCATAATTGTGTTAACTGCATTAATTATGTTAACTCAGGAGATGTTTGGAACTTATAGAGACACTAAGATGCTTTGCTAGGGACTCTGACTTGGATGAAAGAGTTAACATAATCCTAGCAGGGAAGAAGCAGTTTGAGGTAAATCAGTATCTACATGCGAAAACATTTTCGGAAAACAAATACTGGTATTCATGAATATGGACAGATATCGGATTTTATTTGACCAATTCACAACTAATAAATCTAAAAAAATAAATAGAAAATTTTGATTCATTATAAATCCACTTCAGTATTAAACTACAAAAAAATCCCAAGAAAAATGATCTTAAACAGAAAATATTGATTTTTATACACATATAATTTTTTTAACCTATATAACTAATAAATGACAATCATTTTATATATTAAAATACACAAAAAAATAATTATAATCTTGATAAAATACTAGGAAGATAATTACCGGATGCAGATATGGTCATATCTACATTCGTATTTATTTTATCAAATAATTTTTCATATTTTGGGTATGGATACAGACCGATTTCGGATTTTTAGGGCACTCATGATAACTCTAAGTAAAAGAAATAGCATCCTTTAGCTTTCCCTTATTATTCGAATAAGTCCACTGATGAGCGCCACCAAGTTGATGGTAAGCGGCTTAAATTGTTAGTTCCATTTCTCAAGTAGCTTTGTAAATATGGGGGGAAATATCATGCACCATACTAGTTCGGTAGAATAGACGATATCCATTGTAATGGTGAAATTCCAAAATGATCCATGGGATCCTAGGTTCCATCATAGGCTACTGATTGCGGGATTTTATTGTTACAGCCTTGATTTCAATGACAATAACTATACGAGCTTTTGGAGTCAATATACATAGGTATATATATATCATTAATATGTAGGTTGACTTGTGCATCCAAGACTTGAAAACTGACACATGGGTGATTATGCTAGTACATTCTGTTAAGTTTGTAAATAGATGATATGTACAATCTCCTTGAGTAATCTTTACAAACTTATACACACTACTTATAAAACAAAGATAATAGAGTGTACATGAGTCAGACGTCTGGCATCTACTATCAGACGTTTGGCAACATATTCTAGTTATAAGTTCTTTAACAAATCAGACGTCTGGCTTATAATCTCAGACGTCTGGTAACACGTTCTGTTTTGAAATTCTTAACTAACCAGACGTCTGGCACAAATGGCCAAACGTCTGAACTGGACAACGGCCATTTTCCTCCAAACGGCATCTTCTTCAAAGGGTTGCATCCCTTTATTTTGATCATGAATGTTTCTTCTCAAGTAGTGTGACTCTTAGGCTGAAATAGAATGAATCAAAAGTCACTACTTTTTAGACAAACTCTTCACCATTTATAAATGAACGTGAATTTGAAAGTTAGCTTTTAGCTGCAATTCTAGACTTTCTTTATTTTCTAATATCTTTGTGATTTACAAAAGCATTCAAAATACACTATCATCTCTTCCTTAAATCAAACTTTAAAATACATATTACTCAAGGAGATTATAAGAAGAAGTTGTACTTATAGTCAAAATCAGTGTTGCATAGAACACACATTTATCAAAGAACTATTCTTGTAAATGCATGTTCCTTTGCGCGAAGCAAGGGCAATTGGTTAGTGAAATTCCAAAGAGGAGCTTCGGGACTGGATGTAGGAAGGGAGGTCCAAACCAGTATAAAATTCCTGGTGCGATTACTTTTTATTTTTACCTGCGTTATTATTCTGTGCAATTCATACTATCATACATCTACTTGTCATATATTATATACATATACGATCCACATAGACTTTCAATTGGTATCAGAGCAAGGTTTGATTAAAGTACAGCAACACATATTTGAATCACTTTAATATGGCAAGTATTTTTCAAGAAGGCCAATGGCAGCACGTCCCCTACTTTTTAATGGTTCTAATTATGAATATTGGTCAACACGTATGAGAATTTTTATGGAAGCTAATGGATTAGAAAATTGGTCAGCCACTCAAAATAAATATGAAGCACCTGACTCTGCTACGAACACATGGAATGATGCATAAAAAACCACAGCTTCTAATAATGCCAAAGCTATGAATGTTTTATCTTATTCATTAGATAAGAATGAATTTTCAAATGTCATGTTATGTAACACTGCATATGATATTTGGCGTACCTTACAAGTTATGCATGAAGGCACAAACAAAGTTAAGCAAACTAAAATTTCAATTTTACAAAATCAATTTTCATCATTTAAAATGAAACAAAATGAATTTATAGTGGATATGTACTCTAGATTCCAAACTATTCAACACGATTTAATGGCACTAGGATTTGAATTCACAAATTTTGATTTAGTATCTAGAATACTCAATTCTTTAAATTCAGAGTGGGAAAGAAAAGTATTAGCTATCAAAGAATCTAATGAACTCTCAACACTTTAGTTGAAGAATTGATAGGAAATTTAATGTCCTATGAAACTAATCCGTAGGTAAGAAAAGAACAAAATTCAGAGAAGAAAAACATAGCATTTCCTGCAACAAATGAAGACTCCGACTTAGATGAAAAAGAAATTGTATTTATTGTCAAAAACTACAACAAATTCAAGAAGTTTAGGAAAATGACCAGATTTTTAAAAGGAGGAAAATCAAGCTCAACAAATCAAACGTCAATCAAATGCTATGAATGTGATCAATTTGGACATATGAAGAATGATTGTCCCAATCTCAACAATGATAAAAGGAAGAGAAAATTTGAAAATTTAAAAAGCAGAAAGCTTTCAAAGTAACATGAGATGATTCGGATTCTTCATCAACATCAGATAGTGACAGCAATAGTGACGGAGAACATGCTAATGTATGTTTTATGGCACAAACAGATAAGGTATGTCCCGAACTTAGCTATGATGAATTATTAGAGCTTGGCATGGAATCGGATGATAAATTTAGACAAATTAAAAAATTGAATAAAGAAAACATTGCCAAAATAAACCTATTAGAACATGAAATAGGAATGTTAAAAGATGAAAAAATTATTTTAGAAACTAGGATTATCTCAAGAAAAAAAGAAAAGTAGTTTAGTTGAATATGAGACAATATCTATTGATTTTGGAAAGGTTAAACTAGAAAACGATAACTTATTAAATGAAAATATCAACTTAAAAAGTAATATAGAAACATTGAAAACTGGAAATTTTTAATTGAAAGAAAAATTAGATAAAATTACAATTAATATTTCAAAATTTAATAAAGGAAAACAAGATTTGGAAAATCTTATCAAAACTTCAAAACCTTCAGGTAATAAAAATGGAATAGGATTTAAAATATTCCTAAGCAAAAAAGGAATGATATTAAGAAGTATAGTTTTATTTATTAAAAGGCTAAAAGATCACCTAAGCCTAATACGAATACTAAAAACATAAAAATTTAGATTCCTAAGACAAATAACAATTTGATTAGACAAAAACATATTAATAATTTTCTAGATAATGTAGTATATAATAAAATAATGTAATATTTATGTGCTGTTGGATTCAAAAAGTTAACTATGCATAGGATTAATGGTTTCCCATACTCATCATCCGAGTCAGAGCCCCTACTAAAGCATCTTCATCTCTCTATAAGTTCCAAATGTTTCCTGAGTTGTTTCACATCGTACGTCCTCTCGAGCAAAGAAAGTTATACTTGGAGTTTTACTCCTTCTAGCTTGATCCCAATGTCTGTGATCTCCTCTGACCATCTTATTCGTCTGCCATGAGAATTCCTTAGCATCTCAATCGTTCCTAGTTCGATCGAGCTCTATTCATCCTCTTATGTTTCAAACAACAACTACTCGAAGTGGTCTATTTCAACTTGGTTGAGTTTGACTTGGGTCATTGGGGTGGGTGAGAGCATTAATTTGATACTTATTTCGAGTGAGTCTAGAGTGGATTTGTGGCCGCCTTCTCTTTGTGTATCATTACCTGTGTTAGACAAATTTTAGCCACGTTCTCTCAGTTGACCTCAGAGTTATCAAGGTAATATTCTTCATGATTTTACTCCATGTTTTGAGGTCTTGGAATGGTTCTCCATTACTAATATTAGAAAGAATTTGATACTTTTATTGATGGAAAATATTATACCGACTTGATACTTTGTATCATATTTACAAGTGAAGGGTTTACAAAGTATTTGTATTACTTATTCTTTCTGTTGGCTTTAAATGGGCATGCATACTTTCCTTTACCCTATTCCTTTAGTTGAGAAATATGACTTGATTTCTCTTGAATAGCTGCATACCATTCATTATTGCCTCCCTCAAACCCCACGTTAGGGTTAGCGTTTGTGATATGAGAAATTCCCGCATTTGATTTTGCTTGAAATTCTTCAATTAGCTCAGATGCCGCATCAAATCCTTTTTCTAAATCTCTATGATCTTCATTATCTATCTTTGAATGTATCTGAGAATGAGATCTAATGTTTTGAGGTGCTCCTTTACTTTGGCGGGTAGAATTGTAAGAAAGTTGACGACTTGAGATTGCTTTCTCTTGAGTCTCCAAGCTTCCATTCACATCCGATGATGTAGAGCTGGAATGAATTTCACTATTCTTGATCTCAGGTCGGATCTGAACCTAGTGAAATTCCTTGCTGATAAGGACTTTGTGAGTATGTCCGCTCATTGGTAGGTTGCAGGTATATGACTGACTTGAAGTTTTTCTTTTTGTACTTGCTCTTGAACAAAATATAAATCTTTCTCTATATGTTTAGTTCAAGAGTGTAATATAGGATTTGCAAATATGTAGACAGTACTTTGACTGCCATACCATAGAACTGGTTGATTTTTGAATTAAACTTTAGTTCACTCAGTATTGACTATAACTAGAAGATTCCATATATAGAACTTGCTATACTTTTATATCTAGATTTTTTGCTAGATCTAGAAATAATTGCTTGTTTCTTTAAACACCATGATATTATGTTATCTCTAATATATATATATATATATATAGTAAATAGTGACCGACTTTCTGTCATCTAAATCAGCAGCCTAGTCTGCATCGGCATATCCAAATATATTTATATTATTACATGCTTTGAGTGATAATCCATAATCTATTCTCCTTAATCTATCCGAGGATCCTCGTTACCGTTCTCCAATGTTTGTCTAGAGGATTCTACAAAAATTGAGAAACCTTGTTAAAACTATAAGAAATATCAGGTCATGTTATAGTTGCATATTGTAATGCCCCTACAACACTTCTGTATTGTTTAATATTAAATATGACTTCTTCCTTGTTTTTAGAGAAATGTTGACTGCTTATCGTTGGTGTTGGTTGTAGCTTTGCATCACTCATCTTTGTTTTATCCAGTAATTCTAAGATATATTTTCATTGGCATATTTCAGACTTTGTTTTTCTTTTAACTTCTATGCCCAAAAAATAGTTGAGATCTCTAAGATCCTTTACTGAGAATTGCTTATTTATATAAGAAATTATGTGGTTGGCTTCAACATCATAATTACAAGTAATAATCAGGTCATTAACATATATCGGTATATAAATAATTGATGAGTTATTAATTCTAACAAATATTGTATTTGATTTGGCAGATTGATATTCTAAATCTGTTAATGTTGCTTTCAGTCTATCAAACCAGACCCTTGAAGCTTGTTTAAGGCCATAGATTGCCTTATTTAATTTACACATATATTTCTCATTTTATTGTAACCCTGTGGTTGCTCCATATAGATCTCCTCTTGCAAGATACCATTTAGAAATGCATTGTTGACATCTAAATGTCTTATATTCCACTTTTTATGTAATGCAATAGTAAGAATGAGTCTAATAGTGGTTAATCTGACCGATGGAGAAAAAGTTTCATTGAAGACAAATCCATATTGTTGAGTGTATCCCTTTGCAACAGGTATTGCTTTGTATCTGCTGATTGAACCATCTGGATTTCTCCTTATCTTATATGTCCACATCCTACTATATTTTTATTATCTGGCGAACATACAAGATCCTATATCCTGTTTTTTTTATAAGAGCATTGTATTCTTCATCCATAACTGCTTTCCAGTTTTTATCTTTTGCAGCTTGTTCATATGTTGTCAGTTCTTGTGTACTTGAACTTGCTTTATATAGCTTTGGCTTAAAGATACCACTTTTTGCTCTTGTAATCATGGGATGACTTGATCTTACTTGAGCTTCAGTGTGAAGTAAATTCCCTGAATTATTATGGTCTGGATTTATTTGTAAACTGTTTCGATGAACGTTCTCTTCATCTTGATTATTATTCTCTATTGATTTCATAGGTGAATGACTGGCATGACAAAGATCATCTGCCCATTCATGATCTTGTTGAATAGATACTATGGGTGATATATTCGGATCATCAATAGTCCTCTTTGCCTCCACTTGATGTTCAACCTCTGAATATATAGGTAATTCTGGTATTGATGTTCTTGGGTTATCGACCTTACTGGTTTTTTTCATTTCCGGCTTACTAAAGGGAAAAACACTTTCATTAAAAACAACATGTCTACTGATGAGAACTCTACCACTATTATCAAGACATTTATATCCTTTTTGGTTTGTAATATATCCCAAAAGGTGCATGGTTTAGATCTGAAAGTCAATTTATTGGTGTTATATGGTCTTATGTAGGGAAATATATACATTCAAAGGTTCTTAGGCTAAGATAATTTCGCTTAATCTCATACAATTTTTCCATAGGGTTGATTCCTTTTAGAACCATTGTTGGTAATCCGTTGATTAAATATACATCAGTATTAAATGCTTCAGGCCAAAATTTTAAAGGTAAAGATGCATGAGCTCGTAAAGTAAGCCCTGATTTTACCATATGTTTATGTTTTCTTTCAACTAGACCATTTGGTTCAGAAGTGTAGAGACATGTAGTTATATATATTATTCCTTTTCTTTGAAAATAATTGCTAAGTGTTTTATATTTAGCACCCGTCAGGTTGAATGATCTTAACTTGAGAATTGGCTTGTTTTTCAGCCATTATTATGAAGTTTGTGATTGCATTGTATGCTTCAGATTTTTCTTTTAGAAAGTATATCCAAGTATATCTTGAATATGCATCAACAAATGAAATGTAGTATCTAAATCCAAAATCTGAGCATAAATATGCATCAACAAATGAAATGCAGTATCTAAATCCAAAATATGAGCATAGAGGTGCAGACCCCATAAATCAGTAGCAACTAGTTCTAATGGTCTAGAGTATTTGTTAATGAGTCATTACATGCTAATTTATGACACTTACCCATTTGAAAATAAGTACATATGTATGGTAAGATAATATCATCAAATATTATTTCATTCTTAGCAAGAATTTGTCTTACAACTCTAGCACTTAGGTGACCAAGTTTGTAGTGCCAAAGATCAAATACATTCCTATTATTCCCTTTTACACACAGATTGCAATGATTTTGCCCCTTTGTAAAACTACATCAGTTAGTAGATTTAAACTTGTACAGCCCTTTTTCTGTATCAACCTGTAGAAGAATGTCTTTAGTTAGTATGTCTCTAATTAAAAAGTACTTAGGATAAAACTCAAAGTATACATTATTGTCAAAAGAAAATCGAGACACACTGATAAGGTTCTTCTTAATTTTTGGCACTCTTAACAAGTTATGTAAATAATTGTCTCTTACCTTTAATATAAGCATTACCAATATGTGAAATTTTGACACACTTACCATTGCCCATGAAAATTGTTTGTTTACCTCTGTAGTCTTTGCTTCGTAGATTCAAGTTATCAAGATTATTAGTGATGTGATTAGTTGCCCCTGAGTATGGATACCAACATGTATCTTGTATATGTCCATTTCTTGCGGTGTCACTTGAGCTGTGACCTTTACTGTTGTCAGTCTGACTGTCGGTGTTTTGTGCCATATTGACACTAATATTGCTGCTTCTTTGATTGTTGTTATTTTGATTTGAATATATGAAGTAACACTTTGTAGTAATGTAGCCTATTATTTCACATATTTGACTCTTTGGTCTATTGCTATTGTTCCATCTGCCTCTTCCTATGAATCTGTTAGGGTAACCACCTCCTTGCGTTGAGTGCTTTGTTTTGTCGCTGTTTTGATTTTTGTTTCTGTGATTGGTTGTGTAGTTGGTAGAGAAATCCATTTCGTGTGGCCTTTTTTTTTATCAATTCTTGCTTCATGTGCAAGTAAAATTGAATGAACATCATCAATTGATGGTAAAACTTTTTGAGAGGCTATAACAGCAACAACTGCTTCATATTCATTACTTAAACCATTCGGTGTGGTTGGAATTTGTTCTGAGTTTGACACTTTGCGGTCTGCAGCCTCTAATTAATCACAAGTTGCTTTGATGTTGGATAGATATTCCCCTATAGTGTGATTATCTTTTTTGATGTTTTGAAGCTGTCTTTTATGATATTGACCTTTGCTATAGATTGAGTATTAAAGACTTTCTCAACAGTTGTCCATATCTCATTAGCATTTTTGCATCCTATTACATGAGATAGTAAATTTGTGTTTATTGACGAGAGCAACCACGATTATATTAGCCTATCTTGTCTATGATGCTTCACATATTCTTCATTACTGAAAGCTTTATTTTCTTGGTTAGTGATAAATTTTTATGGGATTGGGATGGTTCAGGGATGTACCCTTCGAGACCGTATCCTTGGATTGCAGTTTCAACCTGAAGTTTTAACAAAAGATAATTATCTTCATCCAAATGAATTGTCAAAAGTTGACTTTATGGGCTAATGATGGTCTTAACTAGTTTCTCAGCAGCTAATCCAGTCTGTTTGAGAGTTGCTTACATTACCAGATGTTACAGAGTTGGTTTCATTACCTATGATGATCTTTAAAACAAAGAAGACCGATAAAGAAACTGTGAAGATTCAAAATAGAGGAAAAGCAATGAAATTCAATCAATCTGGATCAAGCCTTATGTTCTTGAAACAACTGATGATCACTGAACCAGGTTTGATGCGACTGTGAAGTTTTAGATGATGATTATATTCGGTCTAATCTGATATACTTTGCTGGATGGCACTTTCTTTGAAGTTTCATGGTCTTTTTTTGCTTTTCCTGATCTGAATTTGATTGTTTTCTTTGTTGTTTTACTTTAAGATTCAATACAGTGGTGTTAATGCAGCCAGTTTTCTTGAATCTGGCGAGGCACGGTACTTCTTTATTGAATCTATCACTACAAGAACAACAGTATATTCCGACCACATGTACCGATGGCCGCCGACAGAATACTTTCGATGGCTTTCGACGGCAAGTGCATTCTGGACTTTGTTACAAATAAAATAATTAGCCGTCGAAAGCAATTAGAACAATGCATTTGCGGCCATTGATAGCCGTCGGTAGCCGTTGGAAATTCATGATTATCTTCTTCCCCGGACCGAAACAGATTCATTTGAGATCTCCTCTCTAAATCACCAAAAACCTTCTTCCACCGTTTCCATCCCCACCTTCAACACCCGAAATTCTACCGAGATCACCTCCTTCTTCATCAATTCAGAATCTCATCTCCTCCAAACCCCTAACCTCCTTTATTTTAGGTATTATTCACAAACTCTAATTTCATGAACTTGTTAATTTTGGTTTAATTTGTTAGTTTAAGTGTTTATATTACCTCACTGATTGTGTAGTATAGTTTATTGAATGTTAATTACTGTTATTATCCTATAAGTGTTGAATACTAACTTGTTTAGTTTGTGCGATAAGAAATTAGTGTGCATGAGTTGAATAATTTAGTGCTTTTATGCCTTACTTGGGTTATTTAGTGTGGATGGGCATAATTTGGTTTATGCGTTTTCTAAAATGTCGAAAATGATAATTAATTTTATATAATATACGATTAGTTAATTAAAGTTTTAAACATGTGCGTATGTGATAATATTGTATACGGTAGTTTAACTTAAGTTAAGTGTTAATCAATTTAATTTAAACGTTGAAAGCCAAGTTTTTAAAAATAAATATATATAATTTACTTTATTCATAAAACCCTTAAAGTGTTTTTTCCCCATCTGATAAGTATTGTACATGATCATTATATGGGTATTCGTTTTTTGTCACAGAACGGACATATATATTCATCATATACAATATTTGTTGGATTTTTCGCTGTATTGGACAAGTTACAAACATAGTAATGTAATTACATCTCGTAAATCATTTTATTTTAAACGGTTCACAAAATCTCGACGACACTTCCTTTATGTTCCCTATGTACACGCAATTGTATACGACTCAGGGAACAAAAGGGAAGTGCTGCCAAAATTTTGTGCTATAAATGCATTTTTTATAATAACATAGAAAAAATCACATTCCCTAAATTTCTTCATATATTAAGCTTCATTTTTATTTAAAATTACCAAAATGACGCTTTTCAAATTATTGTTTATTTTTATTAAAGTGTTACATGTCAATATTTTCAAATTATTGTTTATTTTAAAAAAAGACTACAAACGGTACCTAAGGCTTTAGCATGGGGGGTAGGCCACCTTTCATAAGTCTCTCTTCCTAAAAGTTATTATCTAGTCATTCACCCGAGAACCTTTTTAGGCCTGGTTTCCATGACATTGCATGTACCATCCTTAAACGAATTTAGAAGTCTTCCATCCAATGTTTTCATGACCGAGCCGTGAATCAAACCGTGAGGACTCAAGGTTCGAGGTTTCGAGGTTTCGACTGGTCGAACCGTCAAGAACCGCACATATTTTTTGAAAATTAATACATTTAGATGCAACGTATCAACCATAAGTACACATAAATCAACATCTTCAAAAAATATATACGATATTAATTCATAATCCACACATTAATTCAAATATGAAAAATTAAACAAAATTTATTACACTAGCTGCACCAATTACGAACATAAAATGGACGGAGATTTGAAAACTTATTTCGAAACGAAGAAATTACGCATATGAGAGGGTTCAACTGCGTTCAAATGAATGGTTTAACTGCCAATTCAAAGGTCGAACCAAGTTTCTTGCATGAAGGAGGTTTGATTGAGTTCCCGGCCTTTGTTCCCGCGGTTCAAGGTTATTCGCGGTTCAACCGCGGCAGGGTCGGGTTATGAAAACTATGCTTCCATCACTTTCATTCTTCCTTCCAAAATGTTCTGAGATACATTTGATAGGACTTTGCATGGGAGCCACAATGTTTGTCCTTATGGAATTTTTTGTAATTGTAATAGTGGAATCATCGGTAGATTTCCGGCATATTGTTCCAACCATCTCTGTCTGATTAGATCATCAGTCTGATCCAGTATCTGTCATCATTCACTCATATTTTGTCCAACTGCATTATAAAAGCAACAATTATTTCTCTCAATCTCTACTTTTGGAGGTGGTCCTGTATAAATTCTTGTGCCTAGCCCCTAGGTGAATATTTTTCCTAGAGCAAGTGAGCTCAGCATAAGCACTGAACTTTGGTTACTTTTCTACTATTTAAATGCCTCTTTTGTCTTCATCCTATTTCGGCCATTGTTCGGTCATTCTAGGTTTTGATCAGGAGTTGTTAGCCATGAGGGTCCAACAATTCCTTCTTTGGCTTCTGTCTCTTCTAAATGCACATATTGCTCTGTCTTTTAATAAAAGTCATCTCAATATGCAACCTTTTTTAGGTTTAGCTTCACAGAGAATTGTGTCCCTTTCTTACCATTGCAATTAAGGCATGGTGTTGTAAATTACTGTTATCTCCTTCGATTCTAGTGGCTGTTCGATTTCATAATTGTGTTAAATCAAGAGATGTGTGGAACTTAACAGAAACACCAAGATGCTTTGGTAGTGACTTTAACTCGGATGAAAGGGTTAACATAATCCTAGCAGGGGAAGAAGCCATTTGAGGTATATCCTTATCTGTATCCAAAATCATTTTTGAATATCAGTATTCGTATTCACGAATATTGATAGATGTCAGATATTTATCGGATATTATTCGATCAGTTCACAACGAATAAATGTAAACAAATAAGTAGAAAATTTTAATTCATTATAAATTCATTTCAGTATTACTTTTTTTTTGAAACCCAGCAGAACCGACGGGCCGATAAACTCCTGAGGAGGGTATAGTAAAGTCGTCCGCTTATCCAAGCCCTCATACCCCCGGCTAAATTTATATAGGATAGGGAAGCGCATGGTAGTAATCGAACCCGTGTCTTTTTACCAAAACCCAAGTCTTCTTTCCACTGTATCGCAACCGCGGACTTCATTTCAGTATTACAAATATAGAAAAAAATATGAAAATTTATTTGTATTAAAATACACAAAAAACAATCATAATCTTGATAAAAACCAAAAGGATAATTATCGGATGCGGATATAGCTAAACCTGCATCCGTATCCATTTTCTGAATATCGGATTATTTTTCATATTTCGAATATGGATACGGACAGATTTTGGATTTTTCGGGTACTCGCTGACAACTCTAATTAAAAAGAATAACAACCTCTAACTTTTCCTTACTATTTGAATAAGTCCACTGATGAGCACCACCAAGAGTTGATGGTAAGCGGCTTAAATCCTTACTTCCCTTCCTCCAGCAATTTGGTAAATGTAGGGGAAATATCATGCACCATACTAGTTCGGTAGAATAGACGATATCCATTGTAATGGTGAAATTCCAAAGATGATCCACGGGATCCGAGGTTCCATCATAGGCTACTAATTGCGAGGTTTTATGTGCTGTTGGATTCGGAAAGTAAACCATGCATGGGATCAATGGTTTCCCATCCTCATCGTCCAAGTCAGAGTCCCTACCAAAGCATCTTCGTCTCTCTATAGGTTCCTAACATTTCTTGAGTTGTTGCATATCGTCTTCTCGAGCAAAGGAAGTTGGACTTTTACTCCTCCCAGCTTGATCCCAATGTTTGTGATCTCCTCCGGCCATCAGAGTTCCCTAGTATCTCAACTGTTCCTAGCTCGATCAGGCTCTATTCGTCCGCCTATGTTTCAGGCAACAACTACTCGATGAGGTCTATTTCAACTGGGTTGAGTTTGTCTTGGGTCGTTGGGTTCGGTGAGAGCATTGTTTTGCTACTCGTTTCGAGTGATGTCTTAGAGTGGATTTGTAGTAGTATACTCTTGCGTATCTTCACCTGTGTTAGTTAAAATTTGACATCTTTCTCTCAGATTGAGCTCAGAGTTAATCATGGTCTATTCTTCATGATTACACTCCATGTTTTCCTCTACTAGCCTGGTAAACGACTCCTACAGCAAAGCTTTGATCTCGAGACACTGTACAGACCAAAGTGACCAACTCTGCAGTGGTCAACCTTTGATTTAATCATACATTATTTTACTGCCGGCGTTAGCTTCCTCTAGGAACAGGGCCACGTGAAAGCTGAGGAGGTTAACAAAGAATTCTCGTTATTCTCTTCCTTCCTTGTAAACCCTATTTCATTTCTTCAAACTCTATATGTTATGTAGAATTCATCTTTTCTTATTGAATGTTGTAGCCCCCATGAACTCATCTCTACCATTGTAAGCTCTCTTAATGTCATGGTATAAATTCAAATCTGATTTTGAAATTCGACTCATTCAAACTCGGACAATTCATTGTTTGGAAGTCCAGATTTTGTATCTGAAATAGGTTTGGTATTTGAAAACATATTTTTATCAAAAGTGATTTTAGATAATTTCTCTAATTTTTGGTTGTTGTTTGCTCCATTCCTTAATTAATGGATTTTTTACCTTTTGATTTTTGATAAAAAGTTTCTTCTGATAAAATGACTTAACAAGCTAAATTGCGACAAATTTATTTGCATGGTTTCTTAATATTTGAGTGTTTTTTTTAAAACCCAGGAGGACCCGGCGGGTCGGTAAACTCCTGAGGAGGGTATAGTAAAGCTGTCCACTGATCCAAGGCCCCATACCCCTGGGTAAACTTATATAGGATAGAGAAGCGCATGGTAGGAATCGAACCTGGGTCTTTTTACCAGAACCCAAGCCGCCTTTCCACTGTGCCGCACCCGCGGACCTTAATATTTGAGTTATACAAACTAAGTTATCTACTTTATCCAGTTTACTTGCGAATGACTAATTTTCTCTTCTTCTTCTTTTCTTTTCTTTTCTTTGTTTTTTTCCCTTTGCTTGCTTGCAAATTGAGTCAACGGAATATGCATCTGAAGTTAAAGTGGACATAGTATATGCATTCTGTAAAATAGTAATAAAATCCCTATTTTGTCTAATGATTTTGCATAAAAAACTTGTTTAGCAACTATTATGTTGTGTTATTTAATAATTGTACTCCTGAGTTCATGTTTAATAGTTGATAATAAAAAAGGCTGTCGTTCCCATATTTTATGTGATGGTGACCTCGTCAATCCAAATACCTAGCTAGGCCACTGCCTTCCTCTTCCGCGTGTTTGTCGATCCAGACCATGGTAGAGATTTTTCTATAAAATCTTCTATAAAAGCAAAATTAACGGTGGGCTTGTTCGGTTGAAAAACTAAGCACCACGCAATCAAGTGTGGTTTGTTTAGTTGACTGTGATTAGTTTTAAATGATTTCGCAGCTGGTTCATTGAATAAAAATGATTTTCTAAAGACAAAAAAATTATCATTTTATGGCAAATATAGGTTAAAACGATCAAGTTTTTTGCTGTTTTAACCTATGAAATGACAAAACTTCTCCGTTTTATTTTTAAAATAAAACCATTTTACTTTTTTCTAATTTTTTTAAAAGCTAAATTGATGGCTGGTTTTGGGGTTATTTGGTTGGATGCATGCGTAGCTTTTTCGTTCATTGCAAATTGAAAAAGGGAAATGAAGTAAATAGGTCTATTGTTGGTTATGATGTAAAATGAACTTTTTTCACAAAACTAAATCTTACTTTTCAAATCAAAATGCAAGGGAATTCTATCCTTCATATTGCAAGAGCGCCAAGTTTTTTTTTTTTTTTGAAGATTATTAAAATGGGCCCAGCCCAAACAAATAGGGTCGGGAGCATAAAAAAAGCAAACCCGAAAATACAAAAAATAGAACAGCACAAAACTAGGGTTGCTGACATAACCCTACTCTCTCATGCAAAGCAAAACATGAACCTTAAAAATGACGGAGACGATTCATGAAATCTTACCCAAATCTTCGATTTTCTTCACTCCACTAACTTCTCTATGCTCCCAATAAGATAAAATATCATTAAAATCTTTCTCATACCCCTATCGCTATCAAAATAGCTCGAATCTCCAAAACTTTTGATGATAAGCGGTGAACTGTTAGATCTAGCATCATTGCGACGTAGATCTAATGATGTAATCCTCGAGTTTTCACCACTACCCAGATTAGCTCTAAGATTCGAGTTATTGATGGCTGGAGCTTGCTGGAGGTGAAAATAACTGTTATCGACCACATGAGAGCAGATACTATCAGTATGTGCATTTATCAGATTTGCAGTTTTAATATTTTTCCTAGAGCAAGTGAGCTCAGCATAAGCACTGAACTTTGGTTACTTTCTACCATTTAACCGTCTCTTTTGTCTTCGTCCTATTTCGGCCATTGTCCGGTCATTCTTTTTTTTGATCAACCGAGGAGTTGTTAGCCGTGAGGGTCCAACAATTCCTTCCTTGGCTTCTATCTCTTCTAAATGCTCATACTGCTCTGCCTTTTAATAAAAGTCATCTCAATATGCAATCATTTTTAGCTTTAGCTTCACAGAGAACTGTGTTCCTTTCTTACCATTGCAGTTAAGGCATGGTGTTGTAAATTATTGTTATCTCCTTCAATTCTAGTTGCGGTTTCATAATTATGTTAACTCAGGAGATGTTTGGAACTTACAGGGACACCAAAATGCTTTGGTAGGGACTTTGACTTGGATAAAAGAGTTAACATAATCCTAGCAAGGGAAGAAGCGGTTTGAGGTATGTCCTTATCTGTATCCAAAATCATTTTTGAATATCAGTATTCGCATTCACAAATATTGATGGATATCAGATATTTATTCGACCAATTCACAACTAATAAATTTAAACAAATAAGCAAAAAAATTTGATTCGTTATAAATTCATTTCAGTATTATAAATACGAAAAAAAACATGAAAAATTATTTGTATTAAAATAACATCCTTTTAGCTTTTTTTTTACTATTTGAACAAGTCCACTGATGAGCACTACCAAGAGTTGACACTACAAGAGAAACTGGCTATTCCAACGGCGCCCAGCCGTTGGCGGCCGTTGGTAGCCGTTGGAAAAGCCGTTGGAACAGCGTTCACGCTTTCCAACGGAAGCCGTGGGGTTATTCCAATGGCTTTTCCAACGGCTTCCAACGGCAAATTACCGATGGAAGCCGATGGTTTAAAATGACCAAAGAGCCGTTGGTAGCCGTTGCTAATCTAGGTGAATTTTTTTTATAAAAGCAAGTCATTCACCTTCCAGCCACACACAATCAATATATACCCATTTCCATTCCATTTCCACTCCATTTCACATATATATCACATATCCAACACACTATAACACAAACAATATAAACAATCAAAAATCAACATCAAACATTACACTTTCAAACCAAACTCCACGTCAAAAAGTACATAAACAACAAAACCCTCACCAACTCCAACTCCAACTCCATATTCAAGTCAATATATAGAATGCAAACCCTTAAACCTCACCACCTCAAAGTCAATATATACACAATAACCATCAAACACAATCCTCACCGCCTAAAAGTCAATATATACAATAACCAACCAGCAAGACAATAATCATCATACCTCTCAAGCATCATCATCACCTCCGGAAGCACCAAACGACGAAGGGAAGCCACCATGCCTCTGCGCGTACTTCGCTAAACATTGATTCAGCTGCTCCATTTGTATAGCGCGAAGACGGTCCTGCTCTTGCAGCTGCTCAACCATGGCTCCAAGCTCATTTATTTCAGCTCTGTCACATGCCTTTTGAGCTGCCCGAACCTGCAAATAGAATGTGAGATGTTCACAGTTGTATTATAATCATTTTCTTAAGCAATGCATATTTTAAAATATAAAAAAGTAAATGACGTGATCTTAAGCAATGCATATACCACAAGGAAATGCATATTTTATTAAATGATAATGGTGCAGGATGATAATGGTGCATATTTTATTGGCAGATAATGGTGTAGGATGATAATGGTTCATATTGCAATGTTTATAAGATTACCGCTTGGTTTCCATAGCCATAGCGCATATTCTACTGTGTCGGATCCATAATAACGTCGAAAATATTATCTTACTCCTCTACCGTCAACTCATCGCGATCCGATTCTGAAAGCAGCTCTGTCCGTGCCTCCTGAAACTTTGCCTAAAATAAAAAAACAATTACACGTTAAAATTAGTACAATACAATTTAAACTAATCGTTATTAATAAAATAAGATTTAAAAATATGCAGCCGTCGCCTTATCATCATCATCCCACTGATGTGTAATATTGCCAGCATTGTCTGCTTGTCTTGATGTGTGGGTGCAGGTAAATACCTCCAGCAAGGAAACGGGACGTCCAAGCGACCTTTCCTGCAATAAATAATTTATATATTTTAATTTTTCATAGCTAATTACTGAACTGATTAATATACAAAATGTAATAATGGTTTAGATTCTTAATTGATAAATTTCCAAGCCTTGCGTTAATGCTGAAAAGACTTAGATCCGCCACGATGCGTTACAGGATTCCTACTTCTATTGGCAGAGTTCCTCTACGACTCCACCTGCAATTTAAATTGAATATTATACGTACTAATTGCGAAATAATTAACTATATATTTGGTAGATTTACCTTGAACTCGTCGGTCTTCCACCAACTAATCCAAGAATCCCATACGGAAGTGCCCATCCAGTTCGGTTTCTTTCCGATTTTTTAAGAGCTGACATTGCCTCCCTGTAATTTTTAGCGACCTTCGAATTCCAGTGTCGCTGAACCATGGCGACATCGGGCTACGCCAAGTCCATTTACCCCTGTACAAAGAGAATATTACTAATTGTTCATTTATACTTATTCATATAGTAAAGTGGTATAAACTCACCAGAAAATCCTGCCAGATGGCCTCCCTGACGTGGTCAAGGATCTTACTCCACTTAGGCCAGCAATCTGTCATCCTGCTCATATATGGTTGCTTGAAAATGCCAAGCACAACTGCCGAGGGCTCCAAATCAAATCCCTTGTGTTAAATATAAAATAAAGCTTTAGACAAGTATATATATGTATGAACAAATTTATATTGTTATCATTTTAATTTTGATACTTACGTTCCATCAGCCTTCAGTTGCAAATATACAAGCAGTCGGGCCGGAGGCTCACCACTACTCTCGCCGACCGAGCGGGAAGAGCTACGACGTCTGGAGCCTGACATAATACGTCTTGAAAGTTTCATTTTTAATTATACACATAGATAAAATGATGATGATATGTGGTGCACATAATAAAGTCATTTTTAATTATAGACATAGATAAAATGATGATGATATATGCTGCATATAATAAAGTCATTTTTAGTTGGTAGTGCGCATGTAATGATGATGATGAACGTGAATGCATGTGCGTGAATAATTGTAAAAATTACCGGATATTACTCAGTCCTCATCTTTTTTCGATTCAGATTCGGTCTCGTGTTCTATATCCTTTTCCTCTACACTCTCAAATGCTTCGACTAATACATTTGTCTCATCATTTAGTTGTCCAAAATCAGTTTGATCGTCTGTAATTGTGAATTCAACATTTTCCTCAATATCTGTTTGATAGGCTTGTTCTTATGGAATATTCTTTCCATCGAATGTAAATCTCGCCTTGGTTTTAAAAACCGCAGACCAATCCGCTTTATCTCCTTTTAGAGAGGATAAGGGGCGTAATAAACTTGTAGGGCTTGTTTGCCTAGTACAAAAGGATCGTACTGCTGATAACGGGATGTATGTTTTATTTCTATAAAATTATAATTCGAATGCACGTTGTTAACCCTTAATTCTCTACGACCTAAGAAACGTACGACCCAAGGGGCTGGTACGAGTTAAGACTTAACGAGTTAAGGATATGTACGACTTAAAGCCTCTACGACTCAAGAAGCCTACGACCTAAGATCTGCAACTGAAGGAATGTTACGAGTTAAGGCCTATATGACTTAAGAAAATGAACGGCCTACGACTTAAAGGTTGTGCGACTTTAAATATGATACGACCTAATTACAGCTACGGTTGAACGACCTAAGACTTCAGGGACAAGTTCAATACCATGCTGAAATAAGATAACTCGTTGACGAGTTACGACCAATGATGAGTCGTGTACGACTCATGCTAGCATCAAGAAAGTTGCGTTTGGTTAACTCGTGAATGACTTATCACTTTGGACCAAGCCGTGAGCTAACCCAGTAGGTCGGCCGCGTGTTAACATGAGACGACTCACCATGACTCGTCCACGACCTAAAGTTACTAAGTCGCAGCCCGCTATCATGATACTTATATCAAAGAGGAATGACTCGGGGACGACTTAAGACTTGTGCTATATTCATAAGATCGAAGGCGCTCTGGTACGAAGCTGGGGTTCAACCTGTTGAGTCGTCCACGACCCAACCTGACTCGGCTACGAGTTAACGATGAGTCGGGTACGACTCACGACTCAAGGCCGAAAACTCCTATAAATACATGACCACTTCCAACATTTGGGGGGACTTTTGGCCAATCATTTCAAGCGCCAATACTCTGCCGAATTCTCAACTTACCCGACACTTCAAGTTCGAAGGACATCTCAACTAACTTCAAGGGAAAATCTAACGCAATCTACATGGATTCGAAGAATTCTTCTCTACCAAAGTTTTAGTTGTTTGTCTCGTCATAATTGTAATTGAAGATTGTTGTAAAGTTGTAATCGGTTTAGCAATAAAGAGAATTAAAGTGGACGTAGGCTTGCTTTGAGCCGAACCACTATAAAATCGTTGTTATTCACTGCTTTTTCTGTGACTTTCTGCTTATACTCTGTTCCCGAATCATCGGGTGGTGCTTTCGCAACTACACTTTATACACCGGGGTGTTAGCGTTCAAATTTTAGCGTTAACATTTTTGGTGCTTTCACGGAGAATTGAACTCAGGAATACTTTCACCATTGCTTCGCGAAAGTTTGTTGAAAAAATCTCTCTAAAGACCAGAAGTTTATCCGAGATAATGGCTACTGGAAGACAGCTCAGATCTGATAGATCCGGTGATGCTCATGAGAATACTACCACTTCTCTTGCTCCAAATGAAGCAGCTCCGAGTGTTGGAATTACACAAGAGGTTTTTGATGCTGCAGTTTCTGGGTTATATCAGCAAATGGAAGCCCAGAATGCTCTAATGCTGGAAAGAATGAATGCTTTACTTAGGGGCAACCGTCAAACAGAAAATAATGAAGAGACTTTGCAGATGATGCCCATGATTCCCAAGAGAAAGGTATCCCTCAAAGAGCAGTTGGCACCTCCGCAGGGGCACCTTCTCAAGCTGAAGGTTCAAGGCCGCAGCCAATTTTTCACGAACATTTGCCCACGCAAACTTCTGAAAGAGAAGCTAACTTCTGCCCGGCAAAGTCTCTGAACGATAAGGAGTACCTGTCAGGGATGATTCACTCAATTATGAAAGAGAGCATGCAGAGGCAAGAGGATGAAAATGATTGGGGGTTTGCTCCAAGTAAGACACCGTTCACCGAAAAGATCTTGAAGGCAGAGTTTCCAAGGAAATTTGTACCTCCTACTATCCCGGCCTATCGAGGCACAAGTGACCCTAATCAGTTCCTGTACAAGTACGATTGGCATATGACCGGGGCAAGAGCAACATATGAAATCAAGTGCCGATACTTTCCGATATACTTAGAGGGAGTGGCCTTACTTTGGTTCACAAAGCTGCCAGTTAGATCCGTGGATCAATTTTCTGACTTAACACGAAAGTTCAAAGATCAGTTCAGGCTATATGCTACAAAGGCCAAGGATATAATGTCACTCTCTAGTCTAGAACAAAATCCCGGGGAGTCTATCAGATCGTTCTTAAACCGCTTCAATATAGCCTTGGCCGAGGTTGATAACGTAGAGCCACGGATGGTTTTGACTTACCTGATGCGGGCTATCGATAAATCGAGTGAATTTGGCAAATGGCTAAAAATGAAGGAGCCAAACTCACTTGAGAAATTCTATAAGAAGGCCGACGAGTTTATGCGCTTGGAAAGCTTTCCTGTGCCAACAAAAGCAGTCGTGACCGAAATTCAGAATGTGAATGTTGCTTCTAATAAAGGAGAATCTGGAGGACAGAAAAGGAAGAATGATGATGGGCAAAAGCAGGGAAATCCAAAGAAAAACCGCCACTTTGAACCGTCGGATTATACTCCCTTAACTGATACTCCAGAGAACATTTTCTTAGCAACAAAGGATATTGTTGAATATCCTAAACCACAAAAGTTGAGACTTAGGAAAAATGCCACGCAAAGTGAAAGATTCTGTAAATTCTACAATCAACCTGGCCATGACACTGACGAGTGTCGCCATTTGAAGGATCTAATTGAGAAGCTATTGAAAGAGAATAAACTTCAGCAATATGTCCGGAGAAACAGGAATGATCCATCCTCATCCACTCAGGGGCAAATACTTCTCACTCATCATTACGGCCCAAATGAAAGAACTGCGACGCAGGGATCTGAGAGGCTTATCATTAATGCTATCATAGGGGGCCCTCACCCAGCAGGCAGAAGTTGGGACGAGATGGAAAGATATGCTCGTGCTTTGAGACAAGGCCCGGAGGGAGAGAATATCCTTGTTCTGGAAGATGATGCCTAATGGCCATATTTCACTTAATGGCTTTTGCTTAAAATTCATAGAATAATACTGGATTTATGATTCCTGTATAAAATGTCGTTGTAAAAACAGTGCAAATAAATAATAGAAACTATAAATCTTGAGCTTTCTATTACGATAAAATGCTTGTTTCATTTCGATATGCAAATATCTTAAAATATATTGCTAAAATGTCGATTTAATGTTGCAGGCAATCAAAGCAAAGCTCACCTAGTCAACACATCACAAAGCCAAGCGATTCCTACAAATCGCTCAACAGGCGAATATCAGGCCACAAAAATTCCAGACCCAAATCCTACAAAAGAAGTGCTTCAAGCAAACAGTGAGTGATTCAACTGGAGGTGGGCCCTTGCAAACTAATTGAGATCGTTTGTGCAAACGAACATTCGATTAAGTAGCTTGTGTTCGCCCCTCCAAGCTCACTTAGCAATGAAATACACTTCTTTTGATAAAATAAACTACTTCCAAAAGAAGGAAATGTGGGTTTGGAAATGATAACGGGGAATCACTGAGGATCAAATGGTGAAAAGACATGGGCGAGCAGGAAGGAAACAAATAAAGACCTCTTCGGGGGCACATTTCACCGGAGCTGAAGTGCAAACTCTTCGGAGGCCCACTTCTCCAGAGCTGAAATGCCAAATAAAGACCTCTTCGGGGGAACATTTCACCAGAGCTGAAGTGCAAACTCTTCGGAGGCCCACTTCTCCAGAACTGAAATGCCAAATAAAGACCTCTTCGGGGGCACATTTCACCGGAGCTGAAGTGCAAACTCTTCGGAGGCCCACTTCTCCAGAGCTGAAATGCCAAATAAAGACCTCTTCGGGGGCACATTTCACCGGAGCTGAAGTGCAAACTCTTCGGAGGCCCACTTCTCCAGAGCTGAAATGCCAAATAAAGACCTCTTCGGGGGCACATTTCACCGGAGCTGAAGTGCAAACTCTTCGGAGGCCCACTTCTCCAGAGCTAAAATGCCAAATAAAGACCTCTTCGGGGGCACATTTCACCGGAGCTGAAGTGCAAACTCTTCGGAGGCCCACTTCTCCAGAGCTGAAATGCCAAATAAAGACCTCTTCGGGGGCACATTTCACCGCTGAAGTGAAAACTCTTCGGAGGCCCACTTCTCCAGAGCTGAAATGCCAAATAAAGACCTCTTCGGGGGCACATTTCACCAGAGCTGAAGTGCAAACTCTTCGGAGGCCCACTTCTCCAGAACTGAAATGCCAAACAAAGACCTCTTCGGGGGCACATTTCACCAGAGCTGAAGTGCAAACTCTTCGGAGGCCCACTTCTCCAGAACTGAAATGCCAAATAAAGACCTCTTCGGGGCACATTTCACCAAAGATGAAGTGCAATCTCTGTGGAGGCCCACTTCTCCAGAGTTGAAATGTCAAATCAAAGCCCTCCAGCGAGGTGCAAAAAAAAAAGAAGAAGAAAGGCTTCTCCAACACAAGGCGCACTCTACTAAAGCAAGAATAATATTTCCTCAAAAATGAAAAATTATTCTCTAAACAAAGAGTGCATGCCTTCTCAAAATGGAAGAGTTATTCTCTAAAGTAAGAGTACAAGTCTTCTAAAAACAGAAGAATTGTTCTCCAAAATCTCCTCAAAATGGAGAATATTACAATGAGTTGTGGTATGGGGGCAATATAATATTGCTACATTAATAAAAGCAGTACCCAAGCAACGTACCACAATCTCACTGCAATATCATGCAAAGAGAATAAAGAAACTTGTATGAAAATGAGGAATAAATACATTCTCAAATACAGACAAAAGTTTCTATAAAATTTGTTATGCACGTGCGGGTTTCAAAAGGCAAAACAAGAAGGATGACCCCACACCGTCAAATGGAGTAAAACATTACACCAATAAGGCTTCCGCAATAGGTTCCATTGATGCAAGTTCCTTTGTGAAAGCTGGGGCATCTGAAGTTTCTGCTTGAAAACCAGGGGCATCGTGAAGCTAAGTCAACCAAAAAGAGTGCAAAAGTCCGAATTAGTGCAAAAATCCATCTTTCAGCAAAAAATTTAACGCTTCTCCCCTTAACCGTCAAAGCACTTAGTCTTTTAAAAATTGACTTGTGACTGGAATATTCGGAAAGAGGAAGGAAGTGCTGCAAAAGTAAAGAATGAAATTAGTACCGGACAACTCGGATTTTGAAAATCCCAGAAATGGGAAGATCCAGTTTGCCCCACTACTCTTCTTATCGAAAAGACATTCTATATGAAGAACTGAATATTCAAAAGTAAAGGTGCACGTTTTTTAAAAGCGTGTGAAGTGTTGTGCAAAGCTACTAAAATAACAAGTAAATAAAGCAATACTTGAAATAATACTGGTTGGCATATGTCAATTCAGAAGAATTCAAGGCTTGTTATTTGAAAGTAAGTGCGGTGTCAATGCAGATAGCAGTTATAACTGTGTAAACTTTGTGTTGATACTTCATTCAAGATAATTGATTCGCAACACTTCACCAAGACCATACTAATTTGCTTACAGTAAAATACCAGTTCTTTGATCTAATCCATCACTCGATATGGGCAATCGGTGATGAGTATATTCGTCCCAATTTTCTGTAAATGTTGTATCAAACAGATTGTTAGCTTACAAGTTAAAGTAATCTGTAAAAGAATGCAGCAAAGTTCAACAGTTCAAAATCCATACAACAGTGCAAGTGCTAAGTCGTAGACAACTCAAGTACTAAATCGGCGACGACTTAAGCACTAACTCGCCTACAACCTTGGGATTATGAGGCGAATAAAGTTAAGCCGTTTCAATCTTAAGTCGTCAATGCATTAGGTCGGCTATGCTCTAAGTCGTAAGTCAATGAACAGAAGGAGGGCTTCGGTTCAAAAACAACAAGAAATCTTCTAAGTTCTAACTCGGTCACGACTCATGACTTAAGTCGCAAAACTTGCTAGGTCGGATTAAAGTTAATTGCAAAGGCCACTGGGTCGCATGGAAGTTGCTAAGTCGTACATGGGGCAATCTCCCACTCTATTCGGCCAACTCGCTTCCCCCTCTAACTCTTAACCCGTTAATCCAATGGCCTCTCCAACAGCAACAACCTTAACCCTATCACACTGCAAGATCGCCTCGAATGGCGAATCGCCATAAGTCAAATCAGACAGACCTTAGTTCATCAGCGATCAATCCAACAAAACTCATAGGGATCGAAGGGGAGAACCGGAGGCGGAGAATTAAGCGCGTAAGGTGATAATGATCAACGATCGAAGAGAGAGAAGAAATCGCTTACGATTGTGTGTTGCTAGAGAGGATTGGGTGTAAATTGGGTCGAGATCGTCTTTAAAGGTTTAGAGAATGTGGTAATGGCAGAAATGGCTTAAGGATAAAGTGATGAGAAGGAGAAACGACTCAAGCATTTTATAGTTCGAGACAGTAAAACTTGAGTCGGTACGTACGAGTTAGGATGAGTCAAAGCACACGACCCATGACATAGGCATGTACTTCGAGGGGCAAATGTTAACCCTTAATTCTCTACGACCTAAGAAACGTACGACCCAAGGAGCTGGTACGAGTTAAGACTTAACGAGTTAAGGATATGTACGACTTAAAGCCTCTACGACTCAAGAAGCCTACGACCTAAGATCTGCAACTGAAGGAATGTTACGAGTTAAGGCCTATATGACTTAAGAAAATGAACGGCCTACGACTTAAAGGTTGTGCGACTTTAAATATGATACGACCTAATTACAGCTACGGTTGAACGACCTAAGACTTCAGGGACAAGTTCAATACCATGCTGAAATGAGATAACTCGTTGACGAGTTACGACCAATGATGAGTCGTGTACGACTCATGCTAGCATCAAGAAAGTTGCGTTTGGTTAACTCGTGAACGACTTATCACTTTGGACCAAGCCGTGAGCTAACCCAGTAGGTCGGCCGCGTGTTAACATGAGACGACTCACCATGACTCGTCCACGACCTAAAGTTACTAAGTCGCAGCCCGCTATCATGATACTTATATCAAAGAGGAATGACTCGGGGACGACTTAAGACTTGTGCTATATTCAGAGGATCGAAGGCGCTCTGGTACGAAGCTGGGGTTCAACCTGTTGAGTCGTCCACGACCCAACCTGACTCGGCTACGAGTTAACGATGAGTCGGGTACGACTCACGACTCAAGGCCGAAAACTCCTATAAATACATGACCACTTCCAACATTTGGGGGGACTTTTGGCCAATCATTTCAAGCGCCAATACTCTGCCGAATTCTCAACTTACCCGACACTTCAAGTTCGAAGGACATCTCAACTAACTTCAAGGGAAAATCTAACGCAATCTACATGGATTCGAAGAATTCTTCTCTACCAAAGTTCTAGTTGTTTGTCTCGTCATAATTGTAATTGAAGATTGTTGTAAAGTTGTAATCGGTTTAGCAATAAAGAGAATTAAAGTGGACGTAGGCTTGCTTTGAGCCGAACCACTATAAAATCGTTGTTATTCACTGCTTTTTCTGTGACTTTCTGCTTATACTCTGTTCCCGAATCATCGGGTGGTGCTTTCACAACTACACTTTATACACCGGGGTGTTAGCGTTCAAATTCTAGCGTTAACACACGTTAATACCAGAACCTGGAACATTGCTAAACCAGTTGCATCTAAACAAAAAAAGCTTCCTCTGCGGGTCTTATAAAATATGTCAATTGCAAAATCTAGGTTAACACGCCACAAAAATCATGTATGTGATTATTAGATCATTACTGCCTTTAACAAATACACCGGTATTGTTTGTTAATTTTTCAGCACCGTGTTCTTTGGTGTTGAATTTATATCCATTAACGAAAAATATTGGATGCATTTTAACTTTCCTTTTCGGTCCCAATGAGAAATGTTTTAATCCTTCATCAACCACATTATTTGTAATATCACAAACATAGTTCGAAAACCAAGTAATGAAATTTCTGCTTAAATCGACGTTTTGATTTTGTGATTCATAAACACTACAAACAAAAACATAATATATTGCTTTATTATTAATTTACACATGCAGTATTAAATTAAATTTATCAAAACTTGTAATCAGATAATTACTTAACAAATGGTGCAACTTCTGGACAATTAAGAAGAATATATGTGTGTGCTATATGGTAATATCTATCATCTAACCACACTTCTACACATTTTCCAGCATGTCGACCATGTTGTTTAAAAATAGGTACATTGCTTCAGAAGAAGAATCTTGCTCAACGGCCTCATCATTACACGCAACACTTTGAAATGATATATTTTCATGATCATTGAAATAATGAGAGAAAAAAGACGATGCTTCTTCTTCGATATATGATTTGTAAATCGAACTTTCAACTCGAGCTTTTTGCTTCACTTTTTTCTTTAAATGATTTAAGTACCTAATAAAAAATATTTCATATCATTATTGATTTTTATTTATATTTAAATTAACATTTACATACTCAGTATTAATAACATACCTCTCGAATGGATACATCCATCCATATTGCACAGGATCTCGAAGACGTGCTTCAAATGGAAGATGAACAAGTAAATGCTCTATTACATTGAAAAAGGCTGGAGGAAAAATCTTCTCCAGTTTGTAGAGCAGTATAGAAATTTCTATCTCAAGTTTACGAAGACGGTCAACTTTTAACGTAGTTGAACAAAACTCCTTATAAATAAACTAAATTCTGTTATAACCTTCCAAACTTTTACGGGCAACAATTCTTTAAAAGCGACGGGTAACAAATTTTTCATCATTACATGATAATCATGGCTTTTCATCCCACTCAGTCTTCCGTTCTTATAGTCGACACACCTACGAAGATTAGATGAAATTCCATCAGAAAATCATAATCCCTCCACTTATTTTAACAGTATTATAACTTGGTTGTTATCTAGTTCATAACGTGCTTTGGGGTTTTTAGTGTCATTTGGCTTCATATGAAGCTCGGGACAATTACATATTTCTTCTATATCACGTCTTGATTTCAGACCGTCCTTTGTCTTGCCCTTAACATTCAAAAGTGTATTAAACACATTATCGAATACGTTTTTTTCATTATGCATCACATCAATGTTATTAGGGATTAAGAGATTTTTCCAGTAAGGCAACTCCCAGAATATACTTTGTTTGCACCAATTATGAAACGTCGATTTACCTTGGATTTCAGTTTGCTGCCCGGTTTCATGTATCTTTGGATAATCTTTTACAAGTTCATATATATCTTCACTTGACCAAATCGTTGGTGGTTGTAAAGTCTCATGTCTATTAGCTATGAATTTTTTTTGTCCCTTCTAAAAGTATGATTAATATGGAGAAAACGTCGATGACAATCAAACCATAAAATTTTCTTCTCATGCCGTAAAGAAAATGCTCGTGTTTCTTTCATACAGTAAGGACAAGCAAAACGACCGGCCATACTCCAACCCGAAAGCATTGCATATGCAGGAAAATCGCTAATAGTCCATAACAAAGAAGCGAACATTCGAAAGAAAAAAATTCGATGCATCCTATGTTTCAACTCCTTTATGCCACAATGTTTTCAACTCTTCGACTGGTGGTTGTAAGTAAACATCGATACCCTGTGTCGGATCATCTGGACCAGGGACGACAATTGTGAGAAACATATATGGAGTTTTCATACACATCCACGGGGGTAGATTGTAAGGTGTAATGATTATAGGCCAAGATGAATATTTAGAACCAAACTGAGATAACGGTGAAAATCCATCAGTAACAAACCTAGTCTTTCGTTACGGCTCTCCGCTGCGAAATTGGGATATTTCTATCAAAATACTTCCACGCTTCTCCATCAGATGGGAGTGTTAACATACCTACTTCAGGTGTTCTCACACTTTGCCATCTCATATGATGCGCTGTTACAGATGATGTATATAACCTTTGAAGTCTAGGAGTGATAGCTAAATAATGCATACGCTTGTATGGAACTTCTTTTTCCTTGGTTTGTATCTTTCTTGATTACATATTTTACAATTTCGAGGACTGACATCATCTTTCCAAAACAACATGCAACCATTTAGAGATGTATCAATTTTTTGATACGGCAAACCGAAAGATGACATAAGCTTTTTCACTTCATAATAATTTTCATACATTTAATTATCTGATGGCATATGGGTTTAGCAGCTTGTACAACAGCCGTAAATCCGGTTTCTGTGAGGCTGTACTTTGATTTCATTGCAATGTACTCTGCAGTTGCCGATAATTGAGGGCCGCTAGTACATCCATTCCAAAGAGGTTTTTTAGCAGCATCCAATAAATCATATATTTTTTTCGCTCCAACATTTGGTTCCTCTTCGACGTTAACATCGTCGTTATTAATTTCAATAGTAGGGAACATTGATCGTGCTGCATCTTCAACTATATGTTCTATGAGATTCGTCGTACTAACTTCATCACTAATGACCTCTATTGGTTGTTCTTCGTTACATGTTATAATTTCTCCATGACAATCCCACGCCAAATAATTGGTTACGAAACCATATTGGCGCAAATGAGTCCTAACCATATCCGATACTAAATGCTTCAACAATTTGCACCTACAACATGGACAACGAATTTCTACGTCGTTTCCAATATTACTTAAAGCAAATTCGACAAACACATTTACCCCGTTAAGAAAATGTTTACTTATTGAGCCTCCCATTTCTCTTCTTTGATACATCCAGCTCCGATCAATAAAAATAATTGACCATTTTTCCTACTGCAAAACCTATGGTCAATAGTAAAAAATTATTAATCAAATTCGACAAACACATTTATATTTTACTGTATTTTATAATCATTTTCTTTTATATACAAAGTTATATTTCTTGATATATTGTTCACATTTTTGTACCTTATGTGATGGTCGGTCATCCTACTTTCCATTACAAATACAATAGTAATTACATTTCGAAATCATATCATTATAAATGATTTTTCAAAATTTCGGCAGCACTTCCTCCGTGTTCCTTTATCGTGCACATATGCACGTACACAAGGAACAAAAAGGAAATGCCATCGAAATTTTGTGAACCATTTATAACGATATGATTTACGAAACGTAATTACTTTATAGTATTTGCAGCTGCTCAACCATGGCTCCAAGCACTTTTATTTCATCTTTGTCACATGCCTTTTGAGCTGCCCGAACCTGCAAATAGAATGTGAGATGTTCACAGTTGTATTATAATCATTTTCTTAAGCACTGCATATTTTAAAATATAGAAACGTAAATGACGTGATCTTAAGCAATGCATATACCACAAGAAATGCATATTTTATTAAATGATAATGGTGCAGGATGATAATGGTGCATATTTTATTGGCAGATAATGGTGTAGGATGATAATGGTGCAGGATGATAATGGTGCATATTACAATGTTTATAAGATTACCGCTTGGTTTCCATAACCATAGCGCCTATTCTGCTGCGTCGGATCCATAATAACGTCGAAAATATTATCTTATTCCTCTACCGTCAACTCGTCGCGATCCGATTTGAAAGCAGCTCTGTCCGTGCCTCCTGAAACTTTGCCTAAAATAAAAAAAATTACAGGTTAAAATTAGTACAATACAATTTAAAATTATCGATATTAATAAAATAAGATTTAAAAATATGCAGCCATCGCCTTATTATCATCATCCCACTGATATGTAATATTTCCAGCATTGTCTGCTTGTCTTGATGCATGAGTGCGGGTAAATACCTCCATCATAGACATGGGACGTCCAAGCGACCTTTCCTGCAATAAATAATTTATATATTTTAATTTTTCATAGCTAATTACTGAACTGGTTAATATACAAATGTAATAACGGTTTAGATTCGTAATTGATAAATTTACCAAGCCTCACGGTGATGCTGAAAAGACTTGGATCCGCCACGATGCGTTACGGGATTCCTACTTCTGTTGGCAGAGTTCCTCTACGACTCCACCGGCAATTTAAATTGAATATTATATTTACTAATTGCGAAATAATTAACTATATATTTGGTAGATTTACCTTGAACTCGTCGATCTCCCACCAGCTAATCCAAGAATCGCATACGGAAGCGCCCATCCAGTTTGGTTTCTTCCCCATTTTTTAAGAGCTGACATTACCTCCCTATAATTTTTGGCGACCTTCGAATTCCAGTGGCGCTAAACCATGGCGACATCGGGCTACGCCAAGTCCACTTGCCCCTATACAAAGAGAAAATATTACAAATTGTTCATTTATACTTATTCATATGGTAAAGTGGTATAAACTCATCAGAAAATCATGCCAGATGGATTCTCTGACGTGGTCAGGGATCTTACTCCACTTAGGCCAGCAATCTGTCATCCTGCTCATATATGATTGCTTGAAAATGCCAAGCACAACTCCCGAGGGCTCCAAATCAAATCCCCCGTGTTAAATATAAAATAAAGCTTTAGACAAGTATATATATATATATATGTATGAACAAATTTATATTGTTATCATTTTAATTTTGATACTTATGTTCCATCAGCCGTCGATTGCAAATATACAAGTGGTTAGGCCGGAGGCTCACCACTACTCTCGCCGGCTGAGCGAGAAGAGCTACGACGTCTGGAGCCTGACATAATACCTCTTGAAAGTTTCATTTTTAATTATAGACATAGATAAAATGATGATGATATGTGGTGCATGTAATAAAGTCATTTTTAATTATAGACATAGATAAAATGATGATGATATATGCTGCATCTAATAAAGTCATTTTTAATTGGTAGTGCGCATGTAATGATGATGATGATATGTGATGCGTGTGCGTGAATAACTGTAAAAATTACTGGATACTACTCAGTCCTCATCGTTTTCCGATTCAGGCTCGGTCTCGTGTTCTATATCGTTTTCCTCTACACTCTCAAATGCTTCGACGAATACATTTGTCTCATCATTTAATTGTCCAAAATCAGTTTGATCGTCTGTAATTGTGATTTCAACGTTTTCCTCAATATCCGCTTGATAGGCTTGTTCTTTGTAATATTCTTTCCATCGAATGTAAATCTCGCCTTGGTTTTAAAAACCGCAGACCAATCCGCTTTATCTCTTTTTAGAGACGGGTAAGGGGCGTAATAAACTTGTAGGGCTTGTTTGGCTAGTACAAAAGGATCGTACTGCTGATAACGGAAGGTATGTTTTATTTCTATAAGATTATAATTTGGATGCACGTTAATACCAAAACCTGGAACATTGCTAAACCAGTTGCATCTAAACAAAAAATCTTCCTCTGCGGGTCTTATAAAATGTGTCAATTGCAAAATCTGAGTTAACACGCCATAAAAATCATGTATATGATTATTAGGATCATCACAACCTTTAACAAATACACAGGTATTGTTTGTTAATTTTTCAGCACCGTATTTTTGGTGTTGAATTTATATCCATTAACGAAAAATATTGGATGTGTTTTAACTTTCCTTTTCGGTCTCAATGCCAAATGTTTTAATCCTTCATCGACCATATTATTTGTAGGATCACAAACGTAGTTCAAAAACCAAGTAGCGAAATTTTTGCTTAAATCGACGTTTGGATTTTGTGATTCATAAACACTACAAACAAAAACATAATATATTGCTTTATTATTAATTTACACATGCAGTATTAAATTAAATTTATCAAAACTTGTAATCTGATAATTACCTAATGAATGGTGCAACTTCTGGACAATTAAGAAGAATATATGTGTGTGCTATATGGTAATATCTATCATCTAACCATACTTCTACACATTTTCCAGCATGTGGACCATGTTGTTTAAAAATAGATACATTGCTTCTGAAGAAGAATCTTGTTCAACGACCTTATCATTACGCGGAATACTTTGATATGATATATTTACATGATCGTTGAAATAATGAGAGAAAAAGAATGATGCTTTTTCTACGATATATGATTTGCAAATCGAACCTTCAACTCGATCTTTTTGTCTCATTTTTTTCTTTAAATGATTTAAGTACCTAATAAAAAATATTTCATATCAATATTGATTTTTATTTATAGTTAAATTAACATATACATACTCAGTATTAATAACATACCTCTCGAATGGATACATCCATCCATATTGCGCAGAACCTCGAAGACGTGCTTCAAATGGAAGATGAACAGGTAAATGCTCCATCACATTGAAAAAGGCTAGAGGAAAAAATTTCTCCAGTTTGTAGAGAAGTATAGAAATTTCTACCTCAAGTTTACGAAGATTGTCAACTTTTAATGTAATTGAACAAAGCTCCTTATGAAATAAACTAAATTCTGTTATAACCTTCCAAACTTTTACGAGCAACAATTCTTTAAAAGCGATGGGTAACAAATTTTGCATCATTACATGACAATCATGGCTTTTCGTCCCACTCGGTCTTCCGTTCTTATAGTCGACACATCTACGAAGATTAGATGAAATTCCATCAGGAAATCATAATCCTTGCACCTATTTTAACAGTACTTTAACTTGGTTGTTATCTAGTTCATAACATGCTTTGGGTTTTTTAGTGTCATTTGGCTTCATATGAAGCTCAGGACAATTACATATTTCTTCTATATCATGTCTTGATTTCAGATCGTCCTTAGTCTTGCCATTAACATTCAAAAGTGTATTAAACACATTATCGAATACCTTTTTTTCGTTATGCATCACATCAATGTTATGATGGAATAAGAGATTTTTCCAGTAAGGCAACTCCCAGAATATACTCTATTTGCATCAATTATGAAACGTCGATTTACCTTGGATTTCAGTTTGCTGCCCGGTTTCATGTATCTTTGGATAATCTTTTACAAGTTCATATATATCTTCACTTGACCAAATCGTTGGTGGTTGTAAAGTCTCATGTCTATTAGCTATGAATTTTTTTTGTCCCTTCTAAAAGTATGATTAATATGGAGAAAACGTCGATGACAATCAAACCATAAAATTTTCTTCTCATGCCGTAAAGAAAATGCTCGTGTTTCTTTCATACAGTAAGGACAAGCAAAACGACCGGCCATACTCCAACCCGAAAGCATTGCATATGCAGGAAAATCGCTAATAGTCCATAACAAATAAGCGAACATTCGAAAGAAAAAAAATTCGATAAGTCGTATGTTTCAACTCCTTTATACCACAATGTTTTCAACTCTTCGATTAGTGGTTGTAAGTAAACATCGATATTCTATGTCGGATCATCTGGACCAGGGACGACAATTGTGAGAAACATATATGGAGTTTTCATACACATCCATGGGGGTAGACTGTAAGGTGTAATGATTATAGGCCAAGATGAATATTTAGAACCAAACTGAGAAAAAGGTGAAAATCCATCGGTACACAAACCTAGTCTTACGTTACGGCTCTCCGCTGTGAAACCGGATATTTCTTGTCAAAATACTTCCACGCTTCTCCATCAGATTGGTGATTTAACATACCTTCTTCAGGTTTTCTCACACTTTGCCATCTCATATGATGCGCTATTACAGATGATGCACATAACCTTTGAAGTCTAGGAGTGATAGTAAATAATGCAGATGCTTGTGTGGAACTTCTTTTCCCTTTTTTCCTTGGTTTGTATCTTCCTTGATTACATATTTTACAATTTCGAGGACTAACATCATCTTTCCAAAACAACATGCAACCATTTAGACATGTATCAATTTTTTGATACGACAAACCGAAAGATGACATAAGTTTTTTCACTTCATAATAATTTTCGCACATTAAATTATCTGATGGCATATGGGTTTAGCAGCTTGTACAACAGCCGTAAATCCGACTTCTGTGAGGCTGTACTTTGATTTCATTGCAGTGTACTCTGCGGTTGCCGATAATTGAGTGCCGCTAGTACATACATTCCAAAGAGGTTTTTTAGCAGCATCCAATAAATCATATATTTTTTCGCTTCATCATTTGGTTCCTCTTCGACGTTAACATCGTCGTTATTAATTTCAGCAATTAGGGAACATTGATCGTGCTGCATCTTCAACCATATGTCCTATGAGATTCGTTGTACTAACTTCATCACTAATGACCTCTATTGGCTGTTCTTCGTTACGTGTTATTATTTCTCCATGACGATCCCACACCAAATAATTGGTTACGAAACCATATTGGCGCAAATGAATCCTAACCATATCCAGTACTAAATGATTCAACAATTTGCACCTACTACATGGACAACGAATTTCTACGTCGTTTCCAATATTACTTAAAGCAACTTCGACAAACACATTTACCTCGTTAAGAATATGTTTACTTATTGAGCCTACCATTTCTTTTCTTTGATACATCCAGCTCCGATCAATAAAATAATTGATCATTTTTCCTACTGTAAAACCTATGGTTAATAGTAAAAAAATATTAATCAAATTCAACAAACACATTTATATTTTACTGCATTTTATAATCATTTTCGTTTATATATTTCTTGATATTTTGTTCACATTTTTGTACCTTATCTGATGGTCGGTCATCCTTCTTTCCATTACAAATTGATGCAGCACGATCTACAATTCCTCAAGGGTTAAGTCGGTCATGAGTTAACATAGCTCTAGGATGTGTGGAGGAAGCTTCGGAGTTGGGCCGTTCGAAAATTTTAAGTCGTTGCCGACTTAAGGGGCATAGTTCACGACCTAACAAACTATGTGAAGAGGAGCTACGGCCTAACTCGTACACAAGAGCAAGGAATGAGTCGACTCATAGAAGAATTGAGTCGTCCACGACTCAACGTGGAGGAATTGAGTCGTCCACGACTCAACTGGAGGCCGTAGGGGACACATGGGAAGAGCTACGAGTTAATGAAGGGAACTTGAGTCGTTTGCGACTTAACAAAGCTCGGTTCCAACCTAACAACACTACCATAAGTCGTCTACGACTTATCATGAAGCAAGGAAAAACTCCATCTATTGAAGGCCTTGAGTCGGAGGAAGTTGAGGCGGCAAGGAGTTAAGTCGGCTGGGTGTTGAGTCGGTTGAGTCGTGTTGTAATGAGTCGCATTGTATGATGTGTCGTGTACCGTTTGTTTATTTCTTGAGTCGTGATTCGTGACATATGTTGAGTCGTATGTTGTGTAATCTGTTTTGTTTGTTGAGTCGTAGTGTTTTTAAGTCGTAAGTGTTGTACTTTCTGTTGCTCTTAAGTCGGTACGCAGGTGAGTCGTGTTGTGATATAATGGCTTTGAGTCGTGAGTATGTGCTATGATGATGAGTCGTTGCCGACTTAAGTAGGTCATGAGTCGGAGAGGCTTGAGTCGTATACGACTTAAAGGGGGTTGTGTTGTAAACACTACAAATACGCGTGAGTTGTACATTTGAAGGGATTGATTTTGGAATAAAATTTCTTGTTGATTGCTGTGTGCTTTCATCTTAAATTGGTAGTTGAGTGTAATCTCCTATCTCCTCTTTCGGTTAATCGAGTGCGCTCGATTCAACGATCGTAGAAGCTGATTCACGGTATCTAGTGCGCTAGATCAACGTACGAAGAATCGCAGATCTTTGAACACGGTATAGTGCGCTATCAACGTGTTTGAGATAGCTAGAATTCGGTATCTTCGGATCAACGAATTTGGGCATTTTGGTATTCATCAATCCACCGATTGCTACTTTCACCGATTGAAGTTTATTTTGATTAATCCGCTGCGACATCATTTGGTATCAGAGCCATACTTAGCCAATCATAGCTAAGTTGATTCTTGGAGCCAAGTATTTGAAGTTTGAAGTTGTTCGTCGTGTTCATCTTGAAGTTGCAACGAGTTTGAAGATTTTGATCCATTTCATTTTGGATCTAGAGTTGGAGAAGTGTTTGAAATTTTGGAGAAGTGAGTGAGCCGTGCATCATTTGTTCAAGGCTGAGCCGAGTTAGGTTGCATCTTGAACCGAGTTAACTTGTTGCCGAGTTAAGGAGTTGTGCGAGCTAGGTTGAGCCGTGAATTATTTGACTTGTGTTGCTAGTTTTGAAGTATTTGAGAAGAATTTGAAGTTTTTGAATTATTTGTGAATTTCAATCATGCCGCCAAGGAGAGCTAATCGTCATCAAAACGTGGAAGCGTTGTATAGAAGAGAAGAAGCCGAGCTTATGGAATAACGTATTAATGAGAAATTTGATGAAGGCATTGGAAAGTTAGAGAAGTTGATGAATGATTTGAATCAAACTCAATGGAGGAGATCACCAAACTCGAACCACGGAGGAAACAGAGTTTCGCCATCGGTTACGGAAGCGAGGAGGGTATCACCGCATTCTTTTAGAGATAGAAGAGAAACGTCAATTTCATCACGGAGAGATCATCATGACTATGGACATGAAGAGAGAAGAAGTCAACGTGAATTTGACAATGAGGCGTATAGAGATGAAGAGAAACATAGTCGAAGAAGCATGCATGAACGAAGGGATGATAATGGTCGAGATCGATATAGACGTACATTTGATTTTAATGAAGAGGGTGATAGAGCAAGTATTCATTATCGAGATCGAGACCCAGTTCGGAATTCTTATCGGGATGTTGAAGATGATCGTCGATGGGAATCGGGGATGAAGATGGAAATTCCTGAATTTAAAGGTGGGGTGGTAGCTGAAGAATTTCTTGATTGGCTGTCTAATGTTGAGGAAATCTTTGATTTTAAGGAGGTTCCGGAGAATAGAAGGGTGAAGTTAATTGCTACTAGGTTGAGGGGGAGAGCTTTGGCATGGTGGCAGCAAACTAAATTTACAAGGGAGAGAGTGGGAAAGTCAAAGATTGAATCATGGGAGAAGATGAAGAAGTTGATGAGAGCTACATTTTTACCTTACAACTATCAATCACTTATGTACCAGAGGTTGCAGAATCTAAGGCAAGGGACGAAGTCTGTTAGTGATTATGCTGATGAATTTTACCAACTCATTGCCAGAAATGATATTATGGAGACAGAAGAACAGCTAACTGCTAGATTCATTGGGGGATTGAGAATGCAGATCCAGGATATGGTTAATATGTTTGATCCTAGATCAGTAACAGAGGCACATCAGAAAGCGTTGGCTTAGGAGAAGCAAGGAAGGCATGGAGGTGGTGTGTTTACTAATTCCAACAATCAAGTGAAGGGTGTTAGTGGGAGTTCTAATGTTTCTAAACCTGTCAGTAAGCCAGTGGTGAAGGAGGCTGAGAAGGCAAAGGTTAGCAGTGGTTTCAAATGTTACAATTGCCAGGAGTTGGGTCATAAAAGCAATGAATGTCCGAAGCCGAAGAAGAAAGCAATGGTTGCTGAGATTGAGGATGATGGTGAGGAGGCAGAATGTTCAAATGCACCTTATGTTGTGGAGGAAGAAGAATTGTCTGGAGATGAAGGTTGTAATCTTATGATGAGGAGGTCATGTCTTACACCAAAGCAAGAGGAGGATTGTAGTTGGTTGAGAAGCAATATTTTTCAGTCGACATGCACTATTCTAGGGAAAGTTTGCAAGTTCGTTATTGATGCTGGAAGTTGCGACAATATTATTTCTACAGAGGCTGTGAAGAAGTTGAACTTGAAAACTGAGAAGCATCCTAAGCCGTACAAGTTAGCATGGTTAAGGAAGGGTGGTGAAGTGAAGGTGTGTCGAAGGGCTTATGTGAACTTTTCTATTGGGAAGAAGTACAAAGACGAAATTTGGTGTGACGTTGTAGACATGGATGTGTGTCATCTGTTGTTGGGCAGACCATGGCAGTTTGATAGAGCAGTACAGCATGATGGTCGTGCTAATAGTTACAGTTTCATGTTTGAAGGTACTAAAATCACTTTAGTTCCTAAGAAGCAACAACAGAAGGAGAGCAAGCTGGAGGAGATTGAGGAATTGAAAACTCTGTTGACTTTGAAGGAGTTTGTTAAGGAAGTTGAAGATGAGCCTGAAGTCTATTTGTTGATTGGGCGAGAGAGCAGAGAAGAGGTTGAAATTCCAGAAGAAGCAAAGCCAGTTTTGAAAGAGTTTGAAGATGTATTTCCAGAGGAGTTGCCTAAGGAGTTACCGCCACTGAGAGACATTCAACATCAAATTGATCTTGTTCCGGGAGCAGTTTTACCCCACCGACCACATTATCGAATGAGTCCGAAGGAACATGAGGAGTTACGAAGGCAGGTGGAAGAGTTGTTAGAACAGGGACGTGTTCAGGAAAGCATGAGTCCTTGTGCAGTACCAGCTTTGTTGGTGCCGAAGAAGGATGGAACATGGAGGATGTGCACAGATAGTATAGCTTTGAACATGATTACTGTACGTTACAGATTTCCTATGCCAAGGTTGGATGACTTGCTGGATCAGTTGAGTGGGGCAACTATCTTTTCGAAGATTGACTTGAAGAGTGGTTACCATCAAATTCGAATTAGACCAGGTGACGAATGGAAGACAGCTTTCAAGACAAGAGAGGGGTTATACGAATGGTTGGTTATGCCGTTTGGTCTATCGAATGCACCGAGTACATTTATGAGAGTGATGAATCAAATTTTCAGACCGTACAGTGGGAAGTTTGTTGTTGTTTACTTTGATGATATTCTGATTTATAGTGCGAGCACAGAGGAGCATGTAGAGCATTTGAGAAAGGTGTTAATTATTCTTCGTGAGGAACAATTTTATGCGGCTACGAAGAAATGTGTGTTCATGACGAGAAGTGTTTTATTTTTGGGATATGTTGTATCTGAGAAGGGAATCCAGGTGGACCAGAGTAAAGTTGAAGCTATTAGAAATTGGCCACAGCCGAGAACTATCACTGAAGTTAGAAGTTTTCATGGATTAGCATCATTCTACCGGAGATTCATTCCACACTTCAGTAGCGTGATGGCTCCAGTTATTGATTGCATGAAAGGGAAACAGTTTGTATGGTCAGAGGAAGCGGGAGTTGCTTTTGAGAAGATCAAGGAACTATTGACGACAGCACCGATTCTTGTTTTACCTGATTTTCAGTTGTTGTTTGAACTACACACTGATGCATCAAAGGTTGGGATTGGAGGAGTGTTGAGTCAGAGTGGGAGGCCAGTTGCTTATTTCAGTGAGAAGTTATCAGGGGCAAAGATGAGATATAGTACGTACGATGTTGAGTTTTATGCAGTTGTGCAAGCCGTGAAGCACTGGAGACATTATCTTTTTCAGAAAGAGTTTGTTCTTTACACAGACCATGAAGCTTTGAAGCATTTACAGGGGCAGGATAAGATTTCAGCGAGGCATGCATCATGGATTGCTTATTTGCAGCAGTTTACTTTTGTTGTTAAACATAAGTCAGGAGTAACTAATCGTGTAGCTGATGCTTTGAGTAGAAGGAACCATTTGTTGACTACAATGAAAATTGAGGTGACAGGGTTTGAATTATTGCCAGAATTGTATGAAGAAGATCCTTACTTTGCAAAGTTTGTTGAGAAAGTTAAGGATGGGAGTACTGATGAATTTATGTTGGTTGATGGATTCTTGTTTAAAGGAAATCGGTTATGTGTTCCTGAGAGCAGTTTGAGAATGAAGATTATCAAGGAGTTGCATGAGGAAGGACATGTGGGCCGTGATCGTACTTTGCAGTTGATTTCTCAATCTTATTTTTGGCCGTCGATGATAAAATGGTAGAGAAATTTGTGGAGCGATGTCATATATGTCAGGTTTCGAAGGGAACAGCGACAAATGCAGGATTGTATATGCCATTACCTGTACCGTCTAAACCATGGGTTGATATCAGCATGGATTTTATTTTGGGTTTGCCTAGAACTCAAAGGGGAAATGATTCTATATTTGTTGTGGTGGACAGATTTTCGAAGATGGCACATTTTATTACTTGCAAGAAGACAGCGGATGCAGTTCGAGTGGCACAATTATTCTTTAAGGAGGTGTATCGATTGCATGGTTTACCAGAATCTATTGTTTCTGATCGGGATACTAGATTTTTAAGCCATTTTTGGTTGGGTTTGTGGAAGATGGTGGGAACGAAGTTGAACTTTAGCAGCGCCTATCATCCGCAAACAGATGGACAGACCGAAGTTGTTAACAGATCATTGGGAAATTTGTTACGATGTTTGGTGAAAGATAATCTGAGAAGTTGGGACATGAAGTTATGCCAGGCAGAATTTGCACATAATCATGCAGTGAACTGTAGTACAGGATTCAGTCCATTTCAGATTGTATATTCAAATCTACCCAGGGGACCATTGGACTTAGCAGTAGTGCCACAACCGAAGGGGACGGTTAAACGAGCTATAGACTTTGTTGATGGGTTGACTGAATGTCATAAAATCGTTCAGGAACGATTGGAGAAGTCGAATGAGAAATACAAGAAATTTGCAGACTTGAAGCGACGAAAGGTTGAATTTAACGAAGGAGATTTGGTGTACGCTGTGTTAACGAAGGATCGTTTTCCAGTAGGCGCTTATAACAAGTTGAGAGCCAGAAAAATTGGTCCAGTGGAAGTTGTGAAACGAATCAATGAGAATGCTTATAAGTTGAAGCTACCTGAGGATGTATACACTTCTGACGTATTCAATGTTAAGCATCTTGTGCCGTATTATGGAGATGGACAATCTGATGTGGAAGAATTTACAAATTCGAGGACGAATTTTTCTCAACCTGGGGAGGATGATGCAGCACGATCTACAATTCCTCAAGGGTTAAGTCGGTCATGAGTTAACATAGCTCTAGGATGTGTGGAGGAAGCTTCGGAGTTGGGCCGTTCGAAAATTTTAAGTCGTTGCCGACTTAAGGGGCATAGTTCACGACCTAACAAACTATGTGAAGAGGAGCTACGGCCTAACTTGTACACAAGAGCAAGGAATGAGTCGACTCATAGAAGAATTGAGTCGTCCACGACTCAACGTGGAGGAATTGAGTCGTCCACGACTCAACTGGAGGCCGTAGGGGACACATGGGAAGAGCTACGAGTTAATGAAGGGGACTTGAGTCGTTTGCGACTTAACAAAGCTCGGTTCCGACCTAACAACACTACCATAAGTCGTCTACGACTTATCATGAAGCAAGGAAAAACTCCATCTATTGAAGGCCTTGAGTCGGAGGAAGTTGAGGCGGCAAGGAGTTAAGTCGTCTGGGTGTTGAGTCGGTTGAGTCGTGTTGTAATGAGTCGCATTGTATGATGTGTCGTGTACCGTTTGTTTATTTCTTGAGTCGTGAGTCGTGACATATGTTGAGTCGTATGTCGTGTAATCTGTTTTGTTTGTTGAGTCGTAGTGTTTTTAAGTCGTAAGTGTTGTACTTTCTGTTGCTCTTAAGTCGGTACGCAGGTGAGTCGTGTTGTGATATAATGGCTTTGAGTCGTGAGTATGTGCTATGATGATGAGTCGTTGCCGACTTAAGTAGGTCATGAGTCGGAGAGGCTTGAGTCGTATACGACTTAAAGGGGGCTGTGTTGTAAACACTATAAATACGCGTGAGTTATACATTTGAAGGGATTGATTTTGGAATAAAATTTCTTGTTGATTGCTGTGTGCTTTCATCTTAAATTGGTAGTTGAGTGTAATCTCCTATCTCCTCTTTCGGTTAATCGAGTGCGCTCGATTCAACGATCGTAGAAGCCGATTCACGGTATCTAGTGCGCTAGATCAACGTACGAAGAATCGTAGATCTTTGAACACGGTATAGTGCGCTATCAACGTGTTTGAGATAGCTAGAATTCGGTATCTTCGGATCAACGAATTTGGGCATTTTGGTATTCATCAATCCATCGATTGCTACTTTCACCGATTGAAGTTTATTTTGATTAATTCGTTGCGACATCACAAATACAATAGTAATTACATTTAGTAAATCATATCATTATAAAGGATTTTTCAAAATTTCGGCACCACTTCCTCCGTGTTCCTTTATCGTACACATATGCACGTACACAAGGAACATAAAGGAAATGCCATCGAAATTTTGTGAACTTTTTATAACGATATGATATACGAAACGTAATTACTTTATAGTGTTTGTAACTTGTCCAATACAAGGACAAATCCAACAGATATTGTATCAGATGAATATGAATATGAATATTCGTTTTGCAATAAAAACAAATATTATATAACGATCATATACAACACTTGTCAGAGGGGCCAAAAATTCACTAAGGGATTTAAATTTTGTTTATATATTACCATTTTCTTAAGTATATAAAATAAAGCATATTATGCATTATTTTATTTATATTCTACTATTTTATTAAATATATAGTAAATTATACAATTTTTACTATTTCACAAAATATATAATTCATGTGTATTTGTATACTAAATTATATACTTATCTAATGCTAATATATTTTATAAAAGATATAATTCATGTTCGTAAAATATTCAACTAATTCATTTTTGCCTAATATTTTACATAACATACACAAAATAATTTAAATCAATCCTAATGAATCTAACGCTAACTCAAATGCGCATTTACACTAAATTATCCGCATATGTATATATGTGCATAATATATATACACAAACAATTTGGACATTTGGATGGTAATAATTGTAGTTAGCACTTAGTTTGGTATAATAAACAATCAATAGGCCATTAGATTCAACTATAGCAACAAATTAACGCAAAAAAAAATTAAAATTTTAGGGTTTTAGGCAAAACCCGATTTTGAAGATGTTTGTGAATGGAGAGAGGCCGCTGGTGTTGATTGATGGCGTCGGAGTGGTTGTCGGTTGCATGGGGAAGATGGAAGCAAGAGTAGGAGTGGAGGAGGGTTTTGGTGTTTTTGGGGAGGAAGATGATAATGAATTTGGTCTCGACCTAGCTGTAGGTTTACATGAATATTTTCAACGGCTACCAACGGCAGGTTAAAATAACTCGCCATTGGTAGCCGTTGGAAAGTACCGTTGGCGGCCGTTGGAAACCTGTCGTGGCTATGTACTGTAGTTCTATTAGTGTGATGGTAAGCGGCTTAAATCCTTACTTCCCTTCCTCCAGCGGTTTAGTAAATAAAGGGGGAAATATCATGCACCATACTAGTTCGGTAGAATAAACGATATCCATTGTAGTGGTGAAATTTCAAAGATGATCCATGGGATCCGAGGTTCCATCATAGGCTACTAATTGCGGGGTTTTATGTTCTATTGGATTCGGAAAGTTAACCATGCATGGGATCAATGGTTTCCCATGCTCATCGTCCAAGTCAGAGTCCCTACCAAAGCATCTTCGTCTCTCTATAGGTTCCTAACATTTTCTGAGTTGTTGCACATTGTCTTCTCGAGCAAAGGAAGTTGGACTTTTACTCCTCCCAGCTTGATCCCAATGTTTGTGATCTCCTCTGTCCATTAGAGTTCCCTAGTATCTCAACTGTTCCTAGCTCGATCAAGCTCTATTCGTCCGCCTATGTTTCAGGCAACAACTACTCGATTAGGTCTATTTCAACTGGGTTGAGTTTGACTTGTGTCGTTGGGTTGGGCAAGAGCATTCTTAGATTGAGCTCAGAGTTATCATGGTCCTATTCTTCATGGTTTCACTCCATGTTTTGAGGTCCCTGAAATGGTTCTCATTACCTCTATTTCCCTCTACTAACCTGGTAAATGACTCCTACAGCAAAGCTCAGATCATGAGACACTATACGGACCAAAGTGACCAACTCTGCAGTGGTCAACCTTTGATTTAATCATACATTATTTTTCTGCCATCGTTAGCATCTTCTAGGAACACGGCCATGTGAAAGATGGGGGGGTTAACAAAGAATTCTCGTTGTTCTCTTCCTTTCTTGTAAACCTTATTTCATTTCTTCAAACTCTATAGGTTATGTAGAATTCATCTTTTCTTATTGAATGTTGTAGCTCCCATGAACTCATCTCTACCATTGTAAGCTCTCTTAATGTCATGGTATAAATTTAAATCTGATTTTGAAATTCAAGTCATTCAAACTCGGAAATTCATAGTTTGGAAGTCCAGATTTTGTATATGAAATAGGTTTGATATTTGAAAATAGGTTTTTTCAAAAGTGATTTTAGATAATTTCTCTAATTTTTGGTTGCTGTTTTCTCCATTCCTTAGTTAATGGATTTTTTTTTTACTTTTTGATTTTTGACAAAAAGTTGCTTCTGATAAAATGATTTAACAAGCTGAATTGGCAATAAAATTTATTTGCATGGTTTCTTAATATTTGAGTTATACAAACTAAGTTATCTAATTTATCCAGTTTACTTGAGAATGATTAATTTTCTCTTCTTCTTCTTTTCTTTTCTTTTCTTTGTTTTTTTCCCTTTGCTTGCTTGCAAATTGAGCCAACAGATATGGACATATGAAGTTAATTTACAATTAGATTATAAAATAAAGTGGACATAGTATATGCATTATGCAAATAGTAATAAAATCCGTATTTTGTCTAATGACTTTGCATAAAAAACTTGTTTAAAAGCTATTATGTTATGTTATTTAATAATTTCCTGAGTTCATGTTTAATAATTGATAATAAAAAAGGCTATCATTCCTATATTATTTGTTATGGTGACCTCATCAATACAAATTCCTAGCTATGCCATTGGCTTCCTCTTACCATGTTAGAGATTTTTCTATAAAAACTTCGATAAAAGCACAATCAACAGTGGACTTGTTCGGTTGAAAAACCAACCACCACGCAATCAGGTATGGCTTGTCTAGTTGAATGTGGTTGGTTTTAGATGATTCCGTAGTTGGTTCACTGAATAAAAAGCTGGTTTCTTTAAAGGCAAAAAATTTGTCATTTTACTGCAAATATAGGTTAAAAATAGGACTGTTATGGTAATGGTTAATGTTACCAATTTGTAAATACCGTTACCATACCGTTTTTACGGTAAACTAAAATTGTTTATCGTTACCGTTACCGATTGACTGGTATACTGATGACTGTATACTGATAAACTGGTAACCGTTACATGAACGATAATTCATTATGTATCTCGTTGGGTGACTTAATAAAGGACATGGAAAAGAAAATTATTTATCATTGTTTGAGTTGAATTCTTAAATAAATTGAACTGTTTTTTTGCTTCTAAATGCCCATAATATAATATCTTACATGAATATCAATGTATTACGAATGGACTGGTAAATTACCGTTACAGCTGGTTTTGAAAAAATAATACTAATGTTTTACCCTAAAAAAGGTAAATTACCATTACTATACCGATTATTCTGGTATGCCGACTTTGCTTTAAAATGTTAACCGATTGACTGGTAATGGTATGTTAATGGTAAATTTACCGTTACCATAACAGCCTTAGTTAAAACGATCAAGTTTTTTTTGCTGTTTTAACTTATATTGCAAGCAAATGGAATAAAATGACAAAAACTTCTTCGTTTTATCTGTCTTTTTTTATTTGTAATTTATTTAAAAACTAAGTTGATGGCTGCTTTTGGGATTATCTGGTCGGATGCATGCGTAACTTTTTTGTTCATTGCAAATTGAAAGAGGGAAAATGAAGTAAATAAGTCTATTGTTGGTTAAGATCTAAATGAACTTTTTTTGACAAAATTAAATCTTAGTTTTCAAATCAAAATACAAGGGGATTCTATCCTCCTTATAGCGAAAGCGCTAATTATTTGCATTAGCTTTGATTGCACATTCAATAGACCAAGAAGAACCCAAATTCTAACTGTAAGCGAAAGGTATTTTATTAAATTATTCCGTACTTTTAACTAACTATTGATTGCATTGAAGTTGGATAGGCAAATAGAAAAAATCAATCATAGAAAATAATGAAAAACAACAATATATTGAATTAAAAATAAAGGAATGCAAGATTTGTAGTGGTTATATTATTGTTGATTTGCTTTCCTTTCTGGTTTACAATGACTGTAACAATCGATAACAATGAGAAACCTAATGGTGGACATAAAAAAATTAGCGGAGGTTCAATCTTTTTACCTAATGGTGTAGTAAATAGGGTTGATGGTGTTAGAAAACTGCTATTAGAAACTGCAACCGTTTCATTTACTTTTAACGTTATGCAGTTTCTAATCTTAATATGACCCTATTAATTAGGTCATAAATAGAACGTTTCATTTACCTTTAACATTATGCAGTTTCTAATCTTAATGTGACCTAATTAATTAAGTCATAAATAGACCGTTCTATAATTAGAATATTAGGTCTGTGATTAATCTTAAGCGTTGAATTGGTATATAATGGACGTACCAGATTTAGAGTTAAATGTTATATAAAGGATTGTGTCCTCTCTCTCCTGGATATATGTATTCTTCTCCATCAAGAAACATATAAAGAAATAGGGTTAGAGAGAGAAACCGAATTCTGAGAAGAGTAATTATTAGAAGTCAGAAGAAGAATATGACAGCCATTACATCTTCCGCTGTTAATCAAGGTACGTCATTTTAAACAAAACAAAAATCATATTAAGCTTTTTTTGTGAAATATTCGGTATTGGTGATCTTTGTTCTATTACTTGAATTGTTCATCATTAATCATGAAAGATCGAACAGTAAAGAATTTCTGACATTTGGTATCAGAGAGACCAATAACTGAATATTTCCTATGGTTGCAATTGATCTATTCTATGCTTTACTCATGATGTTTAATCAAGTATGTGTTATAAGTCAATTATGCACAAGAGATTTATGATTTTGTTAATCACCAAAGTGGTCAAAATCAGAATAATCATTTAGTGCATAAGTGACATAATGATTATTGATAGAAATTGCCAGTTATAATAATACCCCAAAAAAACTAGCGTCGCCAATGATAGAACCTAAGAACTTACCCAAAAGAAAGTCTTGTTCTATAACTAGTTGACATGATGAGGTTAAATAGATATCTTGATTAAATAAATATTGATCATCCAAAGATGTCGGTTCTATTTAATTGAATATATTTATTACTTTCTTATGTTTTAGTATTTAATTATGTTAAGTATAAGATAGTATCTACCCAAAGAAGTGCTATATTATACTATTATGTACATATCTGAATCGCGTTAGCTATGAGCTTATAGTTATTTCAATTTTATTTTTTAATTTGCAGTAGTTCCCATGAATACACATGCTTCATCTGTTACATTGTTCACTTGTGTTAATTTTTCTGAATGGAGAGAACAAGTCAATTTCCATTTAGGTATTTAGGATATTGACTTGGTACTCCTTGAGGATAAACCTGTTGCTCTTACAACAGCTAGTACTGAGACAGAAAAATCACACCATAAAGCATAGGAACGCGGTAACAGAATGAGCCTCGTGTTTATTAAGATGACTGTTGCTAACAACATCAAGTCAATAATTTCGCAAACAGAAAGTGCTAAGGAATATATGCAGTTTGTGGAAGAGCGTTTTCGTTCACCAGATAAGTCACTCGCTGGTACTCTTATGGCAGAACTCATGACCATGAAGTTTGATAGGTCGCGAACTATGCAAGAGCACATTATAGAGATGACTAATCTTGCAACAAGGTTAAACTCCCTTGGACTTACAGTAGAGGATTCTTTTCTTGTCCAGTTTATCCTGAACTCGCTACCTTTTGAATATGGACCTTTTCAAATAAACTATAACATTATAAAGGATAAGTGGAATGATAATGAATTGACCAGTGGACCTGTTCAGCAAGAAGGACGTTTGAAAAATCAAGTGAATCACTTAGTAAGTTTTGTGAGTAATAAAGCTGGTAAAGAAAAGAATGAAAAATCAAGTCATTTCAAGAAGAAAAAGGCACCTGCTAAGAATGGGTAGGATAAGGAAAAGAAGGAACTAAAGGATGTTCGATGTCATTTCTGTAAAAGGAAAGGACATTATTAAAATGGCTGTCCGAAAAGGATAGCTTGGTCCGAAAAGAAAGGTAATCATCTATCTTTTGTATGTTTTGAATCAAATTTAGCTGAAGTTCCTATTAATACATGGTGGCTTGCTACTGGTGATACAACTCATTTCTCCAATAATATACAGGGATTTCTTATGATCCGAACCATAAATCCAAATGAAGATCGTTTTCTCTTTATGGGAAACAGAATGAAATCCACAATAGAAGGCATTGGGACTTATTGTCCAATTCTAGAAAGTGGATATGTATTAGACTTATATAGTACCCTCTATGTACCTTCATTATCTAGAAACCTTATTTCCGTAAGTAAGTTGGATATTTCTGGTTTTAGATGTACGTTTGAATCTGGTTGTTTTGATTTATATAAGAATATTGATAATGTTGGTTCTGGTATTCTAAATGATGGTTTATATAAATTGAAACTAAATGACTACGAATTCCTTGCTGAATATAATAAATAAAGTTGGATGCGAACGTAGCATGTTGAATGAAAATTTTGCTTTCTTATGACATAAAAGACTAGGTCACATATCCAAAGAAAGAATGATGAGATTAGTAAGTAATGAAATTTTTTCAAATTTGAACTTTAGTGATCTAGAATTATGTGTAGATTGTATTAAAGGTAAACAAACCAAACATAATAAGGAATGAGCCACTAGAAGCAGCCAGCTTCTTGAAATAATACACACTGATATTTGCGGACCTATGGACACTCCAGCCTTTAATGGAGAAAAGTATTTCATCACTTCTATTGACGATTTTTCCCCACTATGGTTATGGCTATTTGCTTCATGAAAAATCTCAATCTGTGAATGTCCTTGAGATGTTTTTAAAGGAAGTTGAGAGGCAATTAGATAAAAAGGTGAAAATCATAAGGTCTGATAGAGGTGGTGAATATTATGGCAAACATAATGAGTCAGGCTAGTGTCCAGGTCCATTTGCAAAATTCCTCGAAAGTCATGGCATATGTGCGCAATACACAATGCCAGGTACACCACAGCAAAATGGTGTAGCAGAAAGGCGTAATAGGACGTTAATAGATATGATTAGGAGTATGATGTCAGATTCTATACTACCTAAGAATTTGTGGTCATATGCTCTCAAAACCGCTAATTATTTGTTGAATAAGGTTCCTAGTAAAGCTGTTCAAAAGACTCCTATTGAATTATGGACTAATAGAAAACCTAGCTTAAGACACCTGCATGTTTGGGGTTGTCCAACGGAAGCGAGAATTTATAATCCACGTGAAAAGAAATTAGATTCTCGAATGATTAATGGGTATTTTTTAGGTTACCCTGAAAAATCTAAAGGATATGTGTTTTACTGTCCTAATCATAGTCCAAGAATTATAGAAAATGGTAATGCAAGATTCATTGAGATTGGTGAAGTCAGTGGGAGTACTAGAAGAGAAATAGTGGAAATAAAGGAAACAAGAATAAATGTTACATTGCCTAGATAGTTCCTCCATCTACTATTACTCCAAATGTTGTTCCAACTGTTTGAGAACAGCATGATGATGAACAACATATAAATGAAGAAGTACTTCCTGAAGGAAATGACTTACATAATGCTGATATGCATGAACCACAACAAGTAGCATTAAGAAGATTTCAAAGAGATCGTAGGTCAGCTATTTCTAATGATTATATGGTTTATATGCAAGAACCAGATTATGATATAGGAATCAACAAGGTTCCAGTTTCATTTTCACATGCTGTACAAAGTAAAGAGTCAAAGGAATGGATTAATGCCTTGAAAGAAGAGCTAAAATCCATGCAACAGAATGAAGCTTGGGATCTCATTGAGTTACCACATGGCTGTAAAAGAGTCGGATGAAAATGGGTTTTTAAAACCAAACACGACACTAGTGGTAATTTCGAATGGTATAAAGCTAGACTTGTTGCTAAGGGTTACCCTCAAAAAGATGGTGTTGATTACAAGGAGATATTTTCTCCTGTTTCGAAAATGGACTCACTAAGAATAATAATGGCATTAGTAGCACATTATGATTTGGAATTGCATCAAATGGATGTGAAAACAGCCTTTCTGAATGAAGATCTTGATGAGGATGTTTATATGGATCAACCTGAGGGTTTTTCTGTAAAAGGTAAAGAACAATTGGTGTGTAAACTTAAGAAGTCAATATATGGGCTTAAACAAGCATCCCGGCAATGGTATATAAAGTTCAATACCATTATTACATCTTTTGGTTTTATGGAAAATACGATTGATCACTGTTTATACCAAAGATCAGTGGGAGCAAGTTTATTTATCTAGTCCTTTATGTTGATGACATCTTGTTTACTGCAAATAATTTAAGCATATTGCATGAGACTAAGGAATTTCTCTCAACGAACATTGGAATGAAAGATATGGGAGAGGCATCCTATGTGATTGGATTAATAGAAATATTTCGTGATCGATCACAAGGAATATTGGGATTGTCTCAGAAAGGATATATCGAAAGGATTCTAGAGAGATTTGGAATGAGCAAGTGTTCACCTGGGAAAGTTCCTGTACAGAAAGGTGATAAATTCAATCTCATGCAATGTCGTAAGAATGATGTTGAAAGAAAGGACATGGAATCAATTCCATATGCATTTGTAGTTGGCGGCCTATTGTATGCTCAAACCCGTACTAGATCGAATATCAGTTTTGCGATCGGTATGTTAGGGAGGTATTAAAGTAATCTAGGAAGGGAACGTTGGCAAGCTGCAAAGAAAGTGTTAAGGTACTTACAAGACACGAAAGATTACATGCTCATATATAGTAGATCCAATGAATTGGAGGTGATTGGATATAGCGATTCAGATTTTGCTGGATGCATTGATACTAGAAAATCGACTTTTGGTTACCTGTTTACGTTTGCTCAAAGAGCCATATCATGGAAAAGTGCGAAACAAACTAACGTTGCTTCATCTACTATGGAGGCAGAATTTGTGGCATGTTATGAAGCCACAATTCATACATTATGGTTGCGGAACTTTATTTCAGGACTTGCGGTTATCGACACCGTTAGCAAGCCGCTGAAACTTTATTGTGATAACTCTGCAGCAGTGTTTTTCTCAAAAAATGACAAGTACTCTAAAGGTGCCAAACATATGGAACTGAAGTATCTTGTTGTGAAAGATGAGGTTCAGAAACAAAAAGTGTCAATCATGCACATCAGGACAGAACTTATGATTGTAGACCCTTTGACGAAAGGGTTACAGCCAAGACAATTTAAGGAACATGTTCAAAGAATGAGTCTTGGTTGTATTAATAATAATTGATGTGTGACATTCTGAGCTCCTTTGTGTATTTCTGATATATAATTATGTGTCTCTTGTTTTAATGTAGTAGTACGTACTTTATGTAATTTTAAATAAGAAAGTGTTTTATAAAAATATTATATTTAATCATTATGATATAAGACATTTTGTGGACCATTATGCTGTTTTATACAAATTATGAGTATAAAATGATGGATTGCTGGTATTGTAGTAATGGAAGGGACTGCATTGAATTAATAATGCACAGCCGTCATAACTCTCAGCAATTTATCATAGTATGATGTTCAACACTTGATATTATTAATAATCGGGTCAAATAAGAGAATGTTAGAAAACTGCTATTAGAAACTGCAATCGTTTCATTTACTTTTAACATTATGCAGTTTTTAATCTTAATATGACCATATTAATTAGGTCATAAATAGAACGTTTCATTTACTTTTAACGTTATGCATTTTCTAATCTTAATGTGCCCCGATTAATTAAGTCATAAATAAACCGTTCTATAATTAGAAGGTTGGGTCTGTGATTAATCTTAAGCGTTGAATTGGTGTATGATGGACGTATCTGATTTAGAATTAAATATTATATAAAGGATTGGGTCCACTCTCTCCTGGGTAGATGTATATTTTTCTCCATCAAGAAACATATAAATAAATATAGTTAAAGAGAGAAACCGAATTCTGAGAAGAAGGGTAATTATTAGAAGTCAGAAGAAGAAGATGACAGTCGTTACATCTTACGTTGTTAATCAAGTTACGTCATCTTAAACAAAAACAAAATCATATTAAGTTTTGTTTGTGAAATATTCGGTATTGGTGATTTTTGGGCTATTACCTGAATTGTTCATCATTAATCATGAAAGATCGAACAGTAAAGAACTTCTGACAGATGGTCCAGACCGCGAGATCAAAAATCACGAGTTTCAATTTCAAAATTGACAAACATGTAACTAGTCTTCGAATATATGTTTGACAAACACATACTTCTCCATGCATATTGCATATAATTTTATTTACATAATTGTTTACACGCACCTTTTATTATGCTAGTTTTTGCGTGTGCTTTTCAACTTTGCAGTTCAGTTAAGCAGTTCACATACCTCTGAAGAGTTCAAGTATACAATGTCAAACTGTCGTGCCACAACTAATTAATGATCCTTATAATTTAACTAACATACATAATTCTGCATCGCATACTGAACCCACATCCGTTTATTTATTGAAGAAAGTGAACAACTGTACAAACAACCTATTAAAATACCACGATGCAACCATTTTTCTGCAAACATATGCCTATATAAACGCTCCAATAACAATCACAGAATTCATACTTAAAAGCTTGTGAATAGTTAACAGCAAAAGATGAAGTTCTCTTCATGGTTTGTTACACTCTTCATTGCTTCACTAATTGCATTATCAGTACAAGCCTTTTCAGTAGATGATACTGATAAAGAAGATGGAGTCATGCACTATAACCACCATTATCTTCATCATAATATGTTTCATAGAGTCAGGTCCTTGTTTGCAAGTTCTGGTGACGAATTTGCAGAGAGCAAACGTAAGTATTGTATTAATCAAAATGCATTATGTCATAATTATATACATGCGTGTGTGTATAAAAAAGTTAGGACCAATACCATATTTTATTTACCACCATTTGTAGCCACCGATGTCTGATATCAAAAAACAACAAAATAATGCTAAATAAAAGATGTTATTGATCCTAGTTCATAGATATATGCACGCACAGTACAGTCAGTGATGCATGAATATATCAGGTAAGAAAGAAGGAATAAAAACGGACCAAGCACCAGCAGCACTTGGAACCTATTCTCAAGCCATCAAAGCAAACAAGATCATTTTTGTATCCGGTTCCCTTGGTCTTCTTCCTAAGGTCTTTTATTTGTTGCATTTATTTAACAAAATACATTAATCTTTATTCATGTACGTATGTGTATAATATATATGCAGACAGGGAAACTCATTTCAGACCGTATAGAGGATCAAACTGAACAGGTAAATAAGTAAAGATATATGTTGATACGTTGCTAAATGACTTAAAATAGGTTCCTTTAATATTATGAAAAATAATATGTGTATAGGTGATGAAGAACATAGGAGCCATATTGAAAGCTGGCGGTGCCAGTTACTCCTCCATTGTTAAGACAACCATTATGTAAAATATCTCATCTCTCTAGTATTCTTTATTAACACTCTCTTTTTCATATATACACTGTTAATCTCACGTACCTCAAAAACTTGGATAGTCATAAAACTTATATTTCAAACAAATTGAAAATGAAATTCCGTTAATGGGTTGTTGATAAGAAAATGATCATGAAGGTTGCAAACCGATTGTGCGACTTCATTGATGAATGTAAGGCATTTTAAAAGTTTTAAAATGACACCAAGAAAATCTTATTTATTCAATTATTTTTGTTAATAGCGTGTATTTACCCACATATATAGACATACACGCGTATATGTATATGTACATATACATGTATACATACATATACGCATGTGTATTATACATGTATATATACATATGTGTGTATCTTATAGTTGATGGTACTGGTGCATGCTTGTTCTTACTTCTACTTGGATAATATGTAATCAGGTTGGCTGACCTCAAAGATTTCTCAAAGGTGAATGCGATATATGCTAAGTGTGAGTTTCTTTGCCATGTGTCCAAATAAATCTCAACCATTCATTATAATGCTCTGATCAATGCATGAGACCCACTGAATTAAATCCAACAACAATGGAACGAACACATAAGAAATGTAGTTTGGGGACGGAAGATCTAAAATCTGTACTTTACTAATGTTTTCATTTAATGAGCTTATTGTTAATTGTGATTAATTAAAGAATTTAATGGTAGTCAGAGACGTGAAATATAAGTATGTGCATGTGCATGCAGATGTGAAAGAACCATTCCCGGCACGGTCGACTTTTCAAGCAGCTGGATTGGCACTTGGAGCCAAAATCGAGATTGATTGTTTTGCAACTCTTTAGTTCTTGTTTCCTTCAAAACAAAGCCACTCAATGTCCTTTTTTTCTTCTTACACAGTATTAATTTAATTCATTCAATAAATATGTCTTCTTTTTGTCCAATTGCATGCGTTCTTTGAACCTTATATGTAGTTTTTATGTAGTTTCTTTGGCTGGCCAGTTGATTGGTCCATCGTCATTGAGTATCCGCTGTACCTGTACCTGAACAATCATAACCACACGTTATTTCATTAAATGGATTAATATCTTGATTAATACGACTTTGCCTGTACCTGAACAAATTGTACAGATCGTTGATTTAGGCTCATGGAAAAAACATATTGATTTAGGCTGCAGAGTTTTATATAGCTTGCACAATTATGAATTACACAAACTATATGTTAAAAAGTTAATCGATCTTGCTCATTGTTGGATCACGCAAGTTCCATGTTTATTAAAAAAAAAATTAACTTATGCAATTCAGAAATGCACAAACTATATATTTGTATTGTGTAATTTTGGAGTACACATATACGGGACTGAAATAATTAGACGTCCTTGCTTTCTACCATTCCCCTCGTTTCCTTCTTCATTTCGCAGAACTCTAACTGATTTCTTACTCTAACCCATATCATCTTCCCCCGATTTCTGTTGGAATTCCAAAGGAAAAAATGAATGAAACATACATAAAGTCTTACATCGCCAAAATTTCAAAACCATTTCAATATATATATATGGCTTTGCAATGAGGAGGTTGGGGGCCTGAGGCTCCCAAATGTATGCTTCGTTGTGAGGAGAGAGATCATGCATCTCCACCACAAGCGCGCGCGCCGCCGCCGTCCGTCCGACCGAACAGGTTAAATGAAGAGGCGCGACCCGTTAGTGGCGAACATAAGCGGGTGCGACCCGTTAGAGACGAACAGGTGCGGCCTGACTGATGAGACGCGACTGAACATAAGCAGGCACACGAACAGTAGCGATTAAAGGAAACGGGCGCGACCGTTTGGACGAACGGTTGCAGACACGACCGTTCGAAGGGATGCGGACCAACTATAAATAAGTTTCGAGCAGAATTCGTCTCTTGTATCTTGGGAGAATTTTGAAATAAAATTCTTAAGAAAATCGTTACGACGAGCCTCAGACACAAACCGGTTAGAATTTTAGTCCGTTTGTATATTCATATACATTATTCTTTATTCTATCCTTTATTTTGGTTGTACTATTTATTCAAAATAGTATAACGCTGTTATTGTAATTCATTTACAACGTTCATATTGTTATAATATTTACTACAGAATTCCAGTGTAGTGGAAATCTGAGTTATAAACTTGTGCGACGAGTTTATATTTGATTATTCTCTGTTTTGGTATACTAGACGTATAACATCTTAAGAATTTTACTGTTTTCTTACTAAAACAGAGATGACAACCGTAGAATTTTTAAAGAATACTACTCACAACAGACCTGAACCGTTCAAGGGAGATGGTGATGATTTCTTGACATGGCAGAATCAGATGTTATTTTATCTCACCACGCTCGGTATATAAAAGTACCTCGACGAGGAGGAACTGATTCCTGCACCAGGCAAGGAAGTAGATGTGAATATGTGGAAGCATTCCGATTTTTTATGCAGAAACTACATTCTGAATTGTCTCGACAAGGTGCTATACAAAGTATATCAGCATTTAAAGACGTCAAAAGAACTCTGGAATGCACTTACCGCAAAATACAAGACGCAGAATATCAGTCTTAAACAATTTATTGTAGACAAATTCATGTACTACAAGATGGTTGACTCCAAACCAGTAACCGCTCAACTGCATGAACTACAAATCATCATTCATGAACTCGAGGCGGAATGTCATAAGGTTGGAGAATCATTTCTGGTTGAAGCCATCACGGGAAAACTGCCGCCGTCATGGAGAGATTACCGCAATTATCTAAAGCATAAAAAGAAGGAAATCTCTTTGCAGGATCTCATAGTCCGATTAAAAATTGAGGCGGACAACCGTGCAGTTACAAAACCAAGCGAGGAGGCATTTGTGGCTGAAGGGTCGAAGACCAAAAACAAAAAGAAGAGTTTCCAGAAGAAAAGGAAAGCTCAAGACAACAAAACAAAAGACAACAAACGAACCAAGAAGTTTAATGGCGAATGTTGGGTTTGTGGAAAAGTTGGACATGCCGCTAAAGATTGCAGACACAAGAAGGAACGCAATAAAGAGGCAAATATAGTGGATAACATGGAAGTAGACGAGTCCAACTTCTCGGCGGTGGTATCTGAATGCAATCTGGTTCAGAATCCTAACCAATGGTGGGTAGATACAGGCGCTACTCGTCATGTTTGTTCTGACAAATCCATGTTTTCTACATATCAGAAATTCGATCATGAAGAAAAACTCTACATGGGTAATTCTACAGTTTCCATGATCGAAGGCAATGGCACAGTAATCCTCAAGTTTACTTCTGAAAAAACTGTTAAGTTGAATGACGTGCTCCATGTTCCAGACATACGCAAGAATCTCATCTCTGGTGCAGTCCTATCAAAGAAGGGATTCAAGATGGTGTTTGAGTCAGACAAGATGGTTCTGTCCAAAGATGGAATATATATAGGAAGGGGATATTTATGTGATGGCCTATTTAAGGCAAATGTAGCCGTTATCGGCAATAAAACTATGTATTCTGATTGTGCTATTAATAAAATTGAAGTTTCTTATTTGCTTGAGCATGAAATTTTACTATGGCACGATAGATTAGGACACATAAACTTCCGAAAAATGAAGAACTTATCAAACTTGGGATTGATTCCAAATTTCCAAGTAGATAAGAACTACAAATGTGAGACATGTGTAGAAGCAAAAATGGTCAAACAACCATTTAAATCTGTTGACAGAAGCACCGAACCATTAGGTTTGGTACATACAGATTTATGTGATTTTAAATCACTACCTACAAGAGGTGGAAAAAAGTATTTCATTACATTCATTGACGATTATACGCGATATTGCTATGTATATCTTTTAAATCGTAAAGATGAAGCAATAACAACGTTTATAAAATACAAGGCTGAGGTAGAAAATCAGTTAAATAAAAAGATCAAGATATTAAGATCTGATCGAGGTGGAGAGTATGAATCACCATTTGAACAATTCTGTGAACAAAATGGAATAATTCATCAAACAACGGCTCCATATTCACCACAACAAAATGGTGTAGCCGAGAGGAAGAATAGAACGTTAAAAGATATGATTAATGCATTGCTTTTAACTTCTGGTCTACCAACGAACTTGTGGGGGGAAGCACTAAATATGTCTAATCATATATTAAATAAAGTTCATCACAATAAAACAGGAACAATTCCATATGAGATATGAAAAGGACACAAACCAAGCTTTAAATACCTCAAAGTGTGGGGGTGCTTGGCAAAAGTTCCAGTTCTGCCTCCCAAGAGAGTCAAACTTGGACCAAAAACAGTAGATTGTTATTATCTCGGGCCAGCCCAAAATAGTAGTACCTATAGATTTTTGGTATTCAAGTCTGATATAAATGATATTCATGTAAATACAATCATGGAATCAAGAGATGCCTCGTTCTTTGAAGATGTGTTCCCACATAAAAGAAACGATGGAAATCCTGTCCCAAAAAGGACAAGAGAAAACAGAGATGAGACATGTGAAGATGAAAATCATCAGGACAACGAGGAGGTTGAACCAAGAAGAAGCGTAAGGGCTAGAACTTCCAAAACATTTGGTTCGGATTTTTTAACTTATATGTTAGAACACGAACCTCAAACGTACAAGGAAGCAATGTCATCTTCTGAATCTTCATGTTGGAAAGAAGCAATCCAAAGTGAGATTGATTCAATTCTAAGTAATAAAACTTGGGAAATTGTTGATATTCCACCAGGAATAAAACCAATTGGCTGCAAATGGATTTTCAAGAAGAAAATGAAAGCAGATGGCTCTATCGACAAGTATAAAGCTAGATTAGTAGCCAAAGGATATCGTCAAAAAGAAGGAGTAGACTTCTTTGATACATATTCGCCGGTAACACGAATAACCTCTATAAGAATGTTAATAGCAATTGCATCCATCTATAATCTAGAGATTCATCAAATGGATGTAAAAACAGCATTCTTAAATGGAAATCTCGATGAGGAGATTTACATGGAGCAACCTGAGGGATTTATTTCCAAAGGAAATGAAAACAAAGTCTGTAGATTAGTCAAATCATTATACGGACTAAAACAAGCTCCAAAGCAATGGCACGCAAAATTTGATAGTGTCATGATGAGAAATGGTTTTCGTATAAATGAATGTGACAAATGTGTTTATTATAAACAAATTGGACAATCACATGTGATGATTTGTCTATATGTAGACGATATGCTAATATTTGGTCCAAATACTCAAGTCATAGAGACCATAAAAAAAATGTTAACTAGCAATTTCAATATGAAAGACTTAGGAGTTGCAGACGTTATCTTGGGAATCAAAATAATACGAACTCCTAATGGAATTGAATTGTCTCAGTCACACTATGTAGACAAAGTGATTGAAAGATTTCAAAATTTTGGAATTAAAGGAGTAAATACACCTTTTAATCCATCAGAAGTACTGCACAAAAACACTAATGAGAGTGTAATGCAACTGGAATATTCTCGTGTAATAGGATGTCTCATGTATCTCATGAGTTGCACAAGACCAGATATAGCTTATGCAGTAAGTCGATTGAGCAGGTATACGAGCAATCCAGGGAAGGAACACTGGAAAATACTAATGAGAGTGCTTGGATATTTAAAAAATACCGCTAACTATTCCTTACATTATGGAAAATATCCTGCCGTCTTAGAAGAAAATAGTGATGCAAACTGGATTGCAGATTCAGAGGAATCAAAATCAACGAGTGGTTATGTCTTTACCCTAGCAGGGGCAGCAGTATCATGGAAATCTACTAAACAAACATGCATAGCTCGATCCACTATGGAATCAGAGTTCATTGCATTAGATAAGGCAGACGAAGAAGCAGAATGGCTTCGTCACTTTTTAGAAGATATTCCGTTTTGGCCTAAACCTGTACCGGCCATATGCATACACTATGATAACCAAGCAGCGCTAAGCAGAGCGCAAAACTTTGTGTATAATGGAAAGTCACGACATATTCGTCGACGCCATAATACAGTTAGGCAGTTACTCTCAAATGGAACTATTTCCATAGATTATGTGAGAACAAATGATAACCTAGCGGATCCATTTACTAAAGGTTTATCAAGAGAGAAAATTGACTGCGCATCGAGGGGAATGGGCTTAAAGGCCTATACCATCAAGAGTTATCTTATACGAAAACCTATCCTAGCGACTGGAGATCCCACGGACTAGGATCAATAGGCAAACCAGTTCTGAATAACTCAAGAAGTAATGCATTTGTTTGGACATAGTCCAATTCCATTCCTATGGTGCATAATATAAATGCATGCCTACAGAAGCATTTAAAGGTTAAAACTATGTTTTTTAATGATGACCATATCTTGAATATAACAAGTGGGGTATTTGTAGGATACTCTTAATGGTTGCGATCACCTATGTAAGTGTGAGCTGGGTCGGCTCTATGAGAATTTTACAAGGCTTTAAATTCTCTATAACACTCGCAGAACCAAGTACTGTTCAGGACCAAAATGAACACAACCAAGAAATTGGATGAGAAGGGAATCAATGCTTCGTAAAGCTTATTGTCTGGATATACAATAAAGGCAAACGGTTCAAGATAAAATATTTCACCGATTAGCCAAGTAAATCCGATAAGTTTTAACTAGGGAAAGTTCAAAGTGAAATATCTACTTATCCACGATAAAGCATTAATTCCATATATACTCTGTGATATTTCGCTTTGAGTGGGGGATATGTATATTATCATTCATGTGGGGGATTGTTGGAATTCCAAAGGAAAAAATGAATGAAACATACATAAAGTCCCACATCGCCAAAATTTCAAAACCATTTCAATATATATATGGCTTTGCAATGAGGAGGTTGGGGGCCTGGGGCTCCCAAATGTATGCTTCATTGTGAGGAGGGAGATCATGCATCTCCACCACACACACGCGCACGCCGCCGCCGTCCGTCCGACCGGGCTCGGGTTCGGGTCTAATATGATTCTAATTTTACTGAAAAACTGGGCCGGGTTTTTTTTTTAACATTTGCAGACGAACGAACAGATGCGACTGTTCATAAGCGGACGCGGTTAAATGAAGAGGCGCGACCTGTTAGTGACGAACAAAAGCGGGTGCGACCCGTTGGAGGCGAACAGAAGCGGGTGTGACCCGTTAGAGGCGAACAGGTGCGGCCTGACTGATGAGACGCGACTGAACATAAGCAGGCACACGAACAGTAGCGATTAAAGGAAACGGGCGCGACCGTTTGGACGAACGGTTGCAGACACGACCGTTCGAAGGGATGCGGACCAACTATAAATAAGTAGGAAAACTGATCACTTTCCTCAATGAATTTTCTAATCTCTTCTCTTCTGTTAACTACTGTTCTTATATTCAAATCACAGAGTGATATACTCATTACAGTTTCGAGCAGAATTCGTCTGTTGTATCTTGGGAGAATTTTGAAATAAAATTCTTAAGGAAATCTTTACGACGAGCCTCAGACACAAACCGGTTAGAATTTTAGTCTGTTTGTATATTCATATACATTATTCTTTATTCTATCCTTTATTTTGGTTGTACTATTTATTCAAAATAGTATAACGCTGTTGTTGTAATTCATTTACAACGTTCATATTGTTATATTATTTACTACAGAATTCCAGTGTAGTGGAAATCTGAGTTATAAACTTGTGCGACGAGTTTATATTTGATTATTCTCTGTTTTGGTATACTAGACGTATAACAATTTCCATTTCATATTCAAAGTACTACATAAATCAGAAGTTAACTTCAAATAATTTGTGGTTCAATCTCAAAATGAAAGGCTCGTCTTCTCAGATTGGAGATAAAAAATATTAATTGGAATTAACTGATTTTTTTTTTTATTGATTTTTAACTTATTTTAGTTATCATTGTCTAGCTAATTGAAAATTGAAACCTTAATTTTGATTATTACAGCGCATAATTGGGTATTACTAGTTATGTTTTGGATGCTTAATTTTTATAGAACCGCTACCCGAACTGGTTGATAGAATTGTCATTATAAGAATTGTTAATTTTAGGTTTCCACCATTAGAAAAATTAGGGAAGAAGAAAAAGTATTATTAATGAATTAGTCAGCCCACCAAACAAGACGCAAAATACACATATTTATACACTGCTCACACATCAGCAAAAGTAACACTAATAACACTCGCTAATGTAACACTCAACACCCCACATCAAGCTGGTGGTTGATACAAACCCAGCTTGGACAGAATATGGTTTTGTCGATGAGATGGCAGAATCTTAGTGAACACGTCAGCTAATTTCTCTAACGAAGGAACATAAGTAATTTTTAATAATCCTTCCATAACTTTGTCTCTAGTGAAATGGCAGTCTACTTCTATGTGCTTAGTCCGCTCATGAAAAACTGGGTTCTTAGCAATGTGCACAGCAGAATTATTGTCACAAAACAGGGTAACTGGTTTGATTGGATCAACTTCTAATTCTTGTAATAATCTTACAAGACATGTCACTTCAGTTGCAGCCTGTGTCATGGCCCTATATTCTGCTTCAGAGGGGCTTCGAGACACTACTGCTTGCTTTTTGGATTTCCAAGAAATAGGAGAAGAACCAAGAAGTATGACATATCCAATAACCGATCTTCTGGACATTGGACAAGCTGCCCAATCTGAATCAGAAAAAGCTTGTAACGCTGGTTGATCACAACCAGTAAGAAGAATGCCATTGCCTGTTGTTCCTTTGACATAAGAGAGTGTGTGCTTTAGAGCATCAAGATGAGAAATTCTAGGCAGTTGCATGAACTGACTCAATGTTTGAACTGCAAAGCTTAAATCTGGTCTAGTATGTGTAAGATAATTCAGTTTACCAACAAGAATTCTATATTGAGTGGGATCATGCAATAGAGCACCATCTGTTGCATTTAACTTTAAATGAAGAGGTAAAGGTGTCAAAGAGCATTTAGATAATTCAATGGCCGAATGATGTAGTAATTCAGTGGTGAATTTATGCTGTGTTACAGCAATTCCAGAATTAGTATGATTGATTTCCAGATCTAGAAAATAATGAAGAGAACCCAGATCTTTGATGCTAAACATAGTATGTAAAAATGTCTTAAAGTTGTTAATTTCAGTAGAATCAGAACCTATTAAAAGAAGATCATCTACATAGACTGCCAATATGGTTATCAATCCAGATTTCTTCTTTGTAAAGAAAGAATAATCATTTCTAGATTGAGAATATCCACGAGAATGCAAAGCTGAAGTAAGCTTGTGAAACCATTGTCGTGATGACTATTTCAAACCGTAAATAGATTTCTTAAGTCTGCAAACAAGATGATTGGGATTTGGAATTCCTTAAGGCATTAACATATAAACTTCTTCATATAAATCCCCATGAAGGAAAGCATTGTTAACATCAAGTTGATGAATATTCCATTTCTTTGAAGCTGCAATTGCTAGGACAGTTCTAACAGTTGTCATCTTGACAACCGGAGAAAATGTTTCATGATAGTCAACCCCTTCTTTTTGTGTGAAACCTTTAGCTACTAATCTAGCTTTGTATCTCCCTAAAGAACCATCAGCTTTAAGCTTGACTTTAAAAACCCATTTGCAACCAATTGGTGATCTTCCTGTAGGGAGACTAACCAAATCCCATATGCCATTTGCCTGGAGAGCATCTACTTCATTTTTCATAGCTAAAACCCAATTTGGATCATTGGAAACATCAAAATATGAAGGAGGTTCATGATAAGAGGCAATAGTTGATAAAAATGCAAAGTGAGACGAAGGTAAAGAAGAAGAACAAATCAATGAGGCATGTGTTTGTTCAGCAGAACAGTTATTACAGATGTAGTCTTGGAGATAATTTGGTTTTCTGTGTTCTCTTAAAGACTTCCGTAAACTTGGTTCACTGAAGAAAATAGGTGAAATTTGATGAGCATCAGCAGTGACTGGACTTGAACTGTTAGAGGGTGATGTATCATGATACATATCATTTTGATTAACAGATGAAATGTCATGTGAATCACTGGTTTGAATTGGTGTAAAGATAAAATCTGAATAATCATTATGGATTGTAGGTAAAGTGATAGGAGGAGAATCTGGTTTGATATGAAAAGGAAAATTGTGTTCATGAAAAATAATATCTCTTGATTCAAAAATTTTATGTGTGGCAAGATCTAGTGCTTTATAACTTTTCTTACCAAAAGAATAGCCAATGAACACACATGGCTTTGCTCGAGGTTGGAATTTATCTCTTCCCTGAGATGTAGTAGAGATAAAACAAAGGCAACCAAATGTTCTTAAGAAAGAATAATCTGGTGTTTCATTTAAAAGTTGAAGATAAGGAGAATTAAATTGAAGTGATGGCGATGGGAACAGTTTATTAGATAAGTGGCAGTTAAAATACAGTCTTCCCAAAATTGCATGGGTAAGTTGGACTGAAATAATAAGGATCTAGCAACTTCAAGTAGATGTTTATGTTTTCTCTCTACTATTCCATTTTGTTGAGGGGTGAAAGCACATGAAGTTTGATGAATTATGCCATTTGTAGAATAAAATTTCAAAGCATTAGATCCACAAAATTCAGCTGCATTATCTAATCTAATGATTTTAATTTTGGATTGAAATTGTGTAAGAATGAGGGAATGAAAATTTTGAAGAATAGACAATGAATCACCTTTAGAAGACATGAGAAATGTCCATGAACATCAAGTGTTATCATCCACAATGGTTAGGAAATATCTAAAACCATTGTAAGTGGCATGTTTGTAGGGGCCCCATGTATCAATGTGTATGAGATCAAAAGGTTTTGCAGCTTTTGAAATAGAAGTTGGAAAGGAATTTCTATGTTGTTTGGCTTGTAAACAAATTTTACACAAATGAGTGGGTTTGATAGGAGAGTCCAAACCATTAATATGTTTGAGTTTAACAAAAGGTACATGACCAAGTCGACAATGCCACAATTCAGGACTGTTATTTTTAAGAATAATAGAAGAAGCAAATGGTAAAGCAATATTACTCATGGAAGAGCTTACAGCTGAATTCAGCAATGACAACTCATTAGTAAAACTATTTTCAAATGACTTATTCAAAAGTGAAGGAAATGCAGAAGTATGCTTACAGTTAACATCAAAATTAACAATGAAAAGCCCTTTAATCTCACTGCAAATCAACATTGGCTTCTTCATCAAAGGGTCCTGAAGGAAACAAAATTGAGGAGTGAAAAGAACATTAATATCCTTGTTTGTCATGAGTTTTCGGACAGAAACAAGGTTGAAACAAAATTTTGGTACATGCAGAACATTATGTAAGATTAAAGAAGAAGAAAGGACAATTATACCAGAATGTAAAACAGAGCATGTCTTACCATTTGGCATGGTAATAAGTATTGATTTAGGTAGAGATGAATAATGTGTAAAAAATTTAAGATGAGGAGTCATATGATCAGTAGCTGCACTATCAATAAACCAAACAGGTTTAGTTTCTGAAGAAAGAAAGCAAAAATTCTTACCAGCCAAAAAGGCAGTTGAATCAGATGAAGCAGCATTATTATTCTTCAGCAGAACCAATAGTTGATTGTATTGTTCATTAGTGAATCCAGATGGAGTTGGCGACGCAGGCAAATCTTTTGATGATGTAGAAACTGCTGTGCGAGGACCTTTACCTGCTGGATATCCATGTTTCTTCCAACACTTATCTGTGGTGTGACCTCCAAGTGAGCAATGATTACAGAATATGGTATGACCATGCAATTTCCAGCAATTATCAGTTGTATGTCCACCAATATTGCAATGATCACAAAATAAAGATCCTTTACCATTTTTAGTAGTGCCACCACGACCTCGAGAAGAATTATTGCCTCTATTCATATTCTTGGAATCAACGAAACGTTGAGAAACTAATGCAGAGGTAAGATCTGTCAATGAAGATACAGAAGAGATTTGTTTATTACTTAGTTCACATTTCCCTTCTTCTTGCAACAGAAGTTTATAAACTTCAATTAGGGATGGAGGTGGCTGGATCATTAAAATTTGTGCACGAGCAGAATTATAGGAATCATTTAGACTAGCTAGAAACTGAACTACTTGTTGATCTTGAAGAATATCATGAATTAAAGCTCCAGAACCACCTACACATACACGATCTTCAAGAAACAGAGTATATTCATCCCTTAGAGTCTTAGATCTGGTATAATGAGATGAAATTGAAGACGTATCTTGCGAGAGCGTGGACAAGGATCGTTGAATCTGGAAGAGGCGAGTTCGATTAGATCTAGCAAAACGGACGGCAAGATCTGACCAAATAGCAAAAGCAGATCGATAATAGAGGATGGATTGAGCAATGTCCTTCTCAACAGAATGTAGTAACCACGAAATCACCATATTGTTACGGCGATCCCATTGAGATGCAAGAATTGAATTATCAACTGGACGAAGACGAAGACCAGTAACGAAACCTAATTTGTTTTTCGCCATGAGAGATACCTCAACTGAACGTCGCCAGTGGCTATAATTCCGATCTGATAGCAGAACAGTGGAGAGAACATAATGGGGATGGACGGAATGATGTAGGAAAAGTCCATCATTGGATGTGAGCGAAGATAGATCTGAGGTTGTCGAAAATGGTGAAGTTTGATTCGGTGGTAGGGGAGGAGGATTCGGTGGATGCTCTGATACCATGTTAATTTTAGGTTTCCACCATTAGAAAAATTGGGGAAGAAGAAAACGTATTCGTTTTTTTTTTATTGAATTAGTCAGCCCACCAAACAAGACGCAAAATACACATATTTATACACTGCTCACACATCAACAAAAGTAACACTAATAACACTCGCTAATATAACACTCCACAAGAATGAAAATTAATCACTTATGGAGATATTTTTTTATACATCTTTTTATTAAAGTAAATGCATTATAAAATATTGGTTTGTATTGGTTGTTATAAATCAGAACATTCAAACTATTCAACATGTAAACCATGCGAGCAAGATTATAGAAAGTGGAAATTTTTCACACATTCTTATTTTTAATTATTTTATAAATATATCCCTCCTAATTTCCACTTATGTTTTACATCCCTATTTTCATTTTTCACGTTTGTCTTTACGTTTTCACCCTTTTATATACATAAATTCGACATCCTTTCAACAACTTCCAATGCTTTTTTGAAAGTTTCGAATTGTAATTTCCATGGAATTTAGGTGACGACTTTTGTAATTTGTTGTTCAAGTCGATCTTCAACTGCATCTCGTTTGAATTTAGCTACATCTCGTTCGATTCGATCTTCAGTAAAACGACTCGAAGTTACCTGCATTCACGCTCAATTCGATCAGTTTTTGCTATATCTCGATTTGTTTCAGCTTTTCATCTTCTTCTGCTTTGCATTAAAATATGAGTTCAAGGTTAAAAAAAATTTCATAGTTATTTTTGTTTGTTTAATTTTTGATCTACAATTATGTTGAATTGCATTTTATTCATTTTGTTGTAGCTGCAATTTATTATTAATGTTGTTATTTTTTTAGTCATACTTTGTTGTTATTAATGATATGGAGGCAATTATTCATATGACATACATCTGTGTTTGCTGAATTTACTGTGTTTGTTATTGTTATTATTGTAATTGGTTGTAGTGCTCATGTTGTTTTTGTTATTGTTATAGTTCATGTATGTTGTTGAATTATATGGTATCAATGGGATGTGGTAGTGAAGTTCTATATAGGAGCATACACATGCTAAATAACATAGGTAGAAACATAAGGGATGTTAACACATGGAATGTCTACACATGTTAACAAACAAGATGGTTAGTATCTCAAAAGCAGTATATTTGGTTAACCAGCCACCCGATTCTAGCAAATTAGTTAAGAAGTTGGTTGTTGATTTCGTTCGTTTAAATCCTCTTATGAAAACGAAAGATATTGTTCACTCATTTCATACCAAGTACAATATTATGTTAAATTACTATTTCTTATACGAGAAAAAGATTGGCTATGGAAGAAATACATGACAATGATTTGCTTTTGTATGATCATTTGAAATCTTATTGTGATGTGTGGTTGAGTGTAATCCTGACAGTACTGTTGAGCTTCAAGGTGATTCTGTTAGTCATGAATTTGAGAGGATTTTCATTGGGTATGAAGCATGTAAGTATGGATTTGATTATTGTCGTAGTTTACTTTTTTTGGATGTGATTTTTACGAGAGGTAGAGGAAAAAGTTGTATTATGTCTGCTACGGCTAAGAATGGTAGTCAAGGTATGCTTCGGTTCTGAAAATTATACTATAATTTATTTTCCTTTCATTTAGAGAAATATTTGCATGCCAAATGTTAGTCATGTTTTTATGGAAAATATTTGCCATGTTTTTGTGGCAAATATTTACACGTCAACTATTTGCCATGTTTTCATAGTAAATATTTGACATACTTGCGTTGTTTTATTTTTATTCAGTATGTTTGTTTTCTTGTCATTTTATCTGTTAAATTAGTATTATATTTTTATTTTGTTAATATAAGAGATAGATGTCGTTCGATTCTGACTACATAGACCGATGACTCATATACATGGCTTTGTAATATAATATATAATTCAATGGTCGTATAACTAGCGCAACTCAAAGATTCATCTAAGAGTTAACAAGCCCATCTTCGTCAAACAAACAACAATCAAACAATTAAAAAAATTGACGACATATGTATTACATACGGATTTTGCGCTAGTAGGAAGCAAAATCCATCAGGGCATAAATCAAGTCTTTGCTAACAACCGCATAGAGCTCAAAGCCTATATGTCATCCCTACTACTTAATATCGGTCCGATAACGACAATGGCGTAGCCCGCTGACCTCCCACAGTCGAAATCCTATTTAGAGTAGCTTAAGTAGGTCAAAAAAATGTTTCTTTCAGTTACTTACTATAAAAACCCAAAATTTAAGGAGTAATTAATAAATGATTATAGGTGAAAAGTAATAGTATTTATACTTAGAAATCGTTTTAAATTAGCACTGAAATTAATTGGCAGTTTATTGAAATTTCAATTAGAAACGAAAAAAGGAATTAAATTGTAATGATTGAGTTTAATATAAGAATTTGCATTTGTGTCAAAATGGAATGAACATTTTAAATAAAAATAAATGCAAGTTTGGAGATAAATAAAATAAACTTCTCATTTTTGAATATATGTATGATTTTATAGTCAGGGAGTTTGTTTTGTTACAAAAGAAAAAAAAGGTATAAAAGTGTACTAAAAATGAAGGTATCCTCTTTTATAAATCTCGATGACGATGTTCAAATGAGATGGGTTATTATAAATGAGAGAAAATACAACCATATATTTATAAAAAGAAGGCATTTAATAAAATAAATGTTATATTTTGAAAAGAAAAGGAAAGTGTGTATTATGGAAGGATAACATTTCTTATAGAAAATATAAGGCATGTTATTTATTTGTTAGTAAAGATAAGGGTCAGTTTGATTTTTAAACATAAAAACATTAATGCCATTCAATTAATGTAATTGATCGCTCAATTTAAAGGTAAAGAATTAGGTTGCTAATTAATACACAACATATATACACGTTTGTGGACATATATTATTTATCTAATTACAACATGTGTGAATATGGAAAAAGATGTAGACATAGCAATTCACATGTTATTTAATGAATTCAAACCTGAATATATAGAATATTAACGTAACAGTTCACATCTTATTCATCCAATTAATTCAATCGTGAATATGTACAATACCGACATAAGAATTTCTAGTTATTTATTAATTTAGTTTAGACATAAACATGGAGAAATATTGACATGTTAATTTACTTATTTTAGATGTAAATATGAAAAGATGTTGATGTTGGGGATGCAGATTAAGGATCTTAAGGCAGAAATAACACTAGAGGCGGGGTGAATAGTGTTTTAAAGAATATATGAACTATATGACTAAATTAAAACTTTCAACACAAATCTAAACAGAATTCTAACACAGAATGATCACAGAACATATAACGAATGCAAATAGTAAAGTAAAGCAAGTGAAAGGAAAGAACACACCGGATTTTATACTGGTTCGGAATCCTCCTACATCCGGTCCTGCACCAAGGCAATATCCTTGTACAGATTTTTATAAGCCAATATCCAAATTACAACCCTCAATTTCTAAGGCCTTGAGAACCCTCCTATCTCCGAGTCTGGGGTAAACTCTCTTGATTTACGGGACACAAGATCACCCTAATACTTTCTAATAACAATCCTTTTGAATGGATAGACTCTATGGACTTTTTGAATACAAATTAATCCTATAACTCTGAATAGCACTTTGATCTTTAGTAGAATGATGGAGAATCAAATAGAGAGAGTATCTAAATGATTTCCTATTGAGAATTTGGCAGCATGATGGCACGATCTTGAAAATATGAAGTTTTATGGACATGGAATGGTGGAGAAGAAAGAGTGAAGAAAAGTAAGAAAGTTGTTGTTAAAAAATTCGTTTTGGATGCCTTTATATAGATGCTCAACAGTCATAACCATTGGCAAAAGGTTTTTGAACGAATGGACACTTCTTTTGAATTTTGAATTTTGAATCCAACTGTCACCGTGTCGACATGGGGTATCCCCATATGTCGACATCCCTCAGTTCAAAATTGTAGAGATGTTGTTTTGTAAAAGCATAGGAATTTAAAACAAGTTGAAACTTCTCTGAAGCAAAATAAAGTGTTTAAACAATATTTTGAGATAGAGAATGAATATAAAACATTATTTTAAATATATATATAATTGATATAGACCGTCAATTATATAAGTAATATTTAAAATCAGAATAAGTTTTGATGTTTTAAAAATAGAAGTTTTTTAAAATCAGAATGGAGGAATATTTTAAGGCTAAAACAAAGTTTGAAAACATTTTTGAAAACATGATTTTGAAAGCTAAAACATTTTGAAAAACAGATTTAAAAACATTTTGAAAAATCTATTCAAACTGAAATTGCAAGAACCTTCCTACAGAGCTCCTCCATAGGACTCGAGAACTTGTACAAAGTAGTTTAAATGATTTTGATTTTCGTGGGTTTGTAAGCCACTTGTCGTAGGTTTGTAAGCTACTTGTCGTGGGTTTGTAAGCCACTGGTTTCGATAGAAATTGGGTTCCATCCCAAAAGAAAATTGGAAGAAAGATGAGAGTGCTATTATGAAGTTTTAACCAAATACTAGACACTTATCTTGAGATCTTGAAATCTTGATTCTCTAGAGTCTTGAATCTTGAATCTCTGATCTTCATCTTGATGCTTGAGTCTTTATACTGATCAGTCTTCGATAATACCTGCATATACTTCCTATATATATATATATATATATATATATATATATATATATATCTATATAGAAATGTTAGTATATATTTTATAAAGTAAAGTATAATAACTATATAAGGTTGTTGTCATCAAAACATCATCAACTCAGTTCCTAACAATCTCCCCCTTTTTGATGATGACAGCCTTTATTTATAAAATATTCTTACCATACCATAACTCCCCCTTACTCCGTGACTTCTTAAAACTACAACTCCCCTTTATTCCATGACTTCCCCTTACACCAAGCACATATATTTTTATAACTTTCTCCCCCTTTGTCATCAACAAAAAGGAATAAAAGATTTACCTATTCTAAAGTATATATAGAATAAAAGTGTAAAGTGAACGTGTAAGTGATCAAGTGTGTGTGCATACATATAAGTGTAACTTGACAATCAAATCAATATCATACATAGCAAACCAATCATGTATAGTATATGGAGTTATATACAAACCAAATCCAAATCCAAATCAAACTTAAGTAAACAATCCAATCAAATCCTAATCAAATCTAAATCAAATCAAATCAAATAAATAAACAAACATACATAATGATCAGACATTCCTTGGGACTTCCACCCATCCATCTTCTCCAAAGATAGGATCAGTTTTGGTAACATCCCAATTATCTTTGTCGAGTGTGACTGGTGGATTTGCTTCGGGTTCGTCTTTGCTAAGGCTTGAGATCATCCAACGAAGTGCATCGAAGTGTTTCTCTTGCTCTTTGATCATCTGCATTTGGCTTAATTCTAAGTGCCTTTGATTTCTAAGTATAAAAGAAAGAATATTCTTGAAAGAAGTAAGAGTTTCTTCAAGATTTTCACTTAAATTCTTAATTGGAGAAGCCATAATTTAAGAAATAAGTTGAAGTATGAGAGGAGATGAATAGAAATGGAGGTAGAGAAGTTTTTCTGGAAGAAATAGGTAATTATAGAAGTTATTGGCCGTTCAAAATGAATTGTCACTTGGTAGTTACAAGAATTTGAAGTTAGAAATTGTAACTACTTTTTGACTGTTATATGTCGACATGGGGGGATGGGGCATGTCGACATGGTCTAGACAGAATGACGAAGTTGAGTTATTTTTTATTTTTAAGTTTATTTTTATACTAGTGGACCTATATAAACTTAAAATAAATAACTATCAGAGATATATAAAGCTGGAAAATAGAGAATAAGATAGCATTACTTATATTAGTTAACATTACATAATCTTAACTAAAAATGTAGAAAATACAAAGATAGATAAACGATAGCTAGAGAGATAATGGCTAGGATTAGTTTGATGAAGATGATGATGAAGACAAGCCAAGTTTCCTGCCTATCTTCCCAAAGAACTTGTCGATCTTGTTGGAGATTTTATCCATTTTCTTGCTAATAGATCTCTTAAGAACCTTTTGGTTTTGGGCAAGTATCTTTTGGTTCTTGAGTATGGTTTTGTTAGACGGATTAGCGGGGGTATGTGGATACTCTATACTTTCTAAAGATGTTTCTTCATCTTCCTCTTCTTCTTCAATTTCCATTCCTTCCCCTTCTTCTTCCTCTTCTTCCATCTCTTCATGAGCAAGTCTCTCTTCCTTTTCGGCAAGTGTTTCATATGGTTGAAACATGAGTGGGATTTTCATAAGAGAAATGTTCCCATGATTGAACACTTTTCTACTTACAAACTCTTCCTTTTTAACATCCACACCAAAATAATTGAAAATCCGAGTAAGGTAAATTCCATGATAAAGAGTGTTTTCTCCCATATTAAGATTTTTGGGTCTTAACTCATCCAAAATAGTTTGTGCCCAATTAATATCATATTTTCCAAAAATAGAAAAAAGAGCTTTACACACTTTTGAGGTGGGATTATTGTAGTTTCGCGACCTAGGAATAATTGTGTGTTGAATAAGAAGGTTGACAATTCTTGCTTTTGGGCGGAAAAAGCGATTCTTAAAATCCATGTGGTCATCCCTTTCAAAAATGTGATGAAAAGTCTCTTGATCGGTTTCATTGATTTGAAATTCTGAGAGATTCATACCGGTAGATTTGCAACCCAAAATAGTACCCAAAATATCGGAATCCAAAACAATAAGTGTTCCTTTAACACTACTCCAAATTTGATCTTCATTTCCATTATAAAATCCACGATTTAGGTTTGCATAAAACATTTTGACAAGGTTTGGATAACAAACGAAATCATTTTGCTTGTTATCAATCAAGCTAAGAATGGAGTTTTCTTCAAAAAGTTGATCGATTTCATAAGAAGAAAAATCATCAAAAATGGCAAATTTTTCCGTATTGACTTTACCATAGTTTACATAGCTTATGTAAGCTTTGATAGCCTTCGGGTCATCGAAAAGATCATTTTTGATGGATTTGGGCAGCCTCATAGTTGATGGGTTACTTGAGGAAGCCATTGATGAGTGTTTGAGAGGAGTAGAAGATAATGAAGAAAGTTTGAATTATGAGAATAAAGTGAAAAGAGATGATAAGAGAAGTATATTAAATAGATTCTCTAAAGTCATGTTCTCTGGTCAAGAGGTGTCTTTTCAGAATTTTGAAGTAAGTGAAAAGGTGGAGGGAAATTCAAAAGTTTGAATTTAATTTTTGAAATCAAATTTCTAAGAGGCATGTCGACATGGGGTATCATGGCATGTCGACATGTGCCTGTTGAATTTGAAAAGAGGTGTCTTTTTCTAAAATCTAATAAATTCCTAAAACCATAAGAAAACTAATCTATATTCTATATCTATATTTAATTCCAGTAATAATATTAAATATAATAATATTAAAATATTTTAATATTTAAAATATTATTAAAATAATATTATTTTGAATTTAAAAATTCAAATTTCAAAGGGTGATTTTGAATTTAAAAATTCAAGGAATTGCAAACAAAATCAAAGCAAGCAAGCATCCAATAAAATTAAAATAAATGTGTACCTATTTTTAGATCCAAACTCCGATCGTCTTCTGATTCGAGAATAGCCGTGAAGCACATATTTGAATTATCAGTTTTCTTCTCGTCATCACTGGATGAATCTGAATCGTCAAGAGTTGCTGCATATGCCTTCTTTCTTTTCTTTGGTTGCTCGTTGTTTGGTTGAAATGTCTGTTTGTCTGGATTGGACAATCCATCTTCTAGTTCCCTGTTTTGTTGAAGTTATAGCATCTATCACCATTATTGTGGTTGTTGTAGTTTTCCAAAGTATTTCTGGAATTTCTTTGATCATCCCTTTTAAAGTTATTCATCTTTCTATACTTCAGAAATTTCCTGAAATTTCTGGTCATGAAAGCAATTTCTTCATCACTTTCTTGTTCTGAATCTCCAGTTGTTGCTTTGAATGCGATCGATTTCTTTTTCGTTGCCTTAGATTCTTTTCTCCCTTGTAGTTGAACTTCATAAGACATTAGATTACCGATTAACTCTTCGATCTTCATTTGACTAACATCATTTGCCTCTTCAATAGTAAGTGTCTTTTGATCCCATTCTGGAGTGAGTGAATTGAGTATTCTTCTGACTTGATCTTCTTCAGAGAAACCCTTTCCTAAAGCAATCAATGAGTGTACAATGTCTTGAAATCGACAATACATGTCGGAAATAGACTCATTTTCATGCATTTTAAACAATTGAAACTGGTTAGTTAATATGGAAATTTTAGTCTGTTTAACTTTGCTTGTTCCTTCATGAGTTACTTGCAAAGTTTTCCAGATTTCAAATGCAGACTTACAAACAGAGACTCTATTAAACTCATTCCTATCTAGTGAACAAAATAGTATATTCATAGCCTTAGAACTGTTTTGTGCAACTGTCTTTTGCTCAGTAGTCCACTGGGCAAAATTTGTAGTTGGTTTAACATATTCAATTTGTGTCATATTCCAAGTATCTAAACTTATGGATTGTAAATAAATTTTCATCCTACATGCCCAATATGCATAATTACTGCCATTAAAAAGTGGTGATCTGACAGTAGACTGACCCTCTACAAATGAACTAGTGTTAGTGCTTGTGTTGACAGAAGTAGTGGTGACAGGAGTGACATTACTAGTGTGTTGTGCCATTAAAACTTTTCAAAATTTCAGATTATGAAAATAATGAAAACCAATGCTCTGATACCAATTGTTGGGGATGGATTAAGGACCTTAAGGCAGAAATAACACTAGAAGGGGGGGTGAATAGTGTTTTAAAGAATATATGAACTGTATGACTAAATTAAAACTTTCAACACAAATCTAAACAGAATTCTAACACAGAATGATCACAGAACATATAACGAATGCAAATAGTAAAGTAAAGCAAGTAAAAGGAAAGAACACACCGGATTTTATACTGGTTCGGAATCCTCCTACATCCAGTCTTGCACCAAGGCAATATCCTTGTACAGATTTTTATAAGCCGGTATCAAAATTACAACCCTCAATTTCTAAGGCCTTGAGGAACCCTCCTATCTCCGAGTCTAGGGTAAACTCTCTTGATTTACGGGACACAAGATCACCCTAATACTTTCTAATAACAATCCTTTTGAATGGATAGACTCTATGGACTTTTTGAATACAAATTAATCCTATAACTCTGAATAGCACTTTGATCTTTAGTAGAATGATGGAGAATCAAATAGAGAGAGTATCTAAATGATTTCCTATTGAGAATTTGGCAGAATGATGGCACGATCTTGAAAATATGAAGTTTTATGGACATGGAATGGTGGAGAAGAAAGAGTGAAGAAAAATAAGAAAGTTGTTGTTAAAAAATTCGTTTTGGGAGCCTTTATATAGATGCTCAACGGTCATAACCATTGGCGAAAGGTTTTTGAACGAATGGACACTTCTTTTGAAATTTGAAATTTGAATCCAACTGTCACCGTGTCGACATGGGGTATCCCCATATGTCGACATCCCTCAGTTCAAAATTGTAGAGATGTTGTTTTGTATAAGCATTTGAATTTAAAACAAGTTGAAACTTCTTTGAAGCAAAATAAAGTGTTTAAATAATATTTTGAGATAGAGAATGAATATAAAACATTATTTTAAATATATATATATATATATATATAATTGATATAGACCGTCAATTATATAAGTAATATTTAAAATCAGAATAAGTTTTGATGTTTTAAAAATAGAAGTTTTTTAAAATCAGAATGGAGGAATATTTTAAGGCTAAAACAAAGTTTGAAAACATTTTTGAAAACATGATTTTGAAAGCTAAAACATTTTGGAAAACAGATTTAAAAACACTTTGAAAAATCTATTCAAACTGAAATTGCAAGAACCTTCCTACAGAGCTCCTCCATAGGACTCGAGAACTTGTACAAAGTAGTTTAAATCATTTTGATTTTCGTGGGTTTGTAAGCCACTTGTCGTAGGTTTGTAAGCTACTTGTCGTGGGTTTGTAAGCCACTGGTTTCGATAGAAATTGGGTTCCATCCCAAAAGAAAATTGGAAGAAAGATGAGAGTGCTATTATGAAGTTTAACAAAATACTAGACACTTATCTTGAGATCTTGAAATCTTGATTCTCTAGAGTCTTGAATCTTGAATCTCTAATCTTCATCTTGATGCTTGAGTCTTTATACTGATCAGTCTTCGATAATACCTGCATATACTTCCTATATACATATATATATATATATATATATATATAGAAATGTTAGTGTACATTTTATAAAGTAAAGTATAATAACCATATAAGGTTGTTGTCATCAAAACATCATCAACTCAGTTCCTAACAATCTCCCCCTTTTTAATGATGACCACCTATATTTATAAAATATTCTTACCATATAACTCCCCCTTACTCCGTGACTTCTTCTTAAAACTACAACTCCCCTTTATTCCATGACTCCCCCTTACACCAAGCACATATATTTTTATAACTTTCTCCCCCTTTGTCATCAACAAAAAGGAATAAATGATTTACCTATTCTAAAGTATATATAGAATAAAAGTGTAAAGTGAACGTGTAAGCGATCAAGTGTGTGTGCATATATATAAGTGTAACTTGACAATCAAATCAATATCATACATAGCAAACCAATCATGTATAGTATATGGAGTTATATACAAACCAGATCCAAATAAAACTTAAGTAAACAATCCAATCAAATCCTAATCAAATCTAAATCAAATCAAATCAGACAAATAAACAAACATACATAATGATCAGACATTCCTTGGGACTTCCACCCATCCATCTTCTCCAAAGATAGGATCAGTTTTGATAACATCCCAATTATCTTTGTCGAGAGTGACTAATGGATTTGCTTCGGGTTCGTCTTTGCTAAGGCTTGAGATCATCCAACGAAGTGCATCGAAGTGTTTCTCTTGCTCTTGGATCATCTGCATTTGGCTTAATTCTAAGTGCCTTTGATTTCTAAGTATAAAAGAAAGAATATTCTTGAAAGAAGTAAGAGTTTCTTCAATATTTTCACTTAAATTCTTAATTGGAGAAGCCATAATTTAAGAAATAAGTTGGATTATGAGAGGAGATGAATAGAAATGGAGGTAGAGAAGTTTTTCTGGAAGAAATAGGTATTTATAGGAGTTATTGGCCGTTCAAAATGAATTGTCACTTGGTAGTTACAAGAATTTGAAGTTAGAAATTGTAACTACTTTTTGACTGTTATATGTCGACATGGGGGGATGGGGCATGTCGACATGGTCTAGACAGAATGACCAAGTTGAGTTATTTTTTATTTTTAAGTTTATTTTTATACTAGTGGACCTATATAAACTTAAAATAAATAACTATCGGAGAAATATAAAGCTGGAAAACAGAGAATAAGATAGCATTACTTATATTAGTTAACATTACATAATCTTAACTAAAAAAGTATAAAATACAAAGATAGATAAACGATAGCTAGAGAGATAATGGCTAGCATTAGTTTGATGAAGATGATGATGAAGACAAGCCAAGTTTCCTGCCTATCTTCCCAAAGAACTTGTCGATCTTGTTGGAGATTTTATCCATTTTCTTGCTAATAGATCTCTTAAGAACCTTTTGGTTTTGGGCAAGTATCTTTTGGTTCTTGAGTATGGTTTTGTTAGACGGATTGGCGGGGGTATGTGGATACTCTATACTTTCCAAAGATGTTTCTTCATCTTCCTCTTCTTCTTCAATTTCCATTCCTTCCCCTTCTTCTTCCTCTTCTTCTTCCTCTTCTTCCATCTCTTCATGAGCAAGTCTCTCTTCCTTTTCGGCAAGTGTTTCATATGGATGAAACATGAGTGGGATTTTCATAAGAGAAATGTTCCCATGATTGAACACTTTTCTACTTACAAACTCTTCCTTTTTAACATCCACACCAAAATAATTGAAAATCCGAGTAAGGTAAATTCCATGATAAAGAGTGTTTTCTCCCATATTAAAATTTTTGGGTCTTAACTCGTCCAAAATAGTTTGTGCCCAATTAATATCATATTTTCCTAAAATAGCAAAAAGAGCTTTACACACTTTTGAGGTGGGATTATTGTAGTTTCCTGACCTAGGAATAATTGTGTGTTGAATAAGAAGGTTGACAATTCTTGCTTTTGGGCGGAAAAAGCGATTCTTAAAATCCATGTGGTCATCCCTTTCAAAAATGTGATGAAAAGTCTCCCGATCGGTTTCATTGATTTGAAATTCTGAGAGATTCATATCGGTAGATTTGCAACCCAAAATAGTACCTAAAATATCGGAATCCAAAACAATAAGTGTTCCTTTAACACTACTCCAAATTTGATCTTCATTTCCATTATAAAAATCCACGATTTAGGTTTGCATAAAACATTTTGACAAGGTTTGGATAACAAATGAAATCATTTTGCTTGTTATCAATCAAGCTAAGAATGGAGTTTTCTTCAAAAAGTTGATCGATTTCATAAGAAGAAAAATCATCAAAAATGGCAAATTTTCCCGTATTGACTTTACCATAGTTTACATAGCTTATGTAAGCTTTGATAGCCTCTGGGTTATTGAAAAGATCATTATTGATGGATTTGGGCAGCCTCATAGTTGATGGGTTACTTGAGGAAGCCATTGATGAGTGTTTGAGAGGAGTAGAAGATAATGAAGAAAGTTTGAATTATGAGAATAAAGTGAAAAGAGATGATAAGAGAAGTATATTAAATAGATTCTCTAAAGTCATGTTCTCTGGTCAAGAGGTGTCTTTTCAGAATTTTGAAGTAAGTGAAAAGGTGGAGGGAAATTCAAAAGTTTGAATTCAATTGTTGAAATCAAATTTCTGAGAGGCATGTCGACATGGGGTATCATGGCATGTCGACATGTGCCTGTTGAATTTGAAAAGAGGTGTCTTTTTCTAAAATCTAATAAATTCCTAAAACCCTAAGAAAACTAATCTATATTCTATATCTATATTTAATTCCAGTAATAATATTAAATATTAAAATATTTTAATATTTAAAATAATATTAAAATAATATTATTTTGAATTTAAAAATTCAAATTTCAAAGGGTGATTTTGAATTTAAAAATTCAAGGAATTGCAAACAAAATCAAAGCAAGCAAGCATCCAATAAAATTAAAACAAATGTGTACCTATTTTTAGATCCAAACTCCGATCGTCTTCTGATTCGAGAATAGCCGTGAAACACAGATTTGAATTATCAGTTTTCTTCTCATCATCACTGGATGAATCTGAATCGTCAAGAGTTGCTGCATATGCCTTCTTTCTTTTCTTTGGTTGCTCGTTGTTTGGTTGAAATGTCTGTTTGTCTGGATTGGACAATCCATCTTGTAGTGCCCTGTTTTGTTGCAGTTATAGCATCTATCACCATTATTGTGGTTGTAGTTTTCCGAAGTATTTATGGAATTTCTTTGATCATTTCTTGTAAAGTTATTCATCTTTCTATACTTCAGAAATTTCCTAAAATTTCTGGTCATGAAAGCAATTTCTTCATCACTTTCTTGTTCTGAATCTCCAGTTGTTGCTTTGAATGCGATCGATTTCTTGTCCCTTGCCTTAGATTCTTTTCTCCCTTGTAGTTGAACTTCATAAGACATTAGATTACCGATTAACTCTTCGATCTTCATTTGACTAAAATCATTTGCCTCTTCAATAGTAAGTGTCTTTTGATCCCATTCTGGAGTGAGTGAATTGAGTATTTTTCTGACTTGATCTTCTTCTGAGAAACCCTTTTCTAAAGCAATCAATGAGTGTACAATGTCTTGAAATCGACAATACATGTCGAAAATAGACTCATTTTCATGCATTTTAAACAATTGAAACTGGTTAGTTAAGATGGAAATTTTATTCTGTTTAACTTTGCTTGTTCCTTCATGAGTTACTTGCAAAGTTTTCCAGATTTCCAATGCAGACTTACAAACAGAGACTCTATTAAACTCATTCCTATCTAGTGAACAAAATAGTATATTCATAGCCTTAGAATTGTTTTGTGCAACTGTCTTTTGCTCAGTAGTCCACTGGGCAAAATTTGTAGTTGGTTCAACATATTCAACTTGTGTCATATTCCAAGTATCTAAACTTATGAATTGTAAATAAATTTTCATCCTACATGCCTAATATGCATAATTACTGCCATTAAAAAGTGGTGGTCTGACAGTAGACTGACCCTCTACAAATGAACTAGTGTTAGTGCTTGTGTTGACAGAAGTAGTGGTGGCAGGAGTGACATTACTAGTGTGTTGTGCCATTAAAACTTTTCAAAATTTCAAATTATGAAAATAATGAAAACCAACGCTCTGATACCAATTGTTGGGGTTGCGGATTAAGGATCTTAAGGCAGAAATAACACTAAAGGGGGGGGCGAATAGTGTTTTAAAGAATATATGAACTATATGACTAAATTAAAACTTTCAACACAAATCTAAACAGAATTCTAACACAGAATGATCACAGAACATATAACGAATGCAAATAGTAAAGTAAAGCAAGTAAAAGGAAAGAACACAGCGGATTTTATACTGGTTCGGAATCCTCCTACATCCAGTCCTGCACCAAGGCAATATCCTTGTACAGATTTTTATAAGCCAATATCCAAATTACAACCCTCAATTTCTAAGGCCTTGAGGAACCCTCCTATCTCCGAGTCTGGGGTAAACTCTCTTGATTTACGGGACACAAGATCACCCTAATACTTTCTAATAACAATCCTTTTGAATGGATAGACTCTATGGACTTTTTGAATACAAATTAATCCTATAACTCTGAATAGCACTTTGATCTTTAGTAGAATGATGGAGAATCAAATAGAGAGAGTATCTAAATGATTTCCTATTGAGAATTTGGCAGAATGATAGCACGATCTATAAAATATGAAGTTTTATGGATATGGAATGGTGGAGAAGAAAGAGTGAAGAAAAATAAGAAAGTTGTTGTTAAAAAATTCGTTTTGGAAGCCTTTATATAGATGCTCAACAGTCATAACCATTGGCGAAAGGTTTTTGAACGAATGGACACTTCTTTTGAAATTTGAATTTTGAATCCAACTGTCACCGTGTCGACATGGGGTATCCCTATATGTCGACATCCCTCAGTTCAAAATTGTAGAGATGTTGTTTTGTAAAAGCATTTGAATTTAAAACAAGTTGAAACTTCTCTGAAGCAAAATAAAGTGTTTAAACAATATTTTGAGATAGAGAACGAATATAAAACATTATTTTAAATATATATATATATATATAATTGATATAGACCGTCAATTATATAGGTAATATTTAAAATCAGAATAAGTTTTGATGTTTTAAAAATAGAAGTTGTTTAAAATCAAAATGGAGGAATATTTTAAGGCTAAAACAAAGTTTGAAAACATTTTTGAAAACACGATTTTGAAAGCTAAAACATTTTGAAAAACAGATATAAAAACATTTTAAAAAATCTATTCAAACTGAAATTGCAAGAACCTTCCTACAGAGCTCCTCCATAGGACTCGAAAACTTGTACAAAGTAGTTAAATGATTTTTGATTTTCGTGGGTTTGTAAGCCACTTGTCGTAGGTTTGTAAGATACTTGTCGTGAGTTTGTAAGCCACTGGTTTCGATAGAAATTGGGTTTCATCCCAAAAGAAAATTGGAAGAATGATGAGAGTGCTATTATGAAGTTTTAACAAAATACTATACACTTATCTTGAGATCTTGAAATCTTGATTCTCTAGAGTCTTGAATCTTGAATCTCTAATCTTCATCTTGATGCTTGAGTCTTTCTACTGATCAGTCTTCGATAATACCTGCATATACTTCCTATATACATACATACATACATATATATATATAGAAATGTTAGTATATATTTTATAAAGTAATGTATAATAACTATATAAGGTTGTTGTCATCAAAACATCATCAACTCAGTTCCTAACAGTTGATATGTTGTTTGTTTGTTTAATTCCGACATAAACATGTAAATTAAATGGGATGTTGAAAACTGAAACGAAAAATGCGAATAAAGAGAGACGCGTAGAAATTTAATATGAAATAAAATGTCACAAATTAAAAATTAATTTAGGAGAAGAAATTGTTATTTGTAGTTTGTATATTATTGAGGATGTAATTAATTAACTTAAATAAAAGATAAGGCGCTGATAAGGCACAACTTAAGATTTGACACAGTAATGAGTCAGCAGACAATTCTAGAGATTCTAATCCACGGCTGAAAACACACCTAAAACACTTTAAATAGGACCTACACTAACCTAGGTTTTCACTCTAAAATCAAAACCTATCTTCCATCTCTCTCTCTCAAATATTTACCTACATTCTTCATTTATAAAATAAAATTATATTATATGTATACATTCAAATAAAAAATGGAATTGTACAAATTAGAGGAGACTCATAGAGAATTTCGGTTGTTGTAAAAAAAGGGATTCTAGCTTTTATCTCAGGTAAGTGATTGTGAATATTTAGATTTTCAAGTAATTTAAAATAATAGGGTTTCCAATAGTTGTAGTTTTACTATGATTTTTGGAATAACCTTTTTAGTAGTTTATTTATAGTGTTTACAATTATTTTCAGTCGATTTCTTTTAACTATTCTTTTCAATTGATTTTAGTTTATTTTTGTTAATTATAGCTTTTCCATTTAATTATAGTTTATTTACAGTGTTTTAATTCATTTGCAATTATTTATGCGTTATTTACATTCTTTTCTATATTTTGGATTTTCTTCTATTTTCAGTTTTCTTTTATTTCTCCTTCTTCTTCGCTTATGGATTAGAATAGATTAAACGCGAATAGGAACTAAAATTATAAGAATACTGAAATAACGGAAGATAGGATGCAAATTGTAAACACTATAATAAAATGGAATTAAAACTGAAATTATGCCTAACTATGATGTTAATTGGACTAAATTAAAGAAATTGGCTTAGTTATAACTTAGAATTATAACTTAAAAGGGTAAAAGATGAAATAAGCTTATGTTCACACTTAGACCTTGGGTTAAGTAATAAGCATGATTATAACGTAGGTTATAATAAGAAAACAGAACAGAATGAGGTTTATTTTAAGACTTAGGATAAATTAATAAGCACAGATAGCAAAACAATAATAAAGGCTTATTTGAATAATTTATCTATGTTAATAAGCAAAGAAATAAAGTAGGACCTGTACCAAATAGCATTCTCATATTATTTCTATAGACACAATGTTTCACATAAACCTGAAATGAGACGAGGGGCACGCTTATGCTAATAATGGTAGTAACTGATCAATACTTAGAAGTCTAAATCATGGGGATTTGAGCAAGGGTGCAACTAGATATTGTATGGATGGCGGACCAGTACCAACAACATTTCCTTTATTATTTTTATGGACATAGTGTTTCACATAATCCTGAAGTGAGACGAAGGGCATACTTACGTTAGAGCTTGAGGTAAAAAGAAGAAGCGATAAGTGGCACAACAGGTAACGCGAGCTAAGTGGCGGTTATGCGTGCGACTTCCGATGATGGCTCATAAATTGTTATGAGTTCCAAGCACTTAGTATGTGTGTCTTTCGTAGGCACCATTGCTTTCTGTATAGGGAGCTATATAATGTCTAGTCCACAATAAATACTTTGCATATCTTTCATAGACACTACTGTACTTTTTGTGTCTTTCGTAGATGTCATTACCTTATGTGTAGGGAGTTATATAGCATCTAGTCCGCAATAAGGTCTATGGAGCAACAGGCCGATCAAATGGTATAATTTAGATTTCAGCCTAATTATAGAATTAGGAATTCAGCCTAATCAAAGCAGGTATAAATGACATGCAAATAATAAAATTTAATCAATTATGTCAATTTGGTTAATTCGTATTTATTTCCAGCTTATTCCTTCTCTCTATTTTCTTTCTTTCCTTTTATATACTAGAACTATTGTAAAGTCTATTATTTTACTTTGCTTAAAGATCCTAGTAATTACTATCATTCACCAGACTTTTAGTCTGACCCACTCCTTTATTTTCCCATTATCCTCCCATAGGCTAGCAAGAGCAAGGACGATAGATTGCAGACTCTTGAATATTTCAGTGCCGTGATTCTCTTATGTGTTTCTCTTCTTTTTTTCAGCTTTCAGTTCTTTTGTTGTACTGGCACTATTTGAGGAATGGCTTGTACTCTAATTTTATTGAGACTGAGGTTTTTGAAGATATATATGGATATTTTTGAGACATATGTTTTATTTGGTTTTAAAATTCCATATTATGAAGTTTGACTTTTAGCTATACCTACAATGCATCACATCTTTTAGCGTGTCTTTTTGTGTACTAAGGGGTGTGGTGTGTTACACTTGGTATCAGAGCCTAAGGTTACAGGATTCCTAATAATTTGTTTTAAAAATAAAGTATTATCCAAAATGTAACTTGTTTTAAAAATAGCAGATCTTTAAACTAGAAGTATTTTTTAGGAAGAAACTATTATTATAGAAATAGTTTTCATGGACGAAAGAGTGTTTTTATAAAAATCCACTCAAATTCCAGTTTAACCTTCTTTCAAGCCTAAATTTTTTTCTTTGCATAGTATGGCTGACTGGTTCATAGAGCTACGGTACCAGAGCTGCATGGGCAAGCGCCCAATACAACACTAGTAGATGAAAATCCCTTTAATCCACCTACACCGGCCGATTTTTATAAGCCATGTAAGGACTTCGCTAGTATAAGAGGCGGAACATTTTTTGGCATAGAGGAAAGGAGGAGGACCTAAGAAGCGGATAAAGAAATGCGGAAAATGATATAGTTAAGGATTGGTTGGGCATTTGCAAAGGACTATAAGAATAAAATGAAGAAGGGGAGGTGTTTCAACTATGGGTAGCCTGATCATCTTAGTAGAGCTTGTACTTAGAGGATGAGGTAGAGAGAATGTGACGATCCTGACTCGACCTTCGAAAATCGGCATCGAATACGACACTCATATTCAAATGCCACAGATCCAAACGTCGAATCTAGTGCGCCGGAGCTTATAACACAATAAAGTACAACACAGCGGAAGAAAAGAATATCAATGTATATAACATTGATACAAATGAAAGATACAATATATGATATAATATGATACAACAGAATGATACAATGAATATCAACACTATCAGAGATACAAGACACAGTGGAAAGATAATGCTAACATCAACAGCGGAACAATATCTTCAATAGAATGCATCCCCAAATCCAATGCTCCAATCCAAAGCTAGCTCGAGCCAACCTCACATAACACCTAGATAAGCAAGTCTCGTCCTGATCCAAAAACTGGACTAACTCTAGATAATCTACTAAACCTGACTATCTGAAAAACCGAACTCTAGACTGCCCGTGTGGAAAAAATTATGGGAAGCCAGAGTTTAGGAAAGGAACAGTAAACTCCAGGTCAGTCATGAGACTGGTGTGAGTAACAAAAACATTTTATCTTTTAAAATAAACAATAAAAGAATTTAAAATAAATTCGCAATGCTTTTTAGAAAATGAAACTACCATAAGGCCTCCCGCCGCACACACTATGCAAACGCAGAATTGGAGGAGATTTCTCCTTATGATAGTCAAACATGCTTGATACGAGAAAATTTCTGATATTATTATTATAAGTGCAAAGTGCAGAAAACCATTTCGAAAGTAGAATATTAATCTTAGTCAACATACGACCATTATCGTATGCCTACTATAGCTACCATCTAAACAGTGGGGCGCCACCATAAGTAAATGGCAGGTTCTACAACTAAAACCGTACAAGGCTCATATTGTTTTGATTGGATTTTCCAACAAATGGTCGAGCTAAGGAACTTTCCACTGTCCATGAGTACGCCTCTGGTGGGACGTCCAGAGAACCTAACCGGATCTCTGCCAACACAAGGCCGGGTTACCTCTGTAACTAGGTAACTACTTCTCGAGCATGCCACCCCCTCGGTCCTTTGGGACCTTTATCCGAGGCGCCTCTAAACCACAAAGCAACAACCACACAGAAAATGAGATTGAAGCCCACCGCACAGGCAAATATCTGGGCTCCATACCATGATACCACCCTTTACCAGAAGGGAATGACACACCCTAAAGGGCACGACCCTCATAACCTAGCCGCATCTTTCCTGTTTCGACCATTTCTGGGTTGCGAGGTCCTGATGTAGTCTCCTCCACAAAGCTACGCTTCATACAGAAGCCATGCTCTGATCACAAATGATCAACAAATGATCTTCAACACACAGCAGCACTCAGCATGCCACACTACCAAATTGGGAATATATCGCTGATAACCTTCAACTACATAACCTCTGAGCTCGTACGTCTCAGAGAAGGGTGTTAAGTTAAGAGAATAAATTCTCTGCCACCAACAGATATGTATTTGAAAGAAATCTGCTTTATATCTCAAAGTGTAGTGTCATACATACAACCATACAAGTCTGTCTCGGGTTCGAACAGAACCGAAGGCACTTCCGAAGAAGCCCTTGCAATCCGGGTATCCATAACCCCGATCGGACTTCCCATCACTTAGGAAATCTCTATAGCGGGGATCAGCCGGTGCAGAGACAATCGATAGGTTATCCTATCGTTCTCACAAATACCCGGTCTTCACCACCGGTTTTCAATGCAATCCATAACGACGTATCACTATTCGGAATGGGTTATTTGACACAAGTTCCTCTCCCGGCTAAACCGAATAATGAGCGCAATATTTAAAGCATATGGATATGGGATTTCAGTTAAGTCACAACTTAAAAATCCAAAGCTTTTCCTTCAAATGGTTAAACAAATTACCATTTTAAATCTTTTAAACAAAAAGATTTATTTCACAAAGTTCACATAGTTTCACCAAGATCCATTTACGGATTCCAAAACAATTTCCATTTCAATTGAATTAACTCGTTAAAGATTTAACTTATAGCTTTCAAACCGTTTCCATAACTTGGAAATCATTTTCATTGCAAACTTGAAATTCCTTTTAACACAAATTGGACGTTCATTTCTTATGTGAAAGATTTTATTATTTGAAAACAAATAGTTTTCGTTCGGAAGAATCCAATTATATTTGTTCGAGTTAATGCCTTTGAATTTAAATTCAAATTTCCAAATCAATATATTTAAAATGGTTTAACCCATATGAACTTGTATAACCTCTTTAATCCCTAGTTTCAAATCATAGAATTCAATTTCAATTTTTGAATTCAAATTATTTAAATTTCAAAACGTTATCAAGTTATTCAAAAATAAATTTTATTTCTGAAATTCCATTTCAAAAGATTTTCACTTTAAACCCAATCCATTTCCAAAACCATTTGGATTCAAATCGTCTATTTAAAAATCATTTCAAAAATCTATGACTTAATCGATTTCCTCGTGAAATCCATATTTTTGTGTGTATGGTGTAGTCCAGGGGTTTAACACAATAGTGCAACAACATCATCATCATCACAAATCAAAACACAGAAATATAGTTGATAAGCGGTATAAACTATAACGCTTATTTTTCATATACAGATCACAGATAATATACAAATGTATCACAAATAAATGAATAACTTACACAACTCAATCCACAGAACAAAATATCACAGATCAGACAGGACAATCAATACAAGGCATCTCATACAATACAATCATTCATAAGTAAGGTCAAGTATTCAATAAACATTTATAAGTAGGGCTAATTAATTGTTTAATCCTAATTAATTCAATTTATTTTCAATTATTTCAGTTACTTATGAACAACTTATCCAATCCTGATTAATTAATTACAAATCATTTGATATAAATTAATTAATCAATCACCTTAATTAATTAAATTATTCTTAATTAATCATATTAACTAAATTAACCTTTAAACCAATTACATAATTAATTAACCCCTTAATTAATTATTTAAAGAAATTAAACCTTTAATTACTGACCATTAAGCAATTTCGCATAACAATTAATCATTAATTCCCAATTTATCTAATGATTTTCTTAAATTAATTAAACTAAATTAATTAACTTTAATTAATCAAAATATCCAAAATTAATTACAATAAATATTTAATCCTTAATTACTTTCATTAAGTAATTTCATTTGAACAATTTATAATTGATTATCTAAATTAATTAATCTAATTAATTATTAAAATTAATCACCTTAATCAATACTTAATAACTCTTACTTAATTATCTAATAACATTTCTTAATCACTTTTAATTAATGTCTAATTATAAATTAATCTAAATCATTAATTAATTATTAATCATTCATTAATTAACTTTAAGTAGTTAATTACAAATTTATCATTCACTTAAACATTAATTAATTCAAACTCTAATTACAATTATAAATCAATTAATTGATATTAATTGTTCAACTCAATTAAAAATTTAGAAGTCTTCTTTTAAATTTTGAAAATCAATTATAGTATTAACTACAAACTTAATTGCTAATTAACTTTATTCTGAATTTAAATTAATTACTTAATTAAAATAGTAATTAAGAGTTAGGAACATTGTAAAGCATTAACTACATAATTAAACTTGTATTAAAGTTTAACTTAATTTGTAAACATTTACACTTATTTTCATTTATAAAACAGCAATTTGAAAAACCACAAACCTGAGACCTCCCTTGCTCTAACTCGAGTAACACATCGCGTTGCACAGCAGTTTCCCCGAGCCACCACCCCATCTCCACGCAACCCTTCTTCTTCTCCCTTTTCCTTTTTATTCCAGTAAGTATTGAATTTAAAACCCACGTTATAGTATCAGGTTTCTACTCACACACTCAAACAAAACCCCGAAGCAACCCACAACTAATCTCGAGCACGACTCGAGTACGATACGCGACCCAGTACTTCACGTCCCTAATGCACATCATCGCTGCCGTGCACGTGCACGGCGGCGTGACCAAGTTCTGACGAACTCTAATGCTTTCGGCAAATCACAATCCACACGAAAACTAGAATACTAAACTCGGATTTCCCAAGAAAAATCGAATTCGAAAATTTGCAGTTCGAACGAAAACAGCAAACATCCTCACTGACCCAAATCACCTCACCACCATCGTACTGACCACCGGAGGCGCCAAAAATTCATCCACACCTTGACAACACTCTAAGCAACCATCCACCAAAGCCTCGAGCAACTCGATCGCTTATTCTAGTCGCGGCGATCGATTCAACAAATCCATCAAAACTAGGGTTCTAGGAAGGACTCTCTGCCGCAACCTCCCTGGCGAATTACATCGCTGTCCAATATTTTTCCCAACTGCTACTTCACTCCTCTATCACCTGGAAGAACCCCAACCCTCCAGCATACAAGGATCATCAGAGAAACCCAAATTCTCATATTTTGTTCAACCCAAAACTGCTCTTATAATTCCAAACTAAAAATTATGATGTTTAGTTTAAAAATCATGTTATAGGCTAAAGATTCAACTTGTGATCCTGAATCAATAAATTAAAATGTTTGAGTTTACTTCTATTTAAGTTCGCCCTGTTGTTTTGATTTCCCAGAGCAGTATACAAATTTATTTCAACTTAAATAAAGTTTAAACTCTAAGCTAGGATGTAACAAAAAAAATTTTTGTTTGTATTCTAAATTTTGAAAGTTATCAGATCAAAGAATAATAATTTTTGAATCAAAATTCAAACTTGAAAACTAAAACAGTTTGTTCCAGAGATTACAACAAGTATACAAACATCCATCCATATATACACAGAAACATACATATATACAACTACAATATTTATCACAGAAAAATGCAACCACATTCATTTTTTGATTTGAAAGATGATGTTACTCACAGTGTTTAAGGAAGAAGAGTAGAGCTTCTTAAATTTTGAAACTAGCTTGTAAAACTACAAGCTGAACTTCCTTTTTTGATCTCTGATTTGGTTTGTGCTATTGTTGTTTGTTTCAAGTTAAAGTTTTGTTTAAGGTTAAGATGATATTTACTTTATATTTCTTAGCTTGGAATGTCGAACTGAAATGAGGATATATAGAAAAAGAAGTTACAGAATAATATATGCGTACAGGGTAATTATTTTCCTTTTAGTACAAAATAGGATCAGAGATATTTTTCTCAATATGGTGGCTGATATGATAATATTTTGTGTACTAAGATATCTTGCATTAAATGCATGTTTCCTTCCTTGTTTACACATATATATTTTTTATTTGAGTAAGTACATTCATATATATATGTCGTTTTTTATCTTGCTTCATATCTTTCTTCAAGTCTACATACTTGAACATATTTCTTTTTACATTCATTCCTTTCTTTGGTGGCTGAAGGTACTTATATTAATTACCTTTGTCTTGATACACACTTCATACTTATCTCATTTGCACAAAGATATTTTTATTTTTATGTATGTAGATATTTACTTTTACTTGCCTTCCCATACAAGCTTACATACTTATCTTTTCTTTTGTTGGCTGATAATGCTGTTTGGATCCTAACTATGTGTATTTATTTTTATTTATTTGTTTTGTTTGTAGATATTTTGTTTACTTATTTTCTTACTTACATATATTATACAGCTTGTCTGGTTTTATAATATAGACGAGTTTCTATAGTTAATATGTTGTTAAAATTTTAACTAATGTGTTTACTTTGTGTTCCATAATTTATCTTATATATATCTATTTATATTTCTAATTTAAATATGTATTTCTAACTCAAATGCATATTGTCTCATTTTAATTTACATTCCTATATATTTATATAGATATTTATTTTATTTCTTTTTGAAGTTTAACTATCCACATTTAATTTATATTAATATATTTTTGTAATTAAAAAACTAACTACCCATAAATAAATATAAATAATATTTTTACCCAAATCATTTCCTAAGTCTTTTATTCAAATTTTAAATACAAAATTTAATATTCAAAATTCAAATTTTAAAGTCAAACCCAAATTTACTCATATATATATACTTCAAATTCAAAATAATTCAAGAATTTATCCAAAATTCACATTAATTATTAATTGAAGTTTAAATCAAAAATTGGGATTGTTATAGATTCCCCCCTTAAAGAATTTCGTCCCCGAAATTTGCAGGCACGAAAACAACAAAGATGGATACAGAAAGACAGAGAAACAGTTTTCCAGGTTAAACTGGATATCTATTCTGTATTTGGCTTACCAAAACAGAATATCTACAATATGAGAACAAACTCATGCAATATTACAAAGGATACTCGGGTCACCAGATCTACGAATATGCAGAGCACTGGTTAGTTCGAAGGAATAACTAACCATTCGTAGAATATATCTGCACCCAAAATAGATAGATATATGGATATAATTTCAAAACTTTTAGTTTAGAATTGAAGTATACCTATTAACCATACCAATCAAAGCAACCAATTCATCCAAACAAACAATTCTGACCTATTGGAGTTTATGTCCCATGCAAATATATTAAGTCTTCTTCCTGGATCTACTAGGAGCCGTCAAAGAATTGAAAAGAGATGCTAAACAAAAGAGATAGGTAGATGGATTCAATCTTCTACAATTTTCTCAAACATTAGGTATGAATTCCAACTTAGGTAAGAATACCCCAAATTATACACCAACTTGTCCCTCTTCGGACTCCGATCTACCCAAAAAATAGAATTTCAAATTTGGTTTTAAACAAAATCGTTTTATCGATTTAATTCAAATTTATCCTTATATTCTATCAATTTAACTCAATTTATTTAGAATTTTCAATTCCAAATTTCAAATTTATTAAAGTTTAGATCGAAAAGCTGATAAGAAATCGATAAAGATAAGGATTTTCTACAACGATTCGTAGGGCCACCATCACATCGAAATTTCTCCTTGCAGCTGCCATGAAGCAAATTAAATAATTTGGAAAGACGAATCGAAGGATATTGATAGAGAAAATTGTTTCCGCTATTGCGGGGTATTGACCATTTATAGTGGTATTCCCCTATCTCGTTCTCTTCTTGCACTCATACTTACTATCAGTGGATAGCAAGAGAATTTACTGAGGCATTCGAATGGATATCTTAGGGATTACTCATTCTAGGGTTTGCTTCACCCTATCTCTAATGAGCTACTTAATGTGTTATACTCCTGAGCTAAAGTTTTAACCCTCTGCTCTGATACCAAATGTGACGATCCTGACTCGACCTTCGAAATTCGGCACCGAATACGACACTCATATTCAAATGCCGCAGATCCAAACATTGAATCTGGTGCGCCGGAACCTATAACACCATTAAGTACAACACATCGGAAGAAAAGAATATCAATATATAACATTGATACAAATGACAGATACAATATCTGATATAATATGGTACAACAGAATGATACAATGAATATAAACACTATCAGAGACACAGGACACAGCGGACAGATAATGATAACATCAACAACGGAACAATATCTTCGATAGAATGCATCTCCAAATCCAATGCTCCAATCCAAAGCTAGCTCGAACCAACCTCACATAACACCTAGATAAGCAAGTCTCGTCCTGATCCAAAGACTGGACTAACTCTAGATAATCTACTAAACCTGACTATCTGAAAAACCCAACTCTAGACTGTCCGTGTGGAAAAAATTGTGGGCACCCAGAGTTTAGGAAAAGAATAATAAACTCCAGGTCGGTCATGGGACTGGTGTGAGTAACAAAAACATTTTATCTTTTAAAACAAAAAATAAAAGAATTTAAAATAAATCCGCAATGCTTTTTAGAAAATGAAACTACCATAAGGCCTCCCGCCGCACACACCATGCAAACGCAGAATTGGAGGAGATTTCTCCTTATGGTAGTCAAACATGCTTGATATGAGAAAATTTCTGATATTATTATTATAAGTGCAAAGTGCAGAAAAACCATTTCGAAAGTAGAATATTAATCTTAGCCAACATACGACCATTATCGTATGCCTACTATAGCTATCATCTAAACAGTGGGGCGCCACCAAAAATAAATGGCAGGTTCTATAACTAAAACCGTACAAGGCTCGTATTGTTTTGATTGGATTTTCCAACAAATGGTCGGGCTAAGGAACTTCCCACTGTCCATGGGTACGCCTCTGGCGGGACGTCCCAAGAACCTAACCGGATCCCTACCAACACAAGGTCGGGTTACCTCTGTAACTAGGTAACTACTTCTCGAGCATGCCACCCCCCGGTCCTTTGGGACCTTTATCCGAGGCGCCTATAAACCACAAAGCAACAACCACATAGAAAAAGAGATTGAAGCCCACCGCACAGGTAAATATCTGGGCTCCATACCATGATACCACCCTTTACCAGAAGGGAATGACACACCCTAAAGGGCGCGGCCCTCATAACCTTGCCGCATCTTTCTTGTTTCGACCATTTCTGGGTTGTGAGGTCCTGATGCAGTCTCATCCACAAAGCTACGCTTCATACAGAAGCCATGCCCTGATCACAAATGATCATCAACACACAGCAGCACTCAGCATGCCACACTACCAAATTGGGAATATATCGCTGATAACCTTCAAGTACATAACTGCTGAGCTCGTACGTCTCAGAGAAGGGTGTTAAGCTAAGAGAATAAATTCTCCGCCACCAACAGATATGTATTTAAAAGAAATCTGCTTTATAACTCAAAGTGTAGTGTCAGACATACAACCATACAAGTCTGTCCCGGGTTCAAATAGAACCGAAGGCAATTCCGAAGAAGCCTTGCAATCCGGGTATCCATAATCCCGATTGGACTTCCCATCACTTAGGGAATCTCTATACCGGGGATCAGCCGGTGCAGAGACAATTGATAGGTTATCCTATCGTTCTCACAAATACCCGGTCTTCACCATCGGTCTTCAATGAAATCCATAACGACGTATCACTATTCGGGATGGGTCATTTGACACAAGGTCCTCTCCCGGCTAAACCGATTACTGAGCGCAATATTTAAAACATATGGATATGGGATTTCAGTTAAGTCACAACTTAAAAATCCAAAGCTTTTCCTTCAAATGGTGAAACAAATTACCATTTTAAATCTTTTAAACAAATGATTTATTCACAAAGTTCACACAGTTTCACCAAGATCCATTTACGGATTCCAAAACAATTTCCATTTCAATTGGATTAACTCGTTAAAGATTTAACTTATAGCTTTCAAATCGTTTCCATAACTTGGAAATCATTTTCATTTCAAACTTGAAATTCCTTTTAACACAAATTGGACGTTCATTTCTTATGTGAAAGCTTTTATTGAAAACAAACAGTTTTCGTTTCGGAAGAATCCAATTATATTTGTACGAGTTAATGCCTTTGAATTTAAATTCAAATTTCCAAATCAATACATTTAAAATGGTTTAACCCATATGAACTTGTATAACCTCTTTAATCCCTAGTTTCAAATCATAGAATTCAATTTCAATTTTTGAATTCAAATTTAAATCAAATTATTTAAATTTCAAAACGTTATCAAGTTATTCAAAAATAAATTTTATCTTTGAAATTCCATTTCAAAAGCTTTTCACTTTAAACCCAATCCATTTCCAAAACCATTTGAATTCAAATCGTCTATTTAAAAATCATTTCAAAAATCTGTGACTTAATCGATTTCTTCGTGAAATCCATATTTGTGTGTGTATGGTGTAGTCCAGGGGTTTAACACAATAGTGCAACAACAACATCATTGTCAGGACCCGATTCTTCGACTCCCGAATATCGACATCAATACGTCCACTGTATCGAATGCCGATCAGTCGGATGCCGGAAAACCGAACACTGAGGGTTTAAGAAAGAAGAAAAGAGGGAGAAGGAGAGGAAAGAACAGATAGAAAATAGAGAGAAAAGAAAATAGAAAATAGAACGGAACTGAAAACAACAGAACAATATCAGAATCTCACAATTCGCAGCGGAACAACATATAATAGATAAATGAAAAATCTTTAAACAAAGAACTATATCAGTTATTACATTACATTACATCATATCATCAGAGTGTACAACAACAAACAAACAGCGGAAAAAGAAGTACTATATACTAGTAATTACGCCATGCCATCCAGCTTGCCTCCAGCAACTCCAGAATATCCTGATAAACCTTAACTCTTGACTGTCCGTGTGGAAATTGGTGGGCACCCAGAGTTTAGGAAGGAAAACAATAAACTTCGAGTCAGTCATGTGACTGGTGTGGGAATTCAAAACAGTTTATTTTTCTTTAAAAACAAAAATAGAGGAATATTTTTAAAGTCAATTCGCAATGCTTTTAAAAATGAGACTACCATAAGACCTCCCGCCACACACACAATGCAAACGCAGACTTAGAGGAGATTTCTTCTTATGTTAGTCAAAGATGCTTGATACGCATTAAGAGAAAACATTTGATATTATTACTAGTGCATAGTGTATAAAACGATTTCGAAAGTAGAATATAAATCTTAGCCAGCATAGGTACCATTATATTATGCCTACTATAGCTACTTCCTGAGGAAGCAGGTTCTACAACTAAAACCGTACAAGATCGTATTGTTTCTTTGGATTTCCAACGAATGGTCAGGCCAAGGAACTTTCCATTGCCACATGAGAATGCCTCTGGATGGACATCCCCGAGAACCAAACCGGATCTCTACCAACACAAGGCCGGGTTACCCCTAACTGGGTAACAACTGACACGAATATGCCATCCCCCGGTCCTTTGGGAACTTTAACCGAGCGCTCGTCACCATCATCACACAATCATAACAAAGTGTTTTCAACATGAGTAAGTATCTGGGCTCCATACCATGATACCACCCTTTTCCAGAAGGAAATGCACATACCCTAAAGGGAGCTACCCCTCATAACCTTGCCGCATCTTTCCTGTTTTGACCATTCCGGGGTGTGAGGCTCGACGAAGTCACGTCCACAAAAACATACTTTATACAAAAGCCATGCTTTGGGTCAACAAATGATCATAGAAATGATCACCAGGATAGACGATCAAATAAATGATCCTGTCATAAATAATCAACACAATGATCATTTCACAGCAACACTCAGTATGTCACATTACCAAATTGGGAATATATTGCTGATAACCTTCAACTATATAACCTCTGAGCTCGTACGTCTCAGAGAAGGGTGTTAAGCTAAGAGAATAAATTCTCCGCCTCCAACAGAAATATATTTGAAAGAAATCGGCTTTATATCTCAATTTGTAATGTCAGACATACAATCCATACAAGTCTGTTCCGGGCTCGAACAGAACCGAAGGCACTTACAAAGAAGTCCTTGCAATCCGAATAATCTCTAATCACGTCCGAATTTCCCATCACATATGGAGATCTCTATACCGGGGATCAGCCAGTGCAGAGACAATCAACAAGAAACCCTTTCGTTTTCGAAAATATCCGGTCTTCAACACCGGTCTTCAAATGCAATTCATAACGACGTATCACATATTCGGAATGGGTTATACGACCCCAAGGTCCTTTCTCGGTTAACCCGAATAGTGAGCGCTTATTTTAAAAGAAATAAGTGTGGCATTCAATTTCAAACAAATCACAACAAATACCTATTTAAAGGTAAATATTGATAGTCGGTTATTGAACTATCAATGGATACGCCAACATCACCAGATTCCAAATAATTTTCCAAATTATTTATTTTCCAAAAATATCTTTGCAAGATATATATTTTCCATTCTTCAAAAATAAATCAATATTTATTTTTAAACCCAATTTCCAATTTCATTTATAAATTCTATATTGAATTTACATTCCAAAATATTTATGAATATACGATTTCCATTCGTTTTCAATATTCATTTTCAATTTATCTTCAAAAAGATAAATTCAAAATATTCACTTAATATTTGAAAAACATTTCCATACTTATTTATTTATAAGTAATTCACAAGCCTTTTTATTTTCTACACTTAGAAAATATTTAATATACTCAAATCGAAATTAAGTATATATTTCATTCTTTAAGGAAATCATTCACTTAACCATATTTATTTGGGCCAAAACGAATGTTGCGTAAAACATCGTTACGACAACCCAAAATTACTAGTATAGGGATTCGAAATTAAAATAGATATATAATCCCAATACTATACAAAACATTTCCTTTTGGAAATCATCTATTATAACAACAGTGTTATAATCTACTATTTCCTTTTATTTCTCGAAAACGTCTATTTCAACAATGAATGTTGAAATCTATGGTTTCGATAGTTAATACATTTTAAAACATCTTTAGATCGTTTTAATTCTATTTAAAACATCACATCCAAAACATTTCTTTAACATATTATTCACTATTCAAAAACGTGAATACACTTCGTTAACAAATTTCATCATTTCTATACCTTTCATTTTAAAGGATTATTCACTGTCTAAAATGTGAATATAACTCCATAAATAAGTTACAACAATTTATTTATCAAAATAAGTAGTTGCGGATTTATAAAACAATGTTTATAAATTCCATTTCTATTTAGTTTATAACACTTCCTTTTATAATTTCCTTTATTAACCTATTCGATTTATAACTCCATTATATACCGAAAGTTCATATTATAAGTTAAATACTTATAATTTATTTGTTTACAAAAACATTCTTTTAAACTTCGTACTTATAAATCTTATAACTTATAAGATTCATTTATTTATCCAAATCTATTCTTTTAAATAACTTTATAAATCTTATAAACCTACTGTTTATAAAATTCTATTTATAACTTCACCGATATAATCTTATAAATTTCATTCATTTATGAAATTCATTCACAATTCATTCTCATACTTATAAAAGCTCGTTTTATAATTCAAAATATTCTAATTTATAATTATCCATTTTATAAATCTTTTATATGGATCAATTTATATTATTCTTTTAAAAACGTCTTTGAACTCCTTTATAATTCATCATTTTGATTTATAAAATAATCAAATTTCATAAATCCTATTTTTAAAATTTTTATAATAAATTCAGAAATCCCAGTTTAAACTATTTTATAAAATCATTAATCTCATATTTTCAAAAATCAACTTTTAACTGAATTTCTCAAAAATCATAATTTTTATAATATTAGAATTATAACGTTTATTTATTTTAAGATGGATCAATTCCAAAAATATTTTATAACGAATACTTTCAAAAATCACTTTAGAAATCCCTTAAAAATCAAAATCGTTATTTTTAAACTTCAAAATTGGATCCGATGATGCAACACATCAAATAGTCAATCACGACTTTCCAATATCATATATCGATATGATAATCAATCAACATCACAATATCTAAAATCAATAAATATTTGTGAGCAATCCAGTTGGATCCCTCCAACCTGTTTCCCTGCATCCACAGACATTAGCACAATACCCATTCCACTTCGAGGTGGAATATCGCGGTATATGGGATTTTATAAAATATTATCCGCTTACTAACGGCGCAATAGGGTCTCATCCGCTATACAATGCGGGAAATCAATCAACTGCAATATATACATATGCCAATATATATATATATTGCTATATATATAATATAATACCAATTCCACTTCAAGGTGGAATATCGCGGTATATGTGTGTAATAAATAACCTCCGCTTACTAACGGCGTATAGGGTCTATCCACATCCAATATATATATATATATATATATATATATATATATATATATATATATATATAACAATCATCATTCAAGCATTCAATCAACACAACTAACAATTTTAAATCTAACTATTTAAAATTTAAATAAATCCTTTTGAGTGAGAAGTTCTCACCTTTGCTTTTATTTTGCAATCCATTTCCCATCTTGACTCGATTTTCTTGATTTATACTTTGTATAAATATTTACACAATTTATTAATATTCGAATCAATTGAATAATAAATTTTCATTTGATTGTTAAATTAATCAATAGTTTTATTTAAACCAATTTCTTCTTAAATAAATTTATTTAACTAAAATTTAAATTTCCTTTTAAATCAAATTTAGTTAACCAAGATTTTATTTTAACTAAAAATTAAATTTAATTAACCAAACTATCTTTTAATAACTTAATCAATTATAAATTCAATTTTAACAAAAAAATTCTTTTTAGTAACTATAATAGATAAAACAAATTAATTATCGTAAACTATTGTTTATAACTACTTAACTAATCATTTCACTTTAAATTAATATCTTTAAATCAATTTCTTTTAAATAAATTATAAAAAATTAAGTTTTAATCTAAATTCCCTTTAAAAATTTATTTAACTAAAATTTTGGTTTTAAAAATTAAAATTTTCTTTTAATATAACTTACTCGTATTTACTTATAATATGATATATTATTTCCTTACTGCAAATATTTTTTTCTTCTATTTAAATCAATTTCTTTTAAAAAATTTAATTTATCTAACTAATTTTCTTTTATAATTTATTTTTCTGCTTATCTATATTTATTTTAGTAAAATTTCACTGTTTTATCTTTTCTTTCTCTGTAATATACATATATATTACATTTAATTTAAATGAATACTGCAATTTAAAATTTGAATTGACTAAATTAATTAAACACCTTAATAAATTATTCTTAACCCATTTTTCCAAAAATAAATAATATTTCTTTTGATAAGTCATTTTATTTAATAAATTAAATCTCTAACAAATTTTCTTTTACAAAATATTTTCCATTTGAAACTAAAAAAATTTATTCAACTAATAATTTAGTTTTAAACTAAATTTTCTTCAAGTTTTAAAATTCCTATTTTTATTTATTTCTAATCTATATACATTTTTAATAAAATAGAATTCAAACTTTATTTGAACTCCTCAACATTTTTGAAATCACTGTCTTTCCAAAGTTTTATACTAACTAAACAGTATTTCATTTTCACTGCATTTTTTTTTACTGTGTATATATCTTTCTATACGTTTCACTGACATAATTTTATAAATTAAAATTAATAAAAATAATACCTTACTGCCTATGTATATAATTACAGTAAATAACAAAGCAAAAATTCTCATTGCTGTAAAGCTTATAGAATTGAAACTGCATATTATTTTCTTTCATATTTAAATCAAATTTAAAATTTCGAAAAACAAAATACCTTCACACTGCTAGCCTCCATCGCGAACGCCATTTGCCTCGAGTCGCGCGCACGCGTGTGAGCGTTGCCGCCGTGCCCTAGCCCAGCAATCCATGCGCCGCCCTGACACACTCACGCGCACCGTTGAGCGCCGCTACCTCCACAACCATCGCGAATCGCGATCCACTGTCGCTCCCTCGAGCTCAGCAACGCCACGCCGAACCCCGCCATCACGAGTGCCGCTGCCATCTCCACGCGCAATCATGCGCGATCGATTTCCCCTTTTCAATTTGTTGTCGCGGCCATTTTTAATTTGTTCGTTCCTTTTTCTTTTTTTTCTTTTTTTATACGGCCATTGTTTTATTTTACTGAGGAACGAAACAGAAGGGGGGAGAGGAGAACGAGATAAAGGGGAAAAGGAATGCCGCCATTTTTTTGTTTTCTTCGTTCAATTGATTTTGAACGAGAGTGAAGGGGGAGAGGATTATTTGAAATGGAACGAAGTATGCACTGCACGATTTCATCGGTGATTGTAGGCGTGATTTTCTGCGTGAGAAAAGGGAGAACGTGGTGAAGTTTGACTCAATTTTAAATTTAAATTTAAATTGAATTCGATTCAATTTAAACGCGTTTACTTACCGTGTGCTCACATAACAGCTCCGAAAAATACGAAATTTGAAATCCGGTAATAATTCAATATTACGGACCCAATGGAACTGGTTTCGTCGAATTCCGAGACTGTGCCTCGGACGGCTATTTTTAAATATCGATTCAAACGATTAAAATTTCAAAACTGAACAAATCACTTCCAAATTCGATTCTGAAGCTTCTATTATCTTCAATATTATCAATACGAATTTTACTAGCCTTTGAAATATTTTTAATCGGCTTAAAATTGAAGATTCAAATTTTTATTCAACTTTCAATAGATTAAATTCTATAATTTAATCACCAAATTCATTCTGATAATTTGAAATTCAATTCAAACCATTATTCAAATATTTAAAACTAATTAAATATTTCCAAATTAAATTATTCAAAATTCTGGGTCGTTACAATCATCGCAGATCAAAACACAGAAATATAGTTGATAAGCGGTATAAACTATAATGCTTATTTTTCATCTACAGATCACAGATAATATACAAATGTATCAAAAATAAATGAATAACTTACACAACTCAGTCCACAGAACAAAATATCACAGATAAGATAGGACAATCAATTCAAGGCATCTTATACAATACAACTATTCATAAGTAAGGTCAATTATTCAATAAACATTTATAAGTAGGATTAATTAATTGTTTAATCCTAATTAATTCAATTTATTTCCAATTAAATTAATTACTTATGAATAAATTATCCAATCCTGATTAATTGATTACAAATCATTTGATATAAATTAATTAATCAATCACCTTAATTAATTAAATTATTCTTAATTAATCATATTAATTAAATTAACCTTTAAACCAATTACATAATTAATTAACCCCTTAATTAATTGTTTAAAGAAATTAAACCTTTAATTATTGACCATTAACCAATCATCTTATAACAATTAATCATTAATTCCCAATTTATCTAATGATTTTCTTAAATTAATTAAACAAAATTACTTAACTATAATTAATCAAAATATCCAAAATTAATTACAATAAATAGTTAATCCTTAATTACTTTCTTTAAGTAATTTCATTTAAACAATTTATAATTGAATATCTAAATTAATTAATCTAATTAATTATTAAAATTAATCACCTTAATCAATACTTAATAACTCTTACTTAATTATCTAATAACATTTCTTAATCACTTTTAGTTAATGTCTAATTATGAATTAATCTAAATCATTAATTAACTATTAATCATTCATTAATTAACTTTAAGTAGTTAATTACAAATTTATCAATCACTTAAACATTAATTAATTCTAACTCTAATTACAATTATAAATCAATTAATTGATATTAATTGTTCAACTCAATTAAACATTTAGAAGTCTTCTTTTAAATTTTGAAAACCAATTATAGTATTAACTACAAACTTAATTGTTTGTTAACTTTATTCTGAATTTAAATTAATTACTTAATTAAAATAGTAATTAAGAGTTAGGAACATTGTAAAGCATTAACTACATAATTAAACTTGTATTAAAGTTTAACTTAATTTGTAAACATTTTCACTTATTTTCATTTATAAAACAGTAGTTTGAAAAACCACAAACCCGAGACCTCCCTTGCTCTAACTCGAGTAACACATCGCGTTGCACAGCAGTTTCCTCGAGCCACCACCCCATCTCCTCGCAACCCTTCTTCTTCTCCAATTTTCTTTTTATTCCAGCAAGTATTGAATTTAAAACCCACGTTATAGTATCAGGTTTCTACTTATACACTCAAACAAAACCCCGAAGCAACCCACAACTAATCTCGAGCACGACTCGAGTACGATACGCGACCCAGTACTTCACGTCCCTGATGCACATCATCGCTGCCGTGCACGTGCACGGCGGCGCGACCAAGTTCTAACGAACTCCAATGCTTCCGGCAAATCACAATCCACACGAAAACTAGAAAACTAAACTCGGATTTCCCCAGAAAAATCAAATTCGAAAATTTGCAGTTCGAATGAAAACTGCAAACATCCTCACTGACCCAAATCGCCTCGCCACCATCGTACTGACCACCGGAGGTGCCAAAAATTCGTCCACACCTTGACAACACTCTAAGCAACCCTCCACCAAAGCCTCGAGCAACTCGATCGCTTATTCTAGTCACGATGATCTATTCAACAAATCCATCAAAACTAGGGTTCTAGGAAGAGAATCTTTGCCGCAACCTCCCTGGCGAATTACATCACTGTCCAATATTTTTCCCAGCTGTTACGTTCACTCCTCTATCACCTGGAAGAACCCGACCCTCCACACAAGGATCATCAGAGAAACCCAAATTCTCATATTTTGTTCAACCCAAAACTGCTCTTATAATTCCAAACTAAAAATTATGATGTTTAGTTTAAAAATCATGTTATAGGCTAAAGATTCAACTTGTGATCCTGAATTAATAAATTAAAATGTTTGAGTTTACTTCTATTTAAGTTTACCCTGTTGTTTTGATTTCCCAGAGCAGTATACAAATTTATTTCAACTTAAATAAAGTTTAAACTCTAAGCTAGGATGTAACAACAATTTTTTTTGTATTCTAAATTTTAATAGTTATCAGATCAAAGAATAATAATTTTTGAATCAAAATTCATTGAAAACTAAAACAGTTTGTTCCAGAGATTACAACAAGTATACAAACATCCATCCATATATACACAGAAACATACATATATACAACTACAATATTTATCATAGAAAAATGAAACCATATTCATTTTTAGATTTGAAAGATGATGTTACTCATAGTGTTTGAGGAAGAAGAACAGAGCTTCTTAAACTTTGAAACTGGCTTGTAAAACTTCAAGATGAACTTCCTTCTTTGATCTCTGATTTGGTTTGTGGTATTGTTGTTTGTTTCAAGTTGAAGTTTTGTTTAAGGTTAAGATGATATTTACTTTATATTTCTTAGCTTGGAATGTCGAACTGAAATGAGGATATATAGAAAAAGAAGTTACAGGACAATATATGCGTACAAGGTAATTATTTGCCTTTTAGTATAAAATAGGATCAGAGATTTTTTCTCAATATGGTGGCCGATATGATAATATTTTGTGTACTAAGATATCTTGCATTAAATGCATGTTTCCTTCCTTGTTTACACATATATGTATTTTTATTTGGTAAGTACATTCATATATATATTGTTTTTTTTGCTTTCTTGCTTCATATCTTTCTTCAAGTCTACATACTTGAACATATTTCTTCTTACATTCATTCCTTTCTTTGGTGGCTGAAGGTACTTATATTAATTACCTTTGTCTTGATACACACTTCATACTTATCTCATTTGTACAAAGATATTTTTATTTTTATGTATGTAGATATCTACTTTTACTTGCCTTCCCATACAAGCTTACGCACTTATCTTTTCTTTTGTTGCCTGATAATGTTGTTTGTATCTTAACTATGTGTATTTATTTTTATTTATTTGTTTTGTTTGTAGGTATTTTGTTTACTTATTTTCTTATTTACACATATTATACAACTTGTCCGGTTTTATAATATAGATGAATTTCTATAGTTAATATGTTGTTAAAATTTTAACTAATGTGTTTACTTTGTATTCCATAATTTATCTTATATATATATATTTATACTTCTAATTTAAATATGTATATCTAACTCAAATGCTTATTGTCTCATTTTAATTTACATTCCTATATATTTATATAGATATTTATTTTATTTCTTTTTGAAGTTTAACTATCCACATTTAATTTATATTAATATATTTTTATAATTATAAAACTAACTACCCATAAATAAATATAAATAATATTTTTACCCAAATCATTTTCTAAGTCTTTTATTCAAATTTTAAATACAAAATTCAATATTCAAGATTCAAATTTTAAAGTCAAACCCAAGTTTACTCATATATATATACTTCAAATTCAAAATAATTCTAGAATTTATCCAAAATTCACATTAATTATTAATTTAAATCAAAAATTGGGACCGTTACAGAGCATACACACCTATAGCGCAAGTATAGGCTTTGAATGCAGCACCTTATAGTAGTGGACCGGATCGAGGTAGGAAAGTCTCTGTAGAAGGTTTTGATCTTTATTTCGAATTTTCCCATTCGAACTCTTTTCGATTCTAGAGCATCACACTCTTCAATATCTAGTTCTCTAGTAGATTGTTTGCACGTAGCACTACAACAAAAATACCCTATTACAACGTCCTTTTTACAACGTCCTTTTTACAACGGGCATTGATTGTCCATTGTAATAGAAGGCTATTACAACGGTCCATTTGCGCCCGTTGTAAAAATTGCCATATGTAACATCCTTTTTACAACGGGCATTGGTTGCCCGTTGTAATAGAAGGCTATTACAACGGTCCATTCAGGCCCGTTGTAATAGATGCCAACTTTACAACGGTCATAGAATGCCCGTTGTAAAGCATACCCGTTGTAATAAAATTTTAGTCTGCCGACTCTTATCAAATAATAAACCCTTTTCTTTTATTCCTTCGGCCTTATGCGTTCGTCCTTTTTGCGAAAACTAGGGTTTTTCAATTTGTTGCTGATGCTTCCATTTCTTTTCTTCGATCAATTAGATTGCTCGGCGGCTTCTTTAGTTTGGTCGAGTACTGGTATGTGCTTTTAATTTTCAATTTGCCTATGCTCGACTTGATTGAAACCGAAATTTTCAAATCGATACCCAGTTCATTTTGCAATTGAATTCTCAGAAGAAAGATTGGATTTGTGCCGAACTAGGGTTAGATTTTGACGACGATTTAGGCAGCGTTAGGTGATGGTGGAGGTGGCGTTGGATTTGTGGTCGAGAGGAGCATCATAGGTAGGAATTTGGGAGTGTACGGTTGAGGTTGGGGACGCGACATTTGCGTCGTCTGTAGCATTGACGTGGTGATGCATTTCGGTAGGATGAATCGAGGTGGTAGGTGATGATGTGGACATGTCTGGTTTGAGAAAGGAGAGATATTGGCCAAGACGGAAGGCGATTTCGTAAACCACGTCTCCGTATGGACCGTATCACGATGATGTCGTGCACGTTAATGGTGACCCATGCATTTGTATATGTTAAGGGAGAGGAGTTTAGAAGAAGGAGAGGAGAAAGAATGCGCTTTTGTTACCCAGGTATGTGATTCTCGTGGTCCAGATGTTTTAGGCAATTGTTATCATTACTAGGTACTGAAGCTCATATATTCTTCCTTGTTTTTTAAATTCTAAAGCATCCTGTCAAGCAATTGTTAATAGAATCATTTCATTCAATTTTACAGTGTTCGTGTCCTCCTCCTAAACCTTATCAGGTTATGTTTTGCATCTTTGACCCTTATAGCCTAATTTTATGTATATATCTGTGTGTTCTCATTGATTGTCCCTAATTCTACATTTAAAGCATTGTCCTCTTTGTAAGTCTACACCTTAGTTTTTTTTTGTGTTATTTGATTTCCCACTCACTCAAAAATTCTTGATATGTCCAATTTAGTGTGATAAATATTATTTTCCATTAAAACATCATGGATTAGTAAAGATTCTATGCTTTAAAAGTTATTTGGGTTCGATTTCAAGCTCATTTTTTCAAGTTGGATTAATTAACATCAATATTATTTCGAATGATATTTAATTTAAATAGACTACATTGAATTCGTGATCGTTTGTACACAATTTCTTCGTTCGTATGACTTGCGTTTTGAAGGATTTTCATATACTAAATTTCCCATTTCCCTTTGTGTATGTATAATAATGATGTAAATGATAATAATAATGACAATGAACATTCTATTTGGTAGTTATAAATTAATCATTTTGTTACTTCATTCATATTTTGTTTTGGCATGCTCTGATCATGTTTTTTTTCCTTATCTAATACAGGTTGTAGGAATGATAATTTCTCCAACAAGAGAATTATCTTCTCAAATTTATAATGTTGCACAGCCGTTCGTTTCTACTAATCCAAATGTTAGAAGTACACTTCTTGTTGGTGGGGTAGACATTAATGCCGACATAAAGAAAATTGAAGAAGGAGCAAACATACTGGTTGGAACCCCTGGCAAATTGCATGATATTATGAATCACGTAGACATGTTGGATTTTCGAAACTTTGAGGTACTACATGGATTGATTACTTACAATATATTCCTTGTCAACAACATTTTTCCGATGTGGTGGTGATTTGTCTCAGCATCATGTAACAGGTTGGTATATAAATTATTGATTTATTGGTCACCTAGTGTGTGTTCTACTAGATGGCAAATGATTTATCATCATTAACCATGTTCTAAATTATTTTGATTTTTTTGTGTGCAAGCTGTCATTGTTGTTGGTATTTTAATTGAACGCCTACATCTTTTTTACACGTCCTGATTAAAATACATCCTTTTTCTTTAAACAGATTCTTATTTGGACGAGGCTGATAGGCTATTAAATATGGGTTTTCAAGAGCAGATTAATTAAGCAATAAGTCAATTACCAAAACAACGAAGAACATGGCTTTTCTCCACAACTCAATTAGAAGCAGTTAAGGAACTTTCGAGGGCAGGGTTAAGAAATCCAGTAAGAGTTGAAATTCGTACAGAAAATAATTCAGCAGACTCGGCATCTTCCGAATTATCTGCTTCCAAGACGCCCTCAGAACTTCACATCGGGGTATGTTCTTTTCCATGAATTGACAATTATTCATTTGTGCATTTTGTAGCAAGTACAAAATAACCATTATAAGATGTTCCGTTGGTAGTTGTTAATAACCATCATCAGTTTGACAAACAGTGGTACGTTACGGGTTAAAGTATTACATGTATCACAACATTTGTTATTTTATCCTCGTTGATTATTTAACTAACCTAAGTTCTTTGAATATTTGCAGTATATGATTTATGAAGCAGATAGAAAACCTACGCAGCTTGTCCACTTTTAACCACATAGATACACACACGAGCTAGATCCATAATTTCTCTACTTTTAACCACTTTGCAACGCCCTCATATCGACCATTGAATTTATGAAAAGGTGGAGAGATTTGGTATGAATATTCGATACTCTTACTCATGCTTTATCATTTTACTCTCTCTTACATCATTCACTAATTAAATTCAATGACTAATGTTAAGATGATACAAAAGGCTAAATTAGAGAGATTATGGGTCGCTCCTCATATGTAAATATGTGTGTGTGTGTGTGTGCATGTGTATATGTGCATGCTTATGTGTGACAAACACTAAAGTGTTACATGTATCAAGGTAAATATATTCAATGAAATAAAACATTAACAAAACAGTGAAAGAGTTCAAATTAGATGCATGGTTGGGCATTTAGTAGATATGTAATATGGGAAGAGTATTTGAAGTTAGGCAAAAGTTCAGTTGGCACTCTGCATAATCAAAGAGAAACAATGGATGTTGTACTTGGCTCAAATTGTAGGCATGTAATGGGTGGATCCTTATTGATGCAATGAATATTAAATCCACAAAAAATACATTTCTTCATTTGCAGATCATACGTATCAAGGTTTAAAATTTCGGTATTCAGTTCCGTTTTAGTCGTTTGATGTTTTAAGAATTTTTGTTCCGTTTTGGAAATCGTTTTTTCCTGCTTTTTATCAGTAGACACGATCTTTTACCGCTTTCTCCCGAAAACTGGATTCCAGTGAAAATTCAGCCCAGCAACATCGGAACCGGAATGTAATGGCTGAAATTCCAGCACGTCGACTGGAATTTCAAACATTAATATGTGTGTGTCTGTGTGTGTATGTATATGTGTTCTTACGCGCTTGCGCTTGTGTATTTTAACTGTGAAAATATTGTTCATGTTGTTTGCTTTGCATATAGCCATATACTTTATAGGTATGATCTATTTTGTAAACTTGTCGAAATGGTTTAATTGACATAGTAAAAAATCAGGAAGCTTTCTTGGTCAATATCATATAAATAGAATCAAACAACATATTTTTTCAATATCCCTGCAAAAATCATTATACACACCAACTTGATATAACAATACCCAAATATCATTTTCTCACTAGGACTCCTAAGTATAAAAGAGATGGTCAGTTGTGAAATTTGTAGTAATGAAGATGATATGCAAGGATGTAGTTGATGAAGCATGATGGTCAGTTGTGAAATTTGTAGTGAAGTTTTGTAGCAGGGGATATTTTGTAGCAGAGGCAGTTGGTTAATATGAAGTGCACGTCGGAGGGGCAATGATATTGGTGATGTGCCGTGCTGCTGTGAGATGGTAGTGGATAAACTGCAGGGTTATGAAGTATGGACAGAGGCAAGGTGTTATTCTGTTTTGGCAGAAATTGAGTCGAATGCAAGCAACAGTCGTATTGATAGGAAGATGTATGGATTGTTGGTAAGTGATGGAAGTAAGTCGTTCGAGTGATGATCGGTGGATGTTAGTTGGAGGAAGTTGTGGCAGTTGTAGATGTTTGGCAAAGAAGATGTTGTGCAGTTCAAAGATGGCAAAAGTTGTATTGTCTTGCAGTTTTGGAGGTCTGAAGTGCTTTAGTTTTTGGTGATTGGGGTATATGTATGAAGACAGGGATGTGGAGATGACTGTTGTGGGTAGATGTACAGTAATATGTATGAAGACAGGGATGTTATGTAAGGAGATAAATGATGATGCACTGTGTTTGACAGAGAAGTTATATGCAGTTGAATAGGGATGTTGTGATATGAAGTGCAACTGATGATGAAATTTGATTGAAGGTAATGTTGAAATGTATTGGTAAATTGAGGAAGTGTGCAAGTTTGAAGAGGTAACAGTGGCAAGTTGAAGGTGTTGGTTGGGTGTATAAGTGATTGTGAAGTTGAGGAGCAAGGCAAATGTGATGGTGGAAAAAGGCAACAGTGATGTGGATATATGGTGGTGTAGGTGATCAGAAATTGTTTGAAGTGGTAATAAGCAGATGTGAAGGGAAGCAAATGTGATGGTCAGGTATTTGTGTGGTGATAGAATATGGTTGGGTGGTTTGTGTGCTTTATTTCACTACACAAGTGTCCAACCACTACCAATTGCTGTCACTTCAACTATCATGTCCAATTTTGGGGCAAGGAATTCAAATACTATAGTTTAGCTACATCACTCATGCTTTTATAGAATATATTCATACCTGAATATGTTTCATCGCAGACCTGTACACTTGTGGTCATTGACGTACACAGTACACATGAAAAGTCAATAATTGCACAAGAAGTCCAAACAACTGCTTTTTCATGGTACTAAACATATACATGTGCCTATTTACTATCTACATATTTTTACCAGATTAATCTACTACCTTACAGGTGCATTCACTTTTGACTCTTCTTTTTCAACTAAGGTGTATGTCAACATTAAGATTCAGAGATTGAAGGCATTATGCAAAGGTAATAATAACTTCTTTTTCAATACTGATAAGAATTGGATTACAATATTTGACCATCTTTTTTACTTGACAATAACATATTAGCATGAGGCAGCACATCAAACATTGTGTTAACAAAGAATTAATTATCAGGAAGTACAACTGAAATGGCTGAAACAGTTTAGTCAACCATTGCACACTTGATGAGTGAAATAAACACATCAGACAATCGGGTAATTCAGCATCAAATATATTTTTTGTGACACATTATTGTGTATGCAAAATTATGTCACTTTTCATTAAAATACACTTTATCATCAATGATTTTATCATACATTATTTCCTTTATCCGTAGGGTAAGAAGTATGTTATAACCGCTACAATCATGAAGCCGAGGATTATGACTCCTAGGAGCTACTTACATGTCCTCTTTACAAGTTAACTGCTCGAAAGGAATATGAACAATATGTTTGCAATAAGTGATTTCTCAATGACTACCCCTATCAAAAGGTATGCTCCTTCATGACTTTTTCTACTTATTAATAAAGTAAATCCTATTTCTTACAATGAGTGTGGTTCTATATGTCAATCAGCTTCATGACCTGTGCTAATGATTGAAATTTTCTGGCCTGTGCTAATGATTGAAATTCTAAATATTTACAGATTCTACATGGGCTTATTGGTGAGAATTTGTCAAAATTTCAAGTTCATAATTATTTTTTTACTTCTGTTGGATGTATTTTGATTTGTTAAAATGGAAGGTTTGGTGAGATCTCAGGTTTCAGCAACATTACCACAGATTTCTTCCAGATTGTATGTAACATGGAGGATTCTGTGGAGTTTCCCAGAGGTACACAAGTATTTTTTATTTATTTTAGTGCAATGTGAAGTCAAATAAGCATATTCATGTTTTATACATATAATATTGTGGTTTATTTTTTAGGTCAGATCGCATTTTCTTGTCAGCTCCTTGGCTATTAGCTGGTCAATTACCGAGGTAACGATTTTCTCTTCCGAAAAATTGTTCAGTTCTGTTAAGTATACATGAATCCAACAAAATCTCTTTATGTTTGTGCCATATAAACTATTTTTGAAAATAACTAGGGAAGATCCCTCACTTGGTTTAGGATCAACAGAGATTCACCATCCTTGTGGTTGTTTAAAATTTATGACTTTACAATATAAGGCAGAGTTATGGTCCTATAGGAATATTAGCCAGTCAATTACATCAACCATAACTAAGGTTAGTGTGAAGTGGAGTATAATACAGTGTTAAACCTACAAGCCTGCAACTGTTTTTGATACATCACCACCATGCCATATTGCCATGGGTAAATGCACAACCTTATACCAGGATTGCAATTGTTTCACTTACATTTGTAGATAATTAGATACTCGTTCTTTGGCATGAAAGAGGCACTTGGATTTGCACCTTATTGGCTATTATAGCTAAGGTGTGTGTTACACAGTTCGTTTATCATGTGAACTATTCTGGAAAAATGATGCATTTGATTCAAATATTGTTTATGAATTTAGGTACATCACTTTTTTTATTACTGTACCATTGTGGCATCACTAGTGAAGTTGGACTAATTTATTTAGCTTTTCCTTACATTAAGGTAAACAAATAGCCTCATGTAGCCACATAGAAGTTTTTATTTCATTTCTCAGTTAGGTGATGAATTCATGCTTTTGTTTATGATTTGTGGTTTGAACAGGCCTTTAAAAAATAATGCATAAGGATGCCAAACAAGTGGAACTTCTCTTTTGATTACTACTATGCTGCAATTCTTGCTCTTGGGATATATGTGCCAGGCATGTATCTAACCAGTTTCTTTTGTTTATTATGAAGTTGTTTCTTATTGTTTCAGCTGACCTTTTACCAAAAACTGCAATTCATGATATCCTGTAGAGTATACAACAGATTGCTTTTAGCCTAGTAAGTTACCATTGGAAGTTAAAAGAGTCTTAAAAGCAAAGTTATGTCATGATTCATAATAGATTATGATGTCGTATAGAAGTATGTGTTTATTGATCATAGATTTTTTTTTCTGCTGCTAATATTTGCATCACAGGTAGCCCGCATATGTATACCTACATGCTCGGACAGAGGAAGAAAGCACTTTCCAAGTCGAAGAAGGCATAACTATTTTTATTTAGGCCAAATTCAGAGATGCAGACTATTAAAGAGGCCGTTGAATCAACCGTCGCGTGGCATAAAGAATTCATCTCTGTGGTATAGTATGATTGTACTTAGAACATGAGATTTGTAGCAGACTGTTATATGTTAATGCTTTATGTATTTGGCATGTAAAGTCATCTAACTTTTTGGAGTGTTAGAATTCTATGACTCTAGCTTTTAGTCTTTTCGTATGTGATTTTAATTATTTTACGACAATATTTAGTATTAGTATGGATGTATTGCATGAATGCTGCTGTAATTTCTTTTAAAATTTACATTTATTTTGCAACGGGCAAAGTACATTGTTATATGAGCTTTTTACAACGGTCAATGCATGTTGTGAAACAGGCTATGCAACTAGTATGGTCAGTCTATTGTAACGGGTTATGGCCGTTGTATTATAGTCTATTACAACGATCATAACCCGTTGTAAAAAGGTATACTGCAACGGTTTTTACAACGTGCTTTGCCCGTTGTAAAATGTGGTGGATCTATTACAGCGAGGCCTATTACAACGGGAACATGCCCATTGCGAAAACCGCATTATAACGGGCATTGTCCGTTGTAAAAAGACTGTTATGTTGTAGTGTAGACATCTCTTGATTAGTGGTCCCCATTGTTATTTCAAACCTCATAGAAGGATCAACACACTTGCCTATGGTTTGTAGGGGTTTGAAATATTTTATTCTAGGCGTAGAATTTGATTGTGACACCTATGTATTGAGATTCTCGAGGTATGAGATGATTTTGGGGAATGATTGGTTATCCACTTATGATGCGATATTAGACTGCGAAAGGGAGTCGTTAGATTAGGGACATGTAGCGAACGGACTCTCGAAGTTTCTTGTGACTCATAGGGGTCAGTAATGGTGAGCTTCCTTTATTCCCTTGATTCAGCACTATGAGAGCTAGATTCAGTTCCAGTCATTAAGGATTTTCCAGACATTTTAAGGAGGTTCTTTGCACACTTCACATTCATCGGCTGAAGGAAAAAAATTTCAAGTATCGCTTTTGGCATAAGAAAACGTGTTTCTTGGGGCATAGAGAAGGTCTACACATGGAAAGAGTATGAGAAACGATTTTGTACATTTAGATTGCGAAAATCCAAAGAGAGGTAGGCAAAGATTGGAGATGTACAATAGATTCAGTTGATAAGGAAAGAAGAAAGCTCGTGTGTAGATAATTGCAAAAATTATAATTGTTTCATATAAGTGGATTTAAAGGTAGTACCTTAGAACAAAAATATGAGTATTGGAACAAAAGACTTTAAGTAAGAAAATGAAATTTTCAAGATTTAGGAAGGATGCTCCTAGGGCAGTAAGTAGAAAAATCCACTTTATGTATAGCCAATAAAATGAAATTGTTAGAATTGAAAATTTTAATAGTATAATTGTCAATATTTTTGAAGCAAATATTGGGTTTTTTGAAAAAAAAGTGGTAAGAAATTTAATTTTTTTTTATATGATGTAAAAAATTTTAAAAGTGAAATTCTTTTTAAAGAATTATAGAGCGTATATAGCTCGCTTGTTTCTTTATAGGTAAACCAAGATTTTGTCCATAAAAGCCTAGAGTGTATTAAGTATCAAAAGCATATGTTACAACATTAGTTGTTGTAATATATGTTTTCATGGAAAATAAAGGAAGCGTAGGCTATAACACTATTGTTATAGCAGGTGACTCCGAAAAGAAATGATTTTACATAGTATATGAGGTTTATTAGTATTTATTTTTAATTAAATTCATACATTAGAATTTTTTGGGTTGTAGTAATGGTGTTTGACGCAACATCTGTTCTAAACCCAAATAAAAATGAATTTTAAAAAGATAATTTCTTAGAATAAAAATAAAAGTGATTTGTAAAATACACTTATTATAAGGAAATGTTTTTTGTTATGGATATATTAAAGCAGCTTTAGAGGTGAGTTTTTCTGAAAATAAAAGAGTAAGTTAGATATTAGAAGATGTCTATCATAAGAAAATGTAAATTAAACATACTTTAATCTGTTGGAATGAAAGAAAAAACTAATGGTATAATTTTCAATGAAACCAAAAAATATTTTGTGCAAGTTACAAGGAATACATGAAAGAGATGTACAAGGTATGAGAAGTAACATATTTTGTATAGCCTATTTCGAAAAGTGTAAAACAAGTTCCTTATAGTTTCACCTAAACATAAAGTCCTCTTTTAGAAAGGTTCATAGAAGATTTTAGCGTTGATAATTTCTCGTAGGAAAAAGTAGTTCCAATACATTAAGGTATGAGACTGTTAAGTATAATGAGAAGATGTTTTGAAAACACATAAGGATATTTTAAAGATATTCTAAAAGAAAATAGTTTGGTGAAAAAGTAAAAAAGTGTTTGGAAAACTTAATAAAAGTAAAATTTGAAAATTAAAATTTTTGTATAAAACTAAAAAGGCCTTCAAAAGAAAACGAGTAACAAGTTTTAGACTTAAAAGTTTTTCCCTCTAGGTTTGGAAAATAATGTAAATTCAAAAAGCTGTAAAGATGCAAGTCTAGAAAGATGAGGTTTAAGTAACATAGTATTTTTAAATTTAATAGAAACTTAAAGATAACACTTTTAAAGACAAAGGTTTTGGGATTTGATATTTTAAAAATTTAGAAAGCTTAATTTTTAAAATGGAACTATAAACACCGAGACAAACTCCTAAATGTAAAGTAGATGAGAATCATTTTCCAAGTGTAACGGAAAAGGTTAAGATTACAAAGGAGACAGCAGTAATTACTTTTGGAAGTAATAATAGAGTTTCCATAAAGTATATAGGACCTAGTGAGAATCTATGAATGTTTATTCATGTGAGCAGACTAAAGAAGAATAGTAAGTCACGCTTGGTGAAGAATGAGTATCCTTGATTTTGAAAGAACTTGGGAGAAGCATCTTTCTTTTGATGAATCCGCATAAGATAGTAGTTCTCAAACTAGTATTAGAATGGAACCTTCCGAAGCTCTTTATGGAAGACCGCGCAAGTCGCTTCGTGTTGGATAGAGTCTATAGAGGTTAAAGAGATTTAGGAGAAGACTAAATTTGATTTGAAGAAAATTAGTATCTCATATCCGCATTTTTTTGATAGTAATTTTTCGAATTTTCTATTTTCCATCTTTACTTTTGAATAGGTTCTTTCCTTTATTATACTTTGGGAGGGTAGAACTTAGGAGTCAATCTATGGATGGTAGGATTTGATGTAAACATGTTATTAGAACATGTTATGGATGATGTATACAATTGGTTGCAAGTGTTTGCTAGTGGATGCTAATGGATGCATATACTTACGCTAGGCACTATTAACTCTTAGAGATCGATCTAAGTAGGACACTAGAGCACATGCATATGAATATGTGCGAATTTGCATTTTATTTTATTCCATGGTTGCTATAAATGGATGATTATCATATGATTGTTGCATTTTGATGATGATTGTAGCACGCATATAAAACTATCTGTTTGAGCTGCCTCCTCTTTGATGTGTTTGACCTTGCTTATTCTGATTCTGTCCTTTGTTTCTTGAGATGTAGATATAATTGACTGACTTATCTATATCTTGAGGTTTCTTGTGATCTATTCTTGCCTCATGTGCAAGAAGTGTTGCATGAACAAACTGTACATATGGCAAGATTGGTTGAGATGACACAACTGCAACAACTGCTTCATATTTTTCATCGAGTCCATTCAAGATGCTCAGTACTTGCTCTGTTTCAGACACTTTGTGTCCTACTGCATCTAACATTATTGCAGATATTATTGACTTGTGACAAACAGTCTCTCATTGGTTGATTCCCTTTAGTAACATTTTGCAACTGTCGTTTATAGTGCATAACTTTGGCAGCAGACTGAGTATTGAATATTCTTTCAACAATAACTCATATGTCATTTGTTGACTTGCAACCTATAACTTGAGATAGCAATTTTATATCAATTGAAGATAATAGCCAAGAACTTATTAATCTATCTTGCCTGTAGAATTTCGTGTATTCCTTATTGCTAATCATTTTTCTTTGTGAATCAGTGATGAATCTTGGAGGAATTGGGATTGACCCCAGTATAAAACCTTCTAGCCCATATCCTTGCATTGTTGTTTCAACTTGTAATTTCAACAAGAGATAGTTGTCCTCTTCAAGATGCACAGTGATTAGCTGGCTTTGAGGACTGATAACGGTTTTGATTAGTCTCTCTTTTGCATCAGCGAGAGTTTGTTGCAGTCGGTTATTTGTATTACCTGATGTAGCTGAGGCATTATCTCCTTCAGCCATGATTGTTGAATACTGATCAGATGAATCTAGCCTGAAGATTCAGAGAGTTTACCAATTCAAGATTACTCTAACTATGGCAAAAACAGGTCAGTTGCAGCCAAGATTCAAGTGATGAATCCGATTCTGATGATTCTTGGCGAGGCAATTACTTTCTTTTGTGTTTGACTGTTTTCTTAAATTGGTTTTCTAATTTTCTGAATTTTCTTGCTGTGAATTTGCTTCAATCTTTTTGATAAAAAACTTGTTGCAATCAGAAATCTATCTGATTTCTTGGTATGGTACCTGTTTTTCAAATAAGACAGCAGATTCTATAATTAACTCAAATGATGAGATTTCACCTGATGGATTAAAAGATTTCAAATGATGATACCTTTTTTGATGAATCTACCGTTAGGCTTGTTTACTTGCTCTGATACCATGTGAGAATTTGATGTAGATTTCAGTCTGTTGTATATTTTGATTGAATTAATACTGAATGCAGATATTAGAGAAAGATGAAAGATGATAATCTGTATTCTTTGTTGAAGAAATGAAGTTACATATACAGTTATTCTTTGTATTGTATATATACTGTTTTGTAATATATTCGGGCCGAGTATTGTACAATTGGGCTAATGCCCGAGACCCGCATTCTTACAATATTATACAAATAAGCTTTTGTGATACGATGAAGCTTCATTTCCTATTATTTTGTCTTCGTCCTATTTCAGCCATTGTCCGGTCATTCTTGGTTTTGATTAACCGAGGATTTGTTAGCCGTGAGGGTCCAACAATTCCTTCCTTGGCTTTTATCTCTTTTAAATGCTCATACTGCTCTGCCTTTTAATAAAAGTCATCTCAATATGCAATCTTTTTTAGGTTTAGCTTCACAGAGAACTGTGTTCCTTTCTTACCATTGCAGTTAAGGCATGGTGTTGTAAATTATTATTATCTCCATCAATTCTAGTGGCTGTTGCGGTTTCATAATTGTGTTAACTCAGGAGATGTTTGGAACTTACAGAGACACTAAGACCCTGTTTGGTTTGTCGTTTTTAGTTATGTATTTTCGTCTAAACAAAAATATGTACGTCGTATGCATTGCTGAAAAACAAACAATTTTCAAAAATGAAATTAATATACAAAATAGAAAACAAGTTTATTTGATTTTCGTGTTTCGGGACATAACAAAAGCACGGAAAACAATCATTCCCCTCCATTGTCCAATCATCGTCGCAATGGTCAAGAACTGTAAATCTTTTTCTCACATTTTCTCATATTTTGTGGTGCGTGTTCAAAACACAAAACATAAAACTCAAAACGAAACCAAACAGAGCTTAAGATGCTTTTGGTAGGGACTTTGACTCGGATGAAAGAGTTAACACAATCCTAGCAGGGGAAGAAGCGGTTTGAGGTATATCCTTATCTGTATCCAACATCACTTTCGAATATCAGTATTCGTATTCATGAACATTGATGAATATCAGATATTTATCGGATATTATTCGATCACAACTAATAAACTTAAACATATAAGTAGAAATTTTGATTCATTATAAATTCATTTCAGTATTACAAATACAAAAAAACATGATAATTATTTGTATTAAAATACACAAAAAACAATCATAATCTTGATAAAAACAAAAAGGATAATTATCGGATGTAGATATAGCCATACCTACATCCGTATCCATTTTCAAAATATCAGATAATTTTTCATATTTCGAATATGGATGCAGACGGATTTTGGATTTTTTGGATACTCGTTGACAACTCTAAGTAAAAGAAATAACATCCTTTAGCTTTTCCTTACTATTTGAATAAGTCCACTAATGAGCACCACCAATTAAGAGTTGATGGTAAATGGCTTAAATACTTACTTGCCTTCCTCCAGCAGTTTACTAAATGTAGGGGGAAATATCATGCACCATACTAGTTCGGTAGAATAGACGGTATCCATTGTAATGGTGAAATTCCAAAGATGATCCATGGGATCCGAGGTTCCATCATAGGCTACTTGCTGGGCTTTATGTCTTATTGGATTCGGAAAGTTAACCATGCATGGGATCAATGGTTTCCCATGCTCATCATCCAAGTTAGAGTACCTACCGAAGCATCTTCGTCTCTCTATAGGTTCCTAACATTTCCTGAGTTGTTGCACATCGTCTTCTCGAGCAAAGGAAGTTGGAATTTTACTCCTCCCAGCTTGATCCCAATGTTTGTGATCTCCTCCGGCCATCAGTGTTGTAACGACCCGACATCCTACGCCTAGGAAGGCGTATCATTCTTGAAGAAAGAAAATGATGAGAAGATAGAAAAGATAGAGAAGAAAGAACAACAACACCAGAATCTCACAGTGGAACGAATAAATTATAATAATCACATAAGTAATTACATAATATACAACATCTATCAGAGTTATACAGATAATGCATCACATATTAGACAGTTATGAAAACCTGTCTAGTTATACAACTCAATATACAAAACAATTCAAACAAAGCGACTCAGAGATACCAACACAGCGGAACTATATATATATCTACAACGCTGAAGCCACCTGCTCCATTGCTCCTCCAGAATTCGTCAAAGCTAACATGAATCCCTTGGCTACCCGTAAAAATTTGGGTACCCGAGAGTTTATGAAAAAAACAAAAATAAACTTCGGGTCAGACATGGGTCTGGTATGAGTAACAGGTTAAAGTTGCTTAACTTTGAAAATCTTTTGAAAATAAAAGGTATCACGTAAGACTTCCCACACATAAACATGAAAAGGTTTTTACCTTACGCTAACCAAAACATTTGATAGGAAATTCTGTGATATTATAATAGGTCTAGGGTTTTCAAGTAAATAGAAAATAGCCGAAATTGTTACATTCATTAAATTCCAGCTACTAGCCACAAAAGTGGGTAATACAATCAAAACCGTTGGCACTTATTGGATTTTGGATTCCATACAATGGCAGGGCTACTAGGGTACCGCCCGTCACAGTACGTGGCCTAGATCAACGTACCGAGGATCACTCCCGACCCCCTGCAACACAAGGCCGGAACGATTCCTTACTGAACAGTCCCGAACAAGATAACCCCGCAATTGGTGTACATCCAACCGCCCACACAGCCGAAATAAAAAGGGACATCTAGACAGGGGAAAATCTTGTCCTGCTTGGGCATGACCCACCTAACCTTGCTGCACCTCCCCTGTTTTAGCCATTCCCGGTTGATGAGGCTTGAGGCCGCGATTACCTTTATAGAAAACATTTCTTAGAATGCTCATCGCCCACCTGACGATGTGTTGAAAGCATTCAATCCATACAAGTTCGTTCCGGGTTCGAACGAAACCGAAGGCATTATCTCGTTACACTCATTTTGGAATCACCCTCAGAGTTAATGACGACAACCCTTGCACTCTGAATCTTCATCTTCACTTCAGATTCACGACCTATCGTTAATTTGGAATCGATGTGGTTTTCGGATGTTCCAAATAAGGAAAACCGATCCCGGTCTCATCGAAATCCAAAACGTGTCTTTTAGGGCCAAGTTGTCTATTTAGTCTTAACAGTTTAATAAATAATTCATAATATCACAGTAGATAATCATATCATCATCATAACAGATAATCAAAATTATCAACCCAATCAGATAATAATATACTATCATACTTAAACAAACATCTAAGTCACATAGATATTATTCATCTCATATCTAAGTTCACCATCAAATGAAATATCAATATCATTCATCCATAAGCAATGATTTATAATCATACCATTTGTAATTAATTTAAAATGAATTAAATTAACTACTTCTATATCTAATTAATTTAAAGTAAATTAAATTAATTACTTCATCTATAAATCCTGCTTATACAACCATTAATCAATTATAAATTAAATAAATTGTTTACTCTTTAGATATGCATCTTGATTAAACACCTTTGATTAATCATTACTAATTACAAGAAGTAATTAGTCTTTAATTAATTTCACAAATTAATTATCCTACATCATCCATAGTAATTAGCATTTAATTACCCTTTTAATTGATTTAAATATAAATAATCATATTTATTGTTAATTAATTATATTTATTAATCACCACATTATTAATTATTCTTAATTAACCAATTCTTAATTGCCTCTTTAATTATTAATTAATGATCCTTAATTTAGATTTAAATTACTTTGATTTAAATAACCACATTAAATGATTCCTCTTTAACTTAACTCAATTATTAATCGCCCTTGATTAATATCAATCAGTAATTAACTACCCTTAATTACATATTAATAAATTAATTATTCCATAATTAATTATCTTCATTAATTAATCCCTTGATTAATTTCAAAAGTAATTATCCAAACTACTTTATTGACACATCATCTTTCACTAATTACATTCAGTAATTATCATTAATTACTTCCTTAAGTAATTATGCTCCATTGAATACACTAAGTCATTTACACTTATCAATTTATCAAATGATTTCCTTAAATTAATTAAAATAAACTAGTTAACTTAAATTAACCATCTTATCAAAATTAATTACCCTAAGTAATTAATCTCTTGATTACCTTTATCGAGTAATTACATTAACAATTTACAATGGATTATCCAATTAATCTAATTAATTATCCAAAATTACTCCTATATATGAATTAATTAATAATCCTTAGTTAATTATCTACATTAACTAATAACATTTCTTAATTTACTTCTTAATTGATATCAATTTAAATTATTAACTTAAATACATAAGTCATTCCTTAATTACCCTATTATTCTCAAGATAATTTATTTCTTTATTAATGACTTCATTAACATTACATTTTAAATTTAAATTCTAATATCATTTGAATTGAAGATTCAAAATGATTATAATTTAAATTCAATTTAAAATCTTTTAAATAAATGTAAATAACATTTATTATTTACATATGAACTTATATAAGAAAGACTTTTAAATTAAACTACTTGAATCTTTATTCGAATTTAAATTTCCAAAATACATTAATATTTAACTTGCAAATCTCAAGTTAAACAACTTATTTACTTTCCATTCAAAACTCTTTAATCAAAGAAGTCTCAAAATCAAGTTAATTTTTATTGAAACAATTTACTTTTCAAAACTATTTTATTTGAACTTATTTTTTGAAACATTCATATTTAAAACTGATTTAAGTTTCAGATTTGGATTCTAAGTAAACTTGAATTCCTCAATTTATCTTGATTTAAAACTTTGATTTAACTTTCTTTTAACAACTAGAATTAGAAACTCGATTTTTAAATCCAAATCCATTTTATCCATTTGAATCAAAACCTATAACAAAATCGAATTTAGCTGCTGCAACACTTTTGTTTCAGGTCTAATTTTAAAATCTGGAAATTTATCAAGTTTTAAACCTGAAACTCATTTAAATATTTTAAAACTGCATTTTAGATTCAAAATATAAATTTGAATTCATACTTCAATTTAGATTTTCACTTTGTTTAATCTTAGTTGACCAACTTAAATTCAAATACATCATGATTACAACTAACCTACAATTAATTTTACTTTAGATTTGGTTTAAATTTAAAATTACAGGTAGTTTATAACCTGTAGCAATTCAATTTTCACCCGAGGCCAAAGCAAAGTTGCTTCGGGTCAATGCTCTCCCTACTTCGAGTAAAAATGCAAATAACCCGAGACTTTCCCCGAGCCCAAAAAAAACTGCACACCAAACTGTAACAGTTCCAAACCTGGAAACACCAACACCTCCCCACCTCAAAACCTGTCATCATCGAATTCTCCACCCTCCGACCATATGAGGGTCTATAACTTCGGCCTCTCCTTCGTCTACAACCTAACTATCACCACCCCAAAATCCCCTGCACTCGATCAATCGTACGCGCCGTGGTGGTTGATTCATTCGACTCAGTAGAAACTAGGTCACCTGATTAAAACCTCACGCCGTCGATGCCACAGACATCATTGCCACCTCTGACCAATTTTCCAGTCATTCCCATAGGCCCCTCCATTCCCAGCCAAAGCCCCGACCAACACAACCCCACCGATCATCAGAACTTGGTCGAAAACCAATTAGCAAACAAAAACGAACCGCTCACGAACCACACAACGAAAAATCATCAAACCAGGTTTAAAAATCATGATTTTGATTAGAGATTTGATATATAACCCTGAATTAATAAATTATAGAATTTAAATTTTGATGTAACTTGATCATCTCTGTTCTTTTAATTTTCCAGAGCCATATCCAACTTGTTTTTGTTTACATAAATTCTTAAACTCTAATCTAGTATGAAACAAATACCTTTTGTTTATAATCTACATCCTAACAGCAAATGGTTCGAGAGAAAAAGATTTTTTTGAACAAGCCTTGAGCTAAAAATAAACTAGTAACAGAGAAGATACAGGGAGTATATATATACCCATATTCACACATCCATACACATTTATACTAAACACATACATTCCAAAACTATACATCCAAAACAATTTAAAGCTTTTTTTTTAAAAAATATGTTGCTACTCACCTGTAAAGAAAATGACAGAACACCCTTTAGCTTTGAATATAGTTTTGAACCCCCTTTTTTTTTCTAGCCTGAACACTCTTGGAAACAAGAATGCCAAAATGTTTTTAGTTTGACAAGGTGAAGCCTACAGGTTCCAGAGATGCACTAGCTTGCCTCCAGATGCATTTGAAAACTTTAAATTTGAATGCTTGACTTATTTTATGATTTGCTCTGTTGTTTCATTTTTTTTCCGGTCTTACTCAAGTTTATATTTAACTTTCCTATAATTTTAAACATCCATCTATGATAATACAAAACATTTTGATTAAGTCCTAATCCAAACAGTAAGGAAGGAGAAGGATAATGATCTTTACATCACACTGATGCTTGAAGTAAAGAACAAAATGTATAGAAATGGCTACACTCATCCATGCAGAGATATGGCAAACAATATATATACTACAGACATCAACCAAGCAACCATATTTAAAATTTAGACCTTTAAAAAAAATGATGTTACTCACCAGAGATGGAGATGGACAGAGCACTATTATTTGGGAAGCTTTGGATGTCAAAACTGGAAAAAATGGTTTTCTTTCATTTTCTTATTTGTAGTTGAGTTGCAAACTTTATTGAAGTTGAAAAAAAGAAGTTTGTTGTTGATGCTTCAGTTGTAAGCAAAAATAGAAATGCTACCTGTTACTGCGTTTATTAAGTGATTCTGACCGAACTAAAATAGTATGATATATAAATAGGAAAACTTTTGAACAACTGTAGGTTACCATATGTACAAGTTTTACTTGTTTTGATATGGCAGATTTTTGTATCTAAGATGTACAGATTTGTATACACTTGAATTGACAAAATAATGTGCTGAAACGATAGTAATTAAGACTTGGTTCCTCTATTAGTTGACATAGGTATATTTATGTACAGCTGCTAAAAGATATGTGTGTAAGTGTATAACCTGCAGGTCAAGATTTAGCTTGTATATGAAGCTACTTGTTATAGGTATTTGTTTTATTTTATTTTTTAGTTTGAACTATAATATACATCTTTTGTGAGGTGTTATTTCCATACTTTGACCAATTTCATTTGACTAGAATGAAGATATTTTATTAGGCTTTGCATACTTGTCTTTTTCTTTTCTATTCTTGCCTGCATACTTTTATTATTTTGTCTTGCATACTTACAAGCAACCTGCATATGTAACTCCCTTTTATTTTGTTTTCTTAACTTAGCTTTACTTTTACTACTTGCCTGCATGTTATATCTTATGTCCAAATATATATAGTTGTTTTAGTCTTTACTATGAATTTATCCTAAGTATTTAGTTCTATTCTCTAGCATGTGTGTTTACTTTTATTTTTCTTTTATTTTTAAACATAGACTAACAAATATTTGATTACCTATTATTATTTTATTTTATACTTATATTAATATTAATAAATGTTTATTTTAATTTGAACATTTTGAAATCCTTATTTTTAATTTCCAAATCATAACTTTCATTCAAACACACATAAATATAATTAAAGTTGAAATAACAATTTTATTAAAAATTCATCTGTAAAGATTTACATTATTAATAGAGCTCATTATTAAGTCAAAATGATTTATAAAAGAATTTATCTCTTTATTAATAAACTACTTATTTTTATCAAGTTAAATTTAAAACAAATTAAACAAACCTTTTGGAAAATTTAAATGTAAGCTAAAATTATTTTGAATAAACTAAACTTAAATCTTGAGTAATTTAAAATCATATGATCATTTATTAAATAGCTTAATATCAAATTTCTAAATTATAAAAAATATTAGAATTAGAAACATGTCTATTTATTAAATTTAAAACAAAGATTATCCATTTACAATATATACGGATATATACGCATTATAAATAGAAGGCAATTTGATTAACTTTTAAAAGATAAATTATCAGTTAAATATTTATTTAAAAGAAGATTATTAAATCAATTCATATATTATTAACAAATATTATCAAATCAATTTAATTTTTAATCTAGATTATTAAATTGATATTGTCCCAAATTTCCGGGATATCACAAGTGTTCCCTAGTATCTCAACTGTTCCTAGCTCGATCAGGCTCTATTCGTCCGCCTATGTTTCAGGAAACAACTACTCGATTAGGTCCATTTCAACAGGGATGGTTTGGCTTGGGTCGTTGGGTTTGGTGAGAGCATTGTTTTGCTACTCATTTCGAGTGATGTCTTAGAGTGGATTTGTAGTAGCATATTCTTGCGTATCTTCACCTGTGTTAGTTAAAATTTGACATCTTTCTCTCAGATTGAGCTCAGTGTTAATAATGGTCTATTTTTCATGGTTTCACTCCATGTTTGCCTCTACTAGCCTGGTAAACTACTCCTACAGAAAAGCTCTGATCTCGAGACGCTGTACGGACCAAAGTGACCAACTCTGCAGTGGTCAACCTTTGATTTAATCATACATTATTTTGCTGTCGACGTTAGCTTCCTCTAGGAACAGGGCCACGTGAAAGCTGGGGAGGTTAACAAAGAATTCTCGTTATTCTCTTCCTTCCTTGTAAACCCTATTTCAATTCTTCAAACTCTGTAGCTTATGTAGAATTCATCTTTTCTTATTGAATGTTGTAGCCACCATGAACTCATCTCTACCATTGTAGGCTCTCTTAATGTCATGGTATAAATTCAAATCTGATTTTGAACTTTGACTCATTCAAACTCGGACAATTCATAGTTTGGAAGTCCAGATTTTGTATATGAAATAGGTTTGATATTTGAAAATAGATTTTTATAAAAAGTGATTTTAAATAATTTCTCTAATTTTTGGTTGTTGTTTTCTCCATTCCTTAGTTAATGGATTTTTTTACTTTTTGATTTTTGATAAAAAGTTGCCTTTGATAAAATGACTTAACAAGCTGAATTGGCGATAAATTTATTTGCATGGTTTCTTAATATTTGAGTTATACAAACTAAGTTATCCACTTTATTCAGTTTACTAGTGAATGATTATTTCTTCTCTTCTTCTTCTTTTCTTTTCTTTTCTTTGTTTTTTTCCTTTGCTTGCTTGCAAATTGAGTCAACGGAATATGGACGGCTGAAGTTAAAGTGGACATAGTATATGCATTCTGTAAAATAGTAATAAAATCCCTATTTTGTCTAATGATTTTGCAAAAAAAACTTGTTTGGCAACTATTGTGTTGTGTTATTTAATAATTGTCTTGAGTTCATGTTTAATAATTGATAATAAAAAAGGCTGTCGTTCCCATATTTTATGTGATCGTGACCTCGTCAATCCAAATTCCTAGCTAGGCCACTGGCTTCCTCTTCCGAGTGTTTGTCGATCCAGACCATGGTAGAGATTTTTCTATAAAAACTTCTATAAAAGCATAATTAACGGTGCGCTTGTTCGGTTGAAAAACTAAGCACCACGCAATCAAGTGTGGTTTGTTCAGTTGACTGTGATTAGTTTTAAACGATTTCGCAGCTGGTTCACTATATAAAAATAATTTTCTAAAGACAAAAAAATTATCATTTTATGGCAAATATAGGTTAAAACATCAAGTTTTTTGCTGTTTTAACCTATGAAATGACAAAAAATTCTCCATTTTATTTGTAAAATAAAACCATTTTATTTTTTTCTAATTTTTTTAAAAGCTAAGTTGATGGCTGGTTTTGGGGTTATTTGGTTGGATGCATGCGTAGCTTTTTCGTTCATTGCAAATTGAAAAAGGGAAATGAAGTAAATAGGTCTATTGTTGGTTATGATCTAAAAAGAACTTTTTTCAACAAAACTAAATCTTACTTTTCAAATCAAAATGCAAGGGAATTCTTTCCTTCATATAGCAAGAGCGCCAATTCTTTTTTTTTTTGAAAATTGTTAAAAAGGGCCCAGCCTAAACAAATAGGGTCGGGAGCATTAAAAAAAGCAAACCCGAAAATACAAAAAATAAAACAGCACAAAACTAGGGTTGCTGACATAACCCTACTCTCTCATGCAAAGAAAAACAGAAACCTTAAAAATGACGGAGACGATTCATGAAATCTTACCCAAATCTTCGATTTTCTTCACTCCACTAACTTCTCTGTGCTCCCAATAAGATAAAATATCATTAAAATCTTTCTCATACCCCTACCGCTATCAAAATTGCTCGAACCTTCAAAACTTTTGATGAGAAGCGGTGAATTGTTAGATCTAGCATCATTGCGACGTAGAGCTAATGATGTAATCCTCGAGTGGTCACTACCACCCAAATTAGCTCTAAGATTCGAATTGTTGATAGTTGGAGCTTGCTGGGGGTGAAAAAACTGTTATCGACCACATGAGAGCAGATACTATCAGTATGTGCATTTATCAGATTTGCAGTTTTAATATTTTTCCTAGAGCAAGTGAGCTCAGTATAAGCACTGAACTTTGGTTACTTTCTACCATTTAACCGTCTCTTTTGTCTTCGTCCTATTTCAGCCATTGTCCGGTCATTCTTTGTTTTGATCAACCGAGGAGTTATTAGCCATGAGGTCCAACAATTCCTTCCTTGGCTTCTATCTCTTATAAATGCTCATACTGCTCTGCCTTTTAATAAAAGTCATCTCAATATGCAATCGTTTTTAGGTTTAGCTTCACAGAGAACTGTGTTCCTTTCTTACCATTGCAGTTAAGGCATGGTGTTGTAAATTATTGTTATCTCCTTCAATTCTAGTGGCTGTTGCGGTTTCATAATTGTGTTAACTCAGGAGATGTTTGGAACATACAGGGACACCATGATGCTTTGGTAGGGACTTTGACTCGGATAAAAGAGTTAACATAATCCTAGCAGGGGAAGAAGCGGTTTGAGGTATATCCTTATCTGTATCCAAAATCATTTTCGAATATCAGTATTCGCATCCACAAATATTAATGGATATCAGATATTTATTCGACCAATTCACAACTAATAAATTTCAAAAAAATAAGCAGAAAATTTTGATCCATTATAAATTCATTTCAGTATTATAAATACGAAAAAAAAACATGAAAAATTATTTGTACTAAAATAACATCCTTTAGCTTTTCCTTACTATTTGAATAAGTCCACTGATGAGCACCACCAAGAGTTGACACTTCAAGAGAAACCGGCTATTCCAACGGCGCCCAGTCGTTGGCGGCCGTTGGTAGCCGTTGGAATAGCGTTCACACTTTCCAACGGCTTCCAACGGAAGCCACGGGGCTATTTCAATGGCTTTTCCAACGGCTTCCAACGGCAAATTGCCGATGGAAGCCGTTGGTTTAAAATGATCAAAGAGCCGTCGGTAGCCGTTGCTAATCTAGGTGAATTTTTTTTATAACAGCAAGTCATTCACCTTCTAGCCACACACAACCAATGTATACCCATTTCCATTCCATTTCCACTCCATTTCACATATATATCACATATTCAACACATTATACCACGAACAATATAAACAACCAAAAATCAACATCAAAAATTACACTTTCAAACCAAACTCCACGTCAAAAAGTACATAAACAACAAAATCCTCACCAACACCAACTCCAACTCCATATTCAAGTCAATATATACAATGCAAACACTTAAACCTCACCACCTAAAAGTCAATATATACACAATAACCATCAAACACAATCCTCACCACCTAAAAGTCAATATATACAATAACTAACCAGCAAAACAATAATCATCATACCTCTCAAGCATCATCACCACCTCCGGAAGCACCAGACGACGAAGGGAATGAACCATGCCTCTACGCGTACTCCACTAAACGTGGATTCAGCTGCTCTATTTGTATAGCGCAAAGACGGTCCTGCTCTTGCAGCTGCTCAACCATGGCTCCAAGCTCTTTTATTTCAGCTTTGTCACATGCCTTTTGAGCTGCCCGAACCTGTAAATAGAATATGAGATGTTCACAGTTGTATTATAATCATTTTCTTAAGCAATGCATATTTTAAAATATAGAAACGTAAATGACGTGATCTTAAGCAATGCATATACCACAAGGAAATGCATATTTTATTAAATGATAATGGTGCAGGATGATAATGGTGCATATTTTATTGGCAGATAATGGTGTAGGATGATAATGGTGCAGGATGATAATGGTGCATATTGCAATTTTTATAAGATTACCACTTGGTTTCCATTTCCATAGCGCCTATTCTGCTATGTCGGATCCCTAATAACGTTGAAAATATTATCTTACTCCTCTACCATCAACTCATCACGATCCGATTCTGAAAGCAGCTATGTCTGTGCCTCCTGAAACTTTGCTTAAAATAAAAAACAATTACAGGTTAAAATTAGTACAATACAATTTAAACTTATCGATATTAATAAAATAAGATTTAAAAATATGCAACCGTCGCCTTATCATCATCACCCCACTGATATGTAATATTGTCACCATTGTCTGCTTGTCTTGATGCGTGGGTGCGGGTAAATACCTCCATCATAAACACGGGATGTCCAAGCGACCTTTCCTGCAATAAATAATTTATATATTTTAATTTTTCATAGCTAATTACTGAACATATTAATATACAAAATGTAATAACGGTTTAGATTTGTAATTGATAAATTTACCAAGCCTCACGGTGATGCTGAAAAGACTTGGATCCGCCACGATGTGTTACAGGATTCCTACTTCTATTTGCAGAGTTCCTCTACGACTCCACCTGCAATTTAAATTAAATATTATTTTACTAATTGCAAAATAATTAACTATATATTTGGTAGATTTACCTTGAACTCGTCGGTCTCCCACCAACTAATCCAAAAATCTCATACGGAAGCGTCCATCCAGTTCGGTTTCTTTCCAATTTTTTAAGAGCTGACATTACCTCCCTGTAATTTTTGGCGACCTTCAAATTCCAGTGGCGCTAAACCATGGCGACATCGGGCAATGCCAAGTCCACTTGCCCCTGTACAAAGAGAAAATATTACTAATTGTTCATTTATACTTATTCATATAGTAAAGTGGTATAAACTCACCAAAAAATCCTGCCAGATGGCCTCCCAGACGTGGTCAAGGATCTTACACCACTTAGGCCAGCAATCTGTCATCCTGCTCATATATGATTGCTTGAAAATGCCAAGCACAACTCCCGAGGGCTCCAAATCAAATCCCCTGTGTTAAATATAAAATAAAGCTTTAGACAAGTATATATATGTATGAACAAATTTATATTGTTATCATTTTAATTTTGATACTTACGTTCCATCAGCCTTCGATTGCGAATATACAAGTGGTCGGGCCGGAGGCTCACCACTACTCTCGCCGGCCAAGCGAGAAGAGCTACAACGTCTGGAGCCTGATATAATACCTCTTGAAAGTTTCATTTTTAATTATAGACATAGATAAAATGATGATGATATGTGGTGCATGTAATAATGTCATTTTTAATTATAGACATAGATAAAATTATGATGATATATGCTGCATGTAATAAAGTCATTTTTAATTGGTAGTGCGCATGTAATGATGATGATGATATGTGATGCGTGTGCGTGAATAATTGTAAAAATTACCAGATATTACTCAGTCCTCATCGTTTTCCGATTCAGACTCGGTCTCGTGTTCTATATCGTTTTCCTCTACACTCTCAAATGCTTCGACTAATACATTTGTCTCATCATTTAATTGTCCAAAATCAGTTTGTTCGTCTGTAATGGTGATTTCAACATTTTCCTTAATATCTGCTTGATAGACTTGTTCTTCTGGAATATTCTTTCCATCGAATGTAAATCTCGCCTTGGTTTTAAAAACTGCAGACCAATCAGCTTTATCTCTTTCTAGAGACGGATAAGGGGCGTAATAAACTTGTAGGGCTTGTTTGGCTAGTACAAAAGGATCGTACTGCTGATAACGGGAGGTATGTTTTATTTTTATAAGATTATAATTTGGATGTACGCTAATACCAGAACCCGGAACATTACTAAACCAGTTGCATCTAAACAAAAAAGCTTCCTCTGCGGGTCTTATAAAATATGTCAATTGCAAAATCTGGGTTAATACGCCACAAAAATCATGTATATGATTATTAGGATCATCATTGCCTTTAACAAATACACCGGTATTGTTTGTTAATTTTTCAGCACCGTATTCTTTGGTGTTGAATTTATATCCATTAACGAAAAATATTGGATGCGTTTTAACTTTCCTTTTCGGTCCCAATGCCAAATGTTTTAATCCTTCATCGACCACATTATTTGTAGGATCACAAACGTCGTTCGAAAACCAAGTAGCGAAATTTTTGCTTAAATCGACGTTTGGATTTTGTGATTCATAAACACTACAAACAAAAACATAATATATTGCTTTATTATTAATTTACACATGCAGTATTAAATTAAATTTGTCAAACTTGTAATCTGATAATTACCTAATAAATGGTGCAACTTCTGAACAATTAAGAAGAATATATGTGTGTGCTATGTGGTAATATCTATCATCTAACCATACTTCTACATATTTTCCAACATGTCGACCATGTTGTTTAAAAATAGATACAATGCTTCAGAAGAAGAATCTTGTTCAACGGCCTCATCGTTAAGCGCAACACTTTGAAATGATATATTTACATGATCATTGAAATAATGAGAGAAAAAGAACGATGCTTCTTCTTCGATATATGATTTGCAAATCGAACCTTCAACTCGAGCTTTTTGTCTCACTTTTTTCTTTAAATGATTTATGTACCTAATAAAAAATATTTCGTATCAATATTGATTTTTATTTATAGTTAAATTAACATTTACATACTCAGTATTAATAACATACCTCTCGAATGGATACATCCATCCATATTGCACAGGATCTCGAAGACGTGCTTCAAATAGAAGATGAACAGGTAAATGCTCCATTACATTGGAAAAGGCTGGAGGAAAAATTTTCTCCAGTTTGTAGAGCAGTATAGAAATTTCTACCTCAAGTTTACGAAGACGGTCAACTTTTAACGTAGTTGAACAAAGCTTTTTATAAAATAAACTAAATTCTGTTATAAACTTTCAAATTTTACGGGCAACAATTCTTTGAAAGCGACGGGTAACAAATTTTGCATCATTACATGATAATCATGGTTTTCATCCCACTCAGTCTTCCGTTCTTATAGTCGACACATCTACGAAGATTAGATGAAATTCCATCAGGAAATCATAATTCTTCCATCTATTTTAACAGTACTTTAGCTTGGTTGTTATCTAGTTCATAACATGCTTTGGGTTTTTTAGTGTCATTTGGCTTCATATGAAGCTCAGGACAATTACATATTTCTTCTATATCACGTCTTGATTTCAGATCGTTCTTAGTCTTGCCCTTAACATTCAAAAGTGTATTCAACGTATTATCGAATACGTTTTTTTTGTTATGCATCACATCAATGTTAGGACGGATTAAGAGATTTTTCCAGTAAGGCAACTCCTAGAATATACTCTGTTTGCACCAATTATGAAACGTCGATTTACCTTGGATTTCAGTTTGCTGCCCGGTTTCATGTATCTTTGGATAATCCTTTACAAGTTCATATATATCTTCACTTGACCAAATCGACGGTGGTTGTAAAGTCTCATGTCCATTAGCTATGAAGTTTTTTTGTCCCTTCTAAAAGTATGATTAATGTGGAGAAAACGTCGATGACAATCAAACCATAAAATTTTCTTCTCATGCCGTAAAGAAAATGCTCGTGTTACTTCCATACAGTAAGGACAAGAAAAACGACCGGTCGTACTCCAACCCGAAAGCATTGCATATGCAGGAAAATCGCTAATAGTCCATAACAAAGAAGCGAATATTCGAAAGAAAAAAAAATTTGATACGTCGTATGTTTCAACTCCTTTATACCACAATGTTTTCAACTCTTCGACTAGTGGTTGTAAGTAAACATCGATACCCTATGTCGGATCATCTAGACCAGGGACGACAATTGTGAGAAACATATATGGAGTTTTCATACACATCCACGGGGGTAGATTGTAAGGTGTAATGATTATAGGCCAAGATGAATATTTAGAACCAAACTGAGAAAACAGTGAAAATCAATCAGTACACAAACCTAGTCTTACGTTACTGCTCTCCGCTGTGAAATCGGGATATTTCTTATCAAAATACTTCCACGCTTCTCCATCAGATGGTTGTGTTAACATACCTTCTTAAGTTGTTCTCGCACTTTGCCATCTCATATGATGCGTTGTTACAGATGATGCATATAACCTTTGAAGTCTAGGAGTGATAGGTAAATAATGCATATGTGTGGAACTTCTTTTCCCTTTTTTTCCTTGGTTTGTATCTTTCTTAATTACATATTTTACAATTTCGAGGTCTGACATCATCTTTCCAAAACAACATGCAACCATTTAGGCATGTATCAATTTTTTGATACGGCAAACTGAAAGATGACATAAGTTTTTTCACTTTATAATAATTTTCGCACATTAAATTATCTAATGGCATATGGGTTTAGCAGCTTGTACAACAACCGTAAATCTAGCTTCTGTGAGGTTGTACTTTGATTTCATTGCAATGTACTATGCAATTGCCAATAATTGAGTGTCGCTAGTACATCCATTCCAAAGAGGTTATTTATCAGCATTCAATAAATCATATATTTTTTCGCTCCAACATTTGGTTCCTCTTCGACGTTAACATCGTCGTTATTAATTTCAACAGTAGAGAACATTGATCGTGCTGCATCGTCAACCATATGTTCTATGAGATTCGTCATACAAACTTCATCACTGATGACCTCTATTGGCTGTTCTTCGTTACGTGTTATAATTTCTCCATGACGATCCCACACCAAATAATTGGTTACGAAACCATATTGGCGCAAATGAATCCTATCCATATCCGGCACTAAATGCTTAAACAATTTGCACCTACTAGATGGACAATGAATTTCTACGTCGTTTCCAATATTACTTAAAGCAAATTCGACAAACACATTTACCCCGTTAAGAAAATGTTTACTTATTGAGCCTCTCATTTCTCTTCTTTGACACATCCAGCTCCGATCAATAAAATAATTGACCATTTTTCCTACTGTAAAACCTATGGTCAATAGTAAAAAATTATTAATCAAATTCGAAAACTCATTTATATTTTACTGTATTTTGTAATCATTTTCGTTTATATACAAAGTTATATTTCTTGATATTTTGTACACATTTTTGTACCTTATGTGATAATCGGTCATCCTACTTTCCATTACAAATATAATGGTAATTACATTTCGTAAATCATATCATTATAAACGATTTTTCAAAATTTCGGCAGCACTTCCTCCGTATTCCTTTATCGTACACATATACACGTACACAAGGAACAAAAAGGAAATGTCATCGAAATTTTATGAACCGTTTATAACGATATGATTTACGAAACATAATTACTTTATAGTGTTTGTAACTTGTCCAATACAAGGACAAATCCAATAGATATTATATCAGATAAATATGAATATCCATTTTGCAATAAAAATGAATATTCATACAACGATCATATACAACACTTGTCAGACGGGGCCAAAAATTCACTAAGGGATTTAAATTTTGTTTATATGTTACCGTTTTCTTAAGTATATAAAATAAAGCATATTATGCATTATTTTATTTATGTTCTACTATTTTATTAAATATATAGTAAATTATATGATTTTTACTATTTCACAAAATATATAATTCATGTGTATATGTATACTAAATTATATACTTATCTAATGTTGATATATTTTATATAAGATATAATTCATGTTCATAAAATATTCGACTAATTTATATTTGCCTAATATTTTACATAACATACACAAAATAATTTAAATCAATTCTAATTAGTCTAACGCTAACTCAAATGCGCATTTGCACTAAAATATCAACATATGTATATATGTGCATAATATATGTACACAAACAATTTCGACATTTGGATGGTAATAATTGTAACTAGCACTTAGTTTAGTATAATAAACAATCAATAGGCCATTAGATTCAACTATAACAACAAATTAACGCAAAATTAAAAAAAATTAAAATTTTAGGGTTTAGGCAAAACTTGATTTTGAAGATGTTTGTGGATGGAGAGAGACCGCTGGTGTTGATTGATGGCGTCGGAGTGGCTTCCGGTTGCATGGGGAAGCTGGAAGCAAGAAAAGAGGAGGAGTGGAGGAGGGATTTGTGGGGAGGAAGATGATAATGAATCTGGTCTCGGCCTAGCTGTAGGTTTACATGAATATTTCCAACGGCTACCAACGGCATGTTAAAAAATAACTCACCGTTGGTAGCCGTTGGAAAGTACCGTTGGCGGCCGTTGGAAACCTGTCGTGTCTATGTACTGTAGTTTTAGTAGTGTGATGGTAAGCGGCTTAAATCCTTATTCCCTTCCTCCTGCAGTTTAGTAAATGCATGCACCATACTAGTTCGGTAGAATAAATGATATCCATTGTAATGGTGAAATTTCAAAGATGATCCATGGGATCTGAGGTTCCATCATAGGCTACTAATTGCGGGGTTTTATGTCCTATTGGATTCGGAAAGTTAACCATGCATGGGATCAATGGTTTCCCATGCTCATCGTCCAAGTCAGAGTCCCTACCAAAGCATCTTCGTCTCTCCATAGGTTCCTAACATTTCCTGAGTTGTTGCACATCGTCTTCTCGAGCAAAGGAAGTTGGACTTTTACTCCTCCCAGCTTGATCCCAATGTTTGTGATCTCCTCTAGCCATCAGAGTTCCCTAGTATCTCAACTGTTCCTAGCTCAATCAGGCTCTATTCGTCCGCCTATGTTTCAGGCAACAACTACTCGATTAGGTCTATTTCAACTGGGTTGAGTTTGACTTGTGTCGTTGGGTTGGGCAAGAGCATTCTCGGATTGAGCTCAGAGTTATCATGGTCCTATTCTTCATGGTTTCACTCCATGTTTTGAGGTCCCTGAAATGGTTCTCATTACCTCTATTTCCCTCTACTAGCCTGGTAAATGACTACTACAGCAAAGCACTGATCTCGAGACACTATACGGACCAAAGTGACCAACTCTGCAGTGGTCAACCTTTGATTTAATCATACATTATTTTGCTGCCGTCGTTAGCATCCTCTAGAACAGGGCCATGTGAAAGCTGGGGGTTAACAAAGAATTCTTGTTGTTCCCTTCCTTCCTTGTAAACCCTATTGCATTTCTTCAAACTCTATAGGTTATGTAGAATGCATCTTTTCTTATTGAATGTTGTAGCCCCCATGAACTCATCTCTACCATTATAAGCTCTCTTAATGTCATGGTATAAATTCAAATCTGATTTTGAAATTCGACTCATTCAAACTTGGACAATTCATAGTTTGGAAGTCTAGATTTTGTATATGAAATAGGTTTGACATTTGAAAATAGATTTTTATCAAAAGTGATTTTAGATAATTTCTCTAATTTTTGGTTGTTGTTTGCTCCATTCCTTAGTTAATGGATTTTTTTTTACTTTTCGATTTTTGATAAAAAGTTGCTTCTGATAAAATGGTTTAACTAGCTGAATTGGCAATAAATTTATTTGCATGGTTTCTTATTATTTGAGTTTTACAAACTAAGTTATCTACTTTATCCAGTTTACTTGCGAATGATTAACTTTCTCGTCTTCTTTTCTTTGTTTTTTCCCTTTGCTTGCTTGCAAATTGAGCCAACAGATATGGACATATGAAGTTAATTTACAATTAGATTATAAAATAAAGTGGACATAGTATATGCATTATGCAAATAGTAATAAAATCCGTTTTTTGTCTAATGACTTTGCATAAAAATCTTGTTTAAAAGCTATTATGTTATGTTATTTAATAATTGTCCTGAGTTCATGTTTAATAATTGATAATAAAAAAGGCTGTCATTCCTATATTATCTCTGATGGTGGCCTCATCAATACAAATTCCTAGATATGCCATTGGCTTCCTCTTACCATGGTAGAGATTTTTCTATAAAATCATTGATAAAAGCACAATCGACAGTGGACTTGTTCGGTTGAAAGACTAACCACCACGCAATCAGGTATGTCTTGTCTAGTTGAATGTGGCTGGTTTTAGATGATTTTGTAGTTGGTTCACTGAACAAAAAATTGGTTTCTTTAAAGGCAAAAAATTTGTCATTATATTGCAAATATAGGTCAAAAGCAGGGCTGTTATGGTAATGGTTAACGTTACCAATTTGTAAATACCGCTACCGTACCGTTTTTACGGTAAACTAAAATTATTTATCGTTACCGTTTCCGATTGACTGGTATACCGATGACTGGTATACCGATAAACTGGTAACCATTACATGAACGATAATTCATTATGTATCTCGTTGGGTCACTTAATAAAGGACATGGAAAAGAAAAGTATTTATCATCGTTTGAGTTGAATTACTTAAATAAATTGAACTGTTTTTTGCTTCTAAATGCCCATAATACAATAACTTACATGAATATGAATGTATATTGAATGGACTGGTAAATTACCGTACCGCTAGTTTTGAAAAAATATTACTAATGTTTTACCATAAAAAAGGGTAAATTACCGTTACCATACCGATTATTCTGGTATGCCGACTTTACTTTAAAATGTTAACCGATTGACTGGTAATGGTATGTTAATAATAAATTTACCGTTATCATAACAGCCTTAGTTAAAACGATCAAGTTTTTTTTCGCTGTTTTAACCTATATTGGAAGCAAATGGAATAAAATGATAAAAACTTCTTCGTTTTATTTGTCGTTTTTTATTTGTAATTTATTTAAAAGCTAAGTTGATGGCTGGTTTTGGGATTATCTGGTCGGATGCATGCGTAACTTTTTCGTTCATTGCAAATTGAAAGAGGGAAAATGAAGTAAATAAGTCTATTGTTGGTTAAGATCTAAAATGAACTTTTTTCGACAAAATTAAATCTTACTTTTCAAATAAAAATGCAAGGGGATTCTATCCTCCTTATAGCGAAAGTGCCAATTATTTGCATTAGCTTTGATTGCACATTCAATAGACTAAGAAGAACCCAAATTCTAACTGTAAGCGGAAGGTATTTTATTAAATTATTCCGTAACTAACTATTGATTGGTTTGAAGTTGGATAGGCAAATAGACAAAATCAATCATAGAAATAAATTAAAAACAACAAATAAATTGAATTAAAAATAAAGGAATGCAAGACTTGTAGTGGTTATATTATTGTTGATTTGCTTTCCTTTCTGGTTTACAATGATTGTAACAATCAATAACAATGAGAAACCTAATGGTGGGCATGAAAAAATTAGCGGAGGTTCGATCTTTTTACATAATGGTGTAGTAAATAGGATGATGGTGTTAGAAAACTGCTATTAGAAACTGTAATCGTTTCATTTACTTTTAACGTTATGTAGTTTCTAATCTTAATATGACCCAATTAATTAAGTCATGAATAGACCGTTCTATAATTAGAACATTAGGTCAGTGATTAATCTTAAGCGTTGAATTGGTATATGATGTACGTACCAGATTTGGAGTTAAATGTTATATAAAGGATTGGGTCCTCTCTCTCCTGGATAGATGTATTCTTCTCCATCAAGAAACATATAAAGAAATACGGAGAGAGAAACCGAATTCTGAGAAGAGTAATTATTAGAAGTCAGAAGAAGAATATGACATCCATTACATCTTTCGCTGTTAAACAAGGTACGTCATTTTAAACAAAACAAAAATCATATTAAGCTTTGTTTGTGAAATATTCGGTATTGGTGATCTTTGGGCTATTACTTGAATTGTTCATCATTAATCATGAAAGATCGAACAGTAAAGAATTTCTGACATTTGGTATCAGAGCGACCAATCACTGAATATTTCCTATGATTGCAATTGATCTATTCTATGCTTTACTCATGGTGTTTAATCAAGTATGTGTTATAAGTCAATTATGCACATGAGATTTATGATTTTTTTAATCACCAATGTGGTCAAAATGAGAATAATCATTTAGTGCATAAGTGACATAATGATTATTGATAGAAATTGTCAGTTATAATAATACCAAAAATTACTAGCGTCGCTAATGATAGAACCTGAGAACTTACCCAAAGGAAAGTCTTGTTCTATAACTAGTTGACATGATGAGGTTAACTAGATATCTTGATTAAATAAATATTTCTCATCCAAAGATGCCAGTTTTATTTAATTGAATATTTTATTACTTACTTATGTTTTAGTATTTAATTATGTTAAGTATATGATAGTATCTACCCAAAGGAGTGCTATATTATACAATTATGTACGTATCTGAATCGCGTTATCTAAGAGCTTATAGTTATTTCAATTTTATTTTATTTTAATTTGCAGTAGTTCCCATGAATACACATGCTTCATCTGTTACATCGTTCATTGGTGTTAATTTTTCTGAATGGAGAGAACAAGTCAATTTCCATTTAGGTGTTCAGGATATTGACTTGATACTCCTTGAGGATAAACCTGGTGCTCTTACAACAGCTAGTGCTGAGACAGAAAAATCACACCATAAAGCATGAGAACGCACTAACAGAATGAGCCTCATGTTTATTAAGATGACTGTTGCTAACAACATTAAGTCAACAATTTCGCAAACAGAAAGTGCTAAGGAATATATGCAGTTTGTGGAAGAGCATTTTCGTTCACCTGATAAGTCACTCGCTGGTACTTTATGGAAGAACTCATGACAATGAAGTTTGATGGGTCGCGAACTATGCAAAAGCACATTATAGAGATGACTAATCTTGCAGCAAGGTTAAACTCCCTTGGACTTACAGTAGAGGATTCTTTTCTTGTCCAGTTTATCCTAAAGTCACTACCTTCTGAATATGGACCTTTCAAATTAACTATAACATTATAAAGGATAAATGAAATGTTAATGAATTGGCCAGTAGACTTGTTCAGCAAGAAGGACGTTTGAAAAATCAAGTGAATCACTTAGTAAGTTTTGTGATCAATAAAGCTGGCAAAAGAAAAAAATGGAAAATCAAGTCATTTCAAGAAGAAAAAGGCACCTACTAAGAATGGACAGGATAAGGAAAAGAAGGAACTAAAGGATGTTCGATGTCATTTCTGTAAAAGGAAAGGACATTATCAAAATGAATGTCCGAAAAGGATAGCTTGGACTGAAAAGAAAGGTAATCATCTATCTTTCGTATGTTTTGAATCAAATTTAGCTGAAGTTCCTATTAATACATGGTGGCTTGCTACTGGTGACACAATTCATGTCTCCAATAATATACAGGGATTTCTTATGATCCGAACCATAAATCCAAATGAAGATCGTTTTCTCTTTATGGGAAACGGAATGAAATCCACAATAGAAGGCATTGGGACTTATCGTTTAATTCTAGAAAGTGGATATGTATTAGACTTATATAGTACCCTTTATGTACCTTCATTATCTAGGAACCTTATTTCCGTAAGTAAGTTGGATATTTCTGTTTTTAGATGTACGTTTGGATCTGGTTGTTTTGATTTATATAAGAATACTGATAATGTTGGTTCTGGTATTCTAATTGATGGTTTATATAAACTGAAACTAAATGACACTTATGCGAATTCCTTGCTGAATGTAATAAATAATATTGGATGCAAACGTAGCATGTTGAATGAAAATTCTGCTTTCTTATGGCATAAAAGACTAGGTCACATATCCAAAGAAAGAATGATGAGATTAGTAAGTAATGAAATTTTTTTAAATTTGAACTTTAGTGATCTAGAATTATGTGTGGATTGTATTAAAGGTAAACAAACCAAACATAATAAGAAATGAGCCACTGAAGCAGCCAGCTTCTTGAAATAATACACACTGATATTTGAGGACCTATGGACACTCCAGCCTTTAATGGAGAAAAGTATTTCATCACTTTTATTGACGATTTTTTCCCGCTATGGTTATGGCTATTTGCTTCATGAAAAATCTCAATCTGTGAATGTCCTTGAGATGTTTTTAAAGGAAGTTGAGAGGCAATTAGATAAAAAGGTGAAAATCATAAGGTCCGATAGAGGCGGTGAATATTATGGAAAATATAATGAGTCAGACTAGTGTCCAGGTCCATTTGCAAAATTTCTCGAAAGTCATGGCATATGTGTGCAATACACAATGCCAGGTACACCACAGCAAAATGGTATAGCAGAAAGGCGCAATAAGACGTTAATAGATATAATTAGGAGTATGATGTCAGATTCTACACTACCTAAGAATTTATGGTCATATGCTCTCAAAGCCGCTAATTATTTGTTGAATAGGGTTCCTAGTAAAGCTGTTCAAAACACTCCTATTGAATTATGGACTAATGGGAAACCTAGCTTAAGACACCTGCATGTTTGGAGTTGTCCAGCGGAAGCGAGAATTTATAATCCACATGAAAAGAAATTAGATTCTCGAATGATTAGTGGGTATTTTTTAGGTTACCCTAAAAAATCTAAAGGATATGTGTTTTACTGTCCTAATCATAGTCCAAGAACTATAGAAACTGGTAATGCAAGGTTCATTGAGATTGGTGAAGTCAGTGGGAGTACTAGAAGAGAAATAGTGGAAATAAAGGAAACAAGGATAAATGTTACATTGCCTAGAATAGTTCCTCCATCTACTATTACTCCAAATGTTGTTCCAGCTGTTTGAGAACAACATGATGATGAACAACATATAAATGAAGAAGTACTTCCTAAAGGAAATGACTTACATAATGCTGATATGCATGAATCACAACAAGTAGCATTAAGAAGATCTCAAAGAGATCGTAGGTCGGCTATTTCTAATGATTATATGGTTTATATACAAGAATCAAATTATGATATAGGAATCAATAAGGTCCCAGTTTCGTTTTCACATGTTGTAGAAAGTAAAGAGTCAAAGGAATGGATTAATGCCATGAAAGAAGAGCTAAAATCCATGCAACAGAATGAAGTTTGGGATCTCGTTGAGTTACCACATGGCTGTAAAAGAGTCGGATGAAAATGGGTTTTTAAAACCAAACACGACTCTAGTGGAAATGTCAAACTGTATAAAGCTAGACTTGTTGCTAAGGGTTACACTCAGAAAGATGGTGTTGATTACAAGGAGACATTTTCTCCTGTTTCGAAAAAGGACTCACTAAGAATAATAATGGCATTAGTAGCACATTATGATTTCATCAAATGGATGTGAAAACAGCCTTTCTGAATGGAAATCTTGATGAGGATGTTTATATGGATCAACCTGAGGGTTTTTCTATAAAAGGTAAAGAACAATTGGTGTGTAAACTTAAGAAGTCAATATATGGGGTTAAGCAAGCATCCCGACAACGGTATATAAAGTTCAATACCATTATTACATCTTTTGGTTTTAAGGAAAATACGGTTGATCACTGCTTATACCAAAAGATCAGTGAGAGCAAGTTTATTTATCTAGTCCTTTATGTTGATGACATCTTGCTTACTGTAAATAATTTAAGCATATTGCATGAGACTAAGGAATTTCTCTCAACGAACATTGAAATGAAAGAAATGGAAGAGGAATCATATGTGATTGGAATAGAAATATTTCATGATCGATCATAAGGAATATTGGGATAGTCTCAGAAAGGATATATCGAAAGGATTCTAGAGAGATTTGGAATGAGTAAGTGTTCACCTGCGAAAGTTCCTGTACAGAAAGGTGATAAATTCAATCTTATGCAATGTCGTAAGAATGATGTTGAAAGAAAGGACATGGAATCAATTCCATATGCATCTGTAGTTTGCAGCCTAAGGTATGCTCAAACCTGTACTACATCGAATATCAGTTTTGTGGTCGGTATGTTAGGGAGGTACCAGGAAGGGAACATTGACAGGCTGCAAAGAAAGTGTTAAGTTACTTACAGGGCACGAAAGATTACATGCTTATATATCGTAGATCCAATGAATTGGAGGTGATTGGATATAGCGATTCAGATTTTGCTGGATGCATCGATACTAGAAAATCGACTTTTGGTTACCTGTTTATGTTTGCTCAAGGAGCCATATCATGGAAAAGTGTGAAACAAACTATCGCTGCTTCATCTACTATGGAGGCAGAATTCGTGGCATGTTATGAAGCCACAATTCATGTATTATGGTTGCGGAACTTTATTTCAGGACTTGAGGTTATCGACAACGTTAGCAAGCCGCTGAAAATTTATTGTGATAACTCTACAGCTGTGTTTTTCTCAAAAAATGAAAAGTACTCTAAAAATGCCAAACATATAGAACTGAAGTATCTTGTTGTGAAAGATGAGGTTCAGAAACAAAGAGTGTCAATCACGCACATCAGGACAAAACTTATGGTTGTAGACCCTTTGACGAAAGGGTTACAGCCAAGACAATTTGAGGAACATGTTCAAAGAATGGGTCTTGGTTGTATTAATAATAATTGATGTGTGACATTCTGAGCTCCTTTGTGTGTTTCTGATATACAATTATGCGTCTCTTGTTTTAATGTGGTAGTACGTACTTTACGTAATTTTAAATAAGAAAGAGTCATATAAATATATTATATTTAATCATTGTGATATAAGACATTATGTGGACCATTATGCTGTTTTATACAAATTATGAGTATAAAATGATGGTTTGCTAGTATTGTAGTATATGGAAGGGAATGCATTGAATTAATAATGCACAACCGTCATAGCTCTCAGCAATTTATCATAGTATGATGTTCAACACTTGATATTATGAATAATCGAGTCAAGTAAGAGAATGTTAGGAAACTTCTATTAGAAACTGCAATCGTTTCATTTACTTTTAACGTTATGCAGTTTCTAATCTTAATATGACCCTATTAATTAGGTCATAAATAGAACGTTTCATTTACCTTTAACGTTATGCAGTTTCTAATCTTAATGTGACCCGATTAATTAAGTCATAAATAAACCGTTGTATAATTAGAACGTTAGGTATGTGATTAATCTTAAGCGTTGAATTGGTATATGATGGACGTACCTGATTTAGAATTAAATATTATATAAAGGATTGGGTCCACTCTCTCCTGGATAGATGTATATTCTTCTCCATCAAGAAACATATAAAGAAATAGGGTTAAAGAGAGAAACCGAATTCTGAGAAGAAGAGAAATTATTAGAAGTCAGAAGAAGAAAATAACAGCCATTATATCTTCCGCTTTTAATCAAGGTACGTCATCTTAAACAAAATAAAAAATCATATTAAACTTTGTTTGTGAAATATTCGGTATCGGTGATTCTTGGGCTATTACTTGAATTGTTCATCAATAATCATGAAAGATCAAACAGTAAAAAAATTCTGACAACCAGACTGCGAGATCAAAAATCACGAGTTTCAATTTCAAAATTAACAAACATGTAACTAGTATTCGAATATGTGTTTGACAAACACATACTTCTCCATGCATATTGCATATAATTTTATTTACATAATTGTTTACACGACCTTTTATTATGCTAGTTTTTGCGTGGGCTTTTCAACTTTGCAATTCAGTTAAGCAGTTGACATACCTCTGAAGAGCTCAAGTATACAATGTCACTGTCATGCCACAACTAATTAATGATCCTTATAATTTAACTAATATACATAGTTCTGCATCGCATACTGAACCCACATCCGTTTATTTATTGAAGAAAGTGGACAACTGTATGAACAGATTATTAAAATACCACGATCCAACCATTTTTCTGCAAACATATGCCTATATAAACGCTCCAATAACAATCACAGTATTCAAACTTAACTGAAAAGCTTGTGAATAGTTAACAGCAAAAGATGAAGTTCTCTTCATGGTTTGTTACACTCTTCATTGCTTCACTAATTGCATTATCAGTACAAGCCTTTTCAGTAGATGATACTGATAAAGAAGATGGAGTCATGCACTATAACCACCATCATCTTCATCATAATATGTTTCATAGAGTCAGGTCCTTGTTTGCAAGTTCTGGTGATGAATTTGCAGAGAGCAAACGTAAGTATTGTATTAATCAAAATGCATTATGTCATAGTTATATACATGCGTGTGTGTATAAAAAAGTTAGGATCAATACCATATTTTATTTACCACCATTTGTAGTGACCGATGTCTCAAAAAACAACAAAATAATGCTAAATAAAAGATGTTATCGATCCTATTTCATGGATATATGCACGCACAGTAAAGTCAGTGATGCATGAATATATCAGGTAAGAAAGAAGGAATAAAAACGGACCAAGCACCAGCAGCACTTGGACCCTATTCTCAAGCCATCAAAGCAAACAAGATCATTTTTGTATCCGGTTCCCTTGGTCTTCTTCCTAAGGTTTCTTTTATTTGTTGCATTTATTTAACAAAATAGATTAATCTTTATTCATATACGTATGTGTATAATATATATGCAGACAGGGAAACTCATTTCAGACCGTATAGAGGATCAAACTGAACAGGTAAATAAGTAAAGATATACGTTGATATGTTGATAAATGACTTAAAATTGGTTCCTTTAATATTATGAAAAATAATACGTGTATAGGTGATGAAGAACATAGGAGCCATATTGAAAGCTGGCGGTGCCAGTTACTCCTCCATTGTCAAGACAACCATTATGTAAAATATATCATCTTTCTAGTATTCTTTATTAACGTACTTTTTTTTTTCATATATACACTGTTAATCACAGTACGTGATACGTGATATAACTGCAAAAACTTTGATAGTCACAACCCTTATATTTCAAACAAATTGAAAATGAAATTCCTTTAATGGGTTGTTGATAAGAAAATGATCATAATTGCAAACCGATGGTGCGATGTCATTGATGAATGTAAGGCATTTTAAAAGTCTTAAAATGACACCATGAAAATCTTATTTATTTAATTTTTTTTATTGTTAACAGTGTGTGTTTACCCACATATATAGACACACGTGGGTATATGTATATGTACATATACACGTATACATACATATACAGGCATGTATCTTAAAGTTGATAGTATTGGTGCATGCTTGTTCTTACTTTACTTGGATAATATGTAATCAGGTTGGCTGACCTCAAAGATTTCTCGAAGGTGAATGCGATATATGCTAAGTGTGAGTTTCTTGCATTTATTTATGTTTGTTGTTTGACGCGTAGTTTCTTTGTGTAACCATGTGTCCAAATAAATCTCAACCATTCATTATAATGCGCTGATGATCAATGCATGAGACCCACTGAATTAAATCCAATGACAATGGAGCGAACACATAAGACATGTAGTTTGGGGACGGAAGATCTAAAATCTGTACTTTACTAGCTAGTGTTTTCATTTAATGAGCTTATTGTTAATTGTGATTAATTAAAGAATTTAATAGTAGTCAGAGACGTGAAATATAAGTATGTGCATGCAGATGTGAAAGAACCATTCCCGGCACGGGCGACTTTTCAAGCAGCTGGATTGGCACTTGGAGCCAAAATCGAGATTGATTGTTTTGCAACTCTTTAGTTCTTGTTTCCTTCAAAACAAAGCCACTCAATGTCCTTTTTTTCTTCTTACACAGTATTAATTTAATTCATTCAATAAATATGTCTTCTTTTTGTCCAATTGCATGCGTTCTTTGAACCTTGATCGGATTGCAATGTTACAACTTATATGTAGTTTTTATGTAGTTTCTTTGGCTGGCCAGTTCATTTGTCCATCATAGTTGAGTATCCGCTGTACCTGTACCTGAACAATCATAACCATACGTTATTTCATTAAATGGATTAATATCTTGATTAATACGCTTTACCTGTACCTAAAAAATTGCACAGATCATTTATTTCGGCTCATGGAAAAAACATATTGATTTAGGCTGCAGAAATACACCCAGTTTTATATAGCTTGCACAATTGTGAATTAAACAAACTATATGTTAAAAAGTTAATCGATCTTACTCATTTTTGGATCACGCAAGTTCCATGTTTATTAAAAAAATTAACTTGTGCAATTTAGAAATGCACAAACTACATATCTGTATTGTGTAATTTTGGAGTACACATATACCGGACTGAAATAATTAGACGGTCCTTGTTTTCTACCATTCCCCTCGTTTCCTTCTTCATTTCGCAGAACTCTAACTGATTTCTTACTCCAACCCATTTCATCTTCCCCCGATTTTCATTTCATATTCAAAATACTCCATTAACCAGAAGTTAACTTCAAATAATTTGTGGTTTAATCTCAAAATGGAAGGCTCGTCTTCTCAGATTGGAGATAAAAATATTTAATTGGAATTAACTGATTTTTTTTTTTTTTTTTTGATTTTAATTTATGTTTCAATCTCAAAATGGAAGGCTCGTCTTCTCAGATTGGAGATAAAAAAAAGTTAATTGGAATTAACTGGTTTTTTTTTGTTGATTTTTAACTTGTTTTAGTTATCATTGTCTAGCAAATTGAAAATGGAAACCTTAATTTTGATTATAATAGCGCATAATTGGGTATTACTAGTTATGTTTTGGATGCTTAATTTTTATAGAACCGCTGCCCGAACCGGTTGATAGAATTGTCATTATAAGAATGAAAATTAATCATTTATGGAGATATTTTTGTATACATCTTTTTATTAAAGTAAATGCATTATAAAGTATTGGTTTGTATTGGTTGTTATAAATCAGAACATTCAAACTATTCAACTTGTAAACCATGCGAGCGAGATTATAGAAAGTGGAAATTTTTCACACATCCTTATTTTTAATTATTTTACAAATATATCCCTCCCAATTTCCATTTATGTTTTACATCCCTATTTTCATTTTTCACGTTTGTCTTTACGTTTTTACCCTTTTATATACATAATTTCGACATCCTCTCAACAACTTCCAATGTTTTTTTGAAAGTTTCGAATTGTAATTTCCATGGAATTTAGGTGTTGACTTTTGTAATATGTTGTTCAATTCGATCTTCGGCTGCATCTCGTTTGAATTTAGCTGCATCTCGTTTGAATTTAGCTGCATCTCGTTCGATTAGATCTTCAGTAACAACGACTCGAATTTAGCTGCATTCACGCTCAATTCGATCAGTTTTTGCTATATCTCGATTTGTTTCAGCTTTTCATCTTCTTCTGCTTTGCATTAAAATATGAGTTCGAGGTTAATTTTTTTTTCATAGTTATTTTTGTTTGTTTAATTTTTGATCTACGATTATGTTGAATTGCATTTTATTCATTTTGTTGTAGCTGCAATTTATTATTAATGTTGTTATTTTTTTAGTCATACTTTGTTGTTATTTATGATATGGAGGCAATTATTCATATGCCATACATCTGTGTTTGCTGAATTTACTGTGTTTGTTATTATTATTATTGTAATTGGTTGTAGTGCTCATGTTGTTGTTGTTATTGTTATAGTTCATGTATGTTGTTGAATTATATGGTATCAATGGGATGTGGTAGTGAAGTTCTATATAGGAGCATACACATGCTAAATAGCATGGGTAGAAACACAAGGGATGTTAACGCACAGAATGTCTACACATGTTAACACACAGGATGGTTAGTATCTCAAAAGCATTATATTTGGTTAACCAGCCACCTGATTCTAGCAAATTAGTTAAGAAGTTGGTTGTTGATTTCGTTTGTTTAAATCCTCTTATGAAAACGAAGATACTGTTCACTCATTTCAGACCGAGTACAATATTATGTTAAATTACTATTTCTTATACGAGAAAAAGATCGGCTATGAAAGAAATACATGACAATGATTTGCTTTTGTATGATCATTTGAAATCTTGTTGTGATGTGTGGTTGAGTGTAATCCTGACATTACTGTTGAGCTTCAAGGTGATTCTGTTAGTCATGAATTTGAGAGGATTTTCATTAGGGATTAAATTGTTTAAATTTAATATCAGAAATTATTTGAATAATTGAATTCTGAATTTTACGTGAATGCAAATGATGTCAAAAGTTGATTTAGATTTTATTCATCGTTTAGTTTTTAAATTTGGATTTAAAAATGAATAATTAGAAATTGAAAATTTTATATTATAATTAACGAATAAAAATAGTCATTTTGGCCACTGTCCTGGATTTCGACGAAAGCAGTTTCATTGGATCGACAATGGAGAATTATTGTAGGATTTCAAGTTTCGTAGCGATCAGACTTATCGTTTGGCCGTGCGAGCTTGAAACACGTAGAAATTAATTAAAGGAATTCGATTAAAATAAATTGATTTTGAAAGCTATCTTCCGAGTACGATCAATTTTGTTTGAAATGAGGGTAAACTATTATCGTCTGGAGTTTGAAATTTTCGTGGGCTATTGATGAGATATTTTCTAGCATAAAATTATGTATTGCTTTTCTCCATCATCTCGTACAAGGCAACCCCACGGTGACCTATATCCCCACCCTCGTTCCCCTTCTCCCTCTTTCTTTTACAAATCACTCGGATCGAAAGAAGAAAAAAACAAATGAAACGCGATCAAGAAAGAAAATAAGAAAAGAAACCTAATCACGAACCAACGGCGACAGTCGTAGTCAATCTAGTAGCACGGAGGAGCACTGGAGCAGCGTTGAGGGTCCGATCAGTTTAGGTTTTCGAGGGTGCACTGTTCCCCGATTTGCACGCGGGAGCTGATGATGGTTGTGGCATGCTAGGTGATGGGCGTGATGGCTCTTCTAGGTGGTCGATAGCTGGGCAGAGGCGATCGTGCGTTCATATAAAAAAACGAAGAAGCAGATAGCGTGAGCTGCCTGAGGAAGAAGATGGAGCGCGTGCGGTGAAGTTAATTAGGTTTTGTTTTAATATTTGTGAAATTAATTTGTTAAATAAATTTAATTATAATCAAATGTTAATTAAGCCATAATGTTTGCATACGACGTCCGTTACAAGTGAAACGAGTCGCAGGACGATCGTGTCGACGTTGTCCATGGCATAGGATTGAAGTGAGATTTATTTGACTCTAAAAATATTTCAGTTTTAAATAAAAGATGAGTGTTTTGTAACGCTAAGAAGTACTAGAATATTTTTATGTTAATTAAATTTAAAATTATGTAGTGATTTAAATTTATTGATTGTTTTTTTTATAACTTTAATTGACATTTAAATCGACATCCAATTTAATTGATAGAAATCTAAATTGACGGTTAAACTGAATTTGAATTAAGTTGTTAGTAAAATTCCCAATTATTGATAATTTGATAACTGTTGTGATTTACTAACTATTTGGATGATTGGTTGTGACAGATGCCAATAAATTGATATTTGGATGATTGGGCGTTTATTTATTTTTATATATATCCTGTTATCACATGGTAAATTTACAGTATATAAAACTGTAAATTGAATTATTTCGAATAAATTAATAAATATGTTTAAATGATGTATATCTATGACATTGTGACTTGGATTGAAATGATATATATCCATCATTGAAATTAAAATTGAAATAACTGATCACTTGGATATAGGATAGAAAATTACATACAGACACCAGATTCGTCAAATTAAATGATTTTAAATTGTTGATTTGAAGTTTATTTAAATGATTTTGATTTAAAGAAATAAAATTCAAATTTATAGAAATCATATTATTTTCAAACTTGAGCTCGGAATGTTGAAATTTAAATTTAGTAAGTGGAATTGTTTAAATAATCGAAATCGAGATTTTGAAGTTATAATAGAGATTTGAATTTCGATAATTGATTTGTTTTAAAAATATTTGAAATTATAATTATTGCTAAGTAAAAGTAATATAAAACGATATTTCAAAATTGAGCTTGGAATTGAATTATATTTAAAGATTTAGATTTTTAATTGAATATTGAAAGTTAATTTGATTTAAGTGATTTGAATTGATATTTTAAAAATCGAACGCGAAATTGATATAAATCTAAATGGTTTAAATTTGGAATTGAAATTGAAAGTAATCTGAAATTGGAATTGAAATTAATTTGGAATTGAAATTGAAATTAATTTGGAATCAAAGTAAAATTCGACTTGAAAATCGGGAAATCGACTAAATCGAAATGGAAATTGGAATTGATTTGAATTAGAAAATTAGGAATGAATCGGTTTGACTTTGTAACTATTTTTCAAATGAATTATTTTAGTATAACTGTTTAAAATCTATATTCTTTAAATATTCAAATTATTTTGATTTTCCAAGCTATTCTACTATATAATCCATTTTTTATACTTAAACTATTTTATATTAAACTATTTGAACTGTTTTAAAACTATTCAAGCTATTTTCAAAAATTCAAACTGGTCAGAATGGGAATTGTCTATATTCAAATCGTGGGTTTAAATACGAATTGGGTTAGAATGAAGTTATAACCTAAATCAAAATTTGAAATAATTTTGGAAACAAAATCGGGATATTAAGGCGAAAATGATTTTGAAGTGAAAATGTATATATTTTGGTAAATATGATATTTCGAAATGAATTTGATTTTGAAGCGAATATGATATTTTGATATCAAGTATGAATTGTTTTCGAAATATAAGAGTATCAATCGGTGTGTAAAATGACGTTTGATTGTTAAAGAGATTAGGGCCTCTTATTGGCATACTCTCTGTCAAAATTGGAACCACTTAACACCTGTGTACGCGAAGTAGACTTTATAACGAAATGGTTGGATTTGGCGTCGTTTGTTGGATTTAAAGAAAGAGAATGATGATGGACTGGCCTAAAACTTATGTCAATTTGAAATGACTAAAATCGAAGCCGTATCGGCCAATGAAGTTAGCTACTTTTAGCGGACACACTTCTTCGAATTAGTATCATGACATTATTATTGATTGGTGCACACCCTTCGATTTTGGCAGTGTTGGACGCGATGGGCCGTTAGAGGTCACCATCAACCGGGAAGGTTAAACTGGTAGTATCCTACCTGGACATTGCCTCACGTGCCTTGTCATATTTTTATCCCTACAAGAGACCACTATGATTTTGATTTAGTGTTGTCGTATCACGGCTCATCCCTATCCACCGAAGGTTTGCTGATGTTTTATATACAAACTGTACAACAATGCTTAAAACGCGTTAAGGGGGATTAATGTAAAGCCTTAACGCTATTTTGATATCTTATATTACTAGTAAACGTTATATATATATCGTATTCTACTACATATAAATATTTTGACTGGTCCGTAAGAAATGGAAAATCCCGTAACATCTCTTATGTTATCACATGGATGTTGTACACCGAATAGGAGATGTAAGACCCCGTAAACATCTCTGACGCCACGACACTCATGTTATATGCGATATCGATCTGACTCACATAAGAATATTTTAGTCATGACTTGAGTATTTTATCTTTTCACTACGCTTGGGTCAGCCCTGAGTTTTTCGGCACATTGAAGATCATATTTCCTGAGGAAGAAGACGAAGGTTTGGTATATTATTACTATTATTATTTTCTGCATCATGATGTTCTGCTGCATTATTTATTCATCCCTGATGTATATATAACTTTGATAAATGTTGTATAATTTATAATCATACGTATAATATGAACATCTTCATGAAATGTTTATTTGGTTATATATTTTATGGTTCGGCTGCGAGATTCTGTGTTTATTTTCTTCTTCTTTTCTTATTTTTCTTATTTAACCCCATTGATTATCTATATTCCGGATTTTTTAAGTTGGACATATGTAGATTATTGTTAATTTAAACCTTCCGAAATGTGGTTCGTCACCCTAGTTATTAATCCTTAACTAGAATATTCCTTTCCATATTTTAATATGTTAGAATTATCCTTTCAAAAAGGTTTTTCGTTGACTTTCCACAAATTAACCTAAAATAAGATATTTACTTCGTTTGAAATTACAAAGAATTATTTATTTTCTTTTTATTGAAATAGATAGCGTAACATACGGAAAGATTATCCATATTTACATATCTCTTTCCCTTTGTATGTAAGTTTATTGTCAATTCAAGCGTTGCATTTTTCTATGCATCTAAGAAAAGAAATTAGACAAATTTATGATGGTTACACGAATGATACTTTCGATAAACTAAACACAGAAATTCATATTCCAATGGAATTGGTGCTAATCTAAATTATTTTACAACCCAATTGTAGATCTGAAATAAATTCTACACCTTATGAATATCGAACTTTTAATAACTCCAGGACTAATTTTTCAAATCTGGGCGTAAATAATGTTACTATTCAACTTTCCTCAATTGTAAAATATGCATGTAATGTTTTATGTGTTTAATTCGAGCCTACTGCTCTTTAGATCTTTATTTAAGCATATTAATTAAATGAAAATCTAACGAAAAAATTCCAATGTTATAAATAAGTTATATGATTTCCCACTCGTCTTTTAAGCTTTCTAAATTGTAACGACTCGGAATTTTGGTCATTAGATTTTGAACATTTAATTCATTTTAAATGTTAAATGTGGATTTTGTATTGATTTTGAAATAAGGAGATTTTGGTTCAATCAAAAAAATAAGTTATAGTTTCAAAAAATGTGGATTTTGTATTGATTTTGAAATAAGGAGATTTTGGTTCAATCAATAAAATAAGTTATAATTTCAAATATGGCTATTCAATTGGATTTGAATAATAATAATTTAATATTTGGGATAATTTGTGATTCTGGAGGTAAATAAATATGAAAATGGTTTTTAGAATTTATTTTAAGTCTATTTGGATTTAAATAATGTTGTTGGACTTTTGGATGGAATCAAAAGTCGATCAATTTAAAATTTGGAATTTTATATTAATTTAAAAATGGAATTTAATATAAAAATGCAAATAATCAGATTTTTGATTTAAAATGAATCGGAATAATTTCTAATGTGATTATCAATTCTATATGATTTATAATTGAGTTAGTAAAGTTTTAAAAGTGAAATTTTAAGTGATTCGACGATTTTGGAAATCGCTCGAATTTATCGACGAGGTAAAATAGCTTTTCAGGGCACGGTCTCGGAATTCGACGAAACCAGCTCCATTGGATCCGTAATAGTTACTTATTATTGGATTTCAATTTTTGTAGCAATCAGAGTTGTCGTTTGACCGTGGCAGCTCAAAACGCATAAAAACTATTTTAATTGATTTAATTTAAAATTTATCGTTTGTTCCCGTAATTCGTGCATATGATCGAATTAGCCTTCGAAACACATTCCATTGTGTTTGGAATGTGGGTAAAACCTTATAAACGCTAGGAGGCACGTGAGGTTTGGAGTTCGTTAGTAAAAGTTTGTTAAAAATGAGAATATTAATAAAATAATTTGATTACACGTACGTATACACACGTATAAGGGCTGAATCCCTAATCTCCATTCACGCCCGCCGTCTATTTCTTTTAATGGCCGAAAACCCTCGAAACTTCATCTATATTTTTCTCTTAATCCAAGGTTTAATTCCAGAAACTTTCTAAAGGGAAACTGTAGATCATGAAGAGATCTACACATCCGTACGGTGGGTCGATGTGAAGATCGACGAGATGGCCAGGATTTTGCCGAGAAGCATGCACGGCCGCTCTCGTTTTTCGTGATGAAGGGACAGCCGAGCTCGTTGAAACTTTGGGTGGAGGTGGAGTTGACGAAGGGCTATGGGATGGTGGTGCTCAATCGATCTGCGGTCGACCAGAGGCGGAGCAGCGCCTAACCCTAGTGAGCGGCTGATGGGTTTCTTTTGTGCGTGTTTAACCTGGAGCGAGCGCGCGAGAGAGAAGAAGGTAGCGGCCTAATTCTCATCTTCTTTTTCTACGGCCAGATCTGATAGTCGAAAGAAAAAATATAATTATATTTAAACTTTGTTAACCATATCTTGTGCATGCGTTGTCAGATTCTAATGAAACAACATGCGCTGGAATCGAAGCGACAAGCAGCCCGCTGTGGTGCAGATCTGGGATCATTCTGAGCAAGTAAAAGGTTGAATAGAATGTCGTTCGATTTAATTTAAAATTTGAAACTCTCGTCGAAACTCAAGGTGAGTTTAACTCACTTACATCATGAATTTTCAGTTAATTTAAATAGTTAAAATTTAAATGAATGATTGATTGGTTGAATGTGAATATTATTATTAGTCAGGATATGATATTTTATCTGTTATGCTAACGTCTGTGAATGCAGGGAAACAGGTTGGAGAGATCCAACTGGATTCCTCACAATATAAAAATTATCGTTATAACTTGTGTTGTATTTTATTGATATTGATATCCCGTGATAGATTAATTTGGGAATTTTGCTGTGCAGTGTTATGGTTGGATGAATATAACCTAATATATAAAAATAAAACGAATTGGGTTTATAAGGAAATGAAAGAAATTTTCAAGGAATGAATTTAAGGAAATTAAATTCAAGAAATTGGTTTGGAATTTGGAATGTTTTGAAAACTGTGATTGGAATGGAAACGAGAAACGAAAATTTATAAACTGAATTTATAAATAAAATGGAATATTTATCGGGGGATAATATTTTTTGAAAGGTAGGTTTCCGGTGGGAAATTCAATAAGAAGGTATAAATTATTTTAAAAATAAAGATGAGATTATTTTTAAAAGACGAGAGGTGTATTTTCCCTGGGAAGTTAAGTATGTTTCCAAAGAAAAGCTTTCGAAATATAAACTGAAGTTTGAATGATGTTTTTGGATATTTTGGAAAAACATTATTTTTAATTATTTTTAAGTATAAGTAAATACTTATTTAAGTAATTATGATATTTAATTATTTTAAAGATAAAGTAGTATTAAGTTTTAAAAAGGAAATTATGATATAAATATTTGATTTATAACTTTATTTTAAAAGGTAATTATGTTTTAAATTACTTGGAAACTCCTCCATATTTTCTTAAGTATTATTTTCATTTAAGAAATTTCTAGTAGCCTTATTCTAAATATTTTAAGCATATATTTTGGAAGTGATTTCCAGGAAATGGGAAATGTGTTAAAAATAAAAAGGAGTTTTATTTTTAAAGCGTTGAAAGAAATTTACGGGATTTAAACGTAAATTCGAATTGAGATAAATCAAGCAGGATTTATAAAAGGATTCCTTGGTTTATTCCGAATGAAAGTGTATTTCCCTGAAAAGCCAAGTACGTTTTAAAGCAGATTTTTAAGTAAAAGTTAAAGGTTATAAATTTGATTTTAAAGAATGTTTTTAAGAAAATTCTTATTTAAGTTGAAAAAATTTAAAGGTAAATATGTACTAAATTATTTATAGTAACAACTACTTTAAAAGGGGTAATTGGTATTATGTTTTAAAGGAATATTATTAATATTTATATTTTATAAAATGGTTTTATTTTAAGGATAATTGGTTAAAGTTTTATTTGAAAATTGTATAGGATTTTGTAACCCTTCTTGTAAAAGTTAGTTTAATTGAACTTTTATTTTAAAATTAGCTTTTATTTTATAAAGGAGTTTGCTTTAAATATTTTTCAAATATATTTTAAGGTATATTTAGAATAAAGTGGTCTAATGTTTTAAAATCTAAAGTATTTGGACTTGGTTATTTTCAGTGGAAATAGAAAATATTTGGGGAAATTTATTCCGTAAAAGGAAGATGGTTTGAAAATTGTTTTCAAAAGGTTTGAAAGTGAAAATATATCCTGTGAAGATATTCTGGGGTTAATAAATAATTTGGGGAAATTATTTATTGTTTGATGGATGTTGGTGAATGTTAATTGATAGTTAAATCACCGACTATCAATATTGGTCAATGCATTGATTGTTTCGAAGAGACCGGGATCGGGACTAATTTCTTGAAAACCACTTCGATTCGGTTTGTACGTTTTCGTAAGGAAGACGAATTTGGATTCGAAGATGGAGCAGTGAAGTGCAAGGGTTAGTCGCTACTAATCCTGAGGATGATTCCAAAATGGATGTAGTAGGAGTAGTGCCTTCGGTTCCCTTCGAACCCGAGACGGACTTGTATGGATGAATGCTTTCGAAACATACAGGTGGACGATGGGCATTCTAAGTGAAACGTTCTAAAAAGGTAACGCTTAGCCTTGAGCCTCATCAACCGGGAATGACGGAAAATCATGGGTTATGCAGCAAGGCTTAGTGGGTAGCGCCCATGAGGGTGAGGTCATCCTTGTCTAGATGTCCCTTTTTATTCGGGGGTGAAGTTGTTGATCCCAACCGTGGGGTGATCTTACTCGAGATTATCCAGTAAGGGGTTTGTGTTGCAGAAGATTGAGAGTAATCCTCGGTACGGTGTTCTAGGCCACGTACTGTGACAGGTGGTACCCCAATGCCTAGTCATTAGTTGGAAATCCATTCTCCCTACATGCCTTTCACGGTTTTGTTTGTATTACCACGATTTCGGCTAGTAGCTGAAATTTAATCATGTAATAATTTGGGCTATTTGAATAAGTATTTGTATATAGACACTATTATAATATCAGAGGATTTTATAAGAAATGTTTTAGCTATCGTAAGGTAAAAACCCGACATATTTATTTGTGGTGTGGTCTCACGAGATGCTTTTGATTTTTCAAAGGATTTTTGAAACTTTAATCACCAATTTGGGTGTATTTCTCTCACGCTGGTATTCCAGACTGACTCGTATGTTATTTTATTATAATGCTCGGGTCAGACCGAGTATTATACATTACAGGAAAGGATGCTATGGAGCTCAAGAGAGAAGCTGGAGACCGAGACATATTATCCGTACTTGTTTATATCCGCTGCTGTGATTTATTTGAAATTGCCAGGCTGGTAACTGTTGTTTGTTTGTGATACTCTGATGGTGTATTGTATAAAACAGATATAGTTTTCATTTTGTATAAAGATCTGATATTATGTATTATATTTTGTTTCGCTGCGATTGTGAGATTCTGTTATTGTTTAGTTCCTTCTTTCTTCTATCTTCTTTCTTTTCCCTCAACTATCTGTCTTTTCGGCACTTGATCGTCGACATATTATACTGTGGAGTATTTTGAGTCGATTCTCGAGGGTCGAGAAAGGTGGGTCGTCACATAAATCTTCTAATCTGAATCCAATCCCTTACTTGACTCATTTTCCTCTCTAATCTAGAAGAACATGTATAGACATGTGTATGCATGCCATTAGAATTACAGATCTGCAAAAAAATTTGGGGTTTAGGGAATAATAGATTTATAATAATAAAAATTACCGTTTTCCCCAGTATTGATTCGCTCCATCTTTCTTCTCTTTTATTTTCTACCCTTCTCCGATTATATTTTTATATGTATAATATTTTATAATTAGAAGTAATGGAAAAAGAAAATGACAGAGTTTCGTTGTTTGGATTGGAAAATACGTAAAGAAAAGTGACAGGTTATGCATTTATTTGTAGGCGCATGAATCAATCGTAGCCATTAGATTACAATAATGTAATCCGAGCGGTGGGGCAATGTTCAAACCCTAGCTGTCATACCCCGATTGGTCGACCGTCCCTCTATAATCGATCAACCACTAGCAGTCGACCAACCTCATAAAGGAGTTTGACCGTGGGATTCAGTATTTATTATTATTTATTTCCATATTCATATTTAGTTATTCACTTCCGAAACTTTAAATGTTAGTAACCTTTTCGTTTGACCTTCGATCGCGACGTCTACAAATATGAAAGTTGCTCAGAAAATCGCCACGAAGACAATGACTTACGTTTCGTGGTCAAATTTCAATGTTCGTTTAAATTTCATTTTTGAAGCCTTATTAATTATTTATTAATTAACATAAATTTTTACGAGGTGTTATACAATGCGAGAGAAGAAGGAAAAAAAGTGTAAAATTGGAAATGGTAGAAAGAAGGACCAAATTTAAGATGTTTCGAGAGATATTAAATAATTGAGCTTCCTTTAATCAAATACACGGAGCTCATTCAACAACGTCCTTTGCAAATATGTTTAGTAAAGCAAAAGTTTGATTCAAGCATTTCTTTTGACCAAAATTCTACAATAGAAAATAAGATACAATTTTAGATAAAAGGAAATTAAAGTTCACACTGAAACCCACATGGTTAGACGGTAAGATTTTTAAAGTGATTCCAAAGATACTTACCACCACATCATATTTACCAGCATTAGAGATCTCTTTGTGTACCAATAAATTAAACCAATTTTTCCCGTGTGTTGCACTGGGCACAGTTCAATAAATAGCAGTAAAACCACAGCTCATGAAAATGGCACTAAGAAAGTAATTGCTGCTGCAACTGTTCTTCTCGATGAAATGTAATTTTCACACACATTTATTCTCCGTGGAAAATAAGCACAAGGACAAATTTTCATAAAAATTTAGGCTGAAGGACAACAAGTTTCATTTTTAGACTGAAGGACAATTCTAAATACAACTAGCATTTTGTATAATGTAAAACTGGATGTAATGCTAGTTATAATTAGCATTTTGTATAGTGTTTATACTGTACAAAATGCTAGTTGTATTTAGCATTGTCCTTCAGCCTAATTTTCTTTCAAAGTTTGTCCTTCGGTTCAAAAATGAAACTTCGTGTCCTTCAGTCTATTTTTTTTCTTCAGAGTTTGTCCTTGTGCCTAATTCCCTCTATATTCTCCTATATATTTGAACAAAGCAGCCGACCTTGAATAATCTGGACCATAAACCACTTTGGTTCGAAACATGTAGGTCGAACTTTTGAACCAGCAGTCAAAACAACCGTTTTACCTGCTTGAATCGTGATGTACTCGTTCTTTGTATTGCTTTAATTGTACATTGCAGAAACGATGTTTCAAAATCTAAACAGCAAGCTCCATCATCTTGTTCTTTATCGCCGTAAGCTCTTCCAAGACCACTGCAAACTTAGTCGGCTTCACCGTTAGTAATTTTCCATTGTTGTTTACTAGTTGTGTTGCACTATGCAACCTCTATTGATGACCATGACACTCTACCACTCACATAGCTACTATAAATATTCGAAAAGAAATTCTAAGGTTATTCAAATTGACATTTTCGTTCTCACAGAAAATGAACTAGTAATAGTATTAAAACATAGCTGTATCCATTTTCATTCCATTTTAGTACTACTCTAGCCTTCTTCTTCTTCTTCCCTTCCATCTTCCTTAAAGAACAGCCCAACCTTTGATGAAAAATGGTTAACCATCACACTACCGAAAACACCCACCAAAAGGAAGAGAAGAAAATAATGGTGGGCTTCATCTACAACTGCGCCGACACCAAGTTCTTACTCACATCTCTATTCACCGTTTTCATTCTCTTCACCACCATCCAGTTCATCCCCTACAAATCTTTAATCTTCAACCCTACAAGCTTCGTCTCTTGCATCTCCAACCTGACTTCATCCCCATCTCCAAAAACCCCCTCGGTAAAATCACTAGCCCACACCGACGAAACCCTAAATCTCACAATCAAGCGGTCCTTCAACCCAATCGGGTCCGCGGCGTACCTCTTCATCCAAATGGGAGCTTACCGAACCGGCCCGAACACATTCGCCGTCATCGGGCTAGCATCCAAACCCATCCACGTGTACTCCGACCCGAAATTCGCCTTCAAGTGGGTTCCGCACTTCAATTCTACTGCTGCTTCCAATGCTAGCCTCGTCACCAAGCTTTTACCCGATTGGGGCTACGGCAGAGTGTACACTGTAGTCGTCCTCAATTGCACCTTCGATAACAGCGTGGGCGCTGACGGGTCGGGCGGTAAACTAGTCTTAACCGCTTCGACTGGCAGTGAAATCGGATCTGAGGAGTTTGTGACTTTAGAGGAGAAGCCGAGGACGGTCAACATGAGCGTGTACGGATCGCCCCCAAAATACGATTACCTGTACTGTGGGTCACCTCTGTACGGAAACCTAAGTCCACAGAGAGTTCGAGAATGGATTGCTTACCATGTAAAGTTCTTCGGAAGCAAGTCACATTTTGTCATATACGATGCCGGAGGTGTCCATATGGAAGTCATGGAGGTCTTGAAGCCATGGATTGAGAAAGGAGTTGTGACATTGCACGATGTGAGGGAGCAAGAGAAGTTCGATGGGTACTACCATAATCAGTTTTTGGTGGTTAACGATTGTTTGTTTAGGTATAAACACGATGCGAAATGGATGTTCTTTTTCGACGTCGATGAGTTTATGTATGTCAATAGGAGATCGACTCTCGATGGTTTTATGAAGTCCATGGAGGTTTTTACGCAGTTCTCAATTGAGCAGATGCCGATGTCTAGCAAGCTTTGCCTGACTGATGACAAGGGTAAAACCCATAGGTGAGGTTTAACTATTTCTTTTGCTGCAATTGCTCTTTCAATATGTTCAATAATTCTAACATAATTTGCCATCTTTTGATGCTACTTGCAACCAATCATGTGTCATGACACTGTTCCTTATTGTGTGCTTGGATTCATGTTTGGTCACAGGTTGTTTTCATTGATTACAATTTTGGACAACTAATTTAGACCATTAAACTACAATAAGTTGATTGTAACCAGTAGGTATCAATCTTGTACACTGTACCTCTCTATTACATTAAGTTGTTGTCAGAACCACCATGCAGAACGCATATATGATATATCTTCTCCACATAACTTAACTACTCTGGCCATGAAAATATCAAGGCTGGCCTATTAATTGCTAAACAATTGAAGCAAAATGTTTAGGACATTTGAGTTTTTGGGCCACCAGTTCTTTGAAAGCTTGAATGAATTGGTGAATAATAAATTACAAATACTAACATACCATCGTTCTTAATGCATAATCAATAGTTTGTCTACTTGGTTGGCTTATCCATACCAGTGTACGACACGTACCATATACACATGCATGTGTCGTAGAAAGGTGAACAGTATTTTCTTTTTGAAATTGGGTACTTTCAGTGATGGTACATATGTCTAGTGGTTCTAATCGCAGCAGGCATGACTCGAATTTGTGACCTCACGAGTCGAAGCTGGAGCGTTCTACCACTGAGAAAGTGGTGTTGGACAAAAACAGTATTTATGTAACTTTGATGATAATAAATACCGATCCAATCAATTCTTTTTATCTATAGTAGAAATGTATGGGTGTATCAAAACCATTTCACGATTCCATAGTTGAAATTGCATGTTTCCGTTAAAATCGACGACAATAAACCGTTTTTCGTTTTTCTTTTCATCAATGTGATCACAGAATGTGGGGAATGGAGAAACTAGTGTACAGAGACGGAAAGACCGGAATCAGACGCGATCGAAAATACGCCATTCAACCACGAAACGCTTACTCAGTCGGTGTCCACTTATCGGAAGATTTCATAGGCAACACCTCTCACAAAACAGAAGGGAAGATCATGTACTATCACTACCATGGCACGATCGCCAATCGTAAAGAACCATGCAGAGAGTTCATCAACTCTACTCAGTTTTTGTCAGAAAAAACTCCTTATGTCAGAGACGAAACCATGAGAAGGCTCGCGAATTCAGTCAAGGTTTTCGAGCTGAAGAGCATCGGTACAAGGTTGATGCGAACAAAGCAATAATGTACGTACATTACCTTATCATCATCTTCTTCTTCTTCCTCCTTTTTTTTTTAATTAAGTTATTGAAATTAAGGCCTGTATTCTTCCTTCCTTTGCAGTAGATAATGATAGGAGTTACAGAAATATTCATGTGGATGTTAATACCAGACAAGAAGATTCTTCTATTCATTTCTTATATATAAACAAAAAAACGTGAAGACTTTGTTCCTCTGTTGTTCCAAAATATTACACTACAATTTGATTTATTTTGTATTAAAATATGGGTAGAATTTGATTACAGAACAGATTGGTGGCCCAAAGAGTGATGGCTAGAAATGAAAGATCAAAATTTTTAAGGGACCACATTGCAAAAATAAATAAATAATAGGGAGGAAACATGTCGAAAACAGAGTTGTGGTGTGAGTTGGTTTTCGTGTCGATTTATTCATGTAGCAATAATTGGTAGGTAGAGTTACTAGTCGGTGATCTGCGTCGGTGGCCTTGAACAACTAATTTTATTTGTATAAAACATGGTTGTACTTGTAACTGTGCTCTGGTACAGATTTTAAAGGTGTATGATATGATATTGTTTTTAATCATGGAGTGATTTAATGTAGATATGGGGTAATTTAATGTTGATTTATCTGAATTTTTTGCAAGTATTTAATTGTATTTTTTGAGAATCAAAGTCTATTTTTGTTAGTTTTTAGACTTGCATTTCAAATCCCCCTCTCTGTTGTTTCTGTTTTTTATCCCTATCTTTTCTGTTACAGATTTTATTAGATCTTATATATGTGTATGGCTAAAGGGACTCTGACTCGTTCTAATTATTTCACACGACGAGTAAAATCATTTTGCACGACGAACAACCGTTGACCAATACCATTTTTCATGGTCATCAATCATCGAACTATTGTTGTTCGATGATTGACCGCCGCGAAAAATGGTGTTGGTCGGCAGTTGTTCGTCGTGCAAAAAAGAATCGAAAATGATGTATTTTGGTAGCCTCTTAAATAATCTGATGTTAGAAATAACATATTGTAAAAATTTATGGTACATTTTAGCAATAGTTTTAGCAAGAAGAAAATGCGATGTCATTGGCAACGCATTATATCAATTTTTTTTTTAAATTTCAATTTAGTTTATTCTTTGTCTACAATTTTTCTTATTAAAAACCTCAAATTTCAAACTATTACGTGATTTTAATTTGTTTCAAAATCTCAAATCCAAAAAATTATCATGGTTTCCATCTTTCTTAATGGCAAATATAATATAATAGTTTTGTTCTTCAATTCTTTGATTTTTCCCATATGTAAACCATTTTTTAGTGTATATTCACTTTTGGTTTCTGGGTGACTATACCTGTGAATTTTTTATAGTGCGTTTGCCATACATCCCTTGATAAAGTTTGAAAATACACAAAACATCTCTCCGCTTTTTAATAAGTTTTCGGTCTCTGTTTTCAAATTCACGTGCGCACAAAGACCCAAATATCATTTACGTTGACAAGCGACATTGTCCCAGTGATTAAATGATTCGGCTTTGGTGTGAGAGATCACAAGTTCGAATTTCTTGACATGTAATATGTTGTCCTGGTGACATGTTGTATATAAAGTACCATTTCATAAAAAATATCATCTACGTTTTTAACATTCCAAACGCGTATAATTTTCTGTAGAAACATTGGATCAGCATACCGTTTTCATCAAAAAATCAAAAACATTTATTATCTTTAAAATGAGATCCATTGTTAATACAAAAAAAAAATCATATTTGCTGTAAACGTACAATTATTCTATATATTTGCAGAGAATTCTGTAAATTTTAAGTACCATCATTTTTTTCCTCAAATGAGCAACTATTGCATATAATTGCTGACATTTCTGCAACTATTGGATATAGTTGCAGAAATGTCCTGCAATTGTTTTTACATATACACAATATCACTAGTCAGAAAGATAATAAAATTTGTGATTTAATAGTGAAAACGATTTGTTAATCCGTTATTTCTGCAAGAAGTTATTGCATTTTAAAGATTGACAATTAATGAGTATAAATTTTAATTATGGATGTGAGAATAACATCCAAATACGAAGAATCACATTGCTGCAATGAAGGAGAGGGGTGGGGTATTGTATAGAAGAAAATGGTAGTATGTGAAAATATGGATGTAATTTATATCTTTTTTACGAGGAGGATATTTTGTGTATTAAGTTTGATTTTAGAGATGTTTTTCTTATTTTTACCATTTTTATTTTGTATTGGATTAAGGTTGCTTTCTAGTTTAACTTAATTCCATATTTTCAAAATATAGCTTCGTTACATCATGTTGTATTGATCGTATTGGCATTATCTAAATATTCTTTGGACAATCTAAAATCATCTTCAAGCAAACGGAATTGACAGGATGCATCGATGAGGGGTCGATTTCATTGGGAAGCCCAATACAGTGAAAGAGACACAGGGTACTATTTGCACAGAATTAATAGTGGGTACCGTTTACGCTCAAGTATTACTTTGCAACAAATTTATATCAGCTAACATTTTTTTTGGTGCAAACTGAATTGATCATAGGATCTAAATAAAAATAATACACCAGCGGTAAATGTGAGAAACCCTAAGTGGTGAAACCATTGATTCACCTATGTGTTTATATATGTGTTCATATATATATAGACACACACTAGTGTGTAATCCGTGCGTTGCACACGGTATGTTGTTGAAAATAATATTATATATTTGAAGAATATAATTTATTATGCAATATCTGATGATTTTTGTTAGGATAAATGAATTATAAATTGAAATTATTATATTTATAACTGTATATTTTTGTTATGAGATTCGTTTATTTTTATATTTGAATAAAAAAAATATCAATTTTGTTGATAAAAATGAGTTATATTTCGATTTATTATTTTTTAGAATTCATTATTTGACAATTAAATAAATGACAGTAAACATTCTTAATAAATTGAATTAATATTTTTATAGAATTTCATGAATAAATTCATATGCATATATTCTGAAACTGACATTTAGATTTTGATACATTTGACTAAAAGATAAATGATGTACACATTAAATTTTAAATATTACTTGAAAGAACAACGATAAATACCTAAAAATAAAAGCGTAATACCAAAGACTCAATGTATTTGTATGCATTTATAGTTCTCACAGGACATATTTATCAAAATAATTATATGATCTTATCACATTGATAAAAAAGTATTTATTTAACTACTAAAAGAAATATGAAGTGCAAATAAGACCTGAAACATTATAAATCATATTTTCATTTTAATTATGTAAAAAAATGATTTTTAATCCATTGTTTCATACCTTACAATTTTTATTTTATAATAAAATTTTCAAAAAATACTTAACATTTATGTAAAAAAGATAATAAAGTATGAAAGAAAAATATTTCTAAACAAAATATGGCATAATTTTTGTCAATTTGGTTAACTCAAATTACAAATATAACTAATTAAAATGTAACATTTTGTACAAAAATGTACTAATTGAGAATATTTATTCTTTATTCAATATTATAGAATACAAACATTCATCACCTATCATTAAATGTAATGTTATTCTTCACAAAATATAATCTAATAATGATAAAGAGTCCATTTGACGTACCAATTTTATAAAGAAAAAATGTTATTTATGTTTGTAATGATGTACCAATTTTGAAAACATATTTTTTGTATATACTTGTTTGTAATGAAGTTCCACTTTTAGAAAGAAAACATTATGCACATATTTCTTTGCATTAAATAAATAATTTTATAGAGAGAAACTTTATGAACTTAAACGTAGAAAAATGTAATAGTATCAAAGATAATTTTGTATATAATTGTAAAAATATTAAATTATATGAACTTGAATGAAAATATAGTTTTACCATTTATGTCAATGCAAATTCATACACATTGAATTATCATTTTTTTCTAATTTATTAGATCAATTAATACATATTTGTTAATTAAATTTAGCTAAAAATTAAATTCAAGATCAATTAATAAATTCAAATATATGGACTTGCATGTAAAATAATACAAGAAAACTTAGGAGAATTCCGTAAATAATTGTAAAAATTATTGAATGTTGGTGTTTAAATGCAAAATGTTAAGAGAGAATATTAGCATGACATTTTAATAGTTTGCACATATTTGTGGAAATTAAAAACTATCTGGACTTGAATGAAAAATTAATTTTATCATTTTTATCAATATGAATGCGGTACACATATTGAATTGTTATTTTTTAAAATTTGTTAGATCAATTATTGGCCACTCATTTATTGTATTTTTAAAAAAAACTTATTAAGTTCATCTAACTAAATTTGGTATATGTGGACTTAAATGCAAAAAACCAGAGAAAACTTGGAAGAAACCTATAAATAATTGTTAAAATTAGTTTTAAATTTTAATAATACAAGAGAGAGCCAATAGAAACATTATAATAATAATAAATTATAAGGAAGTGAAAATAAAATTTCTTGAGAGAATTAAGGAGAGGAGAGGAAATTCCTAGATTTAATAACAGAGCTTTAAATTCTTTCGCTTTACTATTATTTAATATATATATATATATATATATATATATATATAATGTATGTATGTATGTATGTATGTATGTATAAGTGAATATTAGGCTTAGGTCCTTAAAATCAAACTCGACACGAAAACCCCTCTCAAAAAACATTGTAAATTAGGTCTGTAGAATTAAATTACTGAATAATTGCATATATTTATTCAATTATTCTGTGAATAATTGCAAACATTTATACAATTATATTCAAAATTTCTTCCGCAATTTATTTGGTGAATAATTGCGGAAATTTCCATAATTTTTTTGAAAAAATTACGGAAATATCCTTAACTTTTTGATGAATAATTGCGGAGATTTCCACAATTTTTTAGCCAGTAATTGCAGAAATGTCTGCATTCTTTGGATATAATTGCATAAATATCTACAATTATTCATTGAATAATTGCATAGATGTATGCAATTATTCAATAACTTAATTTATAAGGGCCTAATTTTTATACTTTTTTTGGCAAGGATGTTTGGTGTATTTTGAAACTTATTAGGGACTTTAGCCAAACTGTCCCTGTATATAATTTAGTTAATTTGGAATCTTGATAACATGCTTAATTATTAATTTATGACATAAAAATTTAACTTTCATAACTTATTTTTGCACACTGCATTACTCATTGATATTGGACTTTAGAAAGATTAAGAAGTGAGTGAAGAACTGTTGGGTAATCAAGTATAGAACATAACAATTATGGAACCACGAAAGAACAAGAGAAAAAGCGATTGGGCATGGAAAACCATCTATCGGTACCAATCAATAAGCCTTGGTTGGTATTGATCGATTTGGTTTATGGGTTTTGGTTTATAAATGATTGAGATAGTTCTAAAGTCAAAGGAAGCACATTTCTACAAAGCCAAAAGGATCTATCAACGAGCTGATTGGAAGAATATCACTAAGCCTGAGTGATCGGTACAAATCGATGGACATGGATCGGTACTGAGCGATCAGAACTCAACTATTCCGATTGAGTCAATCTTGACCTATTCTTCAACCTAGATTTGTGATCTCGATCTAATCTTTCTCTACTGAATATTTGAGTATATTTTGGATAATCTTGAGAGTCTAGGAGCCTTGGTTGCACCTATAAATACCCGTCTTTCATCGTTGGAATGAGGATGAATTTTATTTTTCACTAAAGGGAGGCTCCGCCATATATCTAACTAGGAACCGTCTTAGGTTTTGAATTTAATAGTTGTGATCTCTTCGGAAACTAGTGCAAAACAACAATAAGAATGTATCAAAGTGAACGTAAGCATAGCCGAACCACTATAAATCTTGCATGCTCCTTTTACTTGCTTTCCCTTTGCAATTTTTTGTCATATTCTAATCCGATATCTAAATAGGCTGAACTGTACTCAAATGAATCAAAATTCATAATCCAAATGTAACAATCCATCCCGAAATAGGCCTAAATTTTGATTCAGAAAAGGCCCATCGAAACTTAGATCCATTCTAAGGTAAGCTGTTGGTGGTAAAATGAAATAACATAGCAGAGCATTACTAAACTTCTAGAACTCACAGCAGATAAAACAAAATATAATAATAAAGTGTACCCATTTATTTCAGAACCATAAAAATGTCATAACACCAAATCACACGAAAAACGTAATATAATATCTGTTACAACAATTGTTTAAATTCATGGGCACACATTAAAACAAATAATAATGAATACGCCACTTGCCAAGCTTCTTCTTCTTTAAGCATCATCATCACCATCACTTCGTCCTTAACCCATGTTGTAACAAGGAGGGAGTCGAAACAACAAATGTCTGGTGAATAAAAACCTCGAGTCTTACCTTTCAGTATTTGGGCAGTGATTTCAAAATAAGAATATATCTACGAACATAAAATCAGTAAAATCATTTAATACTTCTTTATAAGGAAAGGAGACGGGTCCAACCACTTAATACCTTCCATTTCAGAAGTATGTCTCATATTCCAATCATACATCATAAATAGCTAATAGCGTAGAGACAGTATTCAAGCCACTTAATACTTCTCAGTGGAAAATAGGCAGACCACGTCATTTAAGGCATAATTCCAAAAATATGCTCCTCAATGATATTATCTAGCTGACGTCACATGGATTCTCAGAGGCCACCTAATATTTCCAAGTGGAAAATAAGCAGACCCCGATATTTAAGGCCTAATTCAAGAAGCGGACCCCTATAAATATACCACCTAGCGTAATCCTTTGGCCATTTAATACTTCATCTGGGGGAAAGGCGGGTCCAACCACTTAATATCTCAAACCCCGAAGCAGGCCCTTCATCTTATGGCCTATACTTGTAATGACGTCTCACATTAGTCCACTATTCATAGGACTTGGCAGCTAGATTAGCTGGACGGATTTCCCCTACTGGATTTGGAACTAACCAAGCGTTATTACAAATATTTGTCATAAGGATATCTCACATCAATAAAAGTATACACAACTGTTGGTAGCATCAAAGTGAAGGGCGGACTTCCGTCATGTAACTCCATTGACCTCACATCCCTATGACTTAGCCATAAATAAAATACTTTATACACAAACACACTCTCATCTCATTATTTCATAAATAAAGCCTTATAAGGAATCTTCCTTATTATGCTCTAAAACAATAAATTGCCTATATAAGTCTTTTCTCTTATTTTCACCTCAAAATCAATTACCTTCCTAATAAGGGAAAATAAATATAAATAAGAGCCTAATTAACTACGTCATATACACAATAGTTATACATTAATTATGTAAATAGAAATAAATAAATATTCACACTTAATAAGTTCTAAACATACGGATTTTTCACCCTAAGCTAGCGTTTAATGTCAATTCCCTAACCAATTATTATTACATGTCCTTTTTCATCAATTTTCCAAGGTTTTATAAAATTCAAATGTCCAAAACAAGGAATAAATATTCATAATCAGAACCACGATAATAGACTTGTAAATAAAATAGAAACTCAATTTATTGCACCAATTCAATGAAATATATTAAACAATAAGAATTGCAATTCAAACCTCACATTCTGTTCTATTCCACTTTTACTAAAAAAATAAATAAGAATAAGTGGTATAAACTATGAATAAAATTCGTAATCTGAACCCCTTATTTTATTGAAGGATCACAATTTAAACCAAAGAAGAAGGAGAAGTTGAATAGACCATGAAATTATCAAAGATTGCATAAACGATACAAATTCCATCAAATTAATGTAAATAATTGAGAATCTAAGCATATAATTAGCATAGCGAATTAAAAGGAATTTTGGGGGATTTTATCTATCATACTTTTGAAATCCCAAAATTCTTAAGGCATATTCAAATCCAAAAGAAACACACTAAACAATTACTGAAAATAAATGCTAAAGTTTACATTCGTAGATTAGCCTTGGCTTACTCTAATGATTTGCGGCCTTCTGATTCCTTCCAGAATCTCTCTCTTTTAATATATATACCCACAATAGGGAAGAGATATATATTCAGGACAATTAGAGGATAACAAGATAAGACTGGATTGGAGGAAAAAGAAACGAATAGGAAATAGGTTGAATCTTTACCCGAGTTCTCTATGGAGTGTCTGATTCTTAATAGACAGATAGTAAAGGTAGAGTTTTGTTGCATTCCCCAAAATAATGTGAATAAAAGTGAAGAGGATAAGGTCCTATTTATAGGACGTTAATACACACCAGAACCATAGGATGGAAGTAGATAGGAAACGGGTAAATGTAGAGCGCATCACCAAGTAGAACATAGCATAAAACTCTAACCTCCATGGAAACTTTCATTGCCAATTGGTTGACCGTCCTTGGGCGACCGGTCGACCGCTACGGTCGCCCAGTTGACCTATTCAGGTCAACCAATATCTTATTTGGTGCGTTTATTTTACTTTCCATTGCCGAATTATTTTATTCCCTAATTTTTCAACGTTAAATACATTTACATAGCCTCAAGCTAATTTTTGAAATTTAAATTCTAAATTTTATTTCTTGTTTTAATTTGAATTCAAACTAAATTAATTTAATTTTAAAAGCTTCAAACGCTCATAACTTCTTTGTTTGAGCTCCTTTTTAGCATATTATATATGAAAACTGATCATACTTTCGCCACGAATGCAATGGAATAAATTTTCTGGTCAAATTCCATATTTTATAATATTTCCATATCTTATCATATTTATTTTAATTTACTTTATTTATGGTTCATTTTACGGGATGTTACATTCTTCCCCATTTAAAAAGGATTTCGTCCTGATATCTTCCAAGGGGCGAACAACGTAACTCGAAATACATCCATGTTATACATACAAGTTCTATGCACAACCATCTACTCAGCCATTAGTGCAATGTGATTATGTAGTACAAACATACTAAAATGAGCTCAATCCTAGCATGAATGTGTGATCGTGTCATGTAATTATGTAAGCATATATGCTAAACATGCATAAAAATTTCTATTTGGGTGTAAAGTGATTACGAAAAAGTGTAACGACCATCTCCTACCATCCAATCTAGCAATCACGATGCAATCAAAATCCTAATTTTGAAGAGAAAAATTACCAGTGAAAAGCTCTGGGTGAGTGTCCTTCATCTTCTCCTCGATCTCCCATGTGCTTTCCACCGGATTGTCCCTCCATTATACCCTGACCATATTTTATTGCAGAGTCTCCTAGTACCATGCTCCATAATGTGTGCGGTGACACGAGACACTGTTGACTCCATTACAAAATCCCCTAACTGATCAGGCTCTATTATGCTAGCGGTATCATGAAGGAATTTCCTAAAGTGAGAAACGTGAAAAATATCGTGGACTCTTGCCAACTTGTCAGGAAGCTCCACATATATGCTAATTTTCCTGTTCTTTTTAGAATTCTGAATGACCCAATAAATTTAGGTGCCAATTTTCCAGACTTGCCAAATCTAACAACTCTTCTAAGGGGAGAGATTTTAACAAATACCATAATTCCAACCTCAAATTCAAACTCTTTCCTTCTTTTATCCGCATAACATTTCTAATGGTCATGTGCTACCTTCATTCTCTGCTTGATCAACTCCAATTTTTCCATGGTATCATGAATCAAATCGGATCTGAGCAATACTTTATCGATGGTTTCCCACTAACAACTAGGTGATTTGCATGGCCGCCCATAAAGTGCTTCAAAAATGGCTATACCAATCATAGTCTGATAGCTATTATTATATGCAAACTCAACCAAAGGTATATGTTGCTTCCAATGTCCTTCGAAATCCAAAAGACAAGCTCTCAACAAGTCTTTCAAAATTCTATTCACCCTCCCCATTTGTCTGTCAGTTTATTGGTGATACGCCATGCTAAGGATTAAAGAAGTTCCCAAAGCTATCTATAGGCTTCTCCAAAACTCGCAAGTGAACATGGGATCCCTATCACCGACTATGCTTAGAGGAGTTCCATGTAGACGAACTACCTCTTTTATATAAATCTGGATTAGAGAGGCGATAGTCCTATTTCTTCTAATCGAAATAAACTAAGCACTCTTGGTGAGTATATCAACAACAATCTAAATAGCATCGCTCTTCTGACTTTTAGCCAATCCTTCCACAAAATCCATTAAAATATGCTCCTACTTCCCAATCAGTATTTCCAAAGTTTAATAATAATTCATTGGGCTTCCCTTGCTCAACTTTTATCTTTTGGCATGTCAAACACCTAGCAACAAACTCAGCTACGCTCCTCTTCATTCCATTTCAAAAGAAAATTCTCCTCATGTCCTTGTACATCTTATCTCCTATGGAATGGATGGTCATCCTTGAGTGGTGACCCTCCATAAGCACATCTCTCATCAAGTTGTTAATCATTAGGACGCAAAGACGTTCATCTCTTCTCAAATATCCCTTCTCATCATCTGAGTATCTCCTAGCATGGGTAAAATGCTCTTCTTTCCTTAACTATTTCAAAATATCTACTAACTCCTTGTCTTTTACTTGCTGGTGCCCTATACGATCCATTAAGGCTGGTCTGAACTCCATAAACGATAGAAAACATTGAATGGGTTCTTTTGACGGTAGGAGGTTAAAATTCGAGAGAAATTCCAACTGTCTCCATTCATATATAACACCTAGGGTAGCATGCCTCATACTAAGGGAGTCGACGACTATGTTCCCTTTTCCGAGGGTGCATTAAATACCAAGTCAAAGGATGCTATATACTCCATATACCTTTACTGCCTAAGATTCAAATATTTTTAGGAAAATAGGTATTTAAGTGATTTATGATCAGTGAATAGCTCAAACATTTCCCCCAAAAGATAATGTCTCCACATCTTCAAGGCAAAACAACGGCTGCCAATTCTAAATCATGCATTGGATACTCCTCATGATCTTCTAGCTATCTACTAGCATAGTCAGCTACCTCTTCCTTTTGCATAAGAAATGATCCTAATCCAGTGCCACCTGCATCCATGAAAACCATAAATGGCTTGGTTCTGTCTGGAATAGTGAGAATAGGTGCGCTAGTCAATGACTACTTAAGCTTCTCAAATGCCTTGGTGCACTTATCATCCCAAACAAAGACTAGATTCTTCTTAGTCAATTGAGTTAAAGGGGAAGCTATTTGTGCGAAACTCTTGATGAACTTCCTATGGTAGCCCCGAGAAAGCTTCTAACTTCCGATGCATTACTAGGAACCTTCCATCCTTAGACAGCTTCCACTTTAGTAAGGTCCACCGCCAGTCCTTTCTTCGTAACAATATGCCCAAGGAACTAACTTCATTTTTTTCAAAAATGCCATTTAGAAAACATAACTTTGATTTGGTTTCTTCTCAAGTCTTCAATACCTCCCTAAGATGGTCCTTATGCTCCTTCTTGCCTTTAGAGAAAACCAAGATGTCATCAACAAATACCATGACAAATTTATTAAGTTGCCCTCTAAATATTCTACACAATAAATCCATAGAGTATGCTGGGGCATTCATCAGTCCAAAAGGCATTACTTCCCACTCATAAAGTCTATCTAGCGTACGGAATATGGTCTTCAGCTTGCTTTCCTCTGCGATCTTCAACTGATGGAATCCCGTTGCTAAGTCTAATTAGGAAAAGACTTTAGCTCGTCGAACAAGTCATCTATTCTAGATAGAGGCTATCTATTTTTCCTTGATAACTTGTTCAACTCCCTATAATCGATGCAAAATCTTAAAGAACCATCTGCCTTAGTAGAAAAAATGACTGGTACTCCTTACTCAGAAGTACTCATGTGGATAAATCCTTTCTTCAATAGCTCTGAGATTTGCTATCCAATTACCTTCTTTCTTTGGGAGCCATATGTCTCAAAGGCAGAGCGACGGGTCTTGCGTCTTTCTACTAATCGATTCAGAATTCAGTTTCCTTATGAGGTGGGAGACTCGAGACCTCCTCGAAGACATTAAGAAATTCATAAGCTATGGGTACAGATAATGGTTCTCGATCAGCAGATAGGCTTAGTGAGTATAAATAGCTTAATTCAACTAATGCTTTGGGCGTACAAAGAACTTCTTGGTCACGACCTTGATGACCCCTTATTGTACTACCCTTTTGTCACAGTCAAGAATGGCTTCGTAATATGACAACCAATCCATACTTAAGATAAGTCCATACCCCTCAAATTTAGAACGTACGCGGTACATATGAAATCAATTCGCATATGTCTAACACTAGGTCTTTGCAAATAAGAGAAAGATGGGTCGAATCCCAATGGAATTGGAAACCTCTATTGGGTTGTTTACCATCTGGGTTTTAAGGTTTAAGGAATTTACTATATCTGTAGCTATAAAGGAATGTGATGCTCTCGAATCAAGTATGGTACAAACAGTAACCCCAAAAATAAGAGTTATACCTTCTAAAGCTGCCAATCCTTGGTCCCTTGGTGGGTTACTGGCAGTAAGGACAACTTCACTTGCATAGGCCTGTCCGCTTTGTCCTTCCTTAGCCATCTTGTGATATTGATTCTTGTGACGCCTTTCCTTGTGGAAGTTAAAAACACTTTCCATTAAAGTCTTCCTTCATCAGACTCACCCTACAATCTTTAGCTTCGTGACCCCTCATTTGGCATCTCTTACACAACTTTACCTCCGTCCTAACTTCTCCTTCGACTTCTAATTGGCCCAAAAGCTACCCTTATTAGAACCTCCTTATTTTAGGGTTTGTGAAGATTTCTCTTTTTCCCTCGTATCTTCCTTATTGGCCACGTAGAGCATTGCCGTTTCTACCAACATCTCATACGTGGCCCTCATAGGTACTTAAGTCAACAACATTTCTCTTAGCGGGGAATTTAAGCCATTCATGAACTTCATGGCCTTTTTCCACATGTGTGTCTATCAGGTTCATCCTGAATTTGGTTAACTCAGTAAACTTAGCTATGTACTCCTTAAGGGTAGAATCCCCTTGTCTTAGTTAAATGAACTTTTCCAATTGCAAGCTAACCACTGCTCTAGACATGAATCTCATCTTGAATCGAGTCCTTGAATTCATCCCAAAAGAATATCCTGCCTGGGTGCTCACACTCGCAAAATTCCAATAATTTAAAGCTTCTTCCTTGAGGTGCCAAACTGCCATTCTTCTTCTTAACTTATCATCCCAACCAAGCTCTCTAAATATCTTCTCGCAATTACCAATCCATATACTAGCTTTCGAATATCCTTCAGTTTCAGAGTATGTCTTCCCTACCTAATGAGATGTCATTACATAGCTTAGGAAATTCGGCAGGATGGGGTGTTGCATCAGCGGCCGAGGCAATGTGTGCTACTGGTGCGATTGGAGGAATAGGAATCTACCTGACAGTCCTAATGTAACGACCTAGAATTTTAGACATTTAAATTTCGAGTATTTAATTGATTTTTAAATATTGAAAGTTAATTTTGTAAGTTAAACAACTTATATTATAAATCAACGATTTATTTGATAATTGAATTGTTATTTGAATAATTGGAATTGTTTAAATAATTAAATCCTGAAGTTAATGTGAATAAAAAAGATTTCGAAAGTTGATTTAAATTTTATTTAAATAAGAATGAAGATAGTGAACTTTTAATTTAGATTTAAAAGTGCTTAATTTGGTTTTTACATTAATTCATTTTAATTATAACATGTAAAAATAACCTTCCGGGGCAGTGTCTCGAATTTTAAAGAAACCGATTTCATTGGGTCCGTAATAATAAAATATTATATGCCATCGAATTTCATGATGATTAGACATATATTTTGGACAAGCGAGATCAAAACGCGTAGAAATTAATTTCAGAAATTTATATTATAATGGACTTGAAAAGCTATCTTATGTATATGATTGAATTAAGTCTCAAGACTAGTTCCATTGTTTGCGAAATAGGGGTATTAGACATAGAACATCAAGCAGCACGCCTCATTTGGAGTTCAAGATTTTCAGACGTTTAAAGCTAGGCATTTCTAATTTAAATTATATATATATATATATATATATTTACTTTGTAACCATAACTTGCTCATACCTTATCCATGTTCGAACCATACCTTTCCTTCTAGAAGATGCGCTCTACAACTGGAAAGTAGAAAATGTTCATTTCTTTAAAAAATCCCTCCTCCCATCCAACGGACACACTTCATCGGAGCCACTATTGCCAAAATTGGCCTTCGACCTATAACATCCTGCCTTCTGAGGCCCAAAACTTACCGCTACCGATGCTGCAGTCATCCGTAGTTTTTATTCTTAACGACCGAATGTGACATAGTTAATATTGATACACAGGAACACGACAATATGAAATTTTTTATACTTCAACAAAACAGAATTTCTCATTTCTTATGAATAATATTCAGATTGAATCACATAATCCCAAACGTCAAGCATGTTCAGATCACATATACATTTACAAAATATGATAAGAGCGATATATGAAGATGTCCCTTTATGATGATCAGAGAACTAATAATATGAACTTTACAGTTATTAGCACATCACGATGAAATACACAAAATAGCTCATATATAGCTAACACTGTCTACTGCACGTCTCCGGAAGCTTATTCATCCAAAAACTTGAATGTCTCCCACTCTCAGACTATTCAAGTTAATTTTGAGTACCTGAGAGTTTGTGGGAAATATAAACTTTGAGTCAGATAATAAGTCTGGTATGAATAATCCCTATCATCTCTTATCATAAATAGATATCTAGTGGGATCAGGCCACTTAGCGGAACCTCCAAAGTTAGCCCCTTCGAAAACCGCTCTTTTGAAAACGTCATAAAATCATACCTTTCGACCTTGTCGGAAGGTTTCTTTTTGACCTTGTCGAAAAGTTCCATCTTTAGACCTTGTCGAAAGCCTGAGGTATCTCCCTTATAAAACCATTTATAAATCTTTCGAAAGCAATGAAACTCAAAACCTTTTGATATCAAAATCTTTCGAAATCATTCAAAAACAATGAAGTGTTGGTGCTGGAACCAACCCTTCAAAAGTGTACTTCCAACTTTGTCGAAAGGTTTACCCTTCGATCTTTCAAAAGATATTAAAACTTTTACTTTAAAAACAATGGAAGGTTAGGATTTTCCTCCCCCTTTCCTTTGACTTTGTCGATGGGTATAAAAGTATTTCTGGAAAGCATTTAAAACATTAACTCTTGAAGGTTTTGACTTTTGAAGATCCCTTCGTGGCCCCTCCTTGAGTATATAAAACTTAGTCTTTTTTACGAAAATTTATAGAATCAAAGGATCCCCCTTCGACTCATTGAAAGCAAGTTTTATTTCCATTTGAAAGCAAAGGAAGAAGCTCCCCAACCCTTCGCCTCTCTTCTCTTCGTCACCATGCCTACCCTTCGACTTCGATGAAGGGATAAAAGTGGATTTTGGAGTCGAAGGGAACATATGGGCCTATTGAAGTGATGTTTTATCTTTCTTGTCTAATTGTGATTGGTCAACGGGCTTCCTATGCTTTCGTATAGCAAAAAGTATGGAATAGTCAACCTTTTTCGTATAACACTATACTTCTTCCCCAAATCAATTTTTGAAAGCAAATTCCCTCTGCTTTGACCGAGGCGGAAGCAATATTTCAGTTCAGCCCTTAGGCTTAATTAATTTAATTACCTTAGTTATACACTAAGGAAAATTCCCCAAAAATCATCAAAAATCTTATAAATCACATATTTCAACATATTAAAATTTCAAAGCATGTGAAGATCGAAACAATTTGGAATTTAACCAAACTGAATAAAATGTGTTAATTAGCCTATTAACAATTTAAAACACCTAAGTCTTATCCAGAGAAAGGTTTAAATGGTTATATCCTAACCAAAATCACAACCATGAATCGAGTATAACCCATAAAGGATCCAAACACAGAAAATGAGATGATAATATTCACGTTGACTAATTAATTGGAGAATGACGTCTAGCTTTAATTTCTTAGTTTTTTCTTCAATTGATTGCTCTTCCCGGAGCTTTTAATAGCCGGCCGAGAGTTGGTAAGGAATTATGAACGAGAGAGTGAAATTTTATTAAAGTGGAGGGAGAGATTTATACTAAGAAATGTAGCCCCATTTTCAAGTTTACGCTTTGGGAATTTCTCCTTCTTAATTTAGTTAAGTCTTATTTTAGTTCATTCATTTAGACACAACCGTTGGATTTATTAATCTCATATCCCTAATTATTCACATTATTCTATTTAATTTAACCAATCAAATATCCTGAATAGTGTTAATTAAAATTCAAGGGCATTACAGACTCTCCCCCTTAAAGAATTTCATCTCCGAAATTTCAGTAAGGGCACACAACAAGTATATAGCCCATGGAAACAAAGCTAGTATAACATACCGGCCAATTTCTATGTAAATCCTATATACTACTTACCATCTAAAACAACCCAGGAAAAGTAGCCCTAGTTCTATCTTCTATCTTTCAAGTACAGTCATTCATGTTGTCGCTCCACTGAACTTTCACCAACCTAACTGTCTTGTTCCTTAACCTCTTCTCATCTTTTACCACAACACTACCGGTTGCCTCACAAAAGTCATATCTGGTTCCACCACTAAGTCCTCCAGTGTCGTCGTAGCTATAGTAGTTTCTTGATCATAAACATACTTCCTAAGATGAGAAACATAAAACACATTGTGGACCCTAGCCAAACTGCTCAGCAAATCTACTCGGTATGCGAGTCTCCCAATCCTCTCTGATATAGGAAATAGTCCAACATATCTCAGTGCTAGCTTCTCGATGTTTTCAAACATAACCACACCTTTTATCTGCGGTACCTTGATGAAAACTCTATCTCCAACTTAGAACTCTTGGTCCTTACTCCTTTTGTCTGCGTAACTCTTCTACTTAGACTGGCCTTCCTTCATTCTTTTCCATATCAACTCGATCTTATCTGTCGCCTCTCTTATCAAATCGAGACCATGGACCATTCTGTCTCCGATCTCTAACCATCATGCTGGTGATTGCATGGCCTTCGATACAAAGCTTCAAAACGCGCTATTCCTGTAGTAATCTGATAACTATTATTATAGGAAACCTCCACTAAGTGCAAGTGATCTTCTCAAGAACTACTAAAATCCAACATACAATCCCTCCACAGATCTTCCAGTACGTTGTTGACTCTCTTTGTTTTCCCATCCGTCTCAGGATGATAGCGGTACTCATCATGAGCTTATTACATAACACACTCCACAGACTCTTCTAGAACTCGCTAGTAAACAAAGCATCTCTATCATTGATGATACTACTAGGAATTCCATGCAGTCTAACGATGTTTTTCATGAACAATTTAGCCAAAACAGGCGCCGTCTTGGTTGACCTTTTAAGAATGAAATGGGCACTTTTGGTCAATCTGTCCACTATAGCCCATATACTTTCATTACTCTGGTTTGACCTTGGCAACTTGTCAATAAAATCCATGGATATCGATCCCACTTCCAAACTAGAATATCCAAAGACTAAAGCAAACCATTTGGCTTCTGATGTTCGGCTTTCACTTGTAGACAATTCAAACACTGTTTTACCCATAAGCCAACATCCCTCTTCATTCCTTCCCAAAAGAAACTTCTCTTCATATTCTGATACATCTTGGTTCCCTCAAGATGAATCTAAACTTCGATCGATGGCATTCCTTAAGAACTTACTTTCTAAGGTTTCCAACATCAGGAACACATAATCATTCCTTCTTTCTCAAACAATCCCATCAGTCAAGAACAAAATCCTTTAAGTCATCAATCTCGGCTCCGATTTCTAACCTTCTAATCCTCTCGGCTAACACTGAATCCTCTTTCTACCTAGAAGTAACTCGTTCGATCAACACTGGTCTAATTTCCAAAAAAGACATTACAGTGATATTCAGACTAGATCCAATAGTCGATCTCAATTGCACACTGCAAGCAACCAGTGCTTCCAAGTCTTTCCATTCTGCCAACATAGCTAACACCACATTCTGATATTTCCTGCTAAGCGCATCTGCCACCTTATTTCCTTTTCCTAGTGTATACTCGTTGCTAAAATCATAAGCTGCAACAAACTCCAGCCATCTCTGCTGTCTCATGTTCAGCTCCTTCTGAGAGAATAAATATCGTAGTGACTTATGATCTGTAAATACCTCAAACCTTTCTCCCAAAAGATAATATCACCACACTTTCAATGCGAAGATTACCGCCGTCAACTCCAAATCATGGGTAAAGTTTCTCACTTTATGAGGTCTAAGCTATCTTGAAGCATAAGTAATTACCTTTCCATTCCACATTAGCACAACTCCTAACCTAGTACCACATGCATCAGTGTATACTACCAACCCTGATTCCCATCTGGAACTACTAACACGGGAACGTTGGTGAATAAATGTTTCAACTTTAGGAATGCCTCCTTACATTTGTCAGACCAAACAAACTTCACATCCTTCCTGGTTAGCATAGTCAAGGATGCCACTATCCGCGAGAAATCCTTAATGAACCTCCGGTAGTATCCTACAAGTCCAAGAAATCTTCTAATCTCATTTACCGTCTCTGGTCTCTTCCAATTGTTAACAGCCTCGATCTTACCCGGATTAATCGCTAACCCTTCCTCGGAAACTACATGACCAAGGAACTTCACTTCCTTCTTCCAGAAATGACATTTGAAGAACTTTGCCATCAGCTGATGTTGCCTTAGCGTCTCCAACACTATTCTAAGATGATCTTTCTCTTTGTTAGAATATACCAAAATGTCATCAATAAAAACCAATACAAAATGATCCAAGTGCTCTTGGAAAATCGGTTCATCAAATCCACGAAGAAAGTAAGCGCATTAGTAAGCCCAAATGGCATATCCAACCACTCATAAGACCCATATCTGATCCTAAACGCTGTCAAAGTTAATAATGTCCTCTGCCACTCTTAGCTGATGGAAACCTAACGCTAAATCCAGTTGGGAAAACACTCTGGCTCCACTCAACTGATAAAATAATTCATCGATCCTCGGCAAAGGATGCCTATTATTGATTGTCCTCTCATTCAACAAACGATAGTCGATACACATCCTTAACTACCCATCTGGCTTCTTCATGAATACTGCGGCCGTTATCAAGGCAAACTGCTTGGCCAGATGAAATTCTTTCCTTCCAATTCCACTAGTTGCACATTCAATTCCTTCATCTCGGTTGGTGATATCCTACTAGGTGGTCTACTTATGGGTTCAACTCCCAGTACGAGATCTATCCAAAACTCGATTGCTCATTTCGATGGCAAACCCAAAACTGGTTCGAACACATCCGCAAACTCTCTTGCTGCATAAACTTGCTTCAACTCTGCTTCCATTCCCATAACACCTAATAAGATATAAGCATTTTCGTTCGAACTCCTTAATGAGTAAAGGACTCGGTTATGGCTATTAGGGTGTTTCAATGATATTTCTTCCTCCTGGCAAAATATCCTAGCATCATATCTATCTAACTAATCCATACCTGATATGATCCCCAAGCCCACGAAATCAAAAACATAAAAAATGAATGCAAACATATGACCTAACAAATTAAGTTCTAGCTGGTCATATCTCATTCCTAGAGTAGCATACCCTCCTATAGGATTCACAACCCTTAAAGGAATAATAAGATGCAAAGGTTCCACACATAAGCAATCTACCAAATACTTAGATATAAATGAGTGCGATGCACCGATATCAAATTGTATCCTAACTGGAGTACTATGAATCATAAGCATATCTTCCATCACTGCTTTTCCTTTCTCGACGACCGTCGGTCAAGAGGATGATGGTTCCAATGCAAAGACCTTTCCCCTTCCAGCCTTTGCAACCTCTGGACACTTGTCCTTGTAATTCCCCATCTGGCCACAGTTATAGCACTTCACATTCAGCCTCACTGCAATTGCTCTTCCATCACCCGAGTGACACTCATTAATATAGTGCCCATTCTTATCACACTTGTAACAAATAATATCAACCTTGCTCTTTTTAGCTGTTACCCCTGCCTAGGCACATTTCTTCTTGAAGAACATCCACTTCTTGCCCTGAAAATTCTGAACCTCAACCCCTTTCCCAAAAGTAGAAAGCATCTCTTTATTTCAAATAGTCATCTCAACAACAATATGACACAGATCTTGGAGGTTTGCCATGGTTGCTCTGGCGATCTCAGGATTCAACCCTCTGATAAACTTATCATTCCTCCGAATGATAGTTTCCATAGTAGCATATCTGTAACGTGACAGCTCATTAAACTATGTAGCATACTCAATCACCGATCTATCCCCTTGGATTAAATCTGCAAATTTCCTGAGTAATGCTGACTTGGAAACCTCTGATAGAAATCTTTCTTCGAACCTCCTTTGAAATTCATCCCAAGTCAAGTCTTCCTCTGGCTCTCTTACGGTAACTTTGTTCCACCAAAACAATGCCACTCCCTGCAATTGCCTTGAAGCAAGTCTCCTCTTTTGCATGTTTGTCAAGCGAAGATATGCAAATATCCTTTCATAATGAAATAGCCAGTTCTCCACTCCTACTACATCCTCAGTTTTGAAAAAAGGCTTTCCTCCAAGGCTAGTGTAAGTACTGCTCGGCTTGGCATAATTATTGCCAACTAGGGCCATCGGATTAGCTCCTCCAGCATTCCCCATAGCCACTCTTGCAGCTGCTCCTACTTGGATCATGTTCATAAAGAACTAATACATTATCACCATATCAATCGGCGGGATCTCAGCACCAACATTAGCATTTGCTTCTGGGTTTGCATTTGCTCTTCCGCCCTGGTTGCTCCTAGTATTAGGTCGAACATTTCCACTTGTTGCGGTGCATCTTCCACCTTGATTCACTCTTCCGTTTCCCGCCTCCATATCTTACTTCCCTACTACCTAAAATCCAATCTTGGTAAGATACAGAAATACGGTCTAAGAGAGTGGCGAATACATACTTAAGTATTTATAGCAAAGTACACATACATTTCTATAACGTTTACCCAAGCCTAATCATATTTTAGATTCATTAGATTATGCTTTAAAAAGATTTGAAGACTTAAATTCCTTTTAAGTGCATAAATCATGCTCCGATACCAACTTGCAACATCCTACCTTTTAAAGCTCAAAACTAACCGCTACTGATGCTGTAGTCATCCATAGTTGTTATTTCTTGATGGTCGAATGCAGCATAATTAATATTGACACACATGAACACAAGAATATGAAAAAATTTAAACTTCAAAAAAACAGAATTTCTCATTTCTTATGAATAATATTCAGATTCAATTGCATAATCTCATACGTTAACCACGTTTAGATCACATATACATGTACAAAATACAATAATAGCGATATATGAAGATGTCCCCTTTTGATGATCAGGGAACTAATAATATGAACTTTACAGTTCTTAGCATATCACAATGGAATACACAAAATAAATCCTATATAGGTAACACTGCCTCATGCACGTCTTTGGAAGCTTATTCGTTCAAAAATGTGAAAGTCTCCCACTCTCAGACTACTCAAATTAATTTTGAGTACTCGAGAGTTTGTGGAGAAAAACAAACTTTGAGTAAGACAATAAGTCTGGTATGAATAGTCTCCTCTCATCTCTTACCATAGATAGATATCTAGTAGAATCATGTCGCTTAGCGGAACGGGTTTTTCCCTCATAAGTATGCAAAATAAAACATGCAAATCATGCACTATGCCCCAGCACCCAATGTATATTTTCGAAAGCATATTTCTGTTTGTAACACCAAACTATGCATTGAAAACATTAAACCCACCCCAGTGTCCCCAAGGTTTATTAACATTCATTTTATATAAGGATCCCCTTACATATTCAAACAAAGATAAATATTTTATGCTATAACCATTCGAAGTAATTTTCGAAGTAACCCCTTCGAGTTAGCAAAGTTTTACTTAAGAAAAATGGCTAAAAATAGGATTTTAAAACCCTTCGAATGAAGTCCCATTCGAAAGCAAATAAACCTCCAAAGTTAGCCCCTTCAGAATCCTTTTATTTGAAAACATCACAAAATCGTACCTTTCGACCTTGTCGGAAGGTTTCTTTTCAACCTAGCCGAAAGGTTTCACCATTCAACCTTATCGAGAGCCTTGGGTATCCTCCCTTACAAAACCATTTATAAACCTTTCGAAAGCAATGGAACTCAAAACCTTTCGACATTAAAACCTTTCGAAATCATTCAAAAACAATGAAGTTTTGACGTCGGAACCAACCCTTCAAAAGTATACTTCTGACCTTGTCGAAAGGTTTATCCTTCGACTTTGTCGAAAGGTATTAAAACTTTTACTTTAAAAAAAATGGGAAGGTCGAAATTTTCCTACCCATTTCCTTTCGACTTTGTCGAAGGGTATAAACATCTTTCTGGAAAGCATTTAAAACATTAACTCTTGAAGGTTTTGGCTTTTGAAGATCCACTTCATGGCCCCTCCTTGAGTATATAAAACTTAGCCTTTTTATAAAAACTTAAAGAATCGAAGAATCCCCCTTTGACTCAGTTGAAAGCAAGTTTTATTTCCATTTAAAAGCAAAGGAAGCAGCTCTCCAACCCTCCGTCCCTATTTCCTTCGTCACTATGCCTACCCTTCGACTTAGACGAAGGGGTAGAAGTGGCTGTTGGAGTCGGAGGGAACATTTGGGCCTACTGAAATGATATTTTATCTTGCTTGTCTAATCGTGATTGGTCAAGGGGCTTCCACCTATGCTTTCGAATAGTAAAAAGTATAGAATAGTCAACCTTTTTTGTAAAATACGATACTTCTTTTCCAAATCAATTTTTAAAAGCAAATTCCCTCCGGTTTTGACCAAGGCGGAAGTAATTTTGTAGTTTAGCCCTTAGGCTTAATTAATTTAATTACCTTAGTTAACCACTAAAGAAAAATCCCTACTAATCATCAAAAAATTTACAAATCATATATTTCAACATATTAAAATTTCAAAGCATATGAAGATCAAATCAACTCGAAATTTAATCAGAACCGAATAAAACGTGTTAATTAGCCCATTAACAGTTTAAAACACATAAGTCTTATCCAAACAAAAGTTTAAATGGTTATATCCTAACTAAAATCACAACCGTGAATCAAGTATAAACCATAATCGATCCAAAAACAGAAAATGAGATGATAAACATGATTATTCCCCTTGATTAGTTAATTAGAGAATGAGATAATTTCCTAGCTTTAATTCCTTAGCTTTTTCTTCAATTTTTCGCTCTTCCTGGAGCTTTTAATGGCCGGTCGGAAGTTGGTGAGGAGTTGTGAATGAGAGAGTGAAAATTTACTAAAGTGGAGGAAGAGATTTATACTAAGAAACGTGGCCCCATTTCCATGTTTACCCCTTAAGGAATTCCTCCTTAATTTAGATAAGTCTTATTTTAGCTCATTCATTAAGACACCGTTAGTAGATTTATTAATCTCACCTCCCTAATTATTTACATTATTCTATTTAATTTATCCAATTAAATATCCTGAATAATGTTAATTAAAATTTAGGTGCATTATAGACCACAACTAGAGAAACGTAGAGCTCAACTTGGGGAAGCTATTCAACAGTTGGATCGGAATAATTCGAACCGAGACGACATAATTTCCAGTTCATTAGCGCATGTTCCATGTTGTGTTTTCATGATGGCCATGTGTATATGGGTGGTGGCGATGCCATTGCGGAGGTTGTTGAGGTCAGAGGGTTCGACTGTGGTGTGGCGATGGAGGTGAAAGCATGAGGCGGTGGCACAGCATGAAAGTGGAGTCGCGATAAGGGTTGTGTTTTTGGCACGGTTGTGTTTTTGGTACGGCTGAGTTATTACGTGTGATGGATGAAGGGTAATTAATTTAATTACTTAGATTATTTAAGTTAATTAAGTTTATTTATTTCAATCGTTTATTTATTCGTTACTTTTTTGTACGAGGTTGAAATCACATGCGACATGGTGCATTGTATTCGTATCAATGAATTCTACGCTTAGGAGTTAGATTGGATGGATTTGGAGCAAGTGGGAATTTAGGTTAAAATTGAATGCCTGTTCAATTTTAATTTAAACTAGAGCGTTTTAGCGAAACAGAGATCAATGTGAGTTAATCTCACCTTTTTAGACAACCAAAAATATTATATAGTCGATAAAAATTATTGGGTGAATAGGTGGATATTTTATTGTTGACTGTTATTGAGTGTTTGGATGATTTACTATTTTATATTGTTGGTTTGGATGTATTCCCTTCCCTAGAGCGAATGAGACTCTATTACGTTCCCATGTAAGAGCAGACGACCCTTTATATACGATCTCGTCTCGAAGCAGTAGATTTATATTATTAGTTATTATATACTGTATGTGATGTAGGGGGACACGTTGGAGGGATCCAACAGGATTTCTCACTCCATTGATTTTATTTTCATATAATTTGACATATGATATGTTGGATGTTATATTTGATGATATGGATATGAATTTGCTTATTTGTGCTTAAATAGCGTTGGACCTTATATTTTGGTATTTAAAAATATTATAAACTAATGATTTGATTTAAAAAAGAATTTCAAAGTGATTTTTGAAATTATACATGTTTTAATAATTTTTCTGAATTATTTAAGGAAGAAATTTATTTTAAATAAAAATTACTATTTTTAGAGATTATAAATTTATAGTTTTATAAAATATTTTAAATAGAGATTTTGGACTATGATTAAAGATTTTTAAAATCTTAAAAATAGGTTCGCCTTTTATACAAAGGGACATGTTTTCAAAAGGAAAATAAAAATATTTTGGTATAAATATTTATTAACCATTTTATATAAAGTGATGTGTGTGTATATATTTATACACGTATTAAGATTTATATATATATATATATATATATATATATATATTGAATTTATAGATGTGGTAATGTATCGATGGGACATTTTGCAAATAGAGTGAAGAGTTGTAAAACAGATTTTAATAATAAAAGGATAGGTTTATAAAACATTGTTTTATAAATAAAAGAAAACTAATATCATTGAATATAATGCAGAAATAAATCATATTGTCGATTAGATAATATGTGGGATGTTGTTTTAGAAAAATAATTGATTCTATTTTAGGAATTAAAAGGGGGGATAGATCTGGAGATGTAAATCATTGTTATAAAATAGGAAGAGATTTATAAATATAGTTGTATAAACATGGGAATGATTATGTTGAAATTTAAGTAAAGATTTTTATCAAGGAAGTGTATTTATATTTTACAAATTGTTTATTTATATTTATATTATTTTAAAAGTTATTTATCAATAGTTTAATACTTTGAAAAGGTTAATTATTTTAATTATTAATATGAATTGAATATAATTATTTATCAATAAAGTTTTGGAAATTAATTAATCATTATTATTTATAATAATGTTGAAGATAAATTTTTATTGTTTTATTAATAATGTTTTAAAATTTATTAGTTCTTATTTTAAGATGTTTTGAGGTTATTATTTATTTATTTATAATGTTTACTGTTATATAATAGTATTAAAAGTAAATGATTAGAATTTATTCATACTTGTTTCGAGATTTATTAATAGGGTTTTATAAACAGACATGAGTTTTGTAGGAGGAATCTTATAACATGGGTTGGAAAACTTAAAACAAGATTAGTTAAAGGTTAAAAAGAGTGTATAAATGGTTTAGGTACTTATAAAAGAATTTTAAAAATGGGTTTATAGACTTATAGAAGGAGTTTTATAAATGGTTTTATAGGTTTATAAATGGTTTATGAGATTTATAAAATAGTTTTATAGATGGATTTTGAGATTTATAAGGGATTTATAAATGAATTTAGAATTGTATAGAAATGAGACCTTTCTCGGTTTTGTAAATATACTTATACCATTAGGATAAGTGTACTGATATTTTCTAGGCACTAAAAATATGGGGATGTGTGTGCTTATCTTTGTAAAGGTGTGTATATATGTACAAGTATTGTTAAGTGATTTTAATTAATGAGAATTAGGAGTGTAACGGCCCAGAATTTTTATTAATTAAAATTTGAATATTTAATTAATTTTAAATATTAATGAGTGAATTTATAAGTCGAATAAATTTTAATTTGAATTATTGGATTTAATTGGATAATTAAATCGATAATTTAATATGTTAAATTATGGAAATAATTGAAAATTGGGTTAAATATGATTGAAAATGATTTGTAAAATTTTATTTTATCATATTGAAGTTAGAACGATATTTTAAAACTTTTAAAATCGAATTAAAAGTTAATTTGTGAAAATTGAATATTTTAATATTTAAATCGACTAGTGAAAATAGTCAATTTTTGAACAGTCTCAGAATTGAACGAAACCAGTTCCATTGGATCCGTAATAGTTAGTTATTACCGGATTTCAATTTTCGTGTCAATCGGAGTTATCGTTTGAGCATGGCAGCTCGAAACGCATCGAATTGTTTTTAATATTAATTTGGCGAGTTAAAATAGCCATTTTTCAAAAAGTCTCGGATTTCGACGAAACCAGTTTCATCGGATCCGTAATGTGATATTATTGTAAGGTTTCAAATTTCAAGTCAATTGGATTTACCGTTTGTCCGGTACAAATTAAAATGCCTAGAAATCGATTTAAATCGGTTTAATTTAAATCGATCGTTTATTGCCATAACTCGCACAGATGTCCGAATTAGCTTCCAAAACCTGTTCCATTGTGTCCGGAACGCGGGATAAACCCTAGAAACGCTGGTTACGGCGCGTAAATCGAAGTTCGGAATTTCCGGATGAATAGTGTTCGAATTTTTCCTATAAATATACCCCCTACCCTTCACAATTCTAAAAATAAAAATAATAAACCCTAATTCTCAACGTGTAGCCGCCACCCCCCTAACCTACGGCCGAAATCATCCCTCCTTTCTCCTCCTTTTTCTCGAAATCCACACAATAATTGCGAAAACTTTCAACATAAAAGATGTAGAGGGCAACGAGACGAAGAGATCCATACGGTTGAGATTGGAAATGGCTCGACATGGAGGGTGATATGGGGGGCCGTCGGCCATAGGTTCATCACGCAATTCGAGACGACGGAGATGACCGAGCTTCATAAGGTTTGGGCCGAACATAGTGCAAGTGGAGGGCTTCACGATGATGCTAGTTGATCGAATTATCATGCGTCGGGGAGGCTCGAATTTGGAGCCCTAATTTCTATTATGGGTTCGGCTAGCAACGTGAGTTGCCTGGAGATGTTTCACGCGAGAGATTGGGGGAGACGCAGTGCATGGGTCTGATGGCTTGAGGTGGATCTAACGGTAGATAATAGCTAGGTTTAAAAATTTATTATAATTTAAGTTGTAATTTATATATATAAAATCATGTAACTTCAAAAATTCATAACTTTTTCATACGAGGTCGAAAACGCGCGAAACCAGTTGCGTTGGAATCGTATGGACGAGCACTACGCGATGGAGTTGGATTGGAGTCGTTTGGAGTTAGTAAGAATTTTGGGTAAAATTAAACGCACGTTTAATTTTATTCGAAATAAATAGCTAAATCGGAATCAAAATCAAGGTGAGAACTTCTCACTCAATCGAATCAGTTTCGATTTTATTTTAAATAGTTAGTTTTGAAATATTTGAATGCATGTTTGAATGATGATTGTTATATATTTATTGTTAAAATAGACATTATACGCCGTTAGTAAGCGGATGTTATTTATTAAAAACATATACCGCGAATATTTCATAAACAGTGAAATTGGTATTATAAATAATATCAATATATATATATTGGCATATGTATATATTGCAGTTGTTGATTCCCCGCATTTTTTAGCGGATGAGACCCTATTGCGCCGTTATTAAGCGGATAATATTTATTAAAAACATATACCGCGATAATTTCGTACTGGAGCGAAATTGGTATTGTGCTAATGTTTGTGGATGCAGGAAAACAGGTTGGAGGGATCCAACTGGGTTCCTCAACAGTTTTTATTTGATTTCAGATATTTTGATATTTGATGGATTTTCATATTGATATATGATATCGTTGTAGTCGTGATTGACTATTTGGTGTGTAGCATCATTGGACCCAGATTTTGGGATTTTAAAATGATTTTTAAAGTGATTTTTGAAAATATACTTTATTTTTGGAATTGATCCATTATAAATAAATAAACGTTATAATTTTTAAAGTTATAAAAATTATGATTTTTAAGAAATATAGTTAAAAGCTGATTTTTGAAAATAAGGAATTAATGACTTTATAAAATAGTTAAATTGGGATTTCTGAAATAATTGTGAAAAGTTTAAATATAGGATTTATAAAATTTGATTATTTTATAAATCAAAATGATGAAATTATAAAGGAGTTTAAAGACGTTTTTAAAATATTAATATGAATTGATTTATATAAGAGATTTATAAATGGATATTTATAAATTGAGATATTGAAATTATAAAACGAGTTTTTATAAGTGTTTGAATGAAGTGAAAATGAATTTCATTAAAGAATGAAATTTATAGAATTATAAACGGTGAAGTTATAAATGAAATTTATAAATAGTAAGAATTATAAATTTGTGAAGTTATTTGAAGAATAGATTTGGTTAAATAAATGAATCTTATAAGTTATAAGATTTATGGTTTGGAAAGTCTTTAGAGGAATGATTTTGTAAAATAATCGTTTTATAAGTATTTAACTTATAATATGAAATTTTAGTTTATAATTGAGTTATAAACTGGAATAGGTTAATAAAAGAATTTATAAAAAGGAAGTTTTTATAAATAAATAGAAATGGAATTTATAAACGTTGTTTTATAAATTTGCAAATGACTTATTTTGACAAGAAAATTTGTTGAAACCTATAAATGGAGTTATATTCACATTTTTGAATAGTGAATAATCCTTTGAATTAAAATGAATAAAAGGATGAAATTGTTAATGAAGTATATTCACGTTTTTGAATAGTGAATAACACGTTAAAGAAATTGTTTTGGATTTGGATGTTTTAAATAGAATTAAAACGATCGAACAATGTTTTAAAATGTGTTGAGATTCGAAACCATAGATTTCAACATTTATTGTTGAAATAGACGTTTTCGAGAAATAGAAGGAGATGATGGACTATAACACTGTTGTTATAGTAAATGATTTTCGAAAGGAAATGTTTTGTATAGTATTGGGATTTATATATCTATCTTAATTTCGAATCCCTATACTAGTGATTTTGGGTTGTCGTAACGATGTTTTACGCAACATTCGTTTTGGCCCAAATAAATATGTTTAAGAGAATGATTTCCTTAAAGAATGAAATATGTACTTAATTTCGATTTAAGTATATTGAATATTTTCCGAGTGTTGAAAATAAATAAAATTTGTGAATTACTTATGAATAAATAAGTATGGAAATGTTTTCCAATATAAAGCGAATATTTTGAGAATTTATCTTTTTGAAGATAAATTGAAAAGGAATATTGAAATGAATAATCGAGATCGAATATTCATAGATATTTTGGATTATAAATTCACTAAGGAATTTATAAAGGAAAGGGGAATTTGTCTAAAAATAAATATTGATTTATTTTGAAGTATTGAAAATAATATATCTTGTAAAGATATTTTGAAAAATAAATAATTTGAAAAATTATTTGGAATCTGGTGATGTATGCATATCAATTGATAGTTCAATAACCGACTATCAATATTTCCCTTTGAATGGGTAATTTATGTGATTTGTTTGAATGTGAATGCCACACTTATTTTTGAATAAGCGCTCACTATTCGGGTTAATCGGGAAAGGACCATGGGGTCGTATAACCCATTCCGAATATGTGATACGTCGTTGTGAATTGCATTGAAGATCGGTGTTGAAGACCGAGTATTTGTGAAAGCGATAGGATGACCTATCGATTGTCTCTGCACTGGGTAGCTCCTGGTATAGAGATCTCCTAAGTGATGGAAAATTCGATCGGGATTGTGAATACCCGGATTGCAAGGGCTTCGTAAGAAGTGCCTTCGGTTTTGTTCGAGCCCGGAACAGACTTGTATGGATTGTGTGTCTGACATTACAAATTGAGATATAAAGCCGATTTCTTTCAAATATATTTCTGTTGGTGGCGAAGAATTTATTCTTTAGCTTAACACCCTTCTCTGAGACGTACGAGCTCAGAGGTTATATAGTTGAAGGTTATCAGCGATATATTCCCAATTTGGTAATGTGACATGCTGAGTGTTGCTGAAATGATCATTGTGTTGATTATTTGTGATAGGATCATTTATTTGATCGTCTATCCTGGTGATCATTTCTACGATCATTTGTTGACCCAAAGCATGGCTTTTGTATAAAGTATGTTTTTGTGGACGTGACTTCGTCGAGCCTCACACCCCGGAAATGGTCAAAACAGGAAAGATGCGGCAAGGTTATGAGGGGTAGCTCCCTTTAGGGTATGTACATTTCCTTCTGGATAGAGGTGGTATCATGGTATGGAGCCCAGATATTTAACCTATGTGGTTACTGCGAATTTATTACTTTGTGGTTGTTGGTTATCGGGATCCCGTGAGAAAGGTCGTTTACGATCGGGGAATGGCGTGCTCGTGTCAGTAGTTACCCAGTTAGGGGTAACCAGGCCTTGTGTTGGCAGAGTTCCGGTTTGGTTCTCGGGAATGTCCTTCCAGAGGCATTCTCATGTGGCAATGGGAAGTTCCTTGGCCTGACCATTTGTTGGAAATCCAAAGAAACAATACGAAACTTGTACGGTATTAGTTGTAGAACCTATCATTCACTTATGGTGTCGCAACACTGTTTGGATGGTAGCTATAGTAGGCATAGTTCGAAATGTCTATGTTGGCTAAGATTTATATCTTTATTTTCGAAATAATTTTCTACACTATGCACTAGTAATAATATCAAATGCTTCTTTTTAATGCGTATCAAGCATCTTTGACTATCATAAGGAGAAATCTTCTCCAAGTCTGCGTTTGCATTGTGTGTGTGGCAGGAGGTCTTATGGTAGTCTCATTTTTAAAAGCATTGCGAATTGAATTTAAAAATATTCCTCTATTTTGATTATAAAGATAAATAAACTGTTTTGAGTTCTCACACCAGTCTTGTTAAGCTTTGGGCTATGTGATGGGGGGTTCTCGCTTCGCGGTTAGGTGGCGAACGGGAGACTCTTACTCCCACACATCCTCTTTTAGGGGGTTGGTTAGGTGTAACCTGAGACAGTCGAGAGGCTGGCCGTAAAAGCAAGTTTGGGATACCAGTTGTTGCCACGGTGGGGCTGGGATGGTTGAAAAGCCTACCGGTTGTGACTACTGTCGATGGTTGAAAAGCCTGGATCTGACAATTTGGTATCAGAGCATATGGTTAAGCGACAACCATGGTTCTGTTGGGTATGACTCATTAGAGATAGAGTCAGTAGTACTCTAGAATGAGTTTGAGAGTAATAATAGCAATGAGAGCGTATTTGTTAGTGAATATAAATTGTTTTATATTGTGTTGACTTATCGGTTGATTGTTTATAGATTTCGGTCGATGTAGTCTAGCTAACTATCGTAGAAAGGAGTTTCTAAACTCTTAAACAAGATAAACCGGCATAATATTGTTTTAAATTGGGTAAATGAAATAATTTTACCTTGATTATATTTTATATATAAAGGAATAATTTTTCAGAATTATTAAAGTATATAAGTTGATTGTTTGGTTGTTTGAATAATCTAATAAAGGAATAATTGTATAAGCAAAAGAATTATAAGGATTGAATTTTAATTAAAGTGATTTACAATTGTGAAATAAACTTATATATATAAGAAGTGAAACTATATGAATATATTTATGAATATGAGTTGTAAAAAAAAAATGAATTTAAAGTAAAATGAAATGTATCTTAAGTGATATGGAATGAAGTTGATATTAGTATCAAAGTAAATTAATAAAGTTAAGTGATAAATGTGAACTTGAGTTATATAAATAAAATTCAACTTTTGTAATAGAATTGAATGAATGGATTGAATATTAATCAATTAAATGTGAATTAAGTTGATATGAAATAATGAATATAAGTGTTAATTCATTTAAAATATAATGTTATTGGAAGTTGAATAATTGAATGAAAATCAATTTGATTAAACCAATTGATAAGCAAAGGAATTTGGTTGTAATTAATATACATTGATTGTTATATGATTGTTAGTTGATTGTATATGAATTCGTTAAGAGTTAATGAAATTGAAAGCTAAAGTAATTGGAATTCAATTGGAAGTTAAATGAAGCTCGAATAAAATTGAATTTGAATTGGAAGTGAACCAACTTGAATGATAGTTGGTTGATGTTTGCATTTGTTGCTTTTGTTTCAGTTGCTATATGATGTATATTGATACTATTGTCTATATGCATGTTCTCATGTTGTTTGTTGAGTAATTAGTAGGTGCGGATCGCGTTTGCTTCGCATTTGGAGCTCGCTTTCGCGCTATATTAGCCGTATATGCTTGCTAATAAAATATAAGGTACATATCTCGGATTACATATCGTACTTTTATACTTTTTCCTTGCGGGATGCCTCATTACTTGATGAGATGTATATTTGTGATATATATACTGTCATTTTTTTTTCGGATCGAGCCGCGCAAAGGAGACTATGGCGAATTTTTCCGAAAATTTAAGGCGTTAGAATTTTTTTGAGAAAATTGGAAAATTTTGAAAACTTAAACTTTAATTTGTTTTGGAATTGAAAGTTAAATAATAGTAGTTGTTTTTGAAAAGATAACTAAGTATGATTTGGAAAACTTAGTAAGTATTGTAAGAAGTTTAACTATGAATTTTGGGAAAATTAATAGATTCTGTAACTTTTCTTACTTGATAATTTCGAGGACGAAATTCTTTTAAGGGGGGAAGATTGTAACGGCCCAGAATTTTTATTAATTAAAATTTGAATATTTAATTAATTTTAAATATTAATGAGTGAATTTATAAGTCGAATAAATTTTAATTTGAATTATTGGATTTAATTGGATAATTAAATTGATAATTTAATATGTTAAATTATGGAAATAATTGAAAATTGGGTTAAATATGATTGAAAATGATTTGTGAAATTTTATTTTATCATATTGAAGTTAGAACGATATTTTAGAACTTTTAAAATCGAATTAAAAGTTAATTTGTGAAAATTGAATATTTTAATATTTAAATCGACTAGTGAAAATAGTCAATTTTTGAACAGTCTCAGAATTGAACGAAACCAGTTCCATTGGATCCGTAATAGTTAGTTATTACTGGATTTTAATTTTCGTGTCAATCGGAGTTATCGTTTGAGCATGGCAGCTCGAAACGCATCGAATTGTTTTTAATATTAATTTGGCGAGTTAAAATAGCCATTTTTCAAAAAGTCTCGGATTTTGACGAAACCAGTTTCATCGGATCCGTAATGTGATATTATTGTAAGGTTTCAAATTTCAAGTCAATTGGATTTACCGTTTGTCCGGTACAAATTAAAACGCCTAGAAATCGATTTAAATCGGTTTAATTTAAATCGATCGTTTATTGCCATAACTCGCACAGGTGTCCGAATTAGCTTCCAAAACCTGTTCCATTGTGTCCGGAACGCGGGATAAACCCTAGAAACACTGGTTACGGCGCGTAAATCGGAGTTCGGAATTTCCGGATGAATAGTGTTCGAATTTTTCCTATAAATATACCCCCTACCCTTCACAATTCTAAAAATAAAAATAATAAACCCTAATTCTCAACGTGTAGCCGCCAGCCCCCTAACCTACGACCGAAATCATCCCTCCTTTCTCCTCCTTTTCTCGAAATCCACACAATAATTGCGAAAACTTTCAACATAAAAGATGTAGAGGGCAACGAGACGAAGAGATCCATACGGTTGAGATTGGAAATGGCTCGACGTGGATGGTGATATGGGGGGCCGTCGGCCATAGGTTCATCACGCAATTCGAGACGACGGAGATGACCGAGCTTCATAAGGTTTGGGCCGAACATAGTGCAAGTGGAGGGCTTCACAATGATGCTAGTTGATCGAATTATCATGCGTCGGGGAGGCTCGAATTTGGAGCCCTAATTTCTATGATGGGTTCGGCTAGCAACGTGAGTTGCCTGGAGATGTTTCACGCGAGAGATTGGGGGAGACGCAGTGCACGAGTCTGATGGCTTGAGGTGGATCTAACGGTAGATAATAGCTAGGTTTAAAAATTTATTATAATTTAAGTTGTAATTTATATATATAAAATCATGTAACTTCAAAAATTCATAACTTTTTCATACGAGGTCGAAAACGCGCGAAACCAGTTGCGTTGGAATCGTTTGGACGAGCACTACGCGATGGAGTTGGATTGGAGTCATTTGGAGTTAGTAAGAATTTTGGGTAAAATTAAACGCACGTTTAATTTTATTCGAAATAAATAGCTAAATCGGAATCAAAATCAAGGTGAGAACTTCTCACTCAATCGAATCAGTTTCGATTTTATTTTAAATAGTTAGATTTAAAATATTTGAATGCATGTTTGAATGATGATTGTTATATATTTATTGTTAAAATAGACATTATACGCCGTTAGTAAGCGGATGTTATTTATTAAAAACATATACCGTGAATATTTCATAAACAGTGAAATTGGTATTATAAATAATATCAATATATATATATTGGCATATGTATATATTGCAGTTGTTGATTCCTCGCATTTTTTAGCGGATGAGACCCTATTGCGCCGTTATTAAGCGGATAATATTTATTAAAAACATATACCGCGATAATTTCGTAACTGGAGCGAAATTGGTATTGTGCTAATGTTTGTGGATGCAGGAAAACAGGTTGGAGGGATCCAACTGGATTCCTCAACAGTTTTTATTTGATTTCAGATATTTTGATATTTGATGGATTTTCATATTGATATATGATATCGTTGTAGTCGTGATTGACTATTTGGTGTGTAGCATCATTGGACCCAGATTTTGGGATTTTAAAATGATTTTTAAAGTGATTTTTGAAAATATACTTTATTTTTGGAATTGATCCATTATAAATAAATAAACGTTATAATTTTTAAAGTTATAAAAATTATGATTTTTAAGAAATATAGTTAAAAGATGATTTTTGAAAATAAGGAATTAATGACTTTATAAAATAGTTAAATTGGGATTTCTGAAATAACTGTGAAAAGTTTAAATATAGGATTTATAAAATTTGATTATTTTATAAATCAAAATGATGAAATTATAAAGGAGTTTAAAGACGTTTTTAAAATATTAATATGAATTGATTTATATAAGAGATTTATAAATGGATATTTATAAATTGAGATATTGAAATTATAAAACGAGTTTTCATAAGTGTTTGAATGAAGTGAAAATGAATTTCATTAAAGAATGAAATTTATAGAATTATAAACGGTGAAGTTATAAATGAAATTTATAAATAGCAAGAATTATAAATTTGTGAAGTTATTTGAAGAATAGATTTGGTTAAATAAATGAATCTTATAAGTTATAAGATTTATGGTTTGGAAAGTCTTTAGAGGAACGATTTTGTAAAATAATCGTTTTATAAGTATTTAACTTATAATATGAACTTTTAGTTTATAATTGAGTTATAAACTGGAATAGGTTAATAAAAGAATTCATAAAAAGGAAGTTTTTATAAATAAATAGAAATGGAATTTATAAACGTTGTTTTATAAATTTGCAAATGACTTATTTTGACAAGAAAATTTGTTGAAACCTATAAATGGAGTTATATTCACATTTTTGAATAGTGAATAATCCTTTGAATTAAAATTAATAAAAGGATGAAATTGTTAATGAAGTATATTCACGTTTTTGAATAGTGAATAACACGTTAAAGAAATTGTTTTGGATTTGGATGTTTTAAATAGAATTAAAACGATCGAACAATGTTTTAAAATGTGTTGAGATTCGAAACCATAGATTTCAACATTTATTGTTGAAATAGACGTTTTCGAGAAATAGAAGGAGATGATGGACTATAACACTGTTGTTATAGTAAATGATTTTCGAAAGGAAATGTTTTGTATAGTATTGGGATTTATATATCTATCTTAATTTCGAATCCCTATACTAGTGATTTTGGGTTGTCGTAACGATGTTTTACGCAACATTCGTTTTGGCCCAAATAAATATGTTTAAGAGAATGATTTCCTTAAAGAATGAAATATGTACTTAATTTCGATTTAAGTATATTGAATATTTTCCGAGTGTTGAAAATAAATAAAATTTGTGAATTACTTATGAATAAATAAGTATGGAAATGTTTTCCAATATAAAGCGAATATTTTGAGAATTTATCTTTTTGAAGATAAATTGAAAAGGAATATTGAAATGAATAATCGAGATCGAATATTCATAGATATTTTGGATTATAAATTCACTAAGGAATTTATAAAGGAAAGGGGAGTTTGTCTAAAAATAAATATTGATTTATTTTGAAGTATTGAAAATAATATATCTTGTAAAGATATTTTGAAAAATAAATAATTTGAAAAATTATTTGGAATCTGGTGATGTATGCATATCAATTGATAGTTCAATAACCGACTATCAATATTTCCCTTTGAATGGGTAATTGATGTGATTTGTTTGAATGTGAATGCCACACTTATTTTTGAATAAGCGCTCACTATTCGGGTTAACCGGGAAAGGACCATGGGGTCGTATAACCCATTCCGAATATGTGATACGTCGTTGTGAATTGCATTGAAGATCGGTGTTGAAGACCGAGTATTTGTGAAAGCGATAGGATGACCTATCGATTGTCTCTGCACTGGGTAGCTCCTGGTATAGAGATCTCCTAAGTGATGGGAAATTCGATCGGGATTGTGAATACCCGGATTGCAAGGGCTTCGTAAGAAGTGCCTTCGGTTTTGTTCGAGCCCGGAACAGACTTGTATGGATTGTGTGTCTGACATTACAAATTGAGATATAAAGCCGATTTCTTTCAAATATATTTCTGTTGGTGGCAAAGAATTTATTCTTTAGCTTAACACCCTTCTCTGAGACGTACGAGCTCAGAGGTTATATAGTTGAAGGTTATCAGCGATATATTCCCAATTTGGTAATGTGACATGCTGAGTGTTGCTGAAATGATCATTGTGTTGATTATTTGTGATAGGATCATTTATTTGATCGTCTATCCTGGTGATCATTTCTACGATCATTTGTTGACCCAAAGCATGGCTTTTGTATAAAGTATGTTTTTGTGGACGTGACTTCGTCGAGCCTCACACCCCGGAAATGGTCAAAACAGGAAAGATGCGGCAAGGTTATGAGGGGTAGCTCCCTTTAGGGTATGTACATTTCCTTCTGGATAGAGGTGGTATCATGGTATGGAGCCCAGATATTTAACCTATGTGGTTACTGCGAATTTATTACTTTGTGGTTGTTGGTTATCGGGATCCCGTGAGAAAGGTCGTTTACGATCGGGGAATGGCGTGCTCGTGTCAGTAGTTACCCAGTTAGGGGTAACCCGGCCTTGTGTTGGCAGAGTTCCGGTTTGGTTCTCGGGAATGTCCTTCCAGAGGCATTCTCATGTGGCAATGGGAAGTTCCTTGGCCTGACCATTTGTTGGAAATCCAAAGAAACAATACGAAACTTGTACGGTATTAGTTGTAGAACCTATCATTCACTTATGGTGTCGCAACACTGTTTGGATGGTAGCTATAGTAGGCATAGTTCGAAATGTCTATGTTGGCTAAGATTTATATCTTTATTTTCGAAATAATTTTCTACACTATGCACTAGTAATAATATCAAATGCTTCTTTTTAATGCGTATCAAGCATCTTTGACTATCATAAGGAGAAATCTTCTCCAAGTCTGCGTTTGCATTGTGTGTGTGGCAGGAGGTCTTATGGTAGTCTCATTTTTAAAAGCATTGCGAATTGAATTTAAAAATATTCCTCTATTTTGATTTTAAAGATAAATAAACTGTTTTGATTTCTCACACCAGTCTCATGACTGACTCGGAGTTTATTGTTTTCCTTCCTAAACTCTGGGTGCCCACCAATTTCCACACGGGCAGTCAAGAGTTAAGGTTTATCAGGATATTCTGGATATTCAGGAATTGCTGGAGGCAAGCTGGATGGCATGGCGTATTACTAGTATATAGTATTTCTTTTCCGCTATTTGTTGTTTGTTGTTGTACACTCTGATGTAATGAAATGAAATGTAATGTAATGTAATAACTGATATAGTTCTTTGTTTAAAGATTATTCATTTATTATTATATGTTGTTCCGCTGCGAATTGTGAGATTCTGATGGTGTTCTGTTGTTGTTTTCTGTTCCGTTCTATTTTAAAATTTTCTATTTTCTTTTCCCTCTATCTTCTACCTTTTTCTCTCTTTTTCTTTTCTTAAATTCTTTTTAAAAACCCTAACTATTCGGTTTTTCGGCAACGAAAAATCGAAACGTTACAAGGAGTCTATAGTCACTTTGGTGCTTAAAAAATGTTTGTTTTCCCTTTTGAAATAAATCGCTAATTTGGATGTGTGTCTGCTAATATTTAAATAATCGATCATCAAATGTGGACCCAAAAAGTAACTTTGAAAATATCTAGGAGAAACACGTGAGTTAAATGGCACAGTCATCTCCGATGACGTTGTACCGTGCGTATAAATTCCATTCTGTTCTATTAGGAAAATGGTAAGGAAATCTGTCCATTAACGGTCAGGAGGCGATCTCTGCTCTTATCTTTGACTACTTATTTACTAAAAAACCAGGTTTGAGTTTACAGAAACTATCGAAAGTTATTTTGAAGAAACTGAGATCGGGTATGTTACTCGAAGACTACTTCAATCTGACTCAAGCGTTTCAAAGTGAAGACATCTTGAAGATGATGGAAATGAAGACGCAGCTCTCAAGCATTTTGTTCAGTCCCAGAATGAACTTGTACGGATGAATGCTAGCATTGTAATGTTGCCTAGAGGGCAGTGTTAGCATTCCAAGTGGAAAGTGCTATATAAAGGTAAACATAGCCTCAAGCCTTATCAACCGAAAAATGACAAAAATCGAGCATGTAGCAGGGCCAAAGTGGTCGCTCCCAAGCAGGGTATAGTCATTCCAAATCTAGATTGTTATTATCTCTCATTTGTATGCTTCGAGGTCCATTAAAGAGAGGTGATCATATTCGATACTACTAGTTAAGCAGTAGGCCAGTCTTGTGTGGCAGGGGTACAAGATGTTCTTATTAGATCCTAGTGCATTTTATCTAGAGATGTACCTTAAAAAGGTAGTTCTTACCTTGTCATAGTGTGGAATTCATTCTCTAATATGAGCCTTTACAGTTGTAGTTGTATCCCATTATGCTAGAATTTAATTAATGTAACAATTTCGGCTATGATTAAAAAGTATTTGTGTTCTAGACATTATTATAATATTAAATAATTTTCTATAAAAATGTTTTGGTTATCACAAGGTAAAAACCCATTCACGGTCTTGCGAGATACTTTTGATTTCAAAGGTTTTTACAACTTTAAAATCCATTTGGGTGTGTTTTCTCACACTGGTTTTTCAAACCGACTCGGATGTTATTTTATTATAATGCTCGGGCTAGACCGAGCATATTTACAGATTACTTTGGATGCATTGGAGCTCAGGAGATGAGTTGGAGGTCTTCAAGTCGTATACACATATATGTTTATTTTCCGCTATTTTGTTTGAAATTATCAACAATTGTGAGGACAAATTGTTGTAACTGTCCAGGTTGATGATTGTGATTTGTTATTATACTCTGACGGATGTATGCATATAATTGTTCTCTTTATAAAGATCATTCATATTATATTATATATTTTTCTGCTACGATTGTGATATTCTGTGTGGTTCAATTTTTCCTTTTCACTTCTTCTCTTCCTCCTTCCTCCTTTCTTTTCCCATAACAAGCGGGTTTTTCAGCATTCGATTGCTCATCACACAATACAGTGAACTTATTAGTGTCAATTTTCGAGGGTCAAAAATATCGAGGGTTACAATTAAGATATTGTTTAAACCATTCGGGTGTTCCACGAATGGGAGGTCTTCTGCGGGTAGGGTTCACTTGTTCAGAAGCGGATTGATTATCAGCCATATCAACTATCTATATGTTAAACCTTTGGTGATGATTTCCCAAGATAGTATTTACGTTTTGAAAGAAAAGAAAAGTTTGCCATAGGCAGACCCCGTCATTTAAGGCCTAATTCTAGAAGCGTGTTCCTCAATGGTACTATCTAGCTGATATCATATGGAATCTTATAGGCCACTTAATACTTCCAAGTGGAAAATAGGTAGAACCCATCATTTAAGGCATTATTTAAGAAGAGAAACCATATAGAGATACCACCTAGTGTAATCCCTTGACCATTTAATACTTCATCTGGGGAAAGGCGGGTCCAACCACTTAATACATCAAAATTGAAGTAGGCCTTTCGTCATATGACCCATACTTATAATGACGTCTCACATTCGTTAACTATTCATAGGAACTGGTGACCAGATTATCTGGGCATATTTCCCCTATTAGATTTGGAACTAACCTCGCGCCATTACAAATATTTCTCTTAAGGATATCTCACATCAATAGAAGTATACACAATTGTTGGTAGCCTCAAAGTGAAGGGCGGACTTCTGTCACGTAACTCCATTAACCTCGCATCCCTATGAGTTAGTCACAAATCAATTATTCTCCATACACACACACACACACACTCTAATGTCACAGTTTCATAATAAGGCCTTATAAAGGATCTACTTTATTATGCCTTAAAATAATAAATTGGTATATAAGAGTTTCCTCTTATTTTCATCTCAAAATCAATTGCCTTCCTAACGGGGGAAAATAAATATAAATAAGTGCCTAATTAACTACACCATATACGCAATAGTTATACATTAATTATGTAAATATAAATAAATATTCGCACTTGATAAGTTCTAAATGAATGGATTTTATGCCCTAAACTTGCGTGAAATATCAATTCCCTAACCAATTATTACTTTAAGTCCTTTTTCTTCAATTTCCTAAGGATTTATGGAATTCAAATGTCCAAAACAGGGAATAAATATTCATAATCAAAAAAATAATAACAGACTTGTAAATAATATAGAAACTCAATTTATTACACGAATTCAATAGAATATCTTAAACAATAAGAATTAAACATAATATTCTATTCAACCCCTCTTTTACAAAGAAATAGATAAGATAAGTGGTATAAATTACGAATAGAATTCGTAATCTAAACCCTTTATTTTATTTAAGGATTATAATTTAAACCAAAGAAAAAGAAGAAGTGGAATAGATCATGAAATTATTAAAGATTGCATAAATGAAAAAAAATCCATCAAACTAATGTATATGATTGGGAATCTCAGTATAGAATTAATATATCGAATAAAAAAGGAATTTTGGGTGATTTTATCTATCATATTTTAGAAATCCCAAAATCCTTAAGGCATATTCAAATCCAAAAGAAATACACTAAAAAATTACTGAAAAGAAATACTAAGATTTCCACTCATAGATTAGCTTTAGCTTTACTCAATGGATTTGCAGCCTTCCGATCCGTTCCAGTTTCTCTCTTTTGATACATATACACACAATATGGAAGAGGTATATATTTTTATTTAATTCAGAACAATTAGAAGAGAATATGATAAGAATGGATTGGAAGAAAAAGAAACGAATAGAAAATAGGTTGAATCCTTACCTGAATTCTCCATGAAGTTTCTAAATCTTATATGAGATATAGCAATGGTAGAGTTTCGTTGTATTCCCTAAAATAATATGAATAAAAGTGGAGAGGATAGGGTCCTAATTATAGGAGTTGAAACACACCGGAATCTTAGGATGGAAGTAGGTAGAAAATAGACAAATCTGGAGTGCATAACCGAGTAGAACATGCGATAAAACCCTAGCTGCCACTGCCAAGCGGTTGACCGCCCTTGGGTGACCGGTCGATTGGTTGACCTATTCAAATCGACCACTATTTATTTGGAGCGTTTATTTTACTTTCCGTTGTCGATTATTTTATTCCCGAATTAATTTTTTAATGTTAAATGTTAGTTAAACATTTACTTAACCCCCAAGCTAATTTTTGAAATTTAAATCCTAAATTTCATTTCTTATTTGAATTTGAATTCAAACTAAATTAGTTTAATTCTAAAAAATTCAAACACTTATAACTTTATTGTTTGAGCTCCCTTTTAAGGATATTATATATGGAAACAGATCGGAAATTCACCATGAAAGCAATGGAATAACTTTCGTCGTCAAATTCTATGATATTAGCATATCCAATCCTTATCAAATTTAATTTAATTTAATTTATTTGTGGTTCATTTTATGGGTTATTACACCATATACAAACCTAATTTAGCAATCACATCCTAAATCTTTGGTTCTTTATGAGCTCTAGACCAATTTTTTTAGTTAACATTTTTTATTGTTTTCGATTGGAACTTATAGAACTCAGGCAAGATATCCTATGTACTTAGATTTGGTTAACATCCTCTGGGAGATCATAGCAATGAGCCTAAAGAATTTTTTTGGAAAGCAAACAAGCAAATGAGTGGACTGGGAGTAGCACCATAGATCATAGTTATAATGATGGATCTTATACACAACCACAAGTAGATGTGGTTACTTGGGAAGAGTTGGAGTAAATTTTGCTGAAATGAACCAAACTAAGGTTAAACTCAACAAATGGTGATGGAGGAGGTAAGGAGATAATTTGAATTATTTAGGTATGTTCCATAAGGAACGACAAATCATGCCGAAGGATCTCATGCTCGAGATCATGATGGAGTAATAAATTCAGCTATTATCCAGACAGACTAGCTCCATTTCCAGTAGAAGGATGGAGTGAATAGATTTAGGGAGACAAGTAAAAGGTGGATTGGTGCAATAAGAGCACCCGTTCCAAAGGAATCTTTCAATATCAATCGACCACATTGTTCATTATTGATCGATCCAAATGCAAGGATAATCAAAACTTTAATCATGTAATAACCTACCCTTTTAACCTTGGATTGAACACCCGAACTGACGTGGACAACCATATAATTGAAGGAAAGAGCCATTGGGGATAAGATAGAGTAAATATAAAAAACATTCACACATACTACTAGTTAATGACTTTTAAAGTCTCACAACAAAAGGAAATGAAATATAATACATCAATAATAACCATAGTCACATTACCGTAATAGGTCTACAATGCCAAATACATATGTCTGAGCAATGCAATTATAACCCAATCCATACCAATAGTTAAATCCAAGTTACAATACATGTTTGCATCATGTACAATATATACAAATAAGACTCCACCTCTGACACCATATCATCTCTAAATTTTATCAACCAAGATATATATACACACATACACACACACATATAGGAAAAATAGGAGTGGGTCAGACATAAGTGTAGTGAGTGAGTCATACTTTTATCCTAGATATACTATAAAAATAGTACTATAATATGATATGAGTTTATCATTTGGTCACCTCACGTCTTGTCATCACGTCACTCCTAACTATTGTACATATGTAGTCATATTACATCATCACTATATGGACTCACTTCTCTGGACCATCCTTATGCCCTATAGGGTTGCTTGTTGCCCGTCGTCAATTAAATCGCTTATAAGACTCACTTTCCTGGACCACGTGAAGCTTACAGGAAAGCCTGTTGTCCTCGTACTATTTGGACTCACGTTTGTCCCGCCCACAGCCTGCACAGTCTCTTAGAATCCACTTGGCTCGTCGAAACATCACATGGGAGAAATGTAATACTTTGACCATCTATATATGTCATAGGTTTGTATTCGCAGCTGTATCTGTATCCTATCTGTATCCACATCCAGATCCACATCCTTATCCATATCCCATGACGTATACCCATGCCACAAACTCATTCATGTTTCATCGTATCATGTTTCTGCATCGCAATAACATACATATCCATTTCAGGTAACAACTAATAATCACACACATTCACTTAATTCGTAACACCATCGTTTGCCTCGTCAATTGCCTCTAATCGCCTTTTGGAAAAATAGGAACTCAATCTGAATCAATAATTATTGATTTATATAGGATAGGCCCTTATTAATTTAGGTTCAACTTTCCCCTAAATTGCAGTGCATTAGTGGACTGGTTGGGGTAACCGGTGCATCGGTGTACACAATTTCCTAGTAGTTGTCAGGATTTTAGATATTGGTCATTTTCGCCGCTGTTTTTGCTTCTAGCTGCCTCTCTCTGTCTATGATCACCTAAGAACGTCCTTATTATCTAACACTATGTTTCTAAGTCTGGTTTCATAGTTTATTTAATCAGATTGCATGTAAATTCATTGAATTACCATAATCTATTATAAACCTAACTCAAACCTATCGTTCATGGTCAAATCCCTCCCAAATCTTATTTAAATCCGATTTTAGATGCTTATAAGTGTTATTCTACAATACTGTAGCTAGCGTATCATAATTAGAGCTTCATGGTTGCATTATATGAGGAGAAAAGGATGAATCACTCGTAATATTGCTCTCTACTGCCTAGATTTTCGATTTTCGATATTTCATCTCTATGCTTCTGAATATTCAATATTGAGTTTTAAAGAAGTTATAATACTTTAATTTTTGCTTTATAAGGAGGAAGAAGGAGATATAGAGGAGTTTGTTCATTTTTGAAACTGATAGAACATACATGACTATACTTTTAAATGGAAGGGGGTACACTATCTGTTTAATTAAACTTTGAAATATTAAGTTTTAGCATCCATTCAACTTAGTACCGTCTCGATTGTAAATCTCTCATATGAACTCCAAACGAGGCAAACCAAAATACTGTGTGAATTAGAGAAATGAGATGGTCGGAACGACTTTGGTTTCATCGTTAAATTCCAAAGTTGAAAAATAACCATTTTTCCATTTCTTATTTAATAGTTATTTAATTAATTCATTAAATTTTGTTAACTTTGCACCGTTATATTATTGGTATTTAATTAAAATATGTAGAATTTTTTTGTAGCATATTACATTCACCTCCTTTAAAAGAATTTCATCTTCAAAATTCCTAAGAAATAGAAAATGTAATATAATGCCCACTCATCCTTCAGACATATATCAACAAAGTTAAAAAATATAGCAACCACCTTATGTAAATGACTTAACATGAATGATATGACATCATATTGGTAATGACATATAAATATGAACGATATGATAGCATATAACTATAAATGATGTCATGAACTTGTAGTTTTTATACTTAACATTTAAATGCAGCCAATGCAAACTATATGAATGGAATACGATGACATATCAAGCGTGACGCAAATCCAATGATATGCAATTTAACAACCAAATTGTAACAACATAGAATTTTATCGTTTTGATTTTGAATAATTAATTAATTTAAATTTTTTAAATAATTGGTTATTAAAGTTTGATAACTTATATTCAAATATAGTGATTATTTAAATATTTGAATTGTGAATTAGAATATTAATTAACTGGATTTAATAGTTTTATTTAACACCTTTTAATTAATAAATAATAAGGTGAACTCATTTTTGTAATTTTATTTACAATAATAAATAGTTCGAATAAATAAAAAAAATCAATTGCTATTAAAACGACTTGATTTTTATGAACGTATTTTTAAATTAATTTATAGGATTTCTCATAAATTTTAATTTTGAAAATATTCAAATTTTCATTTGACGTATATTTTAGAAAATGACGGTATTTTTGAAATTTCATCGAAGGAGATAATCTGTGTATTTTATAATTGTTTTGAGATCATATCGCATTTTGTGCACGATCGTATTTTTATTTCCATCATTTGCGGTTCGTATGCAAACGAAATATTAGGTGGCAGAATACCGCAAAACTCTCTTTTCAAAAATTTAAGTTAAATCAAAATTCAAATTTTCAACTTACTTTATGGTGATGTGATGGTAACTTGACATTTTTGGCTAGCTTGGACTGGAAGCATGGTAAGTGTTTTGTTTAAAATCCAAAAAATTTAACAATTCACACAGTTTTTATTTCATTTTTTCAACCTTTGTTCTCCCATCTTTTAATTCCTTATTTTTCCACTTACTTCTAAACATTTTAAAACCAAGCCTCAACATAAAAAATTCAAAATAAAAAATTATAAGCCATTAAAATTCACCAAATTAGATTCATTGAACTCGTATTGACAAGGGCTTCAATCCATGCCATTATTGTATTGTACGGTAGTGATGGGAGGTGATTGTCAGTTTTAAGCATGAACCAGTGTAAAGATCCTTAATTTCAGTCATTAGAATTTGAATATTTAATTGATTTTTAAATACTGAAAGTAAATTTCATAAGTTAAATAACTTATATTTCAAATATAGCGATTTATTTGATAATTAAATTGTTAAATTTAATATTTGAACTTGTTGAAATAATTGAATTTTGAATTTAATATGAGCATAAATGATTTTGAAATTTGATTTTAAATCTATTTAAGTAAGGAGGAAGATAATAAACTTTTAAATTTGATTTTAAAGTGATTAAACTGATTTTGGAATATACTCGTTTTAATTAACGTGTAAAAATAGCTTTTTAGGGCATTATTTTGGATTTTGATGAAACCAGTTTCATTAGATCCGTAGTATTGAATTATTATATGTCGTCGAATTTCCTAGCGATTGAACGTATCGTTTGGTCATGGGAGTTCAAAACGCGTAGAAATTAATTAAAGGAATTTAATTTAATATGATTCGATCTTGAAAAGTTAACTTCTATATATGTTGGAACTGACTTTCAATATATATTCCATTGTGTTCGAAATAGGAGTATAACATATAGAACGGTAGACGGCATGCTTCATTTGGAGTCCAAAATTTTAAAGGATGAATAGTGCATTGGAAATTTTTCTATATAAAGGCCATCGACAATCGTCATTTGCAAATCCTAACCGTAAACTATTTTCAGCCACGATTAAAATTGAACCATTAAACCGCCAAAAATGATCGGAGCCTCTAGAGGCGAATTAGCCTTCGACTTAAACTAACTAAACGTAGTGCACGACGATACGAAGCTATCCAACGGCCGGATCATCAACGTTCATCGCGTGGTGGCCGAAATCACGCTCCATTCACTGCATTTTTGGGATCAACAATGGCGTTCACGCGCGTGGAGGCGGGCGATAATAGCGGCGGAGGCGCGATGCGTGGTGACTGTTGGCGTTCATGGGTCAGGTGATGCGATCACGTTCGATGAAGAAAAATAAAAAAAGAAAAGGAAAAATATAAATGCGCGGCTTGAAAATCTCGAACGTGAAGAGGGAGGAGGGAAAGTAAGGTTTAAAGCTTAATTGTTAACTTATTTATGTTAATTGTAAAATTTAATTATATCAAATGTTAATAAATGCTTAACTTTCTCGTACGAGGTCGGTTTCGAGCGCGACAAGTTGCGTTGCTATCATATCAGCAAGTACTGCGCTATGAATTTGGATTGGAAGCATTTGGAGCTAGCTGGAATTTTGGATTAATTTGAATGACGGTTCAATTTTAATTCAAACCGGAGTGCTTAGGAAGTTTCTAGAATTTTTGTGAGTAAGCTCACATCTCTAGCCTGCTTATATTTTTAAATAAGTGGGAATAATTTTGTTTATGTTATTCTTTGTTTGTTTGGATGATATATGTAGTATATTAGTTGGTTTGGATATATTCCTTCCTATTGGAGTGGATGAGACCCATCACGTTCTCATATAAGAGCAGATGACCCTTTCTATACGAATCTCGCCTCGAAGCGGATGATTTTTATATTATTTAATTATATGTTGTATTTGATGCATGGAGAGAGGTTAGAGGGATCCAACAGGATTCCTCACACTGTTAATTTTATTTTTCGTTTATTTTGATATATGATGTGTTGGATGCTATATTTGATGACATGGACTTGTTTTACTTATTTAGCACTTTAGTAGCACTAGTCCTTATTTTTGGCATTTTGAAATACTAAAATGATGATTTTGATTTTAAAGGATTTCAAAGTAAAGTATAAATATGTTTTAATAGCTTTTGAATTATTAAAAGAAGGAAATTATTTGAAATAAAATAAAAGCTTGATTTTTAGAATATTAAATTAAATTTTTGTGAAATATGTTAAATAGAGATTTTGAAGTATAAATAAAGATTTTAAACTTAAGAAATAAGTTGAACCTTTTATAATAAAAGAATACAGATTAAAGAAGGTGAAATAGTTTTGAAAGAATATTTCTAAGATTTATTTTATAAAGTATTTGAAAAGATGATATTTTATACATAATAAATGTGTTTATACATGATGTTTTGTATATATATATAAATGGATTTGAATGGATTTTATAGATAAACTTGATTTAGAAAGAAATGGATTTATATATGGATTTTGATAGTAAAACTTGTTTTTATAAAAGAATGGATTTATAAATAGGATTTTGTAAATAAAGGAATTTTATAAAATAGAAGTTTTATAAATTCAAAAGGAGATTTGTAAAATAGTTTTGTAAATATGGAAATGACTTATGTTGAAATTTAAGTATGGATTTCTATTTAAATGAACGTTGAAAGTGATATTTCGATGGAGTTAATCATTTTTAAAAGTAAATTATATTTTTAAAGTAATGTTTTGGAAAATAATAATTCCAAATGGAATTTAATGGTTTTTAAAAATGATTTAAAATATTTTAAGTATCGAAAACATAGATTTCAACATTTATTCTTGTAATAAATTTTTTTGGGGAAGTATGAAAGGCATGGACTATAACACTGTTGTTATAGTAAATGATTTTTCAAAAGGAATTTTTTTTAATATTATATGGGATTATATATATATATATATATATAATTAATCAAATCCCTATACTAAAGTTTTTTGGGTTGTCGTAGTGATGTTTTACGCAACATTCGTTTTGACCCAATAAATTGTATTTTGACCTCCCATTGTAAAATACCCGAATCGATTCTTATGATCCTACTAAAGGCATAGTGGTGTAGGAGCATTGCTTCTTATACTTAATACCCGTCCAAAGGCATATGAACTTGAAGTTGTACGATTATAGGAATCTATTTGGCATGTCTCCAAATGGTAGTGTTATTAATTATATCTATATCGTTGATATAAGTATATGGAAATATTTTTCGAAGTGTTAAAAATGAAATGTGTTGTGAATATGCTTATGTCATTAATATAAGTATATGGAAATGTTTTCTATTATTAAATTTGAAATGATTTTGAGAATATATCTTTTTCAAAGATAATTTGAAGTAAATATTTGCAAAGTGATTTAATTAATAAAAGATTAATTAAATGAGCCTAGCGACTATTTATGTGCTAAATTTTATTGTTGCTTTGATAGTTAAATAATTGACTATCAAATTTGGTCTCTGTATCATTGTTGATCCGGAGAGATCAGGATCGGTTTTTTAAAAAACTACTACGGAACAACGTATATGAGTTCGAATGTGTAGATGTTGGAAGACAATGATATTTGGGATTTTGTAATGAAGGACTGCTTGTTTATTTTATGGGGATAAACTCTCAATATACATATAGTTGCAATGGTCTCTTCGTTATGAATATCCAATGAAAGGACTATTCGCTACTAATCCTAGGGGTGACTCTCAACGGGATATGGTAGGAGAAATGCCTTCAATTTGTCCTGTTCCTAGACAATTTGTATGGATGAATGTCCGACATTGCATTTCAGAATTACGTTGATTGATCTCTATAAACGTATTATCTGCTTAGGGGCAAGAAGGCAACTTCACTTAGCATAACATCCTTTTTAGAGACGTATGGGCTCATGAGTTATACGTTTAGAGAAATCAATTATGTGATTTGTGGAATGGCAATATGGCATTCAAAGTGGAAAGATGATGTGCTATGTGAAAGGTAATCGTGACCTCAGGCCTCAAACCCGGAAATGACCGAAATAGGGTAGATGCGACAGGGCTATGTGGTTTGCAACCATTAGGATATGATCATCAACATCTAGATATATTTATTTCCACTATGACGTTCGGGTTTTAAATTATTGTGGTGTATGCGATGAGGGCCCTCGAAAAGGTCGGTAACGACCGGAGTGATGGCATATTCGGTACTACCTAGGAAGAGGTGGGCCATTCTTGTGTTGGTAGAGATGCGAATGTTCTATAGCCTCGGTACATTCCTTTAGATATGTACTGGCGGAATGTAGTCCCTTCACCTGGTCATTTGTATGGAAATCCATTATTCACTACATTCCTGCCATTTTGTTTGTAGAACCCACTTTGTGGCTAGTATGTTGGAATTTAATCAATGAAAAAATTTCGGCTATGATTAATATTATTTATATACTAGACACTAATTTAATACAACAAGATTAGATATGAAATGTTTTGGTATCATAAGGTTAGAACTCGTCTGTATTTATGTGCGGCGTGGTCTTACGAGATACTTTTGCTTTGATTCAAAAGTTTTTTTAACTTTAAAATTTAGTTGAGATGAGTTATCTCACGATGGTTTACCTGACTAATCCGGGCATTCTTCCCCTTCAATGCTTAGGTCAGACCGAGGATATTACAGATTTAGGTTTAGATGCTTTGCAGCTTCAGCAGACGAACTGGAGGTCTTCTGGACGTATTCACGTATATGTTTATTTTTTTTGCTGCATTCTTGTTTTAAGTTATTAGCAATTGTAAGGACATGTTATTATAACTATCTGGTCTGATGATTAATGATTGATTGTTGTACTCTAATGGTTACAGTTTCTTTTTTACCAAGATCGTTGATAATTATATTATATGTTGTTCCGCTGAAATTGTAAGGTTCTGTGATTTATTTAGCTTCTTTTTCCTTTCCTTTTTCTTTTCTCTTCTTCTCTCTTCTTCCTTTCTCATAAAGATTCGGTTTTCTATTCAGATTCGGCTACGAATGTGTGGTATATTGTCAGCTCGAACGGTGCGGTATTTCGGGCCTTTACAACTAAGTTTTTGGTATGGTTGAGCTAGAGGCAACATTAGGCAAAACGAAGTGTGGGTTTCTTCTCGTGTGAATGAGCTTCTAAAGTAATGTTATAGTAGAGGGCATTCAATGTTTGGGTAATGCGGCATTTGCTACAGGCAAGGGGAGTAGCTTGGGTCGTGTTTGCATTGAGGAAATCGAGATTGGGTTTTTGGGGTTGGTCGCATCGAGTATACAAAGAGAGAGACATTGGCAAAGACCGTTCATCAAATGGTGGATCGTAGTTCTATGTCGCTGTGATTTGTGCATGGCTGGGTGGATTTGTTCATTCGTATATAGGTAATTGCAATTAGGAAAAGAGGGAAGGAGAAGGATTAGTGGGAAGGTGAGTTATTAGTTAAGTAATTAGTTGATTTAAGTTAATTAACTATTTAATTAATTCGATAACTTATAAAATCTATACCTTGCTCATACGAGGTCGGATTCGAACGCGATCAGTTGTGTGGGACTTGTATCGGCATTATTTACGCATTAGAGTTAGTTTCATTGGATTTAGAACTATTAGAATTTGAAGCTATAACCAAGCGACGTTCGATTTTAGAACAAGCTGAGAATGCGAAAGTGTAATTTTGAATTTGGTAAGTTTACTCACCTCTAAATAAACTATATAATTTCCATGTCGTTATAGATCATTATTGAATGCTTGGGTGATAGTTGATAGTTTTAAGGAAGCATAAATTAATGATATGATTACAATGATTTGATTTGATTGCATTTAACGTAGTTAAGATGGTTATACTTCGTTTGGGATATCTATTTAGCAGAATAAAATGCAGTTCTGCTGTAATTAAATTGAATATATTATTTTGGACATCTATAGAGCATAATAAATCATCATTCTGTGCTTGCAAAGTAATAAAATTATTTTTGAAGTTAATTAACATGTGAATTAATTAATAAATGATACGTTAGCTATTAGTTGCTAATTATTGATAATTATATGTTTATTATTATTGTTTGACTATTTGTTTGGGTTTGAATTTCTGCCTGATAGCGAATAGCAAAATAACCATTTTGTTGCAGGGGAAAAGAAGAAGAAGTCAGATGTTTTCGTAGCGAATAGGTCGCTACGGGACACTTCGAAATACATATATTTATGAGAATCACATGGGACTTCTATAGAGTGAACCTAAAGGGTTTCTCGCCATTATTAATTTATTGTTATATGCATCTTAGTTTGTTATATCGCTTATATTCATGTTTGGTTGAAATATTTGTGATATACTGTTTGATTTGCGTAAGTGTTGTTACAGTGATTTTCGTTATACCATCACTTATGAAATATCCTCTCCTTAAACCCTTGTGTATGTTGAACTTGTGCATGTATTTTTACAAATAAATGTTCGGATGTTTTTTTGCACATTGAAAACTATTTAAACAAAATTTTAAAATCATTTAAGGATTTTGAAATTAAAGGATAAATGTTGATTTAAAATTATAAAAGAATTTATAAATTTGATTAATCATCATTCGGGATAATTAATGTTGTTTTAAATTTATAAATGATTATAATTTGTTTAATTATCTTTTGGAATAAATAATGTTGTTTTCAACATATAAAAAATTACAAATTTGATTTATTATATTTTGGGATAATTAATATTATTTTAAACTTATAAATGATTATAATTTTGAATAATTACCTTCAGGATAATCACCATTGTTTTAAAGTTTGTAAGAAATTATATCAATTATCTTTCAGAATGATTAACACTATTTAAAATTAACAAAAGTATTCAAATTGATTCATTTTCATTCAGGATAATAAATGTTATTTTAAATTTATAAATGAGGAAATTTTTAAAAAAGAATGTTTAAAAACAAAGCTTAATGTAAATTATTTTGGAGTTTATAGTAAACAATGTTTTCGATGATATTCATTTTTTACCCTTCTTTACACTTAAAAAATACAATTCATCCTTTAAAAGAATATTTCTTTAAAGACTTTTTTAAAAGTATTTTTCAAATATACATGATGTGTTAATCAAGCACAAATGAGAATCAAATGTTTTAAAGGTTATTCATTTATTGGCGAAAAGTGTACCTTATTTCATTCCCATATACAATCATATTTCGATAGTTGATTTCTTAACTATTGATTCCATTACCCTTCTTTATGTTTCATCGATTCAAGATGAATTTGTTTGCTCATTTGGGACATTTAAAGTCTTTATGTTCTTAAAGTTAAGAATGTTTTCAAGTCGTGATAGAAAGCAACATTGTTGTAACTTGTATGGCATCATTATCTTCCTCGAGGTTGTATTAGTTTGTTTTCGACAGTTGAATTCATCGACTATCAATTTTGGATATCCTTCTTTGTGTTTTGCTAATCTAAGACGATTTGTTATTTTGAGCATTCACATCCAACACCATGGTTAATTAAAACCAAAGAGCAAGTGGGAGCCAAGACAGTTTGGTCGCACCCATTAGGGTAAATTCACATTATCAAGAAATTTGTTAGTACCATGCATGTAACGACCCAACTTCCAAACTCCAGGAAGTCGCATCGCTAAGAAGAAAGAAAGGGATAGAAAAGAGAAAAGAAAGGAAAGAAAGAACATACAACATCAGAATCTCACAGCGGAATCGAATAAATTATAATATAACACATAATACTTTACATAGTATCATATACATCAGAGTGATACAGCTAATACAACACAAAACTAGACAGTTATAAACATCTGTCTAGCATTTACATTCCAAATACATCAGTGAACAGACTCAACTCAACACAGCGGAACCACTACATATATCTACACGCTGAAGCCTCCTGTTCCATTTTCTCCTCCAGAACTCGTCAAAGCAATCCTGAATCACTTGACTACTCATACGAAATATGAGTACCCAAGAGTTTAATAAAAAAGAAAATAAACACTCAGGTCAGACAGGGGTCTGGTGTGAGTAAACGGGGATAAAAGTTGCTTGACTTTAGAAAATCCTTTGAAAACAAAAAGGTATCACGTAAGACTTCCCAGACATAAACATGGAAAAGTTTTTACCTTACGCTAACCAAAACATTTGATAGGAAATCCAGTGACATTATAATAGTGTCTAGGGTTTTCAAGTAAATAAGAAATAGCTAAAATTGTTACATGATTGAATTCCAGCTACTAGCCACAAAAGTGGGTAATACAAACAAAACCGTAGGGTCTCGTAGGGTAAATGGGTTTCCATCAATGGCAGGGCTACTGGGGTACCGCCCGTCACAGTACGTGGCCTAGATCACCGTACCAAGGATTACTCCCTTCATCCCCTGCAACACAAAGCCGGACCCGTTCCTTACTGAACAGTTCCGAACAAGATTACCCCGCAGATTGGTCGTCACCAACTGCCACACAACCGAAATATAAAGGGACCTCTAGACAGGAGTAAATCTTGCTCTCAAGTGGGTGCTACCCACGAAGCTTTGCTGCACCTCCCCTGTTTTAGCCATTCCCGGTTGATGAGGCTTGAGGTTACGATTACCTTTATAGAACATATCAATCTTAGAATGCTCATCGTTCACCTGATGATGTTCTGAAAGCATTCAATCCATACAAGTTCGTTCCGGGTTCGAACGAAACCGAAGGCATTATCTCGTTACACTCGTATTGGAATCACCCTCAAAGTTAACGACAATAACCCTTGCACTCTAAATCTCCATCTCGAATCTATAAGTACTATTCTGTCAAACTCATTACGGAATCACCCACAGAGTTATACTGACGTATAGCCTTACACCTCGAGTCTTCACTTGCTCCACTTGGATTAACGACCTAACGTTTAATTGGAATCGATGTGGTTTTCGGATATCCAAATATGGAAACCCGATCCCGGTCTCACCGAAACCAAACGCCATTTTAATGTCCAAGTTGTACTTAAGGGTTTTAAACAATTTAACTCTTTCATTATTATCTACTTTACACAGATAGATAAACTACATCTCACAGTAGATAAGCACATTCATATCATAACAGATAATCTGTATCATCCATAAACAGATAATCATTCAACCAAATAATCCATCACAAACTATCATACTAAAACCAATCATCCATATCATACAGATACAACTAGTCTCATTACTGAGATCACAACCATTCAATCAATAACATCCATAAGCAAAGATTCATTAACCATCAATTATAATTAATTTAAAATGAATTAAATTAATTACAACTATCCCTAATTAATTTAAATTAAATTAAATTAATTAACACATTTAAATCTTGCTTAACATCCATTAATTAATTAACCCAGTTAATTAATTCACTTCCTAAGTATTCAACTTGATTAAACATCTTTGATTAATCATTCACTAATTACAATAAGTAATTAGTCCTTAATAAATTTTATTAATTAACCTTAATCATAAGTAATTAACATTTAATTACTTTAATTATTAATTAATTATAATTAATTATATTTATCCTTAATTAATTACAACTAATTAATCACTTAATTAATATTTAATTAAACAATCATTAATTACATCATTAATTAAAATAATTAATGATCTCTAATATTTAATAAATTACTTAATTAATTGCATTTAGTAATTAATCCAATTATTAATCACCTTGATTAATATTAAATTAAGTAATTGACTATCTTTAATTATTCATAAAACAAATTAATTATCCAATAATTAATCATTAATTAATATATTCCAGTAATTATCATTATTACTTCTCTAAGTAACCCTGCTTTTAGAAAGAAGAACTGTTTTTAAAAATAAAGGTTTACTCACCTTATTAAATTGAAGAATGCAGAGCAAATTTAGCTGCAGATTCATTCCAGGATCTGTTGAAACTGTATGCAGCAATCTAGGTGCAAATTTGAAGATGAAGTTGCTTTTATCTTGTACTTGTATGCATGCAGACCTTTATCTTCATTTGCTAGAGTATGACATTGATCTTGCAAATTGATGTTGAGGATTGCAGCAGATTTGATTTGTTTTGCAGAATTGAATTTGTGGATTTGAAGATGAATGCAGATATGAAGTTTGTAGAAATGATTTGCAGATTTGTAAACATGCATTTGTTTGAAGATAGGTTGCAGATTTTCAACATGCATTTGTTGTTTGAATTGGGTTTTGATTTACTGAAATTTTGATTTCAGGTTTCAAATGAGAAAATGATTTGAACAAATGCATTTGCTATGTTTTATTATCAAAATAAAATAAAAAGTTTTAGAACAAATGCCACTTGTTATATTGTTATGTTAAATGTTTTACAAGTGTTCTCTTAATGTTTAAAAGGCTAACACATGTTTATTTCAAAATGAAAAGAAATTTCTAAATTTATACTTGTATTAGAGTTTATCTTAAACCATTTCTAATTGTTTTAAAATGTTTCTAAATGTTTAATTAACATTAGCCTTTAAATAATTACATGTTTATTTATAACTTCTTATAACATTCATTTTAATGTTTGATTGATTATTTTTAAAATAACATTCTTTATAAAACTAAAATTTAAATTAATTTACAAATTTACATTAATATATAATAATTAGAAAATATTCTTTATTTAATATAACTTAAAGTCAAAACCAATTCCTCTATTTACAATGTATAAACATTTATACATTATAAATAAAATATTTTTAAATCAATTTAGAAGGATGTATTTATTACTTAAATATTTTTAACTTTTGAAAACAATTTCATTTAACAAACTAAAAATTATTAATTTTCAAAAGAGAATTCTAGTTTGAATTAAATTATTAAATCAATATTTCACATTTTAAAATAATTATCAAGGAAATTATCAAATAACTATTGCCTAAATTTTCGAGACATCACAATGCATGCGATAATGTGAAATATTCAGATACTAGTGTGAAGCAGGGTCCAGCTTATAAGTTCCCGAGAGTTATACATGTTTGGCGTGAGCTCTCAGGTATATTTTATCTAGAGTTCGTATAGGAGGACTCACCCTCCTAGTCATGTTGGATAAATTCATTCTCCTTGTTTGATCCGAACGTTGGCGTTAATCCTTTCTTAATTGCATCGAGAAGTGCCTTGAGCTTTTCTATATGTTTAATTATTTTTGTCCATTCTTTAAGTTTGTATTTTAATCTTGTGTATGTCCATCCTTTCTTATTTGGATCATCGTTCTGATTTGTTTCCCATTTCTTCGTGTACAAATTTATTCTTATAAGATAAAATCATTTCCATGTTTGGCGGCATGGTTTCACAGAATTATTTTATATTTAACATATCCTTCAGGTTTTCTCACATTGGTTTCCACATTGATCCGACTGTTATTTTATTATAACACTTGAGTTAGGCCGTGTATTTTTCAGGCTAGTATTGGTGTTATGGAGCTTTTGGAGATGAGTTGGATGTTCATTTATCGTAGTATTTTATTTTCTACTGTGTATTATTGTGTGACTATCAGCAGTTGTAAGGTCAAAAAATTTTAATTGCCCAGCTGACGAGGTTTGTTATAAATTCTCATGTACCTTTTATCTTGGAGTGACAGTTTAACTATCTTTATTATAGTATATGTTGTTGTTTCTGCTATAAGATTCTGTTTCCCCTATTTGTTCTTTTTATTTTACCTAACAACCTGTCTGTTAGACAATTTAACATTCAACATTGGAATACCGTAGATGTAGTGCCCATTTTCGATTGTCGAAAAGGCATGTCATTATATTTGGTATCAGAGCTGAAGGTTAAGTGAGAACTTTGGCTTTGATAAGGTGTAGCTCATTAGAAATAGGGTAAATGACACCCTAGAATGAGTTTGAGAGTATTATATATATACTAGAGCGTATTTGTTATTGTTATAAAAATTTATTGTGTTAATTGATCTATTGAGTTGTTTATGAATTCTAATCAAGAAGTGGGACGCCACGGTGTCGATAGAAGTATCTAAACACTTGAACAAGGCAAACGAACACGACATTAATTTTTGAAATTTTGATAAATGAAATAATTTAACTAGGATTATATTATATGTATAAAGAAATAATTTTCAAATTTATATAGTTGTTTATGATGCGTTCATTTGTTAATGATAATATTTATTTATTATCGTTGTTGTTTGATTTGTCATGCTCTTAATTTAGGAGAATTGGCTATTGTTTATTGATTTATGTTTGACCGGTTTATGGGCATTCATTATTTTGATAATTGTGAGTACATTAAAAAAACCTTGTGAATTGAGTTTCATAATTTGACTATAAGATATTCGGTGATAATGTTGAGTTAGAAGTTAAAGGTTGCTTAATATAATCTAAATGATAAGACAAGACATCTAGAAGATAAATATTTGTGAAAACATTATTATAGTAAAGGAGAATTATTATAATGTAAGATGGTTTTATATAAAGGCAACTTTATATAAATTTGGTTTATAAAATGTAATTTAAAAATGATTTTTTAATTTAAATCTTGGAGTTGTTTGAAATAGTTTTAAAAGGATTTTGAGAAAGATAATAGTAGTCTTAATTAGCAGTATTTGTAAGTATAAATATTTGGAAGAGAAATTTTAATTGGGATGCATTTACTTTTGGTAATTTGGGCAAAATGTCTTGATTTGTTTTGTGGTAATCTAAATAATCTTCAAAGTGACGATTGAATGTTTCCTTAGGAGAATGTTGTAGAGAACTTAGTAAATTATTCATTTTATCATTGCGCGATCGAAATAAGTTCAAATCCAAACGAACCTAGAGTGAGTTTTAGAAAATAAGTTGTTAATGTTATTTCATATAGAAATATATGTAAGTCTGTTTTCAAAATGGCATTTCGAAAATAAAACAAAAAAATCAGGTGTTAGTTCTTGAGTTCCCTTAAAGGGATTTGGTTTCAAAATAAAAAGTATTTTGGAAAAAAGAATGGTTTGATATATGGAATTTTACCCTTTAATAGAAAAGGGATTATTTAACACAAATTTAAAATTTGTTGAATTAGACAGGGTGGTTTAAATAAACATTGTTTTATTAAAACCGTAATTTTGTTTAAACATCTAATTTGCACAAACATTTGATGTTATTGGGTCAATCCATAAACATCTTTACTTAGAACATTCTAAGTTAAAAAGATTAAAGTAGTCAACTCAGTTTTAAGACTTATATTCTATTTGGGCCTCATTTGAATTTTGAAAAAAAATAAAAATAAAAAAAATAAATCAAAATGATATTTTGTATATACTCTTAGGATCCAGAAGAGTATTATACAAATAAATAAAAGTGGAGTAAATTTTTATATTTAATGTTTTATAAATTTGTGTCTTTATACATGTTTATAAACTTAAGTTATGAAATAATTTTAGTATTGAATAAAATGCTAGAAATGAAAATGAAAGGGAGTTAGAAAAAGATTGGTGTAGTTAAGAAACCAATTAAAAATAAGTACGTAAGTTGAATGTAGATCATTTTATTCACACGGTTGTTGACCTAGGATTCGAGTACATAACTTTGGTGTGATTCACACCTGCTCGAAAAGGGATTTTTCATGCGATTCTTGTTAGCAAACACTTGATTTCGATTCTAGATATGATACCAAGGTTTTCTATCATAGTATTTGCTATGTAAGGAGAACAGAGTTTTCTAGTCAAGGAACTATATCGAGATTCACACTAAGGAGGTCGAGCGATACTATTTCGGAAGTAAAGTTTATGTATTCGAGCATGTGGATGGATCATGCATTATGTACGGATGATTATATACATCATTCGGGCTTAAATATATTAATATGCTTTGTTGTTTGGCTTAGGAAAGTATAGGGAGTGACTTTCAATTTTGTTCTAAGGTAGCTTAGATAACCCTCTAAACATTAACCAAAGGTGGAAGAGCTTAATGATAAGCTTGGAAAATTATCTATGCCCTTGGACGATTGAGAAAGTTGCGAATCCTAGAAAAATTATAAATCTTATTTGTCAGTCATTTAACATTTTAAATAACGTTAAGTGTTCGTTTATTCCCTTATGGAATTTCATTTGATTGATAGTGTGATTTATAGACTATGGTTTATAAAGTTGTTGTTTATTAGGACTTAAATCCCGGTGCTTTTGAAAAAGTGATTTAAAATAATTTGTGAAAGAAATAGTAATAATTTTTTTCAAAACTCTGGTGAAATTTTATTATTTCATGATATTTGAAAAGAGTTTTTATAAAGTGATTTTTCAGATATTTTGTCATGACTAAATTTGGACGATTGAGAGTTTTTGGATTTGGAAGACTCGCTAGGTATATTTGTTTGCACTAGTTATTGTTTTTTTTGGAGGAACCAAAATACTATTGAATGCTCCATTTTAATCCTAGAGTTATCCTATGCTTCTATAGGAGTAACCTCTTATCATGATTAATTTTGGTTTTGATTTATTTCTCTTTGGAGGAATTTGAAAAATATATTTTGGATATAAAATCCTGGGCATTTGGTTCTAAAATTTATCCTTTGAAAAGGTTGGATGTGCAATATTTTATTTCAGAGTATTCTTTATACTTTTGTTGCGTATAGTTGTTATATTGCTTTTGGCTGCATCATTATTATTAGTTACATCATATTGCCTTGTTGCATATGGTTGTTATCTTGTTTATGTTGTTGTGCTTATAATGGAAATGGCTAGTATATTGCTCTTTTGTTGATATAATTCTCTTTTTCATTATGTAAATACAAGTAGGTACACGGATGCAATAGATTACTATTTGAATTCTTACACACCTGCATTTGCATCGAGTTAGTTAATTTCTTACGAAAATAAAAATAAAACGCAAAAGCGGTATGTCGTGTATTTAAAGTTTGATGATTGATTGATGATTTCATGCCTTAGATATGGGGGGTCACTTGACTTTTTTTTTCTTTATTGATTTGGAGCAGTTATGACGAGTTGTAATTTTTCTAGATTAGCGACGCAAAGGAAGTGTTGTCAAAAAAATTCGTAAGATAAAGGACTTTAAAGATTTAATAACTCATTTTAATTAATAGTTTTTAAATGTTAAGGGTTGGTACACATTCTTTATTTGGGAATTTCAGGGATGAAATTCTTTTGAAGGGTGAGAATGGAACAACACGGAATTTTAACATTTTGATTTTGAATATTTACTTAATTTTAAAGATTTGAATAACTTATTTTTAAAGTTTAATAACTTATATTCAAATGCAGTGATTATTTAAATGTTTGAATTATGAAATAAAATATTAATTAAAATGATTTAATAGCCTTATTTAACTCCTCTTAGTTAATAAATAATAACGCTGAACTCATTTTTGTAAATTTATTTACAATAATAAATAGTTCGAATAAATAACAAGAAAATTAATTGCTATTAAAACGACTTGATTTTTACGGACGTATTTTCAAATGAATTTATAGGATTTTCCATCAGTTTTAATTTAGAAAATATTTAAATTTTTATTTGACATATATTTCGGCAAACGATTATATTTTTGAAGTTCCACCGAAGAAGAAATTGTGTATTTTAATTATTTTGAGATCCTATCTCATTTTTATGTGCGGTCGCATTTTTATTTCTGTCGTTCACAGTTCGTACATGAATAGAATATTGCGTAGCGGAATATCGCAAAACTATTTTTTTAAACTTTTTGAATCAAATCAAAATTCAAATTTTCAACTTACTTTTATCGTGATATGCATTTTGATGTGATGGTAACTTGAAATTTTTGGCTAGCTTGGATTGGAACAAGATAATTGTTTTATTTAAAATAAAAGAAATTCAACACCTAAGCCTTTTCATTTAATTTTATCAACCTTCCATCTCTCTTCTTTTAATTCTTTGTTTTTGCTCTTGCTTGTAAACGTTTTCAAACCAATCCTCAACATTCAACATAAAACAATATAGGCAACTAGAAATCACCAAACTAGATTCATTGTACTCATATTGACGAGGGCTTCAAACCAAGCCATCATTGTAGTCTACGGTAGCGATGGGAGGTGATCGACAGTTTTAGGCATGAACTAGGTTTTTGGTATGGTGGAGCTAGTGGTGGCATTAGACAAAATGAAGTGTGGCGTTGTTCTTCTCGCATGAAGGAGCTTCCATGGTGATGTTTTGGCAGAGGGTGCTCAACATTTGGGTGATGAGTCACTTGCCAGGCGAAGGAAGCAACTCGGTCCATGTTTGGAGTAGGGAATTCGAGCTTGGGTTTTTAAGGATAGTTGCGTCGAGCACGCGAAGAGATAGATGTTGGCGAAGACCATTCATCGAACGGTAGCATAGCTCCATATCGCTGTGATTTATGCATGGTTGAGAAGGTTTATTTTGCATGTAAAAGTAGTTGAAATTGGGGAAAGGAGGAAAGGAGAAGGATTAGTGAAAAGGCGATTTATTAATTAAGTAATTTATTGATTTAAATTAATTAATTATTCAATTAATTTGATATCTTATAAAATCAATATCGTACTCATACGTGGCAGTATTCGGACGCAATCGATTGTGTTGGACACATATCGACGTTATCCACGCATTTGGGTTAGTTTCATTGGATTTGGAACTATTAGAATTTCAAGATAAAATCGAACATCGTTCGATTTTATATTGAACCCAAACGTGAAAGCGTCAACTAAAATTTTGTTGAGTTTACTCACCTCTAAATAAAATATATGATATCCGCATTACTATAAATTATTATGGATGCTTGGGTGATAGTTGATGGTTTTAAGGAAGCATAAATTAGTGATAAAATTATTAGGTTTTAATCTAATTACGTTAACGTAGTTAAATTAGTTGTACTTTGTTTGTAATATCTATTTAGCAGAATAAAATACCGTTCTGCTATAATAAAATTGAATAGATTATTTTGAACATCTATCAGTCAGAATAAATCACCGTTCTATGATTGCAAAGTAAAATATTATTTTTGAATTTAATTAATATGTGAACTAATTAATAAATGATATGTTAGCCATTGATTGCCAATTGTTGATAATAATATGCTTATTATTATTGTGCAATTGTTTGGATTTGAATTCCCACTTGATAGTGGATGACATAAGTAAGTATTTTGTTGTAGGGGACAAAAAGAAGAAATCTAAGTGTATTCGTAGCAAATAGGCTGCTACGGGTCCCTTTGAAGTACATATATATGTGAGATTTACAAAGGACTTTGTGGAGAGACCCTAAGGGGTTTCTCGCTATTATTAATTTGTTGCATCTTACTTACAGTCTTATATCGCTTATATTTATGTTTGGTTTAAATATTTGTGATATACTGTTTGATTTGTGTAAGTGTTGTTATAGTGATTTTCGCTATACCGTCACTTCTGGAATATCCTCTTCTTAAACAATTGTTTGTGTTGAACTTGTTCTTGTTATTTTACTAAATAAATATTTGGTCATGTTTCTCACTTCAAAAGTTGTTCAAACTATGTTTTTAAATATTTTAAGGATTTTGAGAATAAAGGTAAGTGTTGAAATTTATAAAAGAAGTTAGAAATTTGATTAATTATCTTTGGGGATAACTATTATTTTTTTAAATTTATAAATGATTATAAATTTGATTATTTATCTATCGGGATAATTAATGGTGTTTTCAATTTGTAAAAAGCGTATAAATTTGACTTATTATCTTTTGGGATAATCAATATTGTTTTAAATTTATAAATATTTATAAATTTGATTAATTACCTTTAAGGATAATCAATGTTATTCTAAAATTTAAAAAACAATTATATTAATCATCTTTCAGGATAATTAACATTGTTTAAAATTAATTAAAGTATTTAAATTGATTTATTATCTTCCCGGATAATAAGTGTTGTTTTAAATTTATAAATGTGGAAATCTTTAAAAATGAATGTTTAAAAATAAAGGTGAATGTAAATTATTCTGGGGTTTATAACAAATAATGTTTTGATGACATTCATTTTTGACCCTTCTTTTTAATACACTTAGAAATATAATTTGTCCTTTAAAAGATTTTTTTAAAAGAATGTTTCTTTAAAGTGTTTTGCAAATATTTGTGATGTGAAAATCAAGCACAAGTGAGAATTAAATGTTTTAAAAGATTAATTTATTTATTGGTGGGAAGTGTGTGCGATTTAATTCCCATATACAATCATATGTTTATTTCGATAGTTGATATCTTGACTATCGATTCCAATATCCTTCTCCATGTTTCGTTGATTCAAGATGAATTGTTTGCTCATTAGGGGATTTTAAACTCTTGTTATTCTTAAAGTTAAGAACACTGTCCTAACCTGTCCATTTTAATTGTTCCTGGGGTTGTATTACTTTGTTTTCTATAGTTGAATTCATCGACTATCGATTTTGGATATCCTTCTTTATATTTTGTCAATCTAAGAATATTTCTTGGTCATTTGGAGCATTGGCATCTAATATAGTGGATAACTAAAACCAAAGAGTTAGCGGGAGCCATGCCAGTTTGCACACCCATCAGGGTGTATTCATATTTATCAAGAGATTTGTTGGCAGCATGCGTGCAGTGATGTGAAATCTTTGGATGCTTGTGTGAAGCGGGGTCCAGCTTTGAAGTTTTCGAGAGTTTGGCATGGGCTCTTAAGTATATTTTATCTAGAGGTATACTTTTAGTGTAGAGGGGCGCACCCTCCTAATCAACTTGAATAAATTCATTCTCCTTGTTTGATTCGAATCTTATATTCATTCTTTTCTTAATTGGATCGAGAAGTGCCTTGAGCTCTTCTCTATATTTAATTATTTTTGACCATTTTTAAATTTTGGATTTTAATCTTGTGTGTGTCTATCCTTTCTTGTTCGAATTGTTATTCTGATTTGTTTCTCATTTCTTCATGTATGAATGTTTTCCTTATGAGATAAAAACATATTTTATGTTTAGCAGTGTCGTCTCATAGAATTATTTTATGTTCAGCATATCCCTTGAGTTTTCTCATGCCGATTTTCCAGATCGACCCAGGTGTTGTTTTATTATAATGCTCGGATTAGACAGAGTATTTTTCAGGTTGGCATTGATGTTACATAGCCCTTGGAGAAGAGCTGGATTTTTATTTACCGTAATATTTTTTTCACAGTATATTATTGTATACCTATAAGCAATTATAAGGTCAGAAATTTATAACTGTCCAACTTGCGAGGTTTGTTATTAACTCTGATGTACCCTGTATCTTAGAGTGACAGTTTATACCATCTTTATCATATTATATGTTATCATTTCCACTATCAGATTCTATTTTCTTTATTTGTTATTTTACCCTAACAATCTTCCTTTTCGACGATTGGACATTCAACATTGGAATACCGTGGGCATATTTGTTGCTAACTTTCGATGGTCAAAAAGGAGGGTCATTACACAAATCATTCAGAACATCCAAATCTTAATCCTAGACTAAACTAAACTAAGGAAATCAAGTCAAAATAGGTAACATATCGGGAAAAAGTTTAGGATGAGTAGCCCTTATCTTCTATTTAGGCTCTTATGTGCTCTCTAACCAGTCATTCCTCCATCGTACTCTATGTAACTTCACTATCTTCAGGCTTCCATGTATATATGTAAAACATATGCTTGCTTACATTGAAATCTTTGTAAATGCTTTTTATAAAAATTGGTTTTCATGTCCATATAGCAATAATTGGTAGATAGAGTTACAAGTCGATAATCTATGTCGGTAACTTTGAAATAAATAATTTTATTTGTTTAAAACTTTTTTATACTTGTACTATGCTTTGGTACTGGTTTTAAAGCTGTATGATATTATTAGTTTTTATCATGGAGTAATTTAATGCGAAAATGGGGTGATTTAAATGTTGATTTATTTGAATTTTTAGTAGTGCTCAATTGTCATTTTATGATAATCAAAGAATATTTTTGTCAAGTTTTAGACTTGAATTTCAAACCACTTTCTCTATTATTTTTGTTTTAGTTTATCCCTATTTCTTCAAATTCAAATTTTACTAGATCATATATAAATTTGGTTAATTCTGGTTTAATTTCGATCTATTTCAATACTATCAAAAGTTAAGCTTAATTCAAAATTTTAATTTTTGTAAATCTTGTAGACAATATAACACGCTTAATTATTAGTTTATACGACTAAAAAATTTAACGGTTATAATGTATCTGCATTATTCGTCCATATTGGACTTCAAAAGGACAAACAAATGTGTAAAGAACTCCTAGATGATTAAGTATAGAACAAAAAAATATGGAACCACAAAAAAACAAGATTAAAAATGATTAAGTATGAATAACCATTTATTGTTACTAATTTTTAGGCGTTGATTGGTATAAACCGGTATGATTCATGAATTTTGGTTTACTAATGAATAAGTATATTCTAGGGTTAAATGCAGAATGTTTCTACAAAGCAAAAAGGTTCAGTCAATGAGGTGATTGGAAGAATATTACTAAGTGTAAGACCCCCACCACAATACTCATACTATCTAAAAGTATTACTGAATAATACTATCGGATGGTACGGAGTACAAGGCGATATGGGTTACACACATGAATATTTCCTTGGGCTAACACTGGTACGTATAAAACATCGAATTAAGGGCTCACCTATACTTTACATAGTATTGGCACAAAGAAATAAACATGTGTGCCTCCAGGATAGAACAATACACAATATTTATTAAACATTAAAGATCACATAGTCAATTGCAGTGATAATATATAATATACCGTATACAGAATATGTCCATACACATTACAATAATACACATATAGAAGACTATACAATGCAGAATGATAATATTTACATTGAATATCTAATCTCCGCAATGCCCAATGAGCATAAGCTGGTCTTACTGTCCCTATACCTGAAATATCTCGGACTGGCTTGAGTATTATACAAATAATAAATGAGTCGGACTATATTTAAATCAAAGGTCAATAACATATAAGACTTTGCATATATGAGGTATAAATAAATATAATAATTTCATCACAATAATATTAAATATCATATCCATAGAACATTATAAAACCCGATATAAAATGTTATAACCCATTGTAACAACCCAAAATTTAAGCTATAATAATTAATTAACGAATTAATTAAACAACAAAATAAGTTTGTGAAATCGTCAGAATCGAGCCACGAAAGTTGCACCATTGGATGATGTTTTGAAAATTTTCATACGTAACTTGTCGACATCTGAGTCAGTATGGATAAGTTACGAGTGAAACAAGAAATTAGAATTAAATAAACAAAAAAGAAAAAGAAAAAAGTATATAACAAGACCCTTAAGGTCGACCCTTGTTTTGGTCAGGTCGACCTGTAGATCAACCCCCAAGAACATGGGTCGACCGTACTTCTTCTTGGACGATATTTCGTCCAGATTCGAGCTGAAGAGAGTAATTTTGATTTTTGGTTAATCCTGTGCGTTCTTAGCTGCATCCAATGGTTTCTAGTGGGCCTATGACGTGGTTGCACCAGATTTAATCTTCAAATCTGATGGCCTGGGATCCTTAAGCCACACTATAAACAGAACCCTAGGCCTAGCTATTTTTCTCATTCAGATTTTCTCCCAATTGGGTTCATTGCCAGAGGCCGAACCCTAAATAGAAAAAAAATTCCAAGGAGGAAATCTTTTTGATAAAAATATTCTTCGCCATAGAAGTGGATCCAAGAAGGCCCAGGACTAGAGCTAAGGACCATAGATAAGTGTTTTGTAATTATTTTAGATTTATAAGCAATTTAAAATAATAGGGTTCTCAATAATTGTAATTTTTATACAATTTTGAGACCGCTTTTATGTAAATTTGTTTACAGCCGGTTTTTAAGTAAATATTATAATTTCTTTTCAGTTTATTTTTATTCAGCTACTTTATTCAGTTACTTGCAGTTATTTATAGTTAATATACAGCTGTTTCTAGTTATTTACATCTGTTTTAAGTTGGAATTTAGCTTGTCAATGTTAATTTTTTTTTTACAGATTTAACCCTTTTTGAAGCGAATAAAATATTAAAAAGAGAAGAATTCGCAAATATGGTTTAAAATAGAATAACATTAAATTTACAGATATCATATGTAAAATGAGAAAAACTGGAATAAGATAGAGATGGACCGAAATAGGCAAATTTAAGATATTTGCAAAAATGATTATAACACGAGGTTATATCAAAAAAGAGAAAATAGAAGAGTAATAGTTGCAAGAACAATTATAACACATAGGTTATAATTAGAAAGAAATAACCGAAGAAGCTTATTTTAAAACTTAGATCTTGGATTAAGTTAATAAGCAAATATAGCAGAAATAACAGAAGAGGCTTATTTAGAACTTAGATCTTGGATTAAGTTAATAAGAAAATATAAAAGTTAGGCCCGTACCGACAGCATTCCTTTTTAGGTCGAGGACTGATGGTTTCACACATAGGTGAGTCTGGGACATGCTTATATTGGTTCGGGTAAATAAGTGGCCAAAGATAGAGGCTCAAATCCGGGGATTTGGGCAAGGGACGCAAAGCTAGAAGATTTGTTTGTTAGGACCAGTACCGGTAGCATTCCCTTTCAGGTCGAGGACTGATGGTCTCACACTAGGTGAAGCTGGGGACACTTATGCTGATTAGGAAAATAAAGGGTCAAATAGGGGGAGACAATTGGTGTGTACCGGCGATGACCAAGCATGCAACATCGATTAGGATAAATAATTCGCTACTGCGTCCAAAGCGCTAAAGATGTGTCTTTTGCTGTGACCAACAAGATTGGTACATGTGGCACAACAAAGGTAGGAAAGGCCGATCAATTGGTAGGATTAGGATTTTAGGCTAATCAAGTTAGCAGTTGAGATAGGATCAGGATTTCAGCATAATCACAGTAGTTTAAGACAAGTGCAAACAATCAAAGCAAATAGTCAAACAGAATCAAAAACAATATTTTATACCAGTTTTATCTTTCCTGTATTTTCCTTTCATGTTAGAACTATTGCTTAATCTATTATCTTTATCTTGCTTAGAAATGCTAGTAGTTACTTTCACTCACCAGACTTATTGTCTGACCCACTCCTCCATCTTTTCACTTTCCCCCTAATAGGCCAGTAGAGTTGAGGATAGTTGATTTACGTTGCTTGGAGATTCATTCCCAGAGTTTTCTCATTTCAAATGTATTCTTCTTCTTTTCATCTTTTTCATTTGGCTTATTATGACGGACTGGCACTTGTGAGAGAGATTATTATTATTGTTATCTTTATACTCTGATTTTATGAGACTGAGATGTATTTTCATGAGACAATTTGAGTTTTTGAGATGCATTATGTTTTTATGACTTATTTTGAGATGAAGTTTAGTTTTGAATGACAAGTTATTATTTAAATGTTTCTATTGTTTTTACTTATTTGTCTTATGAATCTTAGTCTCTATGATGCTTTAGCTATACCTATAAGGCGCCACATCCTTTGTGTGTCCTTTTTGTGAATACTAAGGGATGTAGGGTGTTACATTTGAAACTTGTTTTAAAAGTAAAGTAGTTTTAAAAGGTAACATATCTTGAAACTAAAAGTATTTTTCAGAAAGAAACTCTTATTATAGAAATAGTTTTCAAGTACAAGAGAGTTACTATAAAGATCTCCTCAAAGTTGAGTTCAACCTTATTTCAATTCTTTTGGGATTAAATTTTCTTTTCTTTGCATAGTATGGCGAACGCTCCAAATTTTACAGAGTGTGTCCAAGTCCCTAGCTAATTCCCTAGATACCTCTAAGCTACGGCACCAGAGGTGCAACGGCAAGCGCCCAATGCAGCACCAGTGGGTGGAGGCCCCGTTAATCCACCTGCAGCAGCCAATTTTTCTAAGCTATGCAAGAACTTTGCTAGTCTAGGAGACAAGATGTTTTTTGGCATAGAGGATTCTGTAGAGGCATGAACTTGGTTGTGGAATACGGAGCGAATATTTAGGCTGTTAGGATTAGAGGACCAATAGAGAGTTTAGCTTGCATCTTGGTAGCTGAAGGGAGAGGCTTCTTACAAGTGGAAGATTATAGAGATGGAGGGTAGAGACATTGGTTGGTTTGGATTTCAGGAAAGATTTGAGAGAAAGTTCTTGTCGCAAGCCGAGGAAAGCAAGCAGTTGGAGAAGTTCATTAGTTTGAAGTAGAGGAGTCATTCGGTGAAGGAGTGTATAAATCAGTTTAATGAGTTATCGTGGTTCGGGATGGAGCTTCTTAGTACACCACATGAGAAGGTCACCAAGTTTGCTAAAGGTTTGAACCAGTGCCTCCAAGGGTTGGCATTGGCACATGTACTTATGGGAGCAACGTATGAGCCACTAGTGGAAATGGCACTCATATCAGATGTTGCTAAGGAAGAAGAGTTTAAGGGGGTTCCTAAATCAAAAAACTCTAAGAAGCAGTGGTGGATGAATAAGAAGGATAAGGATAAGAAGAAAGGAGGAGGACCTCAGAAGGGACAGATCAAGAAGGGCGAGAAATGTCATAATTGTGGATTGGTTGGGTATTTCACAAAGAACTGTAAGAAAGACCGATGAAGGGGAAGTGCTACAAACCATGGGCAGCCTTGACACATTAGTAGAGCTTGTGCTCAAAAGACGGGGCAGAGGGCAGGCACACCTACAGTGCAAGTGCAGGCTTTGGATGCTGCACCTTCTAGTAGTGGACCGGATCAAGGTAGGAAAGTCTCTGTAGAAGGTTTGATCTCTATTTCAGATTTTCCTATTCAAATTCTTTTTGACTTTAGAGCATCGCATTCTTTTATTTCCAATTCTTTGGTTGATTTTTTGCACTTAGATATTTTTCTATTTGTAGACCCTATAGTTGTTTCAAATCTGATAGGAGGATCGACACATTTATCCATGATTTGTAGAGGTTTGAAAGTTTTTATACTAGGCGTAGAGTTTGATTGTGATGCCTATGTACTGGGATTTTTGGGATATGGGATGATTTTGGGGATGGACTGGTTATCCACTTATGGTGCGATATTGGACTGCGAGAGGAGAGTCGTATGACTAGAGACATGTAGCGGATAGACTCTTGAGGTTTCTTGTGACCCACAAGGGTCAGTCATGTTAAGCTTCCTTTATTCCTTTGGTTCATCACTTATAGAGTTAGATTCAGTTTTAGTTGTTTGGGATTTCCCAAACGTTTTTTAGGAGGTTAGGGGGCTATCACCTAAGAGAGAGAGATCGGATTTAGGATCTATCTAAATGACAATGCTAAACTAATGGTATTTCCCATGAGACATACAGCTCCTAGGGAGAGGAAGGAGTTAAGTAAGCTGATCGATGAGTTACTAGAGAAAGGCTTCATCAGATGGAGCATATCTAGTGGTGGGGCAACCGTCGTCGCTACAGAGGCGGATGGTTCCCTTCGTCTTTTACTATAGAGAGTTGAATAAGCTCATGAAGAAGAACCGTTACCTACTTACTAGGGTAGACAATCTTTTTGATCAGTTGGTTGGATCTTCAGTATTTTCCCAGCTTGACTTAGCCATTTGATTTCATCAGCTATGGATCGCTGACGATAGCATCGATAAAACAGCATTTAGAACACCCGATGGATTCTCTGTGTATCCCGATTCTTGAGTCGAATTTAATTGGTAATTAAATTAAATTTTGGATTCAATTGTGAATTAATTGAGAATTTGTTTGGTTTTCGATTTTTCAAAATTAAATAAGATATATTTATTTATATAAATGGATATAAATATGGTTTTTAAAGTAGAATTTCTAATTGGAAATTCTGAAATAAATATTTTGAACAATATTTTAATTACAAATTCAATTGTGGATTAATTTGAAAATTTGAGTGAATATATATCAAAAGATTGTAAACAAAGGAATTGATTTAAAAAATTCAATAAATCAATTTTTATATAGAATTTTGATTTGGAATTCAAAGTGAATATTTTATAAATAGATTATAATTTGGAATTTGAATTTGAAATTCAAGATTAAAATATTTTAGAAAATGAAAGATTTATAATTACTTTTCTTTTATATATTTGGAAATCAATAATATAAACATTTGTCAAATATATGTATGTAAACAAACATTTAAGCTTTGATATGAATATATCTTTTGAAATCTAAGTATAAGAATTAAAGTGCACATGAGATAAATTTATTCACAAATTAATAAAGGATTTAAAAAAAAACTTATAAATTAAATAAAAATTAACAAAGGGTTCAAACACAAATTGTTTTGATATCAACAAATTAATAAAACAAGGTTAAAAACAAAATTTGCATACTAAATCAAATAGGGGTTTAAACATAAAAGCACTCATTTGAACAAGTGTAAACAAGATAAAAACACATTTAAACCTTTGTAAGATTTGTGATATGTAAGATTGAAAAGTGTTGAATTAATAATACAAGTGGAAAAATGTTTTTCTTTTTGAATTTATTAAGTAAATAAACATTAAAACGAAGAAGAAACAGGCTGCCCATTTTTTTTCAGAAGTTTCTTTCAGTTTAAACTTCACAAGCCTATCAACCAAAAGAAAAAAAACCTGAGAAAAACAAAAAAAATCAAAACAATTGCAAACTGTTTCAAAAGATCAAACCTGTAGAGCAACTCAGATCAGAAACTCAAACCTGGAAGCAAAGCCAAACCAAATCTAATTTTCAAAAACAAGAAGTTCCAGATGTAAAGCAAATCTGGAAAAACTAAAGCAATTCATGAATCAATGATTCAACCTGAAGCAACTGAAAAAAATCAAAGCTACAACCTGAACAACTCTTTCAACTGGATTCAAACATCAACCTGAAGCAACTAGTTCAAACATCAAGAAACAAATCAGTTTCAAAGCAAAGAAGAATCAAACTGAAGTATTTTAAAACAGTTTTCAAAACTTAGGAAAAATCAACAACTCAGCTTAAATAGTAAAGCAAGCAACCTGATTCAAAGGCCTGAGATAATTCTGAAGCAAATAGGAATCAAAGGTTAAAACAAGTTAAAGGTTCAACTCAATATACAGGCAACTAAACCAGGATCAAATGGCAGATAAGATTCAAATTTTCAAAACACTTCCAGAATTCTTTTTCCAGGCTTTGGTTCGCTGTCCTCTGTCTTTCTTCAACTTCAAGTGAGCAAACCCTCAAACCCATATTCATATTTTGGTTTGCCTGTGAAAATGAATGGATGTTAATGCATGTTTTTGAATGTCTGTATATCTGTTTATATACCTTTATTTAAACAGTATAGGCTAAACCTTATTTTTTTTAAAAATTTAAATCCTCCTTATATGATTGAAGTTATGCTTTAATCCTTAAGGAAAATTTGTTCATATTAATCAAATGCTACTTATAAAAATATTTGTAAGTAAAATTAATAAGATATTTTACTGGAAAATGATTTTGGACTCCTTTGATATGCATGTCTATTTGAACATGTTTATACTGCTCTGTTTATAATGCAAATTTTAGTTCACCCAATGTAATCCATATCTTTTTATCCAAGGTAAATTAGATTATGGTTTCTATAAGAAAAATGTTTGAATGCGTGTAATATCATTTTTAAAAATAAATTCCAGCTAAAAAAATTGATAAATATTTTGAAAATAAGAAATGACAGTAAAAAAAAATCATTTTTACCAAGAAACCAAGTTTTTAAATTTCATAACTGGATTATAGGATTTGACTCGTGTTAGGAAATCATGAATTTTGATGTTAATAAGATGATTTTTAAATTCGTGGTTGATGGGAATTTTGGGTTAAATAGAATATGGTACTTTGGCAAAGTTCTGGTGATTGCGTCGTTCGATGGACTCGAGGTTGGGGCTGGAGTTAGCTTGGGTAGTTGAGATCATAAGAAAAATGGAGGCGCAATTTTTTATCCACCATGGCAGCGACAATTTGAAGACATAGGGTTTAACCCTAGTTTGTGTTGAGGCTGGAAATTGGGCCACCACAGTGTCTCGGATGGATCGAGTATCACCGGTGCGAGGGGGATCATTGCGGTGGTATTCAACAAGGTTATGGGCAAGATGGCATACTGACTGGTGGTCATAATCACTGGCGCGAAGTGATTTTATGTGACTGTGTTAGTTCCTGATGGTAATAGATGGTATCGATTTTGATCTACGGCGAAGCTAAGGGATCTGGGTGCTCAGGCGAGGTTAGTGAATCTTCAGCAATGGGTTGGTGTCGTCAACGATGATCAGTGTCACTCCGATTGATCGTGTACGTGCACGAATTCATTTGTGTGTCTGTTGATTTCAGGCTTGGAAAAGAAGTGGAGTGCTCGAGTTCGTGGTCGGGGAGAAAGGTAATTAACTTGAAGTAAAGCTGGAGTAAGAGTTACGTCTGGCTTGGGTTGTTTTGGTTGTTAAAAAATTTTAAAACTGGACAGTGAGTTTGTTACCAGGTTTCAATTATAAAGCCTGAACAAGTTTTAAAGTTATTTTAAAAGGATTAATTTTTCTTAGCAATCTGTTTAAGATAAAACTTTAAAGTCTATTTGAAATAAATGAGTTTTCAAAGAAATATAAAGACAAGTTTCCAAAGTAGATTTGATTTAACAAGGTTTAAGTTTTAATTTTTAAAGTCAAATGTTTTAAAATTGTTTTGGTTTATAAAATTTTGTATTAGACAAATTATCTTATTTAATCTTTAATGGTTTCAAAATAAAATGATTTCAAGCATTTGATTTAAATTGATGATTAAGTGATTAAGAAAGACAAATAATTTATCTTTGATTTATTAAAGTTTTAAGTAACAAAAGTACAATTACTTAATGTAGTTGATAAAGTAAAATTTATTAAGATAATTAAAGGATAAATTATTATTTAGAGGATGATTTATTAATGTGATTAATTAAGAACAATGACTAAGGGTTGTTTTATTAATTAAAAGTTAATAAACTAATGCAATTAATTAAGTAATTTTAATTAATGATAAGTAATTAAAAGGTAATTAATTACTGAAAGATAATTACTAAATGAAAGTAATTAAGGCTAATTAATTAATGAAAATCACTAAAGGATAATCAATTATTGAAATTAATTGATAATTAATTAAGGGTTAATTAATTAATGTAACTAATTCAGGATAATTAATTAAAGGATAAGTAAAATAATTAAAAGTTAATTATTTAATGATTAAAGATTGATTAGTTAATAATTAAAGAATAATTAAAGGTTAATTAATTTATTATTAAATCATAATTAATTCAAATGATTTGAAATTAACTAATGATTAATTAACCAGGATTAGTAATTTATTCATAAGTAATTAATCTGATTCAAACTAATCTGATAATTAATTAATTTTACCTATGGATGCTTGAATTGTATAGGATGCTTTATGATATGAATTATTCTGATTTGAGCTGTGATAAATGTAATTTATTTATCTGTAATGAATGTAATTTCTTTATCTACGATGAATTTATATATCTATCTGTAAATCAGTGAATGGAAGATAAGCGTTATAGGATTATAACGCTTATCGATATTGATATAATTGAATCTGTGATGGTTGATGTTGTTGCACTATTGTGTGAAACCCCTGGACTGCACTATATACACACAAATATGGATTGCACGAGGAAATTGGTTAAGCCACAAATTTTTTGAAATGGTTTTAGAAATTTGAATTTTGAATCCAAACGGTTTTGCAAATGGAATTGGGTTAAAAGTGAAAAGTTTTTGAAAAGGTGTTTTAAAGATGAAAGTTATTTTGAATAACTTAATAAAGTTTTGAAATTTAATAATTTGATTTAAATTTAAATTTGAAATTTGAAATTGAATTCTGCTTGGAAACTATGGTTTAAAGATGTTATACAAGTTATATATAGGTTGAACCATTTTAAAGGTATTGATTTGGGAATTTGAATTTAACTCAAGGGCTTTAGCTCATGCAAATATAATTGGATTTTTTTGAAATGAAAACTATTTGTTTTCAAATAATAAAAGCTTTCATAAAAGGAAAGGATTTCCAATTTGTGTTGAAAAGATTCAAGTTTGAAATGAAATTGTGAATTGCTTTGAAAGCTATAAATGAACCTTTGTGAAAGATTATTAAACCTTGTTTGAAATCAAAAAGGATTTTAAATGGAGTATCTTTTATATAAAAGATTTGAATTGGAAACGAGTTTGAAAGCTATTGAATCTTTGATTTAAAGATTGAATGAGTTAATTCAAATTGAAATGGAAGTTGTTTTGAAATCTGTGAATAGATCTTTGTGAAACTGGGTGAACTTTGTGAAATAAATCTTTTTGTTTAAAAGATTTGAAATGATAATTTGTTTTAAACCATTTGAAGAAAGGTTTTGGGTTTAAAGTTGTGACTTAACTGAAATCTCATATCCATATGTTTTTAAATATTGCACTCACTATTCGGTTTAGCCTGGAGAGGACCTTGTGTCATATAACCCATTTCGAATAGTGATATGATGTTATGCATTGCAATTGAAGACCGGTGGTGAATACCGGGTGTCTTCGAGAACGATAGGATAACCTGTCGATTGACTCTGCACTGAGTTGCTCCGGTATAGAGTTCTCCATATGTGATAGGGAGTCCGTTCAGAATTGTGGATGCCTAGATTTGCAAGGGTATCTTTGGTAGTGCCTTCGGTTTTGTTCGAACGGGGAACAGACTTGTTTGGTTGTATGTCTGACATTACACTTTGAGATATAAAACTGATCTCTATCAAATACATTTCTACTTAGTGGCGGAGAATTTATCCTCTTAGCTTAACACCCTTCTCTGAGACGTACGAGCTCTGAGGTTATGCAGTTGATAGTTATCAGTGATATACTCCCAATTTGGTAGTGTAACATGTTGAGTGTTGCTGTGTGTTGTTGATCATTTGTTGATCAAAGCATGGCTTTTGTATAAAGCTTAGCTTTGTGGACAAGACTGCATCAGGACCTCACACCTCGAAAATGGTCGAAACAGGAAATATGCGGCAAGGTTATGAGGGCCGCTCCCTTTAGGGTGTGTCATTCCCTTTTGAAAAAGGGTGGTATCATGGTATGGAGCCCAAATACTTAACTCATGTGGTCACTGCAAATCTATTACTTTATGATTGCTTTACGGTTATTGGATTATAGGTACCTCGGATAAAGGTCACAAACGACCGGGGGATGGCATGCTCGAGTAGTAGTTACCTAGTTACAGAGGTAACCCGGCCTTGTGTTGGCAGAGAGCTGGGTAGGTTCTCGGGACGTCCCTTCAGAGGCGTACCCATGTGGCAGTAGGAAGTTCCTTATCCTGACCATTTGTTGGAAATCCAAACAAAACAATACGAGCCTTTTACGGTTTTAGTTGTATAACCTGCCATGGAATGTGGCGGTAACCTGCTATTGAACATGGTAGCTATAGTAGGCATACAATAATGGTTGTATGATGGCTAATATTAATATTATATTTTCAAAATTATTTCTGCATTACGCACTAATAATAATATCAAAATGTTTTTCGCGTATCAAGCATATTTGACTATCATAAGGAGAAATCTCCTCCAATTCTGCTTTTGCATTGTGTGTGGCGGGAGGCCTTATGGTAGTTTCATTTTCTAAAAAGCATTGCAGATTTAAATTTTAAAATCCTCGGTTGTTCGTTTTAAAGATAAACTGTTTTTGTTTGCTCATACCAGTCCCATAACTGACCTGGAGTTTATTGTTCCCTTCCTAAACTCTGGGTGCCCATAATTTTTCCACACGGGCAGTCTAGAGTTGGGTTTTTCAGATAATTGAATAGTAGGTGTAGATTCGATAGCTTTCAGCCTTAGGTTTTGGCAATCGCATTTGGATCGAGTTGCTTCTCTTCACCTTGATTGGGAGTTCGAGCTATTTCTGGATTAGTGCTTTGGAGATGGAGTTAAAGTTTTGGATTCTATCTCTCTTTCTCTCTTGAAGACCATATTGGAGATACTGTTCCGCTGCTGGTGTTATATTTTCTTTCCGCTGCTATTGTCTTGTGTCTTATCTCTGATGTATATTGATATTCATTGTATCATTCAATTGTATCAGATATTGTATCAATGTTGTATATTGATATATTCTTTTTCTTCCGCTGTGTTGTTATATTTAATGTGTTATAAGCTCCGGCGAACCAGATTCGATGTTTGGATCTGTGGCATTTGAATATAGGTGATATATTCGGTGCCGTTTTCGAAGGTCGAGTCAGGGTCGTTACATTTGGTATCAGAGCAGAAGGTTGAAACTTTAGCTTAGGAGTATATCACATTAGGTAACTCATTATAGATAAGGTAAAGTATACCCTAGAATGAGTATATCCCTAAGATATCTATTCAAACGCCTCAGTAGATTCTCTTACTATCCACTGATAGTGAGTATGAGTGCAAGAAGAGGACGAGATAGGAGACAGGGGAGTACCACTATAAATGGTCAATACCCTGTAATAGTGGAGACAACTTTTCTCCTCAATCTCCTTTGACCCAGTTTCAATTTCTTTGATTGCTTCGTGGCAGCTTGAGGAAGAAGCTCTAGTATGATGGTGGCCTTGCGAATCGGGTGGATAAGTTCCTATCTCATATTCTCGTTATCAACTTATCGTTTCAAATTTAACGAAATTGAAATTTTATTAGAATAAATTGGTAAATTAAATATAAAGATTTGTGTCGATAAAACGATTTCAACCAAATTCTATTGTGATTACTTGTGAAAGATCAAAGTCCGAAGAGGGACAAGCTAGTATACACCTTGGGATATTCCAATCTGAATTGATATCTATTTGACTGTTCTTTAGGGTCTAAATATATTCTACGAATGGTTAGTTATCCGTTCGAACCAACCAGTGCCCTATATATCTTCGTAGATCTGGTGACCCGAGTTCTTGTGTAATATTGAATGGGTTTGTTCTCATATCTATTGTGATATTCTGATTTGGTAAGCCAAATGCAGAATAGCTATTCAATTTGATCTGAAAAAATTGTATCTCTATCTTTGTCTATCCATCTGTGTTGTCTCCCCGGCAAATTTCGAGGATGAAACTTTCTTAAGTAGGGGAACCTATAACGATCCCGATTCTTGAGTCAAATTTAATTGGTAATTAAATTAAATTTTGGATTCATTTGTGAATTAATTGAGAATTTATTTGGATTTGGATTTTTCAAAATTAAATAAGATATATTTATTTATATAAATGGATATAAATACGATTTTTAAAGTAGAATTTCTAATTGGAAATTCTAAAAATATATTTTGAATAATATTTTAATTACAAATTTAATTGTGGATTAAATTGAAAATTTGAATGAATTATATATCAAAAGATTGTAAATAAAGGAATTGATTTAAAAAATTCAATAAATCGATTTTTATATAGAATTTTGATTTGGAATTCAAAGTGAATATTTTATAAACAGATTATAATTTGGAATTAGAATTTGAAATTCAAGATTAAAATATTTTAGAAAGTGAAAGATTTAAAATTACTTTTCTTTTATATATCTAAAAATCAATAAGATGAACATTTGTAAAATATACATATGTAAATAAACGTTTAAGCTTTGATATGAATATACCTTTTGAAATCTAAGTATAAGAATTAAAGTGCATATGAGATAAATTTATCCACAAATTAATAAAGGATTTAAAACAAAACCTATAAATTAAATAAAAATTAACAAAGGGTTCAAACACAAATTGTTTTCATATCAACAAATTAATAAAACAAGGTTAAAAACAAAATTTGTAAACTAAATCAAATAGGGGTTTAAACATAAAAGCACTCATTTGAACAAGTGTAAACAAGATAAAAACACATTTAAACATTTGTAAGATTTGTGATATGTAAGATTGACAAGTGTTGAATTAATAATACAAGTGGAAAAATGTTTCTCTTTTTGAATTTATTAAGTAAATAAACATTGAAATGAAGAAGAAACAGGCTGCTCATTTTTTTTAAAAGTTTCTTTCAGTTTAAACTTCACAAGCTTGTCAACGAAAAGGAAAAAACCTGAGAAAAAAAAAACAAAACAATTGCAATCTGTTTCAAAAGATCAAACCAGTAGAGCAACTCAGATCAGAAACTCAAATCTGGAAGCAAAGCCAAACCAAATCTAATTTTCAAAAACAAGAAGTTCTAGATGTAAAGCAAATCTGGAAAAAAAAGCAATTCATGAATCAATGATTCAACCTGAAGCAACTGAAAAAAATAAAAGCTACAACCTGAACAACTCTTTCAACTGGATTCAAACATCAACCTGAAGCAACTAATTCAAACATCAAGAAACAAATCAGTTTCAAAGCAAAGAAGAATCAAACTGAAGTATTTTAAAACAATTTTCAAAACTTAGGAAAAATCAACAACTCAGCTTAAACAGTAAAGCAAGCAACCTGATTCAAAGGCCTGAGATAATTCTGAAGCAAATAGGAATCAAAGGTTAAAACAAGTTAAAGGTTCAACTCAATATACAGGCAACTAAACTAGGATCAAATGGCAGATAAGATTCGAATTTTCAAAACACTTCCAGAATTCTTTTTCCAGGCTTTGGTTCGCTGTCCTCTGTCTTTCTTCAACTTCAAGTGAGCAAACCCTCAAACCCATATTCATATTTTGGTTTGCCTGTGAAAATGAATGGATGTTAATGCATGTTTTTGAATGTCTGTATATCTGTTTATATACCTCTGTTTAAACATTATAGGCTAAACCTTATTTTTTTTAAAATTTAAATCCTCCTTATATTATTGATGTTATGCTTTAATCCTTAAGGAAAATTTGTTCATATTAATCTAATGCTACTTATAAAAATATTTGTAAGTAAAATAAATAAGATATTTTACTAGAAAATGATTTTGGACTCCTTTGATACACTTGTCTGTTTGAACATGTTTATACTGCTCTGTTTATAATACAAATTTTAGTTTACCTAATGTAATCCATATCTTTTTATCTAAGCTAAATTAGATTATGGTTTCTATATGAAAAATGTTTGAATGTGTGTAATATCATTTTTAAAAATAAATGTCAGCTAAAATAATTGATAAATAGTTTGAAAATAAGAAATGACAGTAAAAATTTCATTTTTACCAGGAAACCAAGTATTTAAATTTCATAATTGGAACATAGGATTTGACTCATGTTAGGAAATAGTGAATTTTGATGTTAATAACGTGATTTTTAAACTCGTGGTCGATGGGAATTTTGGGTTAAACTGAATATGGTACTCTGGCAAAGTTCTGGTGATCGCGTCGTTCGATGGACTCGAGGTTGGAGCTGGAGTTAGCTTGGGCAGTTGAGATTATCAGAAAAATGGTGGCACAATTTTTTATCCACCATGGCAGCGGCAATTTGAAGACGTAGTGTTTAACCCTAGTTTGTGTTGAGGCTGGAAATTGGGCCACCACAGTGTCTCGAATGGATCGAGTATCACGGGTGCGAGGGGGATCGTCGCGGTGGTCTTCAACAAGGTTGTGGGAAAAGATTACGTGGTGACTGGTGGTCATAATCGTCGGTGCGAAGTGATTTTAGGGCACTATGTTAGTTCCTGATGGTAATAGATGGTCTCTATTTTGATCTACGGCGTAGCTAAGGGATCTGGGTGCTCAGGCAAGGTTAGTGAATCTTCGGCAATGGGTTGGTGTCGTCAACGATGATCGGAGTCACTCCGATTGATCGTGCACGTGCACGAATTCATTTGTGTGTCTGTTGATTTTAGACTTGGGAAAGAAGTGGAGTCCTCGGGTTCATGGTCGAGGAGAAACATAATTAACTCGAAGTAAAGCTGGAGTAAAAGTTGCGTCTGGCTTCGGTAGTTTTGGTTGTTAACAAATTTTAAAACTGGACAGTGACTTTGTTACCAGGTTTCAATTATAAAGCCTGAACAAGTTTTAAAGTTATTTTAAGAGGATTAAGTTTTCTTAGCAGTCTGTTTAAAACAAAATTTTAAAGTCTATTTAAAATAAACGAGTTTTCAAAGAAATACAAAGACAAGTTTCCAAAGTAGTTAACAAGGTTCAAGTTTTAAATTTTAAAGTCAAAGGTTTTAAAATTGTTTTGGTTATAAAATTTTGTATTTGACAAATTATCTTATTTAATCTCTAATGGTTTTCAAAATAAAATGATTTTAAGCATTTGATTTAAATTGATGATTAAGTGATTAAGAAAGATAAATAGTTTATCTTTGATTTATTAAAATTTTAAGTAACAAAAGTACAATTACTTAATGTAGTTGATAAAGTAAAATTAATTAAAATAATTAAAGGATAAATTATTATTTAGAGGATGATTTATTAATGTGATTAATTAAGAATAATGATTAAGGGTTGTTTTATTAATTAAAAGTTAATAAACTAATACAATTAATTAAGGATAATTAATTAATTAAGTTTAATTAATGATAGGTAATTAAAAGGTAATTAATTACTGAAAGATAATTACTAAATGAAAGTAATTAAGGTTAATTAATTAATGAAATTGATTAAAGGATAATCAATTATTGAAATTAATTGATAATTAATTAAGGGTTAATTAATTAATGTAATTAATTCAGGATAATGAATTAAAGGATAAGTAAAATAATTAAAGGTTAATTATTTAATGATCAAAGATTGATTGGTTAATAATTAAAGAATAATTGAAGGTTAATTAATTTATTATTAAAGGATAATTAATTCAAATGGTTTGAAATTAATTAATGATTAATTAACCAGGATTAGTAACTTATTCATAAGTAATTAATCTGATTCAAATTAATCTGATAATTAATTAATTTTACCTATGGATGTTTGAATTGTATGGAATGCTTTGTGATATGAATTGTTCTGACTTGAGCTGTGATGAATGTAATTTATTTATCTGTGATGAATGTAATTTCTTTATCTGCGATGAATTTATATATCTATCCGTAAATCTGTAAATGGAAGATAAGCGTTATAGGTTATACCGCTTGTCGATATTGATATAATTGAATCTGTGTTGATTGATGTTGTTGCACTATTGTGTGAAACCCTTGGACTACACTATACACACACAAATATGGATTTCATGAGGAAATTGGTTAAGTCACAATTTTTTTGAAATGGTTTTAGAAATTTGAATTTTGAATCCAAACGGTTTTGGAAATGGAATTGGGTTAAAAGTGAGAAGTTTTTGAAAAGGTGTTTTAAAGATGAAAGTTATTTTGAATAACTTAATAAAATTTTGAAATTTAATAATTTGATTTAAATTTAAATTAAAAATTTAAAGTTGAATTCTGCTTGGAAACTATGGTTTAAAGATGTTATACAGGTTATATATGGGTTAAACCATTTTAAAGGTATTGATTTGGGAATCTGAATTTAACTCAAGGGCTTTAACTCGTGCAAATATAATTGGATTTTTCCGAAACAAAAACTATCTGTTTTCAAATAATAAAAGCTTTCATAAAAGGAAAGGATTTCCAATTTGTGTTGAAAAGTTTCAAGTTTGAAATGAAATTGTGAATTGCTTTGAAAGCTATAAATGAACCTTTGTGAAAGATTATTAAACCTTGTTTGAAATCGAAAAGGATATTAAATGGTGTATCTTTTATATAAAATATTTGAATTGTAAACGAGTTTGAAAGCTATTGAATCTTTGATTTAAAGATTGAATGAGTTAATCCAAATTGAAATGCAAGTTGTTTTGAAATATGTGAATGGATCTTTGTGAAACTGGGTAAACTTTGTGAAATGAATCTTTTTGTTTAAAAGATTTGAAATGGTAATTTGTTTTAAACCATTTGAAGAAAGGTTTTGGGTTTAAAGTTGTGACTTAACTGAAATACCATTTCTATATGTTTTTAAATATTGCGGTCACTATTCGGTTTATCCGGGAGAGGACCTGGTGTTATATAACCCATTCCGAATAGTGATACGACATTATCATTGCAATTGAAGACCGGTGGTGAAGACCGGGTGTATTTGAGAACGATAGGATAACCTGTCGATTGACTCTGCACTGAGTTGCTCCGGTATAGAGTTCTCCATATGTGATGGGGAGTTCGATCGGAATTGTGGATGCCCGGATTTGCAAGGGCTTCTTTGAAAGTGCCTTCGGTTCTGTTCGAACCCGGAACTGACTTGTATGGTTGTATGTCTGACATTACACTTTGAGATATAAAACTGATCTCTATCAAATACATTTCTGCTTGGTGGCGGAGAATTTATTCTCTTATCTTAACACCCTTCTTTGAGACGTACGAGCTCAGGGGTTATGTAGTTGATAGTTATCAATGATATACTCCCATTTTGGTAGTGTGATATGCTGAGTGCTGCTGTGTGTTGTTGATCATTTGTTGATTAAAGCATGACTTTTGTATAAAGCGTAGCTTTGTGGACGAGACTGCATCAGTACCTCACACAACGAAAATTGTCAAAATAGGAAAGATGCGGCAAGGTTATGAGGGTCGCTCCCTTTAGGGTGTGTCATTCCCTTCTGGAAAAGGGTGGTATCATGGTATGGAGCCCAAATACTTAACTCATGTGGTCACTGCAAATCTATTACTTTGTGATTTCTTTGTGGTTGTTGGATTAGAGGTACCTCGAATAAAGGTCGCAAACGACCGGGGGATGGCATGCTCGAGTAGTAATTACCTAGTTACAGAGGTAACCCGGGCTTGTGTTTGCAGAGAGCCGGGTAGGATCTCGGGATGTCCCTTCAGAGGCATACCCATGTGGCAGTAGGAAGTTCCTTAGCCTGACCATTTGCTGGAAATCCAAACAAAACAATACGATCCCTGTACGGTTTTAGTTGTATAACCTGCCATGGAATGTGACGGCAACCTGCTATTGAACATGGTAGCTATAGTAGGCATACAATAATGGTCGTATGCTGGCTAAGATTTATATTATACTTTCAAAATTATTTCTGCACTATGCACTAATAATAATATCAAAATAGTTTTTGCATATCAAGCATATTTGACTATCATAAAGAGAAATCTCCTCCAATTCTACATTTGCATTGTGTGTGTGACGGGAGGTCTTATGGTAGTTTCATTTTCTAAAAAGCATTGCGGATTTAAATTTTAAAATCCTTGGTTGTTCGTTTTAAAGATAAACTGTTTTTGTTTGCTCATACCAGGCCCATGACTGACCTGGAGTTTATTATTCCCTTCCTAAACTCTGGGTGCCCATAATTTTTCCACACGAGCTGTCTAGAGTTGGGTTTTTCAGATAATTGAATAGTAGGTGTAGATTCGATAGCTTTCAGCCTTAGGATTTGGTAATCGCATTTGGATCGAGTTGCTTCACTTCATCTTGATTAGGAGTTCGAGCTACTTTTGATTGGTGCTTTGGAGATGGAGTTACAGTTCTGGATTCTATCTCTCTTTCTCTCTTGAAGACCATATTGGAGATCTGATGAGCCATGTATTTTGAGATGTCCTGAATAAGTTCATTGTCGTGTTTGTGGATGACATTCTGGTGTTTTCCAAGAGTATGAAAGAGCTTTGAGGTGGTTCTTCGCACACTTTATGTTCATCAATTGAAAGAAAAATTCTCGAAGTGTCACCTTTTGCATGAGGAGGTGCATTTCTTGGAGTATGTAGTCTCAAGAGAGGTTTTAGCTATAGATCCCGCTAAGATAGTAGCAGTAAGGATTGGAAGGCCCCCAAGAATGCTACCAAAGTTAGAAGCTTCTGAAGTTTGGCTGGTTATTATAGGAAATTTATCAGAGATTTTTCTAAAATTTTAACATTTGAGGTTAAGCCTACCCTCATAGATCAGATTGGCTTAAGGCAGCGAGACGATTCATAGCTTGTGAATATTTTGGATAGGATTAGCAGAGCAGAGGTCTCTTGACATCTCCAACGCTATTCCATTGATAGTAAAGGGTGGCTAAGTGTAGATGGAAGACCTTATATCCCCGTACTAGTGATTTAATGAGAGCAGTTCTAGAAGAAACACACCATTCTCGGATTACTATTCATCCGGGTGGTGATAAGATGTATAAGGACTAGAAGAGAGTGTTTTATTGGAGTGGCATCAAGAAGGATGTAGCAGAGTTTGTAGGTAAGTGACATGTGTGCTAAAGAGTTAACACGAAGTAGCAGAGGCCGGGCATATTGCTTCAACCATTGGAAGTACCCGAATGGAAGTGGGATAGTGTTTCGACGGACTTCATAGATGGTTTACCCCAACTAGGAAGAGGAATACCAGTATTTGGGTGATTGTAGATTGTTTGACTAAGAGCGCCCACTTCATTCCGGTCAAGAGTAAAAGGACAATACCTTATTTGGCATTTATATACGTTTGTGATATAGTCCAACTTTATGGAGTTCCCTCTAGTATAGTGAGCGAAAAAGTCCCTATCTTTGCTAGCGAGTTTTGGAGGAGCTTACAAGAGGCACACAACATAGATTGAGTACGATCTATAACCCTCAAACGGATGGACAAATGGAGAGAGTTAATAGGGTACTCGAGGATTTGTTAAGGATGTGCATTCTTGATTTTGGAGGAACTTAGGAGGAGCACCTTCCTTTAGTGGAATTCGCTTATAACCATAGTTTTCAGGCTAGCATTGAAATGGCTCCTTTTGAAGCCCTTTATGGAAGACCTTGCAAGTCGCCTTCGTGTTGGTTGGAGTCCATAGAAAGATTGCTACTTGGTCCCGACATGATTAGAGAGACTTCGAAAAAGATTGATTTGATTAGAAGAAGAACGAAGACGGCTTAAGATAGACAGAAACCCTATGAAGATAACCGGAGAAGGGATATTAAGTTTGAGGTAGGATATTTGATTTTTATTATGGTATCTTCGCTAAGAAAGGTAGTGAGGTTTGGATCAAGTGGGATACTTGCTCCCAGATTCATCGGACCATTCCCTATTGTGGAAAAGGTAGGGAAGATGGCGTGTCGAATAAAGCTACCAGAGGCTCGAGGGAGTTCATGATGTTTTTCATGATTCACACTTGAGAAAGTCTTACATGGTTCAGCAGAGGTGGTGGAACCTAGCCTACTTGAGGAAGCTGAAGTGGAGAGAGAAGCATCGGTTCGTTACATTCCTACGAAAATTGTTAGACATGATATCAAGAAGCTTAGGAATAAGGAAATCCTTTCGTCTAAGGTGCAGTGGGGAGACATTAAGGACGCTATGTGGGAGGCTGAGGAAAAAATACATGCCTCTTATCCTATCTCTTTGATAGTACGTCTTGAATTTTCTATTTCCATCTTTAGTTTTGAATAGATTCTTTCCTTTAGTATCCTTTAGAAGGGTGGATCTTAGGTTTAAACTTATGGATGGTAGGTCTGAATGTAAACATGTTACTAGAGCATGTTATGTATGATGGATGCTAGTGGTTGAAAGTGTTTAATGGTGGAAGCTAATGGACGCACACACACACACACTAGGCACTATTATCTCTTATAGATCGACCTAACTAGGTCACTAAACCATATGCGTATGGATGTGTGTGAGCACTTGAATTTTATTTTATTTCCACGGTTTCTATAATGAGTGATTATCATATAGTTGTTGCATTTGGATAATGATTATAGCATGAATGTAGAACTATCAGTTATCATTAGGAAATTTGCATTCATTTGGATACATGGCACAAACATGATTGCATAAAAAGGAGGTCGACTCAATCAGTAGACTGCCCAATCTTTTGCATTAGTTAGGGACGTTGGCACTACACTATTGCATATATCATGAGTTTCATTAGAAAGCTTAAGGAAAACGGATGTAATGGATGATGGTTGAATATGTGGTTGTAGAATTTGGATGAAAATATTTATTTCATTCTTCTATCCTAGGAGATTTCAAGGACCAAATCCTTTAAGGAGGGGAGAATGTAACAACTCAAAATTTGAGCTATAATAATTAATTAATTAATGAATTAATTAAACAATAAAATAAGTTTGTGAAATCGTCAAAATCGAGCCACAGAAGTTGCACCATTGGGTCCATGGTAATTTTTTGAGCAATTTCCATATAACTTGTCGAATCCGAGTCGGTATGTAGAACTTACGAGAGAAATAAGATATCAGAATTAAATAAACAAAAACGAAAAAAAATGTACAAGACCCTTAGGGGTCGACCCTTTTTTGGTCAGGTCAACTTGTACGACGACCCCCAAGGAGCATGGGTCGACCCACACTTTTTCCTGGACGATATTTCATCCAGGTACGAGTCGAAGAGGGTAATTTTGATTTTTGGTTAATCCTATGCCTTCATAGCTGCATTCGACTGTTCCTAATGCACCTATGACATGGTTGCACCATATTTATTCTTCAACTCCGATGGCATGAGATCCCTAAGCCACACCATAAGTAGAACCCTAGGCCTAGCTATTTTTCTCATTCAGATTTTATCCCAATTGGTTCATTGCCTGAGGCTGAACCCTAAATAGAAAATTTTTATAGGGAGGAAATCTTTTTGATAAAAATATTCTACGCCCTAGAAGTGGATCCAGGAAGGCCCAGGACTAGAGCTATGAACCACAAGTGAGTGTTTTGTAATTATTTTAGATTTGCAAGCAATTTAAAATAATAGGGTTCTCAATAGTTGTAGTTTTTCTATAATTTTAAGACAGTTTTTATGTAAGTTTATTTACGCTCGGTTTTAAGTAAATTTTAGGAGTTATTTTCAGTCTATTTTTACTCAGCTATTTTATTCAGTTATTTGTAGTTATTTACGGTTAATTACAGTTATTTACACTTATTTATTTCTGTTTTAAGTTAGAATTTAGCTTGTAAATGTTAATTTTTTTTATAGATTTAATCCCTTTTGATGCGAATAAAATATTAAAAGAGAAAAATTAACAAATATGGATTAAAATATAATAACATTAAATTTACAGAAATCAAATATAAAATGAGAAAAACTGAAATAAAATAGAGATGGACTGAAATAGGAAAATTTAAGATATTTGCAAGTATGATTATAATAAGAGGATATAACTAAAAATAGGAAATAGAAGAGTAACAGTTGCAAGAACAATTATAACATAAAGGTTATAATTAGAAAGAAAGAAATAATAGAAGAATCTCAATTTAAAACTTAGATCTTGGATTAAGTTAATAAGAAAATATAGCAGAAATAACAGAAGGACCATATTTTAAAAATTAAATTTTTGATAAAATTAAAAAGCAAATATAAAAGTTGGCCCCGTACCGGCAGTATTCTCTTTCAGGTCTAGGACTGATGGTTTCACACGTAGGTGAGGCTGGGAGAGGCTTATGCTGACTAGGGTGAATAAGTGGCTAATAGATAGAGGCTCAAATATGGGAATTTGAGTAAGGGGTGCAAAGATAGAAGATTTGTTTGTTAGGACCAATACAAGCCGCGTTCTCTTTCAGGCCGAGGACTGATGGTCTCACATGTAGGTGAGGCTGGGCACGCTTATGCTGATTAGGGTAAATAAAGGGTCAAACAGGGGACGACAGTTAGTGTGTACCGACATCGATTAGGGTAAATAGTTTGCTACAGCGTTCTAAGCATTGAAGAGGTGTCTTTTGTTGTGACCAACAGGATTGGTTCACAGTGACATAACAGATATATGAAAGGCCAACCGATGGGTAGGATTAGGATTTCAGTCTAATCAAGTTAGCAGTCGAGATAGGATCGGGATTTTAGCCTAATCACAGTAGTTTAAGGCAAGCACAAAAAGTCAAACAATCAAAGCAAACAGTCAAAGAGTATCAAAAACAGTATTTTATGCCAGTTTTATCTTTCCTCTATTTTCCTTTCATGCTAGAACTATTGCTTAGTCTGTTATCTTTATCTTGCTTAGAAATGCTAGTAATTACATTCATTCACCAGACTAATTGTCTGACCCAATCCTCTAACTTCCCCCTTTTCCCCCAATGGGCTAGCAGATTGAGGATAGTTGATTCAGGTTGCTTGGAGATTCATTCCCAAAGTTTTCTCATTTCAGATATATTCTTCTTATATTCATCTTTTTCATTTGGCCTATGATGGACTGGCACTTGTGAGAGGGATTATTATTATTGGTATCTTTATACTCTCATTTTATGAGACTGAGATGTATTTTCATGAGACATGAGACATTTTTAGTTTTTGAGATACATTATATGTTTATGACTTATTTTGAGATGAAGTATAGTTTTGAATGATAAGTTATTATTTAAATATTTCCGCTGTTTTTACATATCTGTTTTATGAATCTTAGTCCCTGTGATGCTTTAGCTATATTTATATAACTCACCACATCCTTTGGCATGCCATTTTTGGGAATACCAAGGGGTGTGGAGTGTTTCACCCATATAAAGAACACTAGTCAAAAATCATGAAATTAATGTCAAATGGTTGAATCATTTATATTTAGAATTCATAGTTAATATTGATATATATATATATATATATATATAATGTAAGATAGCCTATCAAATCATCCATACTATATCCAACATCACGCAACTATAATATAAATCATCCACAAACCAAATCACAAACAATAAAATGAGGCTATCTCAAAAACACCGAATCATGAAAGAGTATGAATATACGGGGATTGATTACACTTTAGACTCAACCAGTCTCTAGTCTAGTCAACTCATCATAGGAAATATATATATATATATATATATGTCAATCCACTACACACATACCATGAATTTAATTGGAGACTAACAACAGCCTACCGTAAGCCTGCTCGAGGAATACAAGTCTACTCGCCGACCATAGAGTACCCATCTATTTTTATAGTCTTCAAGGTCTATGCCAATCTACTACACTCACATACCATGAACCAAATAGGGAGACTGATAGCTACCTACCGCAAGTCTTCTCTAGGGACCTAGGACTATTCGCCTTTCATAGAGTACTGTCTATCCCTACAGTCTTCAGTTACCTCGACGGACATCATGACCTCATCCGCTAGTGGCTCGTTTACGCGTAGCCCCGGTTATAACCCTGCTTTGACCCTAATGGTAACAAACTGCTGGCTTAAGCGACACAAGAGGCTATGAGCAACGACCCATCTACTACTACCAAGACTGTGATATGCATCAAAGGGACATATAACTATGGTGTAGCGGATCTGGGCGTTACCTTAAGATTAGTTCGCCAAGGTGGATACTGGCCAATCTGGTTCACTCCTGAAAAGAAGCTGGACAAAATGTGGATGGACATATAGTACTCATAACCAATAGTTTCTCATATCTCTAACTTGGATGGACATATAGTACTCATAACCAATAGTGGCTCATATCTCTAACTATAGAATGTGTCTCTCATAAGATAAAATCTAACAGTATGATACTCCTCATAGAGTATCACATATACACATGAGTGCAGTCCCCATTTGAATGACATTTACTTACAATGAATAATCAAACAGATAACACAATAGTGTCACATACCACCGCATGTTACATGAATAATTATTTAAAGCTCATAAACTACATTCGATCCACACTATATATCCCTATATGACAAATCTAATGAATAACTGAAAAAGTATTACCGAATGCCTCATCCCAAATGGTATTGCTAATCCGCTTATTCATATTTCTCATCAAACAGAAATAAAATATCGCAAATCAAATAAAAGGATGTAATTAACGCATCATGTCAAAGTCATCATCAAATTATTATTAATAGTGAATCATCCATAATGTGGAGATCAGTATAGAGAAAATAAGAAATCAGAAACCCAAAAGTCATTAATAAAGTTTATATATTTCAATCAATATACGGGGGAAGGATTGATCTGGGAAATTATGAAATTGTTTGTTCAAACAAAATATAATTATGGAACAATTAAATTGATATATAATAAAATCATTTAATCATTTTTATCTCATATAAGAAAATAAATACTTATAAACGAATAATAAATAGATACTTAAAAATTTATTTTATTTAATAATCATTTGTATATTCAGAAAGTATATATATTTATTTCTTACATAAATATGTAATTCAAAATCTTCTCTTAATATTCAAACTAATTAAAATAACACATTTCCCTTTAAATCATGCTATTTTTCAAAATTCTTATATGACAAAATGAGAGATTTAAATATATTCAAAACATATTCAAAAATTTATAATTATCTTATGAAAAGAATTCTATATTTCCCCATGATTTGAAAACTCTTCCATAATATATAAGTAATCCTTATAATAACATTACTAAAACTGTAGTGACCCGTCTTTCTATCACTAGAAAGATGCATCATTACTTATGAAAGAAAGGGATAGAAGAAGAAAAGAAAAAGAAGAAAGAACAACAACACATCAGAATCTCACAGCGGAACGAATGAAATATAATACATAACATATACATAGTATCTTATACATCATAGTATACAACTATACATCTAAATTTAGATAGTTATGACATTTCTGTTCTATGTACAATACAAGAACATCAATACAGAATAACATCGCAGCGGAAATTCTATCTACATATCTACACACTGAAGCCTCCTGCTCCAAAGCTCCTCCAGAATTCGTCAAGGATAACCTGAATCCCTCGACTACTCATACATAATATGAGTACCCAAGAGTTTAATAAAACAGAAAATAAACACTTGGGTCAGACAGGGGTCTGGTGTGAGTAAACGGTTTAAAATTGCTTAACTTTAGAAAATCCTTTGAAAAGAAAGGTATCATGCAAGACTTCCCACACATAAACATGGAAAAGATTTTACCTTACGCTAACCAAAACATTTGATAGGAAATCCAGTGATATTATAATAGTGTCTAGGGTTTATAAGTAAATAAGAAATAGCTGAAATTGTTACATGATTAAATTCAAGCTACTAGCCACAAAAGTGGGTAATACAATCAAAACCGTAAGGGCATGTTGGAAGAATGAGTTTCCATCAATGGCAGGGCTACTGGGGTACCGCCCGTCACAGTACGTGGCCTAGAGCAATGTATCGAGGATCCACCCTAAATCCCCCGCAACACAAGGCCGGAACCATTCCTTACTGGATAGTCCCGAACAAGACAACCCCGCAATTGGCTGCAGATCCAATTGCCCACACAGCCGAATAAAAAGGGACATTTGGATAGGGGTAAATCTCGTCCTACTTGAGCGCGACTCACTTAGCCTTGCTATACCTCCCCTGTTTTAGCCATTCTCGATTGATGAGGCTTGAGGCTGCGATTAACTTTATAGGACGCATCTATCTTAGAATGCTCATCGTCCACCTAACGATGTTCTGAAAGCATTCAATCCATACAAGTCCGTTCCAGGTTTGAACGGAACCGAAGGCACTATCTCGTTACACTTATTTTGGAATCACCCTCAGAGTTAACGACAATAGCCCTTGCACTCTGAATCTTCATCTCGAATCTGAAAGTACTATCTTCGTTAAAATCATTCTGGAATCACCCTCGAGTTATAACGATATATAGTTCTTACACTTCGAGTCTTTACTTCACTTCACTTTGATTTACGACCTAACGTTAATTTGGATCGATGTGGTTTTTGGATATAAAGTCCGTCCGGTCTCACCGAATCCAAAACGCCATTTTAATGTCCAAGTTGTACTTAAGGGTTTAAGCAGTAGATATTCAGAATATAACTTACATAAATGGATGATTCATAACACACAGATAGATAGTCCACTATTATCTAATTCATCCACACATATCACAAAGCAGCATATATATCACATCTCAGATATATCACATTCAAACCATCAAATATCAACCAACGACATCCAATATCATTTACCCATTCATACACAAAGTTTGATCCAAACTAAATTAATTTAATTAATCATTAATTAAATTAATTCCTTACTTAATCACTTGGATTATCATTAATCCAACTTACTTACCATTAATTAATTACAAATTAATTAATTAATCATCACTTAATTTTCCATTTTAATTAATCTCCCTTGATTAATTATTTCTTAATTACTTTAAGTAATTATTCCTTAATTACAATTTTAATTAATCATCTTGATTAATTACTTCTTAATTATACCAAGTAATTATCTCTTAATTACCCTTTAAATTAATCATCCTTGATTAATTATACTTTAATTAATCACACTTGATCAAATACTCTTTAATTACATTTAGTAATTAATACTTAATTATAGATTAATTATCCTTTAATTATTAATTACTAATTAATTATTTAATCAATAATTACTTCCATTAATTAAATCCTTTCTAATTAATTATCTAACAAGTAATTATTCACTTTATTAATTACCCTTAATCCTTTCATTAATTAATTAATTAATTATTCTTTAATTAATAATTTAAACCTTTAATTAATTATGTTAATTAATTCCTTTAATTAATTATTAAGTGACTAACCCTTAATCACTACCACTTAATTACTTCCATAAAGTAATTAACCTCTAATCACCTTATTAAATAATTACCCTTTACTTAATTACCTCCAGTAACTAATTACTTAATTACTTCACCAAGTAATTACACTTAACTAATTTAAATCATAAGTCATTATCTTTAATTAACCACTAGTTAATTACTTAGTTAATTATTTAACTAATCATTTAAATTTAATTAAATAATTCCTTAACTTCTTATATTAAAAGATCCTTAATTAAGAAAATCATTTATCTTAATTAAATTATTTATATTAACCCATAACTCTTTAATTATTAATAATAATTGAATTATCTTAATTACACATTAAATATCTTTAATGAATCAAAATTCTTAATTACTTAAGATAACAAATCTTTATTATAATTGATTACTAAATCTGAATCATTAAACTTTATTTAAAATGAAATACTTTAGAAATCAAAATAATTAAAACAATTTGAACATTCAAATTTACTTTTAAATCTTTGAAACTTTTCTAAGTTATTGAATAAATTCAAATATAAAAATCATTTTAAAAATCTACTTTAATATTCTTTAAAAACCCTTATATTTCCAATATATAAAACTTATCAAAACTTATTCTTGGGAACAAATAAATCTTATAAGCAAAACTTGTTTTACTTTTGTTTTAAGAATTTATAAACATCTTAAAAATCAAATTCCTTTGTTTAAACTTAAGCATCCAGTACAATTTTAACGGCTGTAAAATTCTTAAGCCCTGAACTACTTGAATCCTACACTGCTCAAACTCGAGCAAAATCCAAACCTTCCCGAAGTAAACACGAAACCATTTCAGCCGACCCTGCTTCGAAAAATAACATCACATTCCCAAAGTAGAACACGAGCTCCCACCTTCTTCTCCAACTACTTCCAGATGCATGAAAATGTGCACATCCACGTGCACAACTCCCCTGGCCGCCAATGAACTCTACTCCGGCCTCCGACACATCACTCTCGACCTCGGCAACAACACTTGATAACCCAGAAACCACAATTCAAACGAGAATCGAAATAGACTCCTAAACCCATCTGCTTGAACCAAACCTCATCAGAAAATCGACCACCGCGGGAGACCCCTGCCTCGAGAAACTCCGCCACCTTCACCGTAGCTCCCTCACGTCTCCTTGTACCTATCGCAGCCCTCGCGATTACCACCGATCATACCTTAACGCCTTGAAACCCGATTGAACACTCACGACAATCGCAGGGAATAAAACCCTACATTGCCTTCACGTATCCACGCCGGCATCTAAAAAATCCCAACTCTAATTTTCTAATGAACTCCTTCTTCCCCTCGACCTTCAAGCCCAATCACGACGTCAAGTTCGCCATCGATCGTCGTAATTTGGCCAATAAAGCACGAAAATTCAATACAGGAATACACATCAAATTCCAAATTAAAAATCATGATATATACATTAAAAATCATGATTTTCTATAATGAATTCAATTATGTAATAAAAACTTAAAATTTGAATTCATAAATTTTGACCCAATTTTATTTTTACTATAAGTTCAAAAATCCTAAGCCTATTATTCATTTTAAATACCTGTAATTATTTTTAAGTGAGTGTTACATGATTTCAAACAACTTTCATTTACAAATCACAAGCTAATTTGAATTCAAAAAGGAGATATTGAATTTACTAAGTAATCAAAGTTTGTTATCATCGCATAGAGGCTATTTTTTAACTATACAGCCGTTCATATACAAACATGCATTTAATTCAATTCAACTATTTCAGATAACAACATGACATTCATTCACAATAATAAGATGAAATCCAGGATGTAAAACTGTTTTTAAAAATTCATTTACTCACCTGGATATGCAGAGGACAGAGAGCCTGTTCTTGATTTCCAGGCTCGTTTTCATTAGCTCTTGAATTTTCTTTTTGTTGAATTTAATCTGATGTTGATCTTTGAATTGTTTATCTTGATGCTGATCTCAGGTTGCTCGTTGATTAATCTTCTTGCCTGATTTCTCTTGAAGAATTTGAACTATTGTTGAATTCGCTCTTTGATCTTCTTCTGAATTTTCTTGTTTCAGATCTTAGATTTCAGGTTTTTATTTGCTTCTTCTTATTTTCATATTTCCAATTTTTACTTCTTCTGATTTGAATTATATTTTTGTTGAAAGGATGAAGAACTAGAGAACAGAGAAGATCTGAGATGAATCTCAGTTTTATTTCTTTTAACCTTTGATTTGTATAAACTTTTAGTTGAAATGAAAAAGAATTTAGCTGAAAATTAAAAGTAAATCTCTTCTTCATATTTTTTTAATTTACAAAGAGAAATTGCCATTTGTCCCCTTATGTTTTAATTAGCTTCCACCTATGCTTATATCTTTACAAATGTCTTTAATAAGCTTAATATATTTACAAGTGTTTTAAATGCTTCATTTATGTTTTACAAGTGTTAATTCTTTTTAAAAATTTATTTAAGTTATGTATATGTAATTATGAAGATGAAATTAGAAAAGCTATAAATGACATGCCTAGCGATAAATCGCCTGGACCAGATGAGTTTCCTATTTTATTTTATAATACTTTTTGGGATGTTTTAGAATTCGATATAATTAATATGTTCAATGATTTTTATAATGGTAATTTACAATTAGGGAGATTTAATTTTGCAAATGTTATTTTACTTCATAAAAAGGTTGGTGCTAATAACTTGAAAGATTTTAGACCTATTTCTTAGATTAACTGCTCAATTAAAATCTTTTCTAAAGTTTTAGCTAATAGGCTTAGTAAAAGAACGAACGAATTAATTGATTGTTCTCAAGCAGCTTTTATCAAAGATAGAAATATCACAGATGGAGTGGCAATTGTCCAAGAATATATTAATTTCTGTTGTAAGAATAACATTACTTGTGCGATCTTGAACATTGATTTTGCTAAAGCCTTTGATTCGATTGATTGGAGTTTTATTGTTGATATTTTTCATGCTAGAGGTTTTGGTACTAGATGGATCAATTGGATTATGTCTTTGCTTAGAACCGGAAACTCTAGTATTATGGTTAACGGTATTTTAGGTAGTAAAATTCAATCTAAGAGAGGGTTAAGGCAAGGAGACCCTTTATCGCCTTTATTATTTAATTTAGTGGTAGATGTTTTTGCAAAAATTATTAAAAGAGCAGTGGTTAATGGTTCTCTAGGTAGTGTTGGGAATGAAATTTCGCGTGATGGTATATCGGTTCTCCAATTTACCGATGATACCTTACTTTTTTCTTCCCATTTGCCTAGGCACATTATAACTCTCAAATTTATTCTTTACAGTTTTGAGCTTTTATCAGGCTTAAAAATAAACTTTGACAAAAGTTCAGTGTTAATCTTAAACGATTTTGAAAATGTTGAAAACTCGGTTGCTATTACTCTAAATTGCAAAACTATAAGCTTTCCATTTGAATATTTTGGTTTTGTGATTAAACCCACTAAACTCAAGCATGAAGACTGGTTTATTATTATTGATAAAATTAAGAATAAGATTTCTAACTGGAATGGAAGATATCTATCCAGAGATGGAAGGCTTTTTTTAATTAACTCGGTTTTATCAGCCCTTCCGATTTATTGGATGTCCATGCATTTATTTCCGGATTGGGTTATCGATAAAATTGACAAAATTAGAAGAGACTTCCTTTAGAGTGGAGAAAATTCTAATAATAATATAAAATGTTTAGTTAATTGGGAGACCGTCTGTAAAGCTAAGAGGGAAGGCGGTTTAGGGGTTATTAACTTGCGTAATATGAATTTATCATTGCTAGGTAAATGGTTATGGAAGTTTAAAGATATTAAAGATAATGGTATTTGGAAAGAGATTATTTCTAAGTTTTACTATAATGGAAATAGTAATTTACATCAAATTGTTTCCCCAGCCATTTCTAATTTTTGGAGAAACATTCTAAAATGTCTTGAGATTTTTAACTTAGGAATAAACACTATTGTTCGTTCCGGTAACCGTACTTCCTTTTGGCATGACCGTTGGATTTCGATCTTACCTCTTAAACTGGAATTTAGAGACCTTTACAATATCTGTAATTTTAAGTTTGCTCTAATTAGTGAGATTTTTTTCTCCTGATCATGATCCTCCATGGAACTTCAGCTTTAGCAGAATTTTAGTAGGATCAACTCTTAGGCTTCTTCATTTGCTTTATGCTAGATTAAATCTTTACAATATTGATAATGATATTCCTTGTTGGGAATGGGATAGAAGTAAGAATTATACTTCTAACTCGTTCTATAGATTTATTAATTTTTCGGGTACTACAAACAAATCGTTCAAATTTATTTGGAAATCAAATGCTCCTCCTAAATCTAAAATGCACATGTAGTTAATATTGCATGGTAAACTTAATACAATTGAAAACTTAAAAAGAAAGAACATTCATAATGATAATAAATGTTATTTTTGCAATCTGCATCTTGAAGACATTAAGCACTTATACTATGATTGCATGGACTCTTATTCCATTCTTAATAATGTTCTCAATAATTTCAATTTTAATATCATAACTAAAATTTCGGATCGTGAATTTTACTGGAATAATTTTAGACTTTGGTTTAAGAAGAATATTAGATCTCTACTTGACACATTATTCACTATTATAAGTTGGTATATATGGTTTGAAAGAAATCAAAGAATATTTAATAATAATAATAGTCACATTAATAAATTGAGTTATACTATTTCTTCTTTCTGCTTCCATTTGATTTCTAATCCCAAATATAAATTAGCTAAGAATAATTCGTTTAAAGGGTATCTTAATATGGTTAGCTACAATATTAATTATTTTAAAAAACATTGTCTTTTTAATGACATCAGTACTAGTATGAATATTTTTTCAAATTCATACCATCCATCGGTTAATCATAACCTACTTATGATTACAGATTCTTAGCCTCCTTTTTTTGGCGCAGTTGGTTTGAAATATCTTTTCCTATTGTTTCTAGTTTTGTCTCCTTTTTGTTTTTCTTCTCTCTTTATTTATACACATATATGTATATACATATATATGCTTAATTCTTACTTTCTTCTTAGTCACCCCTCAGATGCAGATTTGAGTGAAAGGTTTCCAGGTTCCTCTTACAGTCCTCTTTATCTTCAGAGCGCTTGTTTTGGTTTGCTGAGAGACTTTCAGAGTGGTTCCTTGCTACAGCTTGGCATTTCTTCCCTTTTTCAGCGATTCCAGTGCAGACAATCCTATCCAGCATCTCGTTTATCTTCATTTCAGAGTTGAGGCTTCTTCTTTCGTTTTGATCTAGATGCATGGAGCCCTTTTGCCTCATGTGTTGCTTATAGCTTCCGAGATTTTTGGAGCATCACTTCGGTCTGATGCACGGTGTTTTTCTTCTCTTTTTATTGCTTGGTGTTATTGGGATGTTTAGAGCATCTTTCCCTTATTTTCTTTTTTGTTTCTTTGTTTTTAGTTTTTGTTACCTGCCAGGCATGCTGGCAACACCTCGATTTTGTGTTATATATATATTCGCATGTGTGCTCTCCTCTATCCTATAGAGGATCACACATTTCTCTCAAAAAAAAGAAATATTTACATGTATATAATGTGTATTTATCTTTTTATAATTTAAGCTTTTAGTTTTATAAAAATATATAAAAGTGATTTCATGTAAACAATTATAAATTACTTATGCTTTTGATCCAATTAAATGTATCATATATTTATAAGCTTGCGAAATTTATTTTAACTCTATATATAAAATTTCTAAACCAAATTTATCTTATGTTAGAATTTTAAAATGAAAGAATATTAAAAACAAATGCACTTTTTAATTTAAATCTTATTTAAAACTCAAGTTTAAAATATATATATATATATATTTATAATAAATAAGAAATTATCCTTTTTGTTAAAAATTTAAATCTCAAATATCACTTTAAAAGTATTAAGTCAAATTATAATTTCCAAATTACAAACTATATATAATTTAAAGTTTGAAAACACTTTATTAAGTTCAAAATAATATTTTTTTCCATTTCCAGTATATATACAAATATATACATTTTAAATGGAAAACATTTTAACATTAGTTTTGAATATTACTATATTTAATTTTAAAACACAATTTCAAATCATTATATATATGCGCATATATATATATATATTACAATTTGAAAACATAGCTTTTATTACATTAGAGACTTCCTATTTACAATATATATCAATATATATATATATATATATATATATATTATAAATCGAAAACATTTTGATTAGCTTTTGAAAATTAAATCTTACCAATTTTATGTTGTTAGAAAAAGATATTAATAGATATTGTCAAATTAATCATTATTAGACTTTAAAATAATTTTAACTTGTCAATTTATAATATAAAATGATCAAATCAATTTAATTATTAACGAAGATTATTAATTTGATATTGCTCAAAATTTCGGGTTATCACAAAAACAATATTATGATTTCATATTGTATTTTTAAAAAATATCAATATATTATGTTTTCCTTTAAAACAATTCCAAACTTATGATATATTGCCATATTGATTTACAATAGAGTTTTATAACCAATAAACGACTATATTTATATTTATATCTATAGTATGAGTTATATTTTTAAGCATAAAAATAACTATCTCAATAAAATTTTAGTTAATTATTTACAAAATACTTTTAATAAGATTTAATAACCCTTAAATAAATCTTTCTACACTTTTCGAAACATCTTTTAAAATATGAAAAATAAGTAAATAACTAATTATATAAATTATGGAGTAAAATTACTCCAAAATATTTATCAGTCAATTAACAGTACATATTTATTGTGTGACATGAATTGAGTTACATCGAACTCCGATCATTATAGAGTACACATATTGATATAGAAATAATTATTTGGTACAATTTGCAAATAGACGGAGTTCCATTTGTAAATTGACATTTTCAACTAATACTATCAACCAACATCCAATACCAATATGTCCAACAATTGAAACAAACAACAAAGATCATGAATAATCAATTCAACCAATTTACCATCCAATTCATTTGATTAGTAATTCATGCAATAATTAGAAAATTGTATGAAGAATGGAATATAGAAATAGTTATGAGTGCAAGATTCATTGAATTCCTAAGCGAAATCTAACTATCTCCAGCTTCAAAAAAAGATGCGCTTCCACTCAACTGCATCTCCTTCTAGCCTAAACTGTCTTCATCATGATCATCTCTTTGAGAATGACATCCATCGTACATGAGATAATAGGCTATGAAGTTTCTATCCACAAGCGATCTCAGGAGCCTCATGTCAATAGTCGCCACTTTCAACCACCTACCACCGCCAGCCCCTCTACGTCACCGTTATCAACGTCTAAGATGCATTGACCACCTACTATACCAAAATGCAACAAACACTCCTGGTCTTGCCGCCCACTCTGTAGTGGCATCCACCATCACTTGGTCCGACTTTCATTCCAAGCACGATCGTCTCCGCTTTTTTTGTCTTCTGATTGCAATTGAGGATCCGAGCATAAGATGAGAAACTGGAAAATGATGTTCGGGCTAGAACTATTCGAGAAAAATCTAGAGCAAAGGTTTGGGCTTGTTTTGTATTTAGGCTAGTTTAAACTAATTAATGGAATTTATTTTCTTTTAAGTGATTCGTATATTATATAAAACAAAATTTTGATTCAATACAAATTGATTTACAAATCATTCTACAAACTAATTTTTTTAATAACTACAACATTTTTATTCAATTCAATGCCTGCTTTTTATTATTTAATTAGTCTCTATTCCAATGTAAAGTAAACTTATTTTCAACTACTTCAATCACAAACAATTATTTACACTTATAAAAATACTTTGCATTCAACTAAACTAATTTATTCAATTTCAATTTATTATATGAAAAGAATTTATTAATTGAAATCAATTATTAAAATAAAAATCCTTTATTGATAGCTTTCAATTAACTTAATATTCACTTTTAAAAAATTAATAATTATCAAATATCGAATTTAAAAAAATTTATTTTACATTAAATTTATTTAATTTATGACGCATAAAGCGGGGTTGTGTTGGATCATAGGTTTTGATTGCTGACATGAAACAACAATTCATGAATCTACGACTACGACAACATCCGGACTCAAAGACTCAAAGTATGGTTCATATAGTTATATTTTTTTTAACAAGAGTCATCAAATATGTATATAGAGTCTAGTTTAGTGCTTTTATGAAATCTTTCCTTAAGAATCATCATTCACATTTAAATAAACTTGCATGCATATTTCAAACAAAATCAAGTTTTCAAAAATGCATGGAATGGGGCTCGAACCTGGTGACTAGTTTAGAAGGCAAGAGCTCTAACCAAATGAGCTATGGTGATTTTTAATTATCAAATATCGAATTTAAAAAAAATTATTTTAAATTAAATTTATTTAATTTAAGATGCTTAAAGCGGGGTTGTGTCGGATCATAGGTTTTGATTGCTGACATGAAACAACAATTCATGAATCTATGACTACGACAACATTCGGACTCAAAGACTAAAAGTATGGTTCATATAGTTATATATTTTTTAACAAGAGTCATCAAATATGTATATAGAGTCTAGTTTAGTGCTTTGTTAAAATCTTTCCTCAAGAATCATCATTCACATTTAAATAAACTTGCATGCATATTTCAATCAAAATCAAATTTTCAAAAAATGCATGAAACAGGGCTCGAACCCGTGTCACTAATTTAGAAGGCAAGTGCTCTAACCAAATGAGCTATGGTGATTTTTGATTACCAATAGAATTCAGTCGACTGAACAAGTCATTCAGTCGACTGAATATCTATATACAACCTGGTAAACCTGTGTAAAACTGTGCAAATTGCACAGAAATTACCGGGTCGGTCAACTGACTTGACAATTTTTGTGCAACAAGCACAGATGCACAAATATTCAATTATTAATTTAAAATTCGTTTGAATATTCAGTCGACTAACCCAGAGGTTCAATCGACTGAATTTTTATAATAGCTATATTTTTCTGAAAAGACATGACCATTTGTGAAGAGTTAGGAACCTCTATAAAGAGATCTGTACACAACACTTCAACCGGGACTCTTCGCTAATGGTCGCTGCTTTTCAACATCTATAAATACATATTCTAACTTGATTTCAAAATATAGAATCTGCTTTTCTCTCTTATCTAACTTTCTTTCATACTTATTGCTTAAATCAGATTTATATATTCTAAGAAATATTATTCCTTTCTAATATTCATAAACTTCAAATATACAAATTGTACTCGAGGAAAAGATTATATGAAGGGTGGACCACAAGTAATAAATCTGTGTTATCAAAACACACAGAAAGTCAAAAATATTTTTTTGTATTTGCTGAAGTCCTGTTCTGTTGCTCAGGCATGTGAAGTCCTCTTCGGCTGCTGAGGCGAAATCCTATTCCACTGCTCAGGTCCCTGTTCGGCTGATCAGGGGTTGTATAGACCCGTTCCTCCGAGTTAAGTGAGGGTTGTTGTTTTAGTGAAATTCCAAAAGAAGTCTGGGACTAGACGTAGGACGGTACTCCGTACCAGTATAAAATTCTCTGGTGTCATGTTACTATACTGCTTTTATATTTTGCACTATTTATACTTTTATTATCATTACTATGCTCTGTATTATTGTAAATCCATATTACATGATCCATAGCACACTTTCGTTTGGTATTAGAGCGTAGCGACTATTAATTGGTATCAAAGCAAGGTCATCATATAACCATAACACGGTTATCTGATAATCTAAACCTTGGAATTCTATCGATCGTCACAACATCATAGAATAATGGCCAAAAAATGATCTAATCGAAATACAACGGGCAAAATCCTTTTCAAAGCCACCAGTGAGGACTACAAAAAGGTACTTTCTGATTTACAAATTTTAGTAAAAGATAATAATGAATTAGTTAGTATTAGCGATAATATTTCAAAGCTTAATTGCACAGAAATTACCGGGTCGGTCAACTGACTTGACAATTTTTGTGCAACAAGCACAGATGCACAAATATTCAATTATTAATTTAAAATTCGTTTGAATATTCAGTCGACTAACCGAGAGGTTCAATCGACTGAATTTTTATAATAGCTATATTTTTCTGAAAAGACATGACCATTTGTGAAGAGTTAGGAACCTCTATAAAGAGATCTGTACACAACACTTCAACCGGGACTCTTCGCTAATGGTCGCTGCTTTTCAACATCTATAAATACATATTCTAACTTGATTTCAAAATATAGAATTTGCTTTTCTCTCTTATCTAACTTTCTTTCATACTTATTGCTTAAATCAGATTTATATATTCTAAGAAATATTATTCCTTTCTAATATTCATAAACTTCAAATATACACATTGTACTCGAGGAAAAGATTATATGAAGGGTGGACCACAAGTAATAAATCCGTGTTATCAAAACACACAGAAAGTCAAAAATATTTTTTTGTATTTGTTGAAGTCCTGTTCTGTTGCTCAGGCATGTGAAGTCCTCTTCGGCTGCTGAGGCGAAATCCTATTCCACTGCTCAGGTCCCTGTTCGGCTGATCAGGGGTTGTATAGACCCGTTCCTCCGAGTTAAGTGAGGGTTGTTGTTTTAGTGAAATTCCAAAAGAAGTCTGGGACTAGACGTAGGACGGTACTCCGTACCAGTATAAAATTCTCTGGTGTCATGTTACTATACTGCTTTTATATTTCGCACTATTTATACTTTTATTATCATTACTATGCTCTGTATTATTGTAAATCCATATTACATGATCCATAGCACACTTTCGTTTGGTATTAGAGCGTAGCGACTGTTAATTGGTATCAAAGCAAGGTCATCATATAACCATAACACGGTTATCTGATAATCTAAACCTTGGAATTCTATCGATCGTCACAACATCATAGAATAATGGCCAGAAAATGATCTAATCGAAATACAACGGGCAAAATCCTTTTCAAAGCCACCAGTGAGGACTACAAAAAGGTACTTTCTGATTTACAAATTTTAGTAAAAGATAATAATGAATTAGTTAGTATTAGCGATAATATTTCAAAGCTTAATTTTATTATTTTAGAAAAGATGAAATTTGTAGAACGTGAAAATGAGAAATTGAAAAATGAGAAGTTAGATTTAGAAAATCAACTTGGTATTTTAAAGAATAATTTTATAACTATTAACGATCCTCTAGATGAACAAAACACCATATTTGAAAAAGAGAGAAAGAAACTTCCAAAAGAAAATTTTGATTTGAAAAGACAAAATGATTTATTACAATCCTCTTTAGATAATTCAGAATCTCAAAATTCCCTTCTCAAAAATGAGAATCGTACGTTAAAAAACGAGAATTCTGAATTAAATAAGAAAATTTATATTTTGAATAATAGTAATATTTCTTTTGAAAATAATAATTGTGACTTTAAAGCTAAACTTGATAAACTTAACACTAAACTCACAAAATTTAATAAAGGCCACAAACGATTTAAACAAGATTTTACCTAGTTCTAGACCTTTACATGATAAAAGTGGTTTAGGATATAATGAAACTAATCATAGAAATAGCACTAGATACGCTTTTATGTATCGTAAAAATGTTAGTGCTACTACTAAATTTCGAGTAAAATCGAAATCTAATATTTATAGAAATTCAAATACTACTATCTCTAGAAGTACAAGATCATTGACGGAAAACATGAATAAAATTTATCTAAGTATTTGGGCTCCTGTTAATTAGAAAAATATAGAAAAATACGTTGATGATTATTTTGATATGATAATTAATAATGAAAATTATATTTACAAAGGTTCAACCACAACCAAATAGGTATGGTTTCCTAAAAATTAGGAAAGTGTTAACGCTTAAATTTGAACGCTAACACCTCGGTGTATGAGTTGTAGTTGTGAAAGCACCACCCGACGACTTGGGAACAGATTACGAGCAGATAATAGTAGAAAAGCGGTAAACAACAACAATTTTATAGTGGTTCGGCTTTAGGGTATAGCCTACGTCCACTTTAAGTATTTTTATTAATAATCTCGTTACAAGCTGATACAATTCTTCCCAAATACAATACACTTTGAATTACAAGAGACTTAGAACAAGTAGCTTAAACTTCGATGAAGATGAGAGTTTTCGAATCCATGTTGGATGTATGTGATCTCTTCTTGAAGTTGTTTGTAGCGTTCTTAATGTCTTGAGAGCTTCAAGTGTTGGATTGGATTGGTTTGGTATGCAGCAGAGTAACGGCGTTTGAAGGAAATGAGCCCAAAAGTCCCCCTCTAGTTGGAGCTAGGGTCGTATTTATAGGCAATTCTAGGCAGGAAACATTACCAAGTCCTAAGTCGTAACCGACCTAAGTTGGGTCGTGGACGACTTAGACTAAGTCGTGGGTCAGTTGTCACTTAAATGCTGGTTCGAGACTTCTTAAAGGAATCCTTGCTGAACCCTAGATATATCATAAGTCCTAAGTCGCAAATGAGTCAACCAGTCTTCTCATAAGCGATGCGGCATTGAACCTTAACTTCGTAGTCTTAAGTCGTGTACGACTTACCATATGTCGTAGGTCGTGACCGACCTAAACTGATTCTCGGCTTGTGGCTTAACTGGAGTTAACGAGTCATGATGCGGTATTGAATTTGCCTCTGTAGCCTTAGGTCGTGAACGACCTAGCAAAGGTCGTAAGTCCGTCACGACTTAGGTGTAGTCGTCTTAACTCTTCGTCCCCTGAGTCGTTAAGTCATAGTCCCTTTAGGTTGTTGGGCCGTTACTCCCCTGGGTCATTTAGGTTGTAATTTCTTAAGTCGTAAACTTCCTTAAGTCGTAGACCTTATCTCGTAGACTCTTTAACCCGTAGAGGCCTTAAGTCGTAGACCTTATCTCGTAGGCTCTTTAACCCGTAGAGGCCTTAAGTCGTAGACCTTATCTCGTAGGCTCTTTAACCCGTAGAGGCCTTAAGTCGTAGACCTTATCTCGTAGGTTCTTTAACCCGTAGAGGCCTTAAGTCGTAGACCTTATCTCGTAGACTCCTTAACTCGTAGAGGAAGCTGGGTTAACACTTGCCCCTCGAAGCACATGCCTTAAGTCGTAAGTCGTGTGCTTCGACTCATCATAACCCTGGTGTGCCGATTCGAGTTCCACTTCCCTGAGGTATAAAATGCTTGGGTCGTTCCTCCTATTTCCTTCTTCTCATTGCTTACCCCTGAGCTATTTCTTCCATTAACACGTCCTCGAGCTTTTGGAAACAAATTCAACCAGTTCATCATACCGTTGATTCAGTCCCCATAATCCTCATCATCGCATCGCGTAAGTAAATCCGCAGTTCATTTGATTCCGCGATAGCCATTAACTTGCAAATCTGGACCCCTCATTGACAACTTTAATCTAGTTCCTTATACCACGCTTCATCACGATTGTTGCCACGATCGATTGCTGGTGAGCTCGAGGAAGTTTGGTTAGGTTTTGGATAATTCGCGAGGAGAAGATAATGAGTTTCAATCTATTTATATTTTATTTTTATTAGGCTGTTAGGGGTTTGGAGAAGACGAGATAATAGTTAGTGGGTTCATCGGTTTAGGGGTGAGACGGTTTATGGGTTTAGGAGTGGAGATAGGGTTATTCGTCTAGTTGAGGCATGAGTTTTAGGTCGTAACTGAGTTAAGACTTAGAAGAATTCGTATCTTTCTGACTTGAAGTCTTGTCTCTCTTTTATGACTCACGATTCAAAGGATTACCGACTCAAGGCATCAACGACTCAAAAGTGAAGCGACCTATCCTGTCTCTCCTCATAATCCTTTAGGTCGTGGACGAGTCAACCAGAGAACCAACGACTTAACTTAACCCGAAGGAAAAATTCTTAACTCGTAGACGAGTTAGCACTTAAGTTGTTGTCGAGTTATCACTTGAGTCGTTTACGACTTAGCACTTGAGTCGTCTACGACTCAGCACTTGCATTTTTAAACTCTGCTTAGACCTTGAACTGTTGCATGGATTTTGAACTGTTGAACTTTGCTGCATTCTTTTACAGATTACTTTAACTTGTGGGTTAACAATCTGTTTAATATGATATTTACAGAAAATTGGGACGAATATACTGCCATCGACCGCCCACATCAAATGACAGATTAGTTAATAACAGATAATTAACTTAAATAAATTGTGTGAACGAAGTGCCATCGATTTTAAGTAGAATATTAAAGCAACACTGAAATAGTCAATTGAAACTGACCAGCCTGCACTAATATTATGCTTGAACTTTAGATTAACAAGTTCTGAAATTACCGTAGTCGATCAATCGTCGACCAGTTTAACTCCAGTTATATTTACTTGTTATTTTTATCAGTTTTGCACGACACTTCACACTTTTAGGAAACGTGCACCTTCATATTTGAATATCCAGTTGCTTGTGTAGAATGACTTCTCAGGAAGAAGATGCAACAGTTCAGACGGGAGAGGCAACTGTTCTTCCAGCTCCACTATTTAATCCTCCCGAAAGAGTTCCTACTACACTATCATATAAAGTTTTTCGCCAGCTGTGTGCTCAGTTTGGCATTGCTGAATCAGATGCCATTCTTCCTGAGAGAAGTAACACTGCTGACATAGCACCTTCTGGCTTTGTGACAGTTAACCGACAAATGTGCCTAAGTGGGGGCGTTCCTCCTTTTAGTGACTTTTTCCAACAACTTCTTCATCAATTGGCCATTGCTCCATCCCAACTACACCCCAATGGCTACGCCATTCTAATGGGGTTGTGTGTGCTATTTAGGAGAACACTTGATCGACTTTCGAGCTTTGATGAAATTTGTTACTTATGCTCCTTTACTCGGACCAAAGATCATCCTTCTATTACTGTTGTGAGAAGCGCCCGAAACCGCAAATTAATTGTTGGCCTTCCTGACACTGCTCATGGGTTTCTAACCCAGTTCTTCTTCGTTCGTTGCCCCCCGGGGTTTTATGCTCTGTGGAGGGAAGGAAGTAAGATCACCCATCCTTGCTTCGTTTGTTATCTGGCCTTTGTGAGACTGACCTGCTAAGTGTTAATTCTGCTTCTTTTTATTTTCAGCGCTGCCTCCTCCCTCTAGGAATCCCAGTCACAAGTCGATTTTTGAGAGGCTTAAGGCCGTGCCGGTTGAGGAGAGAGATATTCAATTTCTGTTGAAAGATGAGTCTCTGCATCAGTACGGACTTTTGCATACTTCGCGTTCTACGCGTCCTCATGAAATTCCAGACTCCCCAGCTAGAGTGTTGGATGCCTCAGTTTCTACTAGCACATCCATATCTAAAGGACCTGCTCCTGAGGCTTCGCTAGTGAAGTGTTCCACTTCTGTTGATGCTGCGGGGCCATCTGACAAACTTACCCCGGTTATCGAGGAAGAAGAGCCTCAGGGATCTTCCCATCATTCACAAGAATCTGGTGAAAAAGCTGAGAAATCCAGTCCCGTTAAGCAGAGCAGGGACGATACCTTCGAAGGACTGAGCGACCTTTTTGCTACTTCACAAGAGATCTTTAAAGAAGATCCTATCACTGCCGGGATTTCTTCTTCAGTAGTTGAAGCTACTTCTACTTTGCAACAGTCGCCGTCGACTCAAGAGTTGACGCTATCTATTACACCCACAACTACTCCTCAATTAAAGAGTGGTTCGTAGATTGATGCGCGTAGTTTGCACATCACACACACTTAGAATTCCTGGCACTTTTATGCTCTCTCTTTTTTAACGTTTGAAGGATTCTCAAGTTTTATTTCTTCTTTTTCAATTTTAGGTTTACCAATGAGGCGAGGCAGCTCGTACTATGATGACTTTCAGCGATATGGGAAACGCAGCCAGTATGGCTGTCAATCCTATCCTCCTATTCATAGAGAGACTGATGAAGAAAGGGCAGCCCGGAAGGCTCGGGAAAGACGTGATTATGAAGAACGCTTTGGAAGACCATACAGTCGACATGATTCCTCCTACAGAGAGAGTGACTCCCTTAAACGCAAATCTCATGATGATAGAGGGAAGAGTCACACAACTGATGACTCGAGTAAACGAGCCAAAGTTATTGAGGAGCCAATGCCTGCGCCTTCAGAGAAGATTACTGCTCCTACTTTTTCTCAATCTCCTGCCCCTTCCCCTACTGATATCCAAGCAATCATCAATAGGCCATCTTACCAAGTTGGACCAGGTCCAGCCACTCTTCAACGCCGATTTCCTAATTGGTGTTTAAAAGGAGTTCGCTTTGACCTCGATCTGGTTTCCATAGATAAAAGTGCTATGCTACGGAACCTTGATGCAGTCAGAACCGATATTGAGAGGATGTCATCTTGGCAGAAACTCGTTGATGAGCTCCAAAGGGTGAATAGGGCCAATCTCGAAGCTATGCTTACCATGGAGAACGACAAAACTGAATGGCAAAAGATCCTTAAACAGCATGATGCAGAAATGAGGAGTATTGCCGATTATAATGAGAAACTTGAGGCAGAAGTTGGGAAACTTAAAGAGGAGCTTGCTACTTCTTCCACTTCTTATTCTCAAAGGGAGAGTGTGCTTCTTCAACAGGTGCGGGATGCTCATGCCGCGCAAAGGGATGCTGAGGCCAAGGCTGATGAGTTGGAGCAGATTATAGAGGGCAACCGTACTGACATTACTCAGTTACGAGGACAAACTGGCCTTCAGGCTGCAGAGATTGAAAAATTGAAAGCCCAGTTATCCAAAGTCGAGAGAGAGCGGGATGAGGCTGTTGCGGGCAGAATTACAGCTGAAGAGGCCCATGAAGCTACCAAAGCTGATATTGGCTCGACACTATTTGATTTCTACTTGCAATGTATATTAGGGCGTGGCAGTCTTGCATTCCTGGGCCCCAAGTATGAGATTACCCTGGCCGAAGTGTGGGAGGCCGCACTAGATATGTTTAAAGGGGCCGGGTACACTGAAGAGGAGTTGGAGGTGCACTACTTAGACTTTGAAGCTCGCGCAGCCCTTGCCAGAGGGAAGGAGCAACTCGCCAGATCGCGGGTTGAAATAGTGGGGGAAGAGCATCAAGAAAAAGAAACAAATTTGACTGTTCCTGTCCCTCCTTCAACTTCGGTCGATGCTGGCATTATTGGCTCTAGCTCTTATGTACCGATCCCTGCTCAAACTGATACCGGGGCCAAAATTACTCAAGTAACAGATGAATCGCAAGAGAGTGCTGAAGCCCCGGACTATGAAATTGATGTAATAAAGACAACTTCTGCAGGTAATTCCACTGTAAATTTCGCTCAAGTGGATTGCTCATTTACTTCACATGGGTTTAATGAGCTCCTTGACTATTTTCTCAACCTTGATGAGCCTTCATCTCCTCTCTTTACTGACTTTAACCTCTTTTCTTCTACAGAGAAAGTATCAAGCACCGCTCAGATTTCTCCTCCTCCGGTTATCCCTCCTCCGTCTCTCCAGGTGGCTCCTCCTTCTGCTTCTCAGCCCGGGTCGCAAGAGGAACAAATAGAAGCCCTCCATGGTTTAGACGATCCCATCGCTTCGCAAGAGTATAGAGACGAGGGACTTGTGGGGGGGTGAAATATCCCCGGAGAGGACCCCTTTTGATGACATAACTTTGTCTAAACTTGCCACTCCGGGAAGTGAGTCTTCCTCAAAGAGGAGGAAAAAACACGGAACGTCAAAGAGGAGGGGGAAGATAATCACTGTTACTGAAGGGGAGCCAGAAGTTGGACCAGCTACACCTACCCCTCCTTCTTCCCTTGTGCCAACTGACCGACCTGAAAAGCTAATCATTCGGCCGGGAAAAGGGTCCAAAGGTAGTAAAAAGAAGTGAACATTTTAGCTTTTTGCCTTTTGTATGTACTGGTCGAGAATTGTGCGGGTACCGGCCCCCGCTTTTCTTTATTTTGAAACCTGTACCTGCATTTCAATTGAATAAAATGATCCTTTGTTTGTATAGACTTCTGTTTGAATGCATTTATTATTCATTTTTGCACAAGTTTATTTATATGATATTGCAGCGGGCTTATGGTATGTTGTTTGAGTATTACTTTACTGATGCAGCTATACTATTATACCATGTTGCCCCCATACCTTAAGCTTGCTGCAATATCTTATACTTCGAGGGGACTTGCACTCTTATTTGCTAAAGAATAATTATTTTATTCTTTTTAAAGAAATTTTTTGTAGAGTACAACTCCCTTCGTATAAGTTTCTACGCTTTGTCGTTCGAAGAAATCACTTTTTTCTTTTACTTATGTGCATATTTTACCAAGTGAATTCTTCTATGTGGTAAAGCGGGCCTCTGAAGGGCACTTTAACTTTTTTTTTAATATACAAAGTTGTACCTCTGAGGAGGGATTTTTCACGTTTCAACACTTGGAAGTTTTATTTCAATCTCGGTGAAACGTGTACCTCCAAAGAGTTGTGCCTTTGAAGAAATCCTTTTCACGTTTCAACACTTGGAAGTTTTATTTCAATCTTGGTGAAACGTGGGCTTCCGAAGAGGTCTTTCTTCTTGATTGTGTCCTCGGGAGGGGGTTGTACCTCTAAGGAGGGATTTTTCACGTTTCAACACTTGGAAGTTTTATTTCAATCTTGGTGAAACGTGTACCTCCAAAGAGTTGTGCCTTCGAAGAAAGCCTTTTCACGTTTCAACACTTGGAAGTTTTATTTCAATCTCGGTGAAACGTGGGCTTTCAGGAAGGTCTTTATTTTGGATTTCAACCTTGGTGAAGTGAAATTCCGAAGAGCGATTGTTACACTTCAACTCCCGGCGAAATGTGCCTTCGAAGAGGGCTTTTATTTTGTTTACATTTCAACTCTGGTGAAGTGAAATCTCGAAGAGCGGTCATAACACTTCAACTCCTGGTGAAATGGGCCTCCGAAGAGGGCTTTTATTTCGTTTGCATTTCAACTCTGGTGAAGTGAAATCCCAAAGAGCGGTCATAACACTTCAACTCCTGGTGAAATGGGCCTCCGAAGAGGGCTTTTATTTCGTTTGCATTTCAACTCTGGTGAAGTGAAATCCCGAAGAGGGGTCATAACACTTCAACTCCTGGTGAAATGTGCCTCAGAGAGGGTTTTCATCGCCTGGAAGTTACTCTCTCATGGTTGGAGGGTCATGACTCCTCCAATCTTTTTTGTTGAGTAGAGAACTTTCTTTTTTGTGGCGTATGACCCATTAGAGGTCTTTATCCTCCGAAGAGTTGTGTCTCCGAAGAGGACTTGTGCTGCCGATGATGGCTTTGGTTGTTCCTCTGTTCACTTGCTTATGCCTTTTCAATGATCCTCTGCCTCCTCTTTTTTTTTTTTTGGTAACTTGTTTAATCCAAGGAAGTGCGCTTCACTGTCAGGCAATTTCGTGAGAACGAGCACTAGCTTCTTAATTGGACGTTTGTTTGTTTAAACGATCTCAATTTATTAGCAAAGACCCGTTTCTGTCGAAATCATAGGCCGTTCAATTGAAGTACTTCCTATCTAGGATTTGAATTCGGGGCTTTTGTGACTTGAAATTTGGCGAGAATCACTTGGTCTTTTTACGTGCAAGTTTCACTTCCATTGTCTGCAAAAATTTAAATCGACATTTCAGCAATACATTCTATGTACTTTTCATATCGAAAATAAAGCAAACATGTAATAGGAATAAGGAACAAAAGATTTATAGTGGTTCGGCCAGGAAATTGGGCCTACATCCACTTTATATTCTTTCATTATTTACTTGCATCAGTTTTACAATTGCTTTCAATTACAAGAATCATACATTCATAATTCTTTTTACAATATTTCAACAAAATTTTCAAGTAAAGTATGGACGCAAATGGTTGCTGTTCCATGCCCTTGGAATTTGATCTCCATCAACAGTGGTGAGTTTGAATGTGCCGTCAAGAAGCTTCTGACCTATTACATACGATCCTTCCCAATTTGGCCCAAACACACCTGTCGCTGTCATAATTCTCTTCAGGACTAGGTCTCCAATCTCAAAGCTGCGTTGGCGAACTTTGGAATTAAAATGTCTGGCTATTCTTTGCTGATGAGATGCAATTCTGAGATTAGCCTCATCTCTTTTTTCGTCAAGGAAGTCTAGCGCTTCAAGCTGTAGCCTTTCATTTTCTGCTTGGTTGAAATGGATCCTTCTGTGTGAAGGAACCTCTGTTTCTACCGGGATCATTGCTTCCGACCCGTATGCTAATGAGAAAGGAGTGTGCCCAGTCGCAGTTTTGTGAGTGGTTCTGTATGCCCATAGTGCAAGTGGTAGCTTATCGACCCAACCACCTTTTGCTCTTTCGAGTTGCTTTTTGATGGTTGATTTGATGATCTTGTTTACTGCTTCCACTTGCCCGTTTGCCTGCGGATGAGCAACTGCTGAAAAGCTTTTCTGGATTTTGAATCGCCTGCAAAAATCTTGGAATTCCTCGCTTTCAAACTGAGTACCATTGTCTGTGATTATTTTCTGAGGCACACCATACCTGCAAATGATATTCTTGGTCACGAAACTTATCATCTTCTTAGAGGTGATAGTAGCCAATGGTTCAGCTTCAGCCCATTTAGTAAAATAATCAACTGCAACAATAGCATATCTAATCCCTGATTTGGCAGTCGGTAGCGGCCCAATGAGATCCATTCCCCAAATTGCAAATGGCCATGGACTGACCATTTGTGTGAGTTCAGTTGAAGGTGCTCTAGGAATTTTGGCAAATCTTTGGCATTTGTCACACTTTCGGGAATAGCTTGCAGCATCATGATTAATTTCTGGCCAAAAATATCCGTATCGGAGAATTTTCTTTGCTAATGTTTGACCACCTGAATGATCACCACATTCTCCTCCATGCACCTCAGCTAGGATTGTTTTGGACTCTTCCCTGGATACACATCGAAGCAATGGCATTGAGAATCCCCGTCTGTATAATCGGCCATCCTGAATTACATAGCGAGAGGCTTTCCTTAGTAGCTTTCGTCTCTCTATCGAATTTTCTGGCAGAGAACCTCTGAGTAGGTAGTCCAGTATTGGAGTCATCCATGACTCTTGTTCTTGAGATACATTCATAATCCAGTCAATATCCATCTCGTCTATACTTGGTGCTGAAAGGACTTCTACGGGGACCAATCCCAATAGTTGAGCTTCACCAGAACTTGAATACTTTGCGAGGGAATCTGCCTTCATATTCTCTTCCCGAGGAATGTGGCTTATTGAATAGTGATCGAGCTCACACAGAAGTTCCCAAGCCTTCGACAAGTAAGCGGGCAGGTTTCCCCCTTTCGTTTGAAATTCCTTCTTGACTTGGCATACAATAAGCTGAGAATCGCTAAAGATCTGTAATGCTCGTATGTTTAGTTCTTTAGCGATTTTCAGTCCTGCGATAAGAGCTTCATATTCGGCTTCATTGTTTGTTGAAGGAAATTCCAATCTTAGTGCATAGCATAATGACCGACCTTCAGGAGTCTCAAGTACGACTCCGGCTCCAGAACAGTAATCATTTCTTGCACCATCGATATATAACTTCCACTGGATAGGGGAATTGTCGAACGTTTCTTCCTCACTGTTACCCTTATCTGTAAATTCTGCAATGAAATCCGCTAAAGCTTGTCCATTGATCGCTTTCCGGGGGTGATAAGTGATGTCATACTGACTGAGTTCAATATTCCACTTTAGAAGACGACCCGAAGTTTCAGGGCGAAACAAGACTTGCTTTAAAGGTTGATCAGTGAGGACTCTGATAGGATGAGCTTGAAAATATTGCCTCAATTTCCTAGACGCAATTAGTAAGCAATAGGCGAGTTTTTCCAACTTAGAGTAATTCATCTCTGCCCCAGTGAGTCTTTTGCTGATATAGTAAACTGGATGTTGAATCCTTTTGTCTTCCCGTATCAGCGTTGCACTTAAAGCGTGTGATGATACTGCCAAGTATATAAGAAGATCCTCGCCATCGCCAGGCCTAGAAAGTATTGGAGGCGTCTCCATATGGCGAATCAATTCATCAAAGGCTTTTTGGCATTCGGGAGTCCAATTGAAGTTTTTCTTTCCTTTCTTTAGGGCGTCAAAGAATGGGATGCATTTATCTGTGGCTTTGGAAATGAACCGACTTAAGGCGGCAACTTTTCCATTGAGACTTTGCAATTCCTTCTTTGTTCTAGGAGCTTTGACTTCTTTCAAGGCCGTAATTTGAGCTGGACTAGCCTCAATGCCCCTAGCGCTGACGATAAACCCTAAGAATTTTCCGGACTCGACCCCAAACGTTCATTTCAGAGGGTTAAGCTTCATTCTGTATTTCCGGAGGACTGCGAACATTTCTGCCAAGTGTTCAATGTTAATCCGCTGCTTTCTTAGACTTTACTAACATGTCATCGACGTAGACTTCCATAGTTTTGCCCAATTGCGGTTTGAACATAGCATTAACAAGTCTTTGGTAGGTTGCCCCTGCATTCTTCAAACCGAAGGGCATAACTCTGTAGCAATAAAGACCAACATCGGTGATAAAGCTCGTGTCCTCCTGATCCGGTTCATGCATCATGATCTGGTTATATCCGGAGTAGGCATCCATGAAAGATAACAATTCATGTCCCGCTGTTCCATCTACCAGTTGATCGATCCTGGGTAAAGGAAAGCAATCTTTGGGGCAAGCCTTGTTCAGATCTGAAAAATCGATGCACACTCTCCATTTTCCATTAGCTTTCTTAACCAACACAGGATTTGAAACCCAGTTCGGATATGTAGATTCTCTGATGAAGTTATTTTCCATGAGTCGATCAATTTCCTCTTTTAATGCTGCTGACCTTTCTGGACCTTGGGTTCTTCTTTTCTGTTTTACTGGTGTAAACTTTGGGTCAATATTCAGAACGTGTACTGCAACTTCTGGAGATATTCCACACATATCAGCATGAGTCCAAGCGAAGACATCCAGATTTGCTTTCAGGAATGATATCAAGATATTCTGAATTGACACATTAAGTTGTGAACCCACATTCAACACCTTATTTGGGTCCTTCGGGTCAACAGGTACCGGTACCGTCGTTTCAACCGGCACTACTCTATTCTCCCCTGCACTGGCTTTTCTGGGATCCATCTCTTTCCGTGCCCCGCTATGCTCGCCAGTGCAGGGTCCGCCCCGTAATTGCTACAAGGCTGGCTCTTTGATGCGGACCGGGGTGGCCGCATCCTTTCCCATTTCCCTTTTTCTTGACTCTCGCAACTCTGTCAAATAGCACTCTCGCGCAGCATTTTGATCCCCTTTTATAACTCCTACTCCATTGTCTGTAGGGAATTTAATAGTGAGGCACCACGGGGCTAGGATAGCTTTGAACGCTGCGAGCGTTGGACGGCCAAGGAAAGCATTATAAGCAGAAAATTCATCGACAATCACAAATGTTTGCTTGCGGACCACTTTCCTTTCTCCTTCCCCAAGTTCTACTAGCAGATCGATGGTTCCTATTGGTTGCTTTGGCTCCCCGGTGAAGCCAGCGATCTTCTGCGATGAGGCTTGTACATCGACCATAGGGATTTTCATTTGGTCGAATGTCTTCTTGAAGAGGATATTACATGATGCTCTGCAGTCAATGAGAACTCTTCTGACAATGGCCGGTCCGATACCAGCTGAGATGATCAAGGGATCTAGGGTAGGAGCTTCGATACCTGAGGAATCTCTGGCTCTGAAAATAATATCATCACTGAAAGTTTTCTGTTGTTTCAGGGGCGTAGTGTCTTCTAAAACAAAGACGTCTTCTTCGGCTGGAACATATTTCAAAGCCCTGGCATATCTCTCCATCTCTCCCCAGCTCTTGCCAGCTGGGTGAGGCCCTCCTGTAATGACATTGATAATGGGCCTTCCAGATTCATGCCCCGTAGCTTTCTCACCTATCCTAGGCTGATGAACAGGAGCCTGTTGCCCCTGACTTGACGATGCAGGATTGTTGCTATTCTTTTTCACGAATTACTGCAGCTTGTTTTCTCTTAGCAATTCTTCAATCAGATTTTTCAACTGGCGGCATTCATCGGTCTCATGACCGGGTTGATTATGGAAGCGGCAGAACTTCCCACTTTGTATAGCCTTTTTTCCGGTCCTCAAAGGGATAGGTTTAGGGAGGTCAACAGAATCTTTAATGGCAAGGAAGATATGCTCCGGCGTGTCTGATAAAGGAGTATACTCTGATGGCTTGAAGGATCGGGGCTTCTTCAGATTACTCTGTTTCTTCCCATTGTTATTTTCCCTTTTTTGCCCTACAGATTCATTCTTGCGTGGAGCAACAGTGTTATCTTCAGCTTTTTCCGACACTGCCTTCACCGGTACAGGACGGCTTTCCAGGCGTATGAATTCATCTGCCTTTTTGTAGAACTTTTCGAGGGAGGTTGGCTCCTTCATGTTTAGCCATTTCCCAAATTCGCTCGACTTATCAATAGCCCTCATCAGATAAGTCAATATCATTCGCGGTTCAGCATTGTCCACCTCTGCCAGCGCTATATTAAAGCGGTTCAAGAAAGATCTGATAGATTCACCAGGATTCTGTTCTATACTTGACAATGACATGATGTCCTTGGCCTTTGAAGCATATAGTCTGAACTGTTCCTTGAACTTTCGGGTCAAGTCTGAAAACTGATCAATAGATCGGACTGGCAACTTGGTGAACCACAGTAGAGCCACACCCTCAAGGTACACGGGGAAATATCGGCACTTTATCTCGTCAGAGGCTCTGGCACCTGTCATGTGCCAATCATATTTATACAAGAATTCATTCGGATCACTTGTCCCTTTGTAAGCTGGGATAGTTGGAGGGACAAATTTCCTTGGAAATTCCGCCTTTAAGATTTTCTCAGTAAATGGAGTTTTACTTGGGGCGAAACCCCATTCTTTCTCATCTTCAACCCTTTGCATACTTTCTCTCATGATTTGCCGGACCATTCCAGAAAGATACTCCTCATCATGTCGAGTTCCAGATCCACCAACCTCCGGAAGCGTTTGCTCAAAGGGACTGGCAGCCCTTTCTGGAGCATTCCTTTCATTAGCATCACGAACGTTGCCAGCATAATTCCTTCCATTACCAGCCGGTTGATTGTTTGCCCCGAGCAAATCATTCAACTTATTCAGAATTAGAGCATTTTGGGCACTCTGAGCCTCTAATTGTGCATTCTGGGCGTTTATCTGCTGGTTCAGCCCTAATATTACAGCATCCAACTCCGCTTTCGTAACCCCAGCAGACGGAGTGGGTTGATTAGGTACAGGAGAAGCGGAGGTTCCCTCTTGAATATTCTCAGATCTGACAGATCTACTCTTCCTTCCAGGAGCCATTATCTCGGATAGACTTCTGGTTTTCAGGGAAATTCTCTCTACAAACCTCTGTGAAGCAATGATGATAATTTGCCTGAGTTCAATTCTCAGTGAAAGCACCAAAAATGTTAACGCTTAAATTTGAACGCTAACACCCCGGTATATGAGTTGTAGTTGTGAAAGCACCACCCGACGACTCGGGAACAGATTACGAGCAGATAATAGTAGAAAAGCGGTAAACAACAACAATTTTATAGTGGTTCGGCTTTAGGGTATAGCCTACGTCCACTTTAAGTATTTTTATTAATAATCTCGTTACAAGCTGATACAATTCTTCCCAAATACAATACACTTTGAATTACAAGAGACTTAGAACAAGTAGCTTAAACTTCGATGAAGATGAGAGTTTTCGAATCCATGTTGGATGTATGTGATCTCTTCTTGAAGTTGTTTGTAGCGTTCTTAATGTCTTGAGAGCTTCAAATGTTGGATTGGATTGGTTTGGAATGCAGCAGAGTAACGGCGTTTGAAGGAAATGAGCCCAAAAGTCCCCCTCTAGTTGGAGCTAGGGTCGTATTTATAGGCAATTCTAGGCAGGAAACATTACCAAGTCCTAAGTCGTAACCGACCTAAGTTGGGTCGTGGACGACTTAGACTAAGTCGTGGGTCAGTTGTCACTTAAATGCTGGTTCGAGACTTCTTAAAGGCATCCTTGCTGAACCCTAGATATATCATAAGTCCTAAGTCGCAAATGAGTCAACCAGTCTTCTCATAAGCGATGCGGCATTGAACCTTAACTTCGTAGTCTTAAGTCGTGTACGACTTACCATATGTCGTAGGTCGTGACCGACCTAAACTGATTCTCGGCTTGTGGCTTAACTGGAGTTAACGAGTCATGATGCGGTATTGAATTTGCCTCTGTAGCCTTAGGTCGTGAACGACCTAGCAAAGGTCGTAAGTCCGTCACGACTTAGGTGTAGTCGTCTTAACTCCTCGTCCCCTGAGTCGTTAAGTCATAGTCCCTTTAGGTTGTTGGGCCGTTACTCCCCTGGGTCATTTAGGTTGTAATTTCTTAAGTCGTAAACTTCCTTAAGTCGTAGACCTTATCTCGTAGACTCTTTAACCCATAGAGGCCTTAAGTCGTAGACCTTATCTCGTAGGCTCTTTAACCCGTAGAGGCCTTAAGTCGTAGACCTTATCTCGTAGGCTCTTTAACCCGTAGAGGCCTTAAGTCATAGACCTTATCTCGTAGGCTCTTTAACCCGTAGAGGCCTTAAGTCGTAGACCTTATCTCGTAGACTCCTTAACTCGTAGAGGAAGCTGGGTTAACAGAAAGTATAAGAACCTTGGGTATCGCATGCTTTAAATGTCAATTTTTTTCTGATATCTTACATTATAAGTAGTAGTTATCTTATTTTATATTGTTCTATGTCAACACTTATGAAAAATATAATTTGTATCTTCATATAAACTCTCCTTTTTGTTAATGACAAAGGGGGAGAAAGATATTGCTCTAACGCCATTTGCAGGAATAAACGATGCAAGCTCAGATTAAAGGGGAGAAAAGATTAATTATTTATAGGAATATGTAGCATATATTCAAGGGGAGAAATCTATAGCACAATTACAGGAATATATTCCGGGGGAGAAATAAGTCAACAAAGCTTGTCGAAGATTCGTACGTAGCAAATGGAGTTGTCATCATCAAAGAGGGGGAGAATGTTGGATCATAGGTTTTGATTGCTGACATGAAACAACAATTCACGAATCTACAACTACGACAACATCCGGACTCAACGACTCAAAGTATGGTTCATATAGTTATATATTTTTTAACAAGAGTCATCAAATATGTATATAAAGTCTAGTTTAATGCTTTTTTAAAATCTTTCCTCAAGAATCATCATTCACATTCAAATAAACTTGCATGCATATTTCAATCAGAATCAAGTTTTCAAAAAATGCATGAAGCAGGGCTCGATCCCAAGTCACTAGTTTAGAAGGCAAGTGCTCTAACCAAATGAGCTATGGCGATTTTTGATTATCAATAGAATTCAGTCGACTGAATATCTATAAACAGCCTAGTAAACCTGTGTAAAACTGTGCAAATTGCACAGAAATTACCGGGTCAGTCGACTGACCTGACAATTTTTTTGCAACACGCACATGTGCACAAATATTCAAATATTTATTTAAAATTCGTTTGAATATTCAGTCGACTGACCAAGAGGTTCAGTCGATTGAATTTCTATAATAGTTATATTTTTCTGAAAATACACGACTATTTGTGAAGAGTTACGAACCTCTACAAAGAGATTTGGGCACAACACTTAAACCGGAACTCTTCGCCAATGGTCGCTACTTTTTAACATCTATAAATACATATTCTAACTTGATTTCAAAATACATAGTCTGCTTTTCTCTCTTATCTAACTTTCTTGCATACTTATTGCTTAAATCAGATTTATATATTCTAAGAAATACTATTCCTTTCTAATCTTCATAAATTTCAAATATACACATCATACTTGAGGAAAAGAATATAGGAAGGGTGTACCACAAGTGACAAATCCATGTTATTAGAACACACAAAAAATCAAAACTATTTTTCTGTATTTGTTGAAGTCCTGTTCTGCTGCTTAGGTGTGTAAAGTCCTCTTCGGCTGCTGAGGCGAAATCTGTTGAGTCAAGATTTTTATAGAGTTTTGATTTCTGACAAAGGAATAAGCCGTGATCGACAAAAAGAAGTTATTCATTTAAGAAACACAAAGAGCTCCATATATTAGAGGTTGATTATTTGGTATGTTAGTAATTTATGTTAAAATCTATCCTCAAATAATCATATAACTTCAATCTTTCAATATATATACATATGCACATTAACTGTGCAAATTGGACTAAACCGGTCGACCGGTTGAAAATAAGGTGGTCGACCGTTTTTGCCCAGTTTGCACAGATAACATGCACACATGCACATAACGTATATATATTTGAATTCCTGTCTACCGGTCCATTTTTGACCTGTCGACCGTTTTTAAACAGAAAGCAACTTTTCCAAAAGACACTTCTCTTCTCCAAAGGTTGCATCTCCTATCTTTCATCAATGATCATAACTCTTAATGGCAACTGTTCACAAAGAGTTACAACTATTTTTCTCTATATATACTCATCTAAATCATTGATTCAAACACAAGTTTTTACACGATCATATATGCTCTCTAATCTAATCTCTAACACTCCTGCATTCTAAAAATTAATTTAGCTTATTGAATCATTGAAATTATTTCATATCTTTTGATTCAATAAGTAAATACCTTCTTTAATCTTTACAAAACATCATTCATATTCTTTGAGGATAAGATTATAGGAAGGGTGTACTACTAGTGACAAATCCGTGTTTTCAAGAACACAAGTTGTCAACAACAATTGTATTTGTTTTTGTTGAAGTCCTCGTGTTGTAAGAGGCAAGTGTTGAAGTCCTCGGTGTTGTAAGAGGCAAGTGTTGAAGTCCTCAGTATATTAGAGGCGTGAAATCCCGTTCGGTTGTTCGGGTGTTGTAAACCTGTTCCTCCGGGTGAAGCGAGGTAGTTATTAGTGAAAATCCAGATAGGAATCTGGGACTGGACGTAGGACGGTGCTCCGAACCAGTATAAAAATCTCTGGTGTGATTTTTCTATTTTTATTTTTTGCTTTGCTACTATCATCTATTTTCCGCATTTGTATTGTAGTCCATATTACACGATCCGTGTGTACTATATTAGCACGTGCATATAATTGTATACACACCGCACTTTCATTTGGTATCAGAGCATAGCGACTTTCAATTGGTATCGGAGCACGGTCATCATATAACCGTAACACAGTTATTTGATATATTCTTGTAATATGGCAAATAACGCAAGTACTAGCACTCAAAACACCACTTACACAGAAGGGCAATCGACACAAAGACCTCCATTTTTCAATGGTCTTAACTATAGTTATTGGGCAACACGTATGTCATTCTTTATGCAATCAAGTAGCTATGATGCTTGGAATGCTACTCAAAGAGAAATAGTGAATCCAATAACTGATTATTCAGAATGGACTGTGGCTGAGAAAACGGCAGCAGCCATAAATGCAAGAGCAATAAATATGTTGTTCTGTGCATTAGACCAAAATGAATATAACCGTGTTAGTATCTGCACTACTGCATATCAAATTTGGCAAACGCTAAAAATCACTCATGAAGGTACTAACAAGGTTAAACAAGCCAAAATAGCCATGCTGAAAAGTCAATTTCAAAATTTCAAAATGAAACCAAATGAAACAATCAATGACATGTATTCACGGTTTCAAACTATTCACCATGCACTTATTGGGTTAGGACAAAAGTATTCTGATTTTGATGTTGTTTCAACAGTCCTACATTCTCTGACTAATGAATGGGAAGGAAAAGTATTAGCAATTGAAGAAGCTAATGACCTTTCCGTCATGAAGCCAGATGAATTGATAGGAAATTTAATGTCCTATGAAGCAAATTTGCAGGCTAGAAAAGAACAGAAAGAAGAAAAGAAAAATGTAGCATTTCATGTTGAGAAAGATGAAAATGAATCAGATTCTGAAGATGAAGATTTGGCGTTCATTGCTAAAGGTTTCAAAAAATTCCTAAAATATCGAAAAGCCAGTCGCTACAATAAAAGGAAACCTGGATCAAATAAACCATCTTCATCTGCTATAGAATGTTTCAACTGCCATAAAAAGGGACACATGCAGAAGGATTGTCCAGAACAAAAGAAAAAGTCAGAAAATGACAAATTCAAATATAAGAAGGACAAATCAAAGAAACGAGCCTTCTCAGTAACATGGGATGATTCAGAGTCATCTTCATCAGAAAGTGAAAGTGATTCGGAGAATGAACAAGCTAATGTTTGCTTTATGGCAACAGAAGATGAGGTACAAATTCCTACATTTGATGAATTACTTGATATTAATGCTGAATTGATAGTCAAATATAAAGACTTAAAACGTCAATTAAAAGTAGTCAAAGCAGATTTAAGTAGAGCAGAGTTTGAACGAGATATGTTAAAAGATGAGAAGAAAATATTAGAAGAAGAACTTGAAAATATTCAAGAATCATCATCTAATGTTGACTCTCAAATATCTCTTTTAAGTCAAGAAATAGAAGCTCAAAAAGAGAAAAATAATGCTCTCACTACTGAAAATCATGAACTTAAAGCAAAAGTCAAAATTCTAGACCTAGAAAAAGCTAGTTTACAAACAAAGTTTGATGACATTACTCAAAATGTTTCTAACTTTAACAAAGGTCGAGAAAATTTGACTAAAATCATTGAAAGTTCACAATCTATTTCAGATAAACAAGGTTTGGGATATAACAAACATGAAACTAAGAAACATCTTAGAAATAAAAGGAAGAAGAAAGTACAAAAAACTGAAGCTAAGAAAAATCTTAGTTTATTATATTTCAAACCAAAACCAATAGTGAAATTTCAAAAGAAAGATGTCAAGACTATCAAAATATGGGTTCCTAAAACAAATAACAATTTGATTAGGAACAAATACATTCAGCAATTCATGAATACTGTGCATCTTAATAATAATTATATATATAAAGGGGATACCGGACCCATATGGGTTTGGACTCCTAAGACCTAACTCTTAGGACCCTATAAAAAGTGGGTACCATGGACTTAATTCTATTTTTTGCAGGTCCTACTTAAGAAAAGAGGAAAATGGATATTCTGGCTGATATACTCCTATATTATTCCATTATCTATCATTCCTTTTTGTCGATGACAAAGGGGGAGAAAGTGCTAACAATTATTTGCAGGAATATATATATATATAAGACAAAATCTCAGGGGGAGATCACATATTCAGGGGGAGATTCAGAACTTCAGATATATGTTGTCATCAATCAAAAAGGGGGAGAATGTTGAGTCAAGATTTTTATAGAGTTTTGATTTCTGACAAAGGAATAAGCCGTGATCGACAAAAAGAAGTTATTCATTTAAGAAACACAAAGAGCTCCATATATTAGAGGTTGATTATTTGGTATGTTAGTAATTTATGTTAAAATCTATCCTCAAATAATCATATAACTTCAATCTTTCAATATATATACATATGCACATTAACTGTGCAAATTGGACTAAACCGGTCGACCGGTTGAAAATAAGGTGGTCGACCGTTTTTGCCCAGTTTGCACAGATAACATGCACACATGCACATAACGTATATATATTTGAATTCCTGTCTACCGGTCCATTTTTGACCTGTCGACCGTTTTTAAACAGAAAGCAACTTTTCCAAAAGACACTTCTCTTCTCCAAAGGTTGCATCTCCTATCTTTCATCAATGATCATAACTCTTAATGGCAACTGTTCACAAAGAGTTACAACTATTTTTCTCTATATATACTCATCTAAATCATTGATTCAAACACAAGTTTTTACACGATCATATATGCTCTCTAATCTAATCTCTAACACTCCTGCATTCTAAAAATTAATTTAGCTTATTGAATCATTGAAATTATTTCATATCTTTTGATTCAATAAGTAAATACCTTCTTTAATCTTTACAAAACATCATTCATATTCTTTGAGGATAAGATTATAGGAAGGGTGTACTACTAGTGACAAATCCGTGTTTTCAAGAACACAAGTTGTCAACAACAATTGTATTTGTTTTTGTTGAAGTCCTCGTGTTGTAAGAGGCAAGTGTTGAAGTCCTCGGTGTTGTAAGAGGCAAGTGTTGAAGTCCTCAGTATATTAGAGGCGTGAAATCCCGTTCGGTTGTTCGGGTGTTGTAAACCTGTTCCTCCGGGTGAAGCGAGGTAGTTATTAGTGAAAATCCAGATAGGAATCTGGGACTGGACGTAGGACGGTGCTCCGAACCAGTATAAAAATCTCTGGTGTGATTTTTCTATTTTTATTTTTTGCTTTGCTACTATCATCTATTTTCCGCATTTGTATTGTAGTCCATATTACACGATCCGTGTGTACTATATTAGCACGTGCATATAATTGTATACACACCGCACTTTCATTTGGTATCAGAGCATAGCGACTTTCAAAATCTTCTTCCACTGCTCAGGTCCCTATTCAGCTTCTCAGGGGTTGTATAGGCTTGTTCCTCCGAGTTAAGTGAGGGTGGTTGTTTTAGTGAAATTCCAGAAGAAGTCTGGGACTGGACATAGGACGGTGCTCTGAACCAGTATAAAAATCTCTGGTGTCATTTTATTATACTGCTTTTATATTCCACACTATTTACAATATTATTATCATCACTATACTCTGTATTATCGTAAATCCATATTACATGATCCATAGCACAATTTCATTTGGTATCAGAGCGTAGCGACTATCAGGTTGTTATACTAAGCCCGAGAGATCGATATGAATCTGGTAACATCCCCCACTTCGAGACATAGAAATAAACGTCGATGACCGTACAGCCATCACCAGATTCAATTTCAAGCAACAATGTGAGTTCCGCATAATTTTGCACGAGATAAGTAAATAGAACAGCTAAATAAATTTTTTATTGCATCAGTTTGAATTTCATTCTTCATTACATCATCTTTAACCCTATTCATTACCATGTAGTGGTACATATAATAGAAAACAAGAGTAGTATTATGTCTAACATATGAAGATGTAAGCACAACACATAACTAGTTATAATTCTTTGTTTTACATAGAATTTTTTTTAAAACAATTAGATAAGCCTTGCTTCGTCTTTGCAGTCTTTATTCGTCATAGACACCTATTTAACCCATAAATTTAGCTTACTCGAATGGGTACTCATGAGTTTATGAAAAATAATAAAAACGTGAGTAAGACATAAAGCTTAGTATGAGTAAAATCTTCACCCCAATCTTCCATATTGAGACCATGTAGCTAACGCAAAATGGGTTTTTCCCTCCTTTTATCATCTTCAAGGTACATCAATTATGTAAATAACATTACCTAAAAAGCAACCAGGTGTATATATTCAATTCAGAAGTTTACCCTACACTTCTCATCTAGTTATGAGCCATGTCATATATCAATTCTAATTAAGTATACCTGTCCTTATTATCCCGTTATGAACCATGGCATACACTCGTTCATCATCCATTCAAACATCATCTAATCTCTTGTTTTAAGCTTTCATCATTTTGTCATTATTAAATTATTTAGTGATTACCTTCCTAGGCCTTTCTGTCACTAACTTTATCTTTTCCCGAACAATATCGCTTGATGAAATGGCCTCTCATTCCACCAGTGGAAGCCTCCCTGACTAGAGCTACCCTGACTCTCCTAAGAGGTTGAATGTAGGCACCTTAAATACATTTCAATAAGCATCCTTTGTAAAAGAACAACCAATATTGACTTGTTCAGTTGAAAACTAGCCACGCGTAATCATGTATGGCTTATTTAGTTTACTATGGATAGTTGTAGTTAACTTCATAACTGTTTGATGAACAGGGGACCGCTCTTTAAAACGGTGGAGAGTTTGCCATTTTATAATTAAAATAGCAAAGACTTTGCCATTTTAGATAAAAAGGAAATGTCTCAACAATTTTAATCCCCAATGTTACTTTAAACCCCAACCCCATATACACTATACCATCACTCTTTCCTTCCTCTACACTAATATTCTTCACTTCTTTCCTCTCTACTACACATTATCTTCTTTCGCCAAATGATTGAGCAAAAAAATAGGGAGCAAAAAATAATCAGCAAAAATTATGTCTCTACTTCTCAAAATTTTCTATTTGATCCATCACACCCTCATACCACTTTTCCTAATGTCCATCCTTTGAGCCAACAACAAACCCTACTACCACAGCACAAATATATCAATACACCATATGCATGTATAGTCAACCTTACCCTTCCCACATTCCACCTAGCATCCCTCATCATTCACAATCTTACTACCATTCTACCACACCTCAATCCTACTACCAACACCGCCCCTTCACTCATCAAGTTTGCATGTATGAAATTCATTCATTCTACATAATGTTGATGCTGCAAAGTGAACAACAACATCAACATTATCTTAGTACGTAAGAGTTAGATATTTATGACCAATACGCTATGTAGAATCTAGCAAAGCATTTTTCCACTGTTCGTAACACCCCTGTTAGTGTTGACATTGGTAGTATTTCCAAAGAAGAAGATCAAGATCTGAATGTAGAAAATACTATAGAAGGCAACAACAAAGCTATTGAAGAAACGCATGTGCTTAAAACCCGGAGTATAATAAAAAGAAAAAGAAGTGGAAATCATTGAGCCGTATGTTTGGAGGTCTTTGCAAGGGATCAATTTCAACTAGATTTGATACCAGAGTAGAGGACATTAAAGCTGAAATCGCTGAAAATGATGCATGAGAGAATGATGTAAGAAAGAAGCAAGCCAAATTTACTCATCAACAATGTGCATGCTTACTAAGTCTTAGGTCAGAGTTTCAAATGATAGTATCTCGAGAAATAACATGAAAAGTGAATTTTTTTTGGCAAACAATTGTCGACTTTACAATACTCTAAAGACAAGGAAGAGGATTTAGGCTTCTTTAAGAAAAGGTTATCAAGCAATGAATCCTACATGTCGTAACGACTTGGAAATACTAACAAGACATGAGAACATAAACATACAACAAAGTGGTGATTCCCTATATGATGTTGTAAGTTTGGTTTAAATTTCCTATATAGTTTTCAAATTATATAGTTTATTCGCACATTTTTCATTTTGTTAAACAAATTGAAGAAGAGCACAAGGCTTACCAAGAGCAGTACAACCATTTGTTCAAATTTCAAGAGTGCTTTGATCTTCTTTGCTCTCTACCAAAATGGAAGAATCCAAATGACTTCATGTTTGCATAGCAGAACAAGGCCAAAAAAATGAGCTACTCTGATTCCAGTCCAGGGAGTGATCCTAGTTCTCAAGGAGGATCGATATTATTTGGAAACGCCAATGATCGTCCCCTTAGGAGAAACAAAACAATATAATTAGAGCAAAGAAACGTAGATATTTCGAGATTCTTAAAAACTTAAGAAAAATTTATTGGTGAAACAAAAGAGAGCAGAGAAATGTTTACATCATAAAAGATGCAATTAAGTACGAATTTTTAGCAAATTATTATGTAAGATCGAGAGTTCAAGCATCATTCCTAAGCAAGAAAGGAAGCTTTGATGAGAAAGAAGAACCGAATTAAACTTATGACTTGCGTTTTTAGCAAATTTTCTCCTCTACAACAAGAACTAGTTATCGAAAAACTCGAATCGTGGCACTTCTAAGGATGGATATTAAGTAGTAGTTGCTTAGTGTTTGTTTTATTAGTTATGTATATGCATGGTCAATGTGATTGGATTGAGTTTGTAATCTTATTGCATGATTTTTATTTTAAACTAAGTATCATTGTTTGATGAAAAAAATTGTTCCACTAGTAAGAAGTAAATATACAACTTCATATTACTTGTGAAGCAATAAAACTAAAAAAACATACCATTCAGTAATATATTATTTGTTAGAAAAAACTCATATAAGAACTTAGGAAACAAGTTCACAAAGAAATTTTTTTAAGTTATGCACTTAGATAGCAATACATATTAGTACCACATGTCTTAGGTAGTATGGAACATACTACATTCCAATATATGTTCGAATTATGCTATGCAAGTTTTGAACCTATGACTTCTCACACCAATGTCAAAATGTTTGACTATTAGGACAAAGGTGTAGGTCTAATTTTTTTTTTTTTGAAACTGGATACTAAGATGGTAGTACTTATTCATACTACAAATTTACTTAGTATACAACATATTATATGTCAGTATATGTTTGAACCATGTTACATAAGTTTTGATCCAAGGATATCTCGCACCAAAGTCGAAGTATCTAACCATTGGGAGTGTAGCACTGGTCTTCACAAAGACCTTTACAAAGACCTCAACAAATATTCTACACAACAGACCAAATAAAAAAAATTAAGTAAACTTAAAAAAACAACTTAAAAAAGCAATTTAAGCAAACTAATTCACAATGACTTCAACTAACAACTTTGTAGACAAATTCACAAACTACATAGACATGTAATGGCTATGTAGTCCTAACACTCCTTCCTCCGTGCACCTATAAGTGGTCAACCAATTGGTCAAAATATACTGCTTGATCTTCAATATGCTTTGCCGTTGAAACATATCCCTCTATTGAGTTAGTGTTTTTCTAAGGTCTAGTTATTGAACCCTTAAACATGGTTGGATAGTTGTAATTTTAGTTTTTGTACCCACCTCTTTCAGGCTCTACAATAATGCTATGAACAATGATATATGCATACACAATCTTAAAAAGAACCTATGCATTATGAAATCAGGCAGGGTTTCATAAAATCTAAAACTTTGCTAGTAGAAAACCGAATGTACATTTGATGTCCTTTCTCTGTGAAATACTTCTCCTTATTGTTTCTTGGGACCCTATAACCTTGCATTAATGTTTTCCACTGTGGATATTTGCCATCTATAAGGTGGTATCCCATTTGATGCATGACATTACCAACTTTGTATTCAATTTCCATTGACAGACCATTAGCCAGTTCTGAAAAAGAGTATGACTTATTTAAAACTAGGGTTGTCAATGGATACCGAAAAATCCAAAATCCGTCAGGATCCATATCCGAAAACATGGATATTATCCGATATTCGAAAAGCGGATGCGGATATCCGATATCCGAAAAGAAAATCGGATGTGGATATGGGCATATCCGTATCCGAAAAACATCCATCTGATCCAAAATTAATTATAATAAAAATTATTATTATTGATTTATTATTTAACGATGAACTTAGAATATACTTAGAAATGAATTGTTCCACTTTGAAAAACTAATTAGTATTGTGGTGTGTGCATTGTCATTTGAGAAAGTGATTACTTAGTTCAAAAACATAAGTATAATAAAAATCTTATTCAATTTCGGATGTAGATATTTCGGATATTTTCGAATAACCAGAAATATCCGCTTACAGCCCATATCTGTATCTATTTGCATCCGTTGACAGCCCTATTTAAAACATTGATATCATTTAATAGAACTGATACCCCAAAAAATGCATGCTAAATCCATAAATCATCGGATTCTACAACTTCTAAAATCATTGTTGGTACCATTTTATGTTCGATGAACATTACTTTCCATTCAATCAGATGGTTTTTCCATGCCCATCGCATGCAATCAAAACCACCAAGCATACTAGGAAACCCTCTTGCTTCTCCTCTAGCTAGTAACCTAACAACATAATTTGGACCTAGAGTAGGTAATACTCACCACCGAACTACGCGATCACCATTTTTAGGATTCCTTCATGCACTCTATCACCGTTGATGATGCAATGCTAAAATATTCATTTAATTGATCACCAGCAGTTCCATAGCTCAATATTTGTAAAGCAGCCGAGATTTTGGTGGCGGCGAATTCCTATTTCAAATGCTCTATTTAATCTATATGTAAAATATGTGCTGTTTTCAAGAAGTTTTAAACAAATTCCGCTGAAAATATCCAAGTTCATGCAAAGTCGATGACTGAACGTCGTAATATCATAGCTTGGATTTTTATTGAAGCAGTCCTTCAGTAGCTTTTCATCTTAGTCTTTATAGTCTCTCCTATAACGATGGTCAATTCGTCCAGGAATGCTACTACAGTGGTTGCCAGTAGAGCCTTCACCAAAAATAAGACCATCCATGCGTGAGCTGTTGCGTTCCAAACTCGATGGCTTGATAGTGCAGCTCTTTCTCCTTGTCGAACTTCTTTTTTCCTATTTGGATATAGTAGTAAAGGTAAGGATCCATTTTTGATTAGATTACTTTATATTTTGATTTTTTCTTTGTTTAATTTTTTGTTGTTGTAATCTAAATAGTTCAGATCAGAGTACATATAAATGTAGGAGATAAGAAGCCATTGAATGAGTCATATTGCACTACATGGCTAAAGTATACGATGGGACAGGCCATTGAATGATTACAGATTACACAACATAGCTACAGTAATCATATAGGACATACCATTGAATGACTATGAATTGCACAATATGGCTACCATAATAACATTGGACATGCCATCGAATGTCTATGGATTGCACAATATGGCTATAGTAATGGTATGAATGGCTACAAATTGCATATATGGCTACGGTAATGTTATGAATGGTTACAGATTGCATGGTATGGCTACATAAATGGTATAGGAAAGTTAATTGAATGGATAAGAATTGTAAAACATGGATACAGTAATCATATAGGTCATAAATTGAATGGCTATGGATTGCATAACATGGTTATAACAATAGTATAAGACATGTCATTGAATGGCAACAGTTACACGGCACGGCTACAGTAATGATACAAATGGCCATGGATTGCACAGCATGGGTACAATAATGATATATAACAAGTCATTGGATAGCTAAGAATTACACAACATTTCTACAATAATCGCATAGGACAACTTTGTTTCTTTTAGGAACACAATGATTAACACATGGACGTTCTGAATTGGTTGTTGCAAGTTATGTCGATTATGAAATTACTATTTATAATTCAAAGGTTGGTTAATGAACTTCATAGGATTCCAAATGCAAATCAATCTTGGACTCCCCACGATAATTTTGTGTTGATTAAATTTATATACAAGCCAATCAAAGACACATGGAAGAGGGATCGATGAAGATTTTTGGATCACTATTAATGAACCTTATAATAACCATCCCGATTATAGACTAAAAAGATGAAAATTGATGTTAGAAGTACTTATGTTATATTTACTAGAGCATATCAAAGGTACCGAAAAATTATAGCCGAAGTGGAATAGGAAGATGCGTTTGAGATGCCTAGGTCAATATTTAACTCTCTATATTTTATGGATCATCATACAACCGTCATTAGTCATAATGCAATGATCTAATTACATAAGATAATTTAAATTATTTCATTGTTCAATGTATTTTTATGCGTTCTATACTTTCGACGTATTTCTATGCATCATGTGAGTTCTATGTATTTTATGGATTATAGTTGTTCCACGGGCTATTTATAGTAGGCAGTTATATCAAACAGATTCATACTTAAACATATATAAACTTATATTAGTACTCACATAAACAAACTTAAACATACAGAATAGAAGCATACAACTACAAACATATACATACATTAAGATGCATTAATGAGGGTAAATTTTAGATATCAATTCTATCTATGATCACCATGAAATTCTAGTGAGCTTAGTCCGTTATGAAGCACTGCAATTTCTTGTTCAAGTTTGGTGGCATATTCTACAACTTGTCGAGGGAATGGATCATCAATCCATCCCCATAACCCACAACTATTTAGAAAGTTGGATCATATATAGTAGTGATGTCCTATAACATTTCCTCTTCTTAAGATGAAATACATGACCAAAACTCCACAAACACAAAAAATCAAAGGAGAGTTAATCTTCTGTTCTCTTTTAATCGGTTGATTATGAAGTTCATGTCCTCTTTGCCTACTTCTACACTATATTCTACGTTGTTCTCCAAGTATTCTTCCCTCTTCTCTTAACTAGCGCTCTTGTTCCTTTCTCTCATGCTCCCTTAGTCATCGTAGTGTCTTTCCGGCATTTTAACATACCATTCTGTCAGTGGTTGAGGAGAAGGGGGATTTGGAGGGAGTTCGTAACTTAAAGGACCTACGTATGAGTATAAAGAAGGCAAAAAAATATGGTTGTAGTCCATCATGTTGATATACTTTATCTGAATTGGAAGAAAAGTTTATGTATAACTCAATGGTAGGAGGATGTTATTTATAACACTATAGTGCATAGGAAAACGATTGTTAGATAAACACAAGAACAACATGGCTACAGTAGGTGATGAGACACGACACTGAATGACATCTTCCAAAGTTGCTATAATGCAAGATAAGAAAACTTGACGAAGTTTAAACAATGAAGCAAAGTGTAATTACCCATGGACAACTTTGAATATATTCATCAAGTAATACTGATTACAAACCATGAAGTAGAGTGCATAAACCATAAACAATACGGAATATAACATGATTTAAAATGCGAAGACAATAAATATAACATGAATCAGAATGAAAAATATGAATAATAATGAATATAATATCAATCCAGTGCGTAAACCCCAAGTAACACTGAATATAACATAAATCAAAAGACACAAACGATGAATATAACATGAATCAGAATAAAAAGCATTAATAATAATGAATATTACATCGGACGTAGTACATAAATAGTGCATAACACTGATTATAACATGAATCATAATTAGCGTAGAAACCGTGAACATAAACATTGAATACATCATGGGTACATAAGTGAACATACATAAAACACGCTGCTAGTCGTCCATACGTAGATAAGGAACACGGCTATGACAAGTCTCATCATCATCATCTTTGCTAGATAAGTGCTCAAAGTACATACCATAATAAGAGAATCTCTTCCGCTCTGCCTTTAGCTCAACCCATAATCATGCCGCTTGCTCTGCCTATTGGCATAATGCATCCTCGTAATAATCAATCCTACATATGTGATCTATATACCCAATAAAGCAGAGTCCCATCTACAAGTCGCATAGATCACCATGATATTTGGGCGGGATCCAAATACTAATCATGTGCAAGAGGGTGATGCACGTCAATATAACGGTTGGCTCCAGAAGATATAGGTACTATCATGATCAAACCAAGTGAGTAGTGGAAAACACTTGATTTAGTACATGATACCCCTGAGTAGGCTGGTAAGATCCTTGACAACCGGGGGTGCTATTGCATGATATATCAATTGGCCCTACCAAATCTATCGACGATGCATGAGTAATAGTATCACTAGATGCAGTGTAAAATCTACACCAAAAATTAATTTATGATGGACTATAGTAACTTATCCTTCTGCTAGCCACCAACCTGTCGCTCTCGTAGCAACGAGCTGGTCTGAATCATAAATCATAAATAGATATGTATAAAGATATGGGTCATTGGGAATGACATCATAGTCATGCAGCTTTCTCCAATACCTCTCATCAAGCTACTAGTAAGAATGGAATGCCATAAGATACGATACTAAAGGAAATTTCTACATACCAAACATCCTAACTAACTGCACAAACTTAAGCTCGATCTAGTCGTGAGTATCTAATGGTTGCTATATCAGTTGCCTTATTGAAACACCCCACACCCCATAATATATCCAAAAGGGCACATTAAAAGGCATGGTGCGTTGTAGGTGTAACTGAAACTAATAGAGACTAAAATTCACAAGACAAGAATAGGTAAAAAAGCAAAAACTAAAATAATAATAACTTATTTAAAGAAAAACTTCATAATTGTTTCATAAATAAGTCAAATATTAAATACAACATCCATATCTTAAAACCCATTATGTCTTATGAAATAAAAACTCATAGTCTCAAAATCAGAGTACATAATATCCCTCATGATAAGCCAGTACATAGAAAGAACAAAAGCTGAAAATAAAAGAAATACATAGTAGAAATCTCCTCCAAGAAAACTCCTAGCAACAATAATCTACTGACTTCTCTCTTGACTGCCTATGGGGGAAAAGGGGAAAAATAGAGGAGTGGGTCAAACCAAAAGTCTAGCGAATGATAGTAATTACTAGAGTCTTTAAGAAAGATAAAAGTAATAGACTCTACGACAGTTCTAGCATAAATAAGGATAACAAAGGAAATAGGAAAGAAATAAACTGGAAATAAGTACGATTAAATATTGCTCAATTTATAAGATAGGTTAACTTTGATTACTTGCACTTGTCCTTGATTTTTAATTTGATTAGGCTGAATTCCTAATCCTATAAATAGGATGTAACCCTAATTCTACCCTTTTCGATCGACCTGCTATGCCATCGACCGTACTGCGGACGAGATGCTATAAAACTCCCTATACAGTAGCCAATGTTATCTACGAAAGATGCACAAAGCACCTACTGCGGATCCGGACGACATATATAGCTTCCTACACAGAAGGCAATGGTGTCTATGAAAGACATTCATACTAAGTGCTTGGAACTCATAGCGATTGTTGAGAACCAAACTAGAAGTCGCATGTGTAACTGCCACCATGCCCATGCTAACTTTTGCTCCACCTATTGGTCTTCTTATTACCTCAAAATCCAGCATAAGCATGCCCCTCATCTCACTTCAGGAAAATGTGAGATCACCGTGTGTCCATAGAAACTATAGGGGAAATGTTGTTGGTGCTGACACTCATCCATACAATATCTAGTTGCACCCCTTATCTAAATCCCCCATGATTTGGACTTCTATCTGACCAATTACTACCATTCTTAGCATAAATGTGCCCTCATTCTCACTTCCGGCTAATGTGAGACACTGTTTTGCCTAATAAGGAATGCTATATGGTACAGGTTCAACTTTCATCTTTTCTTATTAACTTAGATAAATTATTTGAATAAGCCTTTATTATCATTTTTACTTTCTACGCTTATTAATTTATCCCAAATCTTAAAATAAGCCTCATTCTATTCTTTTTCCTTATTATAACCTATGTTATAATAATGCTTATTACTTAACCCGAGGTCGAAGTGTTAAAATACGCTTCTTTCATATTTTACTCTTTTTTAATTATAATTCTACGTTATAACTAAGCCAATTAATTTGTGCAATTCTAGTCATAATTAGACATAAGTACAATCCAATTCCATTTATATTATAGTCCAATTCCATTATTATTTTTTAGTCTTTATAATTTACGTCTTATTTTTCTCATTCAATATTCTTACTTATATAATCCATATTTGCGTTTAATTTATTATAATCCATATGCGAAGAAAAGGAGGAAGAAGAGAATAGGCGCTTATATATAATCCAAGACGTAGAAAAAGATGTAGAAGCATTAAATAACAGTAAATAAACTTAAATACTGTAAATAAACAGTAAATAAATAAAAAGCTATGCATAAAATTAATAAATTGTAATTAACTGAAAAAGAATAACTAAAAGGGGTTAGACTGAAAAATAGATCTAAAACTGATAAAAAGGTAATTCCAAAATTGTAGTAAAACTACAACAATTAGAAACCCTATTATTTTAAATTACTTAAAGAAATCTTAAAATATTTACAATCACTCACCTCTGGTCCTTAGCTCTTCCCTTTAGGCCTTCACGGATCCACTTGGGATTGTTAAATATTTTTATTTAAAATGATTTCCTCCTTGAAAAATTATTCTACTTAGGGTCCTTCCTGAATAGGTGAACCCAACTGGAGAAAATCTTAAAATGTGAAAAAGTGTTAGGCCTAGGGTTCTATTTATAGGGGCAGAAGAGGATCTTAGACCATTGGATTTGCGGATTGAATAGGATGCAAGCACATCATAGTCTGAATAGGGGCCATCGGATGCATTAATGTAAGGACCATATCAGTTTAAAAAATGCAAAATATGTGTTGAATCGTTGCTGAATCGTATGAACGAACGTTTATTTGCTTGCCAAAAGGGAAGGCGGGTCGACCGCCCCCTTGCCTAGGTCAACCGGTCGGTCGACCTATAATACACACACACACACGTATATATATATATATATGCATATACATACACACACATATATATATTTCATTTCTTTGATTATTTCGTTCTTTGCTCATTTAACTCGGATTCTGATGTTCTATATATGGAAATTGACCAGAAAATTACCACAGACAAAATGGTGCAAATCTCATGGCTTAATTATGATAATTTCATAAAATTATTTTAGTATTTAATTAATTACGGATTAATTACTATGGGTTATATTTTGGGTTGTTACATTCTCCCCTCCTTAAAGGATAAATCCCTGAAATCTCTAAGGATAAAAGAGAGACTAAATATTATCATCCAAGTTTTGCAACCAACTACTCAATCATCAACCATTCATCCATTTTCATTAAGTTTTCCTAATGTAATTTATGATACTTATGCAATTAATGTAGTGTAAATATTCCTAACTAATGCAAAAGATTAGGCGGTCCATTGATTCAGTTGACCTCCTTTTATGCAATCATGCACGTGCCGTTCCTAACGATAACTGATAGTTCTATATGCATGCTACAACCATCATCCAAATGCAATAATCATGAGATAACATCCATTTATGGCAACCATGGAAACAAAGTAAAAATATGCACACATCCATATGCATATGCTCTAGTGTCCTAATAAGGCCGATCCCTAAGGAATAATAGTGCCTAGTGTACTTATATGCATCCACTAGCAAACACTTGCAACAACTAGCGTACATCATTCATAACATGTTCGATTAACATGTTTACGTCAAATCTTATTCGTAGGTTAAATCCTAAGTTCTATCTTCCCAAAGGATAATAAAGGAAAGAATCTATTCAAATCTAAAGATGAAAAAACTTACTACCAAAAAGATGAAGATAGGAAGTATGAATCTTCTCTTCCACTTCCCAAGTGTCGTATGCGACATCATCTTCCTATTGCACCTTCATCAGTGGAACCTCCTTATTCCATAAACGCTTGATTTCTCTTCCAACAATCTTTGTGGGGATACATCGAACAGAAGCTTCCCTTTTTACCTCCACCTCCTCGAACTTACTAGGCTCTACAACCTCCATAGAATAAGTACTTTCGCAGGTGCGAAACATGGAAAATGTCAGCACTCCTGCAAGCTTATCAGATAGCCTTACTCGGTAAGCCATCTTCCTATCTCTCTCTATGATAGGAAATGGTCCAATAAATGTAGGGGCTAACTTTCCATTGGATCCGAACCTTACCACTTTCCTAAGCGGGGATACTTTGATAAAAACTAAGTCTCCAACCTCAAACTCTAAGTCTCTCCTCCACTTATCCACATAAGAATTCTGCCTGTCTTGAGCTGTCTTCATCCTCCATCGAATAAAATCCACCCTCTCAAATATCTCCTTGACCATATTAGGCCTAAGTAATAATTTCTCCATAGACTCAACCCAACATGATGGGGACTTGTAAGGTCTCCCATACAATGCCTCAAACGGTGTCATCCCCATGCTTGCTTGATAATTATTATTGTAGGAAAACTCAACCAATGGAGGATGTTCCTCCCAAGTACCTCCAAAGTCCAAAATGCATATTCGTAGAAAATCCTCAAGCACCCTATTTACCCTCTTTGTTTGGACATCTACCTGGGACGATAGGCCGTACTTATCCTAAATTGCACACCTAGCGCCTCCTGTAAGCTTCTCCAAAACTCACTAGTGAAAATGGGATCTTTACTGCTAACAACGCTAGAAGGTACTACCTATAGATGGACTATCTCTCGAATGTACAAGGATGCCAAATATAAAACCATACGCTTACTCTTAAGTGGGATGAAGTGGGCACTCTTGGTCAATTTATCAACAACCACCCAAATTCTAGTGTTCCTCTTCTTAGAACGGAGTAAACCATCAATGAAATCCATAGGAATACCATCCCATTTCCACTCTGACACATCTAAGGGCTAAAGTAATCCGCTGGGCTTCTCCTACTTTGCTTTTACCCTTTGGCATATGAGACACTTAGTTATGAATTCCGCCACGTCCGTCTTTATGCCAACCCAATAGAACATCCTTTTCATATCTCGATACATCTTGTCACCACCTGAATGAATAGTCATACGGGAATGGTGCTCCTCCTCCAAAACTGCTCTCAACAAGTCACTTGCGTATGGAACACAAGGCCTCCTATCTCCCTTAAGCCACCCTCTTCTATTAATGGAATAGCATTGGAAATCTCTCAAGACCTCTCCTTGGCTAATCCTATCCATAATGTCCATGAGCTCCAAATCCTCCTGCTGCCTCGAGCCAATCTGATCCATAAGGGTGAGCCTCACCTCTAATGCGCTAACAATCTAGGAGTAATGTCCATAGAGGGCTTAAAATTAGAAGTAGAAATAACTCCTAGATCCTCCACTCAACAAAACTAGGACTAAGGGTTGCTTTCCTTCTACTCAATGCATCAACAACCACATTACGCTTGCCAGTGGTATAAGCAATCTTAAAATCATACGAGGCTAAAAAACTTCATCCACCTCTGCTGCCTCAAGTTCAAGTCCTTCTACGAGAATAGATACTTTAATGACTTATGGTCGGTAAAAAGCTCAAACCTCTCTCCAAGAAAATAGTGCCTCTAAGACATGAGTGCAAAAACTTTGGCGGCCAACTCCAATTCGTGTGTAGGGTAGTTCTTCTCATGCATCCTCAGCTGCCTACTACCATAACACGCTACCCTCCCTTCTTGCATCAACACTGCTCCTAGACCCGTTCCGCATGCATCAGTGTATACAGTGAAAGGCTTAGCTCTATCGGGTAAAACCAACACTAGTGCACTAGTAAGGGCTCTCTTAAGCTTCGTGTAGGAATCCTCACAATCCACGTCCCACGCGAAAGCTTTATTCTTCTTAGTAAGGCGCATGAGTGGTGCCGAAATCTTGGCAAAGTATCTAATGAACTTTTTGTAGTAGCCAACCAATCCTAGGAAGCTCTTAACCTCAGTGATATTCTTAGGGACTTTCCACTTTTTCACTACAATAACCTTGGTGGGATCCATAGGCAAACCTTCCTTCGAAACTGCATTCCCCATGGAATGTACCTCCTCTCTCCAAAAATGACACATTGAAAACTTAGCTCTCAAATAATGACTACAAAGTGTGCGAAGAACTTCTTCTAAATGAACAACATGCTCCTCCATATTCTTGGAAAATACCAAGATGACATCCATGAGTACCACCACAAACTTATTTAGGACATCCCTAAAGACGCGGCTCGTCAAATCAATGAAATAGGTCGGAGCATTGATTAGCCCAAAAGGCATAATCAACCACTCGAAGAATCCGTCCGGTGTCCTAAAGGCAGTCTTATTCATGTTGTCATCAACGACTCTAAGATGATGGAATTCCATGGCTAGATCAAGCTGAGAGAAAACCGAAGAACCTACCAACTGGTCAAACATATAATCTATCCTAGGGAGTGGATACCGATTCTTCTTGGTGAGCTTATTTAATTCTTTATAATCCACACAGAGTCGGAGAGAACCATCTGCCTTGGTGGAGAAGAGAACTGGTGCTCCCCACTCTGATGTGCTCCTTCCTATGAATCCCTTCTCTGAAAGCTTATGAATCTGCTTGCTCAATTCTTTCCTTTCCCTAAGTGCGATGTGCCTCATAGTTAACGCTACTGGCTTAAAATTCTCGGTCAAATAAATCTTGAAGTAAATCTCTCTCTTAAGGGGTTGTCCCCTAACCTCCTCAAAGACATCTTTAAAATCTCTGACGACAAGAACCGAATGCAACTTTGATGACAATGAATCGAGAGAATATAAGAAGCTCAACATAACTAACCCTTGCAGGTCACAAGATACCTCCAGAGTCCTTCCACTGCATGTTTCAAGTCTAATGACTCTCCTCTCCTCTCGTAGTCTAAGATATCTCCATATGTGGATAGCCAGTCTATCCCTAAGATCATCCCTTACTCCGAGAATCCTAAAACATAGGCTTCGTAGTCAAATTATACGCCTAGAATAAAGATTTTCAAACCCTTACAAACCATAGATAAATGTGCTGATCCTCCTATAGGGTCTGAAACAATAATGGGGTCGACTACTAATGATATGTCCAAATGCAAACAATCTAATAGAGAACTAGAGATAAAAGAATGTGATGCTCCAGAATCGAATAAAGTCCAAATGGGAAAATCAGATATAGAAATCAAACCTTCAACCATGAATTTGATACAACTATTTGGAATGTTACCGGGAGGTGTTGTTTCTACTGCCTGAACCTATGCGGCTGGCGCACTAACTCCCTGACTAGCTCTCTGGGGACAACTCTTACTCATATGGTCAGGCTGCTCGTAAATATAGCACTTACCCTTCATCTTATCCTTCCCGCAATCCTTGACCATATGTCCAATATTCCCACAACTATGGTACGTTACTCCCTTCTTAATCTGCATTTGAGGACCATTACCTTTCTTCTTCTTCTAATTCTTTTCCCACCACTTCTTCTTTAAACATTCTGACTTAACCTCCTCTTTAGACTCTCCATCCTTGACTATATCTGACATAAGCGCCATCTCGATCAAAGACTCATAAGTAGCTTCCATTGGTACATGAGTCAGTAATACTCCCTTCGTAAACTTCATTGCTTTCTTGTGCAGGTATTCACCAACTCCACTCTGAACCTAGACAATTCATTAAACTGATTGATGTACTCCTTCACCGACAAACTTCCTTGCTTCAAATTAATAAACCGCTCTAACCGAACAATCTCTTCTGCTTGAGAATGAAACTTCCTATCGAATTTCTTTCGAAATCCATCCCAAGTAACATTTCTACCCTCCAACTCTATTACCTCCCATCAATAAGATGCCTCCTCCTTCAGCTGCCAAGCGGCTAGCTGAACGCGCTGCTGACCATCCAATCCCAAAAGACCAAAAATCCTCTCTATGTACCTAAGCCAAGCTCTAGCCTCTACAAAAGTCTACTTTCTAGAAAAAGTCTTCCAGCCCAAACTCGTAAAATCTTCACAAAGCTTAGAGAAATTGATGGCAGCAGGTGGGTTGATGGGATTCCCGCCCTCTGGTGCAAGATTAGGCACTGGCCCGTGCACCTTTGGAGTCGTGGCTTATGAGGGGATTTTTATAAAAACTCTTTTATATTTAAAATCTATTTCTAAGAGTTCTTTTTTGAAAAATACTTTTAAAACAATTTATTTTGAAAAATACTTTTACGTTTAAATAATTTTTTAGGAATCTTATAACCTTGGGCTCTGATACCAAGTGAAACACCCCACACCCCTTAATATACCCAAAAGGACACATTAAAAGGCATGTGTATTATATGTATAATTGAAACTAACAGAGACTAAGATTCACAAGGCAAGAATGGATAAAAACCGCGAAAACTAAAATAATAATAACTTATTTAAAGTAAAACTTCATAATTGCTTCATGAACAAGTCAAATACCAAATACAACATCCATACCTCAAAACCCATCATGTCTTATGAAATAAAAACTCATAGCCTCAAAATCAGAGTACATAATATCCCTCATAATTAGCTGGTACATAAAAAGAACAAAAGTTGAAAATAAAGGAAATACATAGTAGAAATCTCCTCCAAGTAACAGCAATCTACTGGCTTCTCCCTTGATTGCCTATGGGGGAAAAGAGGAGAAGTAGAGGAGTGGGTCAGACCAAAAGTTTGGTGAATGATATAAATTACTAAAGTATTTAAGCAAGATAAAAGTAATAGATTCTACAACAGTTCTAGCCTAAATAAGGATAACAAAGGAAATAGGAAAGAAATAAACTGGAAATAAGTACGATTAAATATTACTCAATTTATAAGAAAGGTTAACTTTGATTGCTTGCACTTGTCCTTGATTTCTGCTTTGATTAAGCCGAATTTCTAATCCTGTAATTAGGATATAACCCTAATTCTACCCTTTTTGATTGGTCTGCTACTCCATAGACCTTACCGCGGACCAGATGCTATATAATTACACAGCAGCCAATGGTATCTACGAAAGATGCACAAAGCACCCACTATGGATATGGACGACATACATAGCTCCATACACAAAAGGTAATGGTTTCTATGAAAGACACCCATACTAAGTGCGTGGAACTCATAGCGATTATTAAGCACCAGACTGGAAGTCGCACACGTAACTACCACCTATTGGGTCTTCTTATTACCTCAAACTCAAGCATAAGCGTTCCCTCATCTCACTTCAGGCTAATATGAGATCATCGTGAGTCCATGAAAACTACAGGGGAAATGCTATAGGTATTGGCCCGTCATTCATACTATATCTAGTTGCGCCCCTTATCCAAATCCTCCATGATTTGGATTTCTATCTGACCAATTGCTATCATTCTTAGCATAAGCGTGCCCTCATTTCACTTCAGGGTAATGTGAGACATCATTTTTCCTAATAGGAAATGCTATATGGTAGAAATTCTACTTTCATCTTTGCTTATTAACTTAGATAAATTATTTAAATAATCCTTTATTATCATCTTTACTTTCTACGCCTATTAATTTATCCCAAGTCTTTAGATAAACCTCATTCTATTCTTTTTCCTTATTATAACCTGCGTTATAACCATGCTTATTACTTAACCCAAGGTCTAAGTGTGAAAATAAGCTTCTTTCATCTTTTACTCTTTTTTAGTTATAATTCTACATTATAACTAAGCCAAATAATTAGTCCAATTTTAATCATAACTAGACATAATTACAGTCCAATTCCATTTATATTACATTCCAATTCCATTATTTTTTACAATCTTTATAATTCACATCTTATTTTCAATATTCTTACTTATATCATCCATATTCGCATTTATTTTATTCTAAACTGTACATGAAGAAAAGGAGGAAGAAGAGAATAGATGCCTATATAAAATCCAAAACGTAGAAAAAGATGTAGATAAGCAATAAATAATAGTAAATAAACTTAAATACTATAAATAACTGTAAATAAATAAAAAGCTATGTAATAAATTACAAGTAACTGAAAAAGAATAACTAAAAGGGAACAATGAAAAATAGATCTAAAACTGATAAAAAGGCTATTCCAAAATCATATTAAAACTACAATCACTCACCTTTGGTCCTTAGCTCTTCCCTTTAGGCCTTCACGGATCCACTTGGGATTGTTAAATATTTTTATTAAAACAATTTCCTCCTTGAAAAATTATTCCACTTAGGGTTATTCCTGAATAGGTGAACCCAACTAGAGAAAATCTTAGAATGAGAAAAAGTGTTAGACCTAGGGTTTTATTTATAAGGGTAGAAGTGTTCTCAGACCGTTGGATTTGGGATCGAATAGGATGCAACCACATCATAGGCTGAATAGGGACCGTCGGATGCATGAATGGAAGTCCTAGATCAGTTTAAACGATGAAAAATGCGTGTTCAATCATCGCTTAATCGTTCAAACAAAACGAGCATCCGTTTTCTTACCAAAAGGCAAGGTGGTTCAACCGCCCCCTTAACCAGGTCGGCTTATAATATTTTTTTGTTTCTTTGATTATTTCGTTCTTTTCTCATATTAACTCGGATTCTGACATACTATATATGGAAACTGACCAAAAAATTACCACGAACACAATGATGCAACTCTCATGGCCAAATTTTGATAATTTCACAATGTTATTTTATTGTTTAATTCATTAATGGATTAATTATTATGGGTTACATTTTGGGTTGTTACACCTATATACATCCTCAAGCCAATGTTGTTATAGGCAATCTAATGTACATAATGTGGTTCATTATTACTAATCCTCCTATTGTTCGCGCACCAGAATAATAAACGAGGGAAGAAACTAGATGCATATGAATTCAGCGTCACGAAATGAAAGTTCTTGAAATTCTCAAACATCAATACTGTAACAACTCTAAGAAACCAAACAATTAAAATCGTGAATCAAAAATGATGCAATATGCATCCAAACATCTGTATAGGTACGCAAGTATATGTGCACTCCAATCATACATGATAGTGTTACCAAAATCCAAACCTACCATGGACTTAATATAGGCGATCTACATACTATGAAAAACAAGTCTCACATGAGGTATAGAATAAATAGTCGAGCAAGTTGCAAATCATGCTCTTCGAAGCATATTATCTATGGTAGTTGTAATCACACTGACTCTGATAGTAGTGGCGATCTGATAAAAGGTCGATAAATGTATAAATGTGAAAAAGGTCATGAACTTGCTTGGATCAAACAAACTATCGTCATATGAAAGCATTGGAAAACCAACCACTCCTATGCTAATGCTGGTAAGCATATAAAATGCTAACGATGTAATCCCTAACTCACTATAAGAAAAATGAAATGTACGAATGGTTTACACCACTAACCAGCAATAGCAGGATAGAATTAATCATTGCCTTTAGTAACATCACTGATGCCTAGAATAATAAATTACATAACAAGTTAAACTAAACTACAATAAATTAACAGAATTGTTTTAAAATCAAATGGACGATTAAATTACCTATGAAATAATAAAATTCAAGCTCATGCAGAAACGCTACAACTCTAGGAATATCTATTAAATGCTCGTGAAATATGTTAAGGTATTAGCTAACGAACCCTGAGAATGAATATTCCATGACTTTTTAAGTTAAATGAATTCTTAAATTTACATAATAAATGATAATTTACTTTAGTGATACCATGAAAAACGAAGACATTTATGCTAAGTTGATCTACGTGCTGACATAACTTCCCCTTCTAGAAGTACTTTAAAATATGTAAGGATTTTATCCACACACAAATTCGGATCCTCAAAACCATCAAGCTCAGCAACTCAACTGAAACCCACCCTACTCCCTTACGACTCCTGCCCGCTCAACCACCTCTACGGCCTCCATAATCCGTCAATCTCGTCGACCTCCGCGAATACCTTCTCCTCCACTCTCCTTGCCAGCCTTTTCGATGGCTTCAAGTAGCTCTTCTATTCCTTATTCGTATCCAAATAACACAAGCACATTCTCTTCTCCACGATGAGCACTTCATCATCTCCACCATCACTGCTACTACTTTCTCCATGCATGAAATTTTCACAAATTGTTTGAGCAATCTAGAAGTTTCAACACATATAGATCTCAAAAACAAGGTTTAGTTTGTGTTTTTTTACTTGGATTTATAGGATTGGGGTAAAAAATTGTGAAAATGAGGGAATATTTTATCTTGGCTATTTTAATTTTTTAAATGAGGAAGGAGGAAGGGGAAAGGGGGTGGCAGCTGGGAAGATGCGATTATAAAATGACAGAGCTTTCGTGAGTCTTCGTATTAAAATGGCAAAATCTTTTCTGTTGTAAATCATATGTTATTTTTTTAACTGATCTATGGCTAGTTTAGGGGTTATCCGAATGTGTAACTGGTTCATTCGTTGCAAGAGGAAAAGCGAGAGAGAGATGAAAAGTGAACAAGTCCATTGTTGAATGGTCTAAGCGTTAATAGCCTCTCTTAGTCCCTGACCTACTATCGTTTATGTTGTCGATTTACTTAGTTTAGTTATAACACTGCCTTGACTTTTTGGCACCCTATCTTAACTCCCCTTATGATTTTATAAATCATTTAGGATTGTACCTTACCATGGCATCCTGCCAGATACCGTTAGACTTAAGAATAATAGTTAAGGTAGCATGCTATCCAATAACTCCATGAGTCTGTATATCCTTACGACCGTAGTTCAACCCCTTTCTTTCACTCATAGTGTACCCAACATTTTTTTAGGTAAAACCCTTTATCTTTCAATATTAATGATACGCTATTATTTATTAGCTTCTTTAAGCTTTTCTTTATATTATAAATAAGTTAACACAATTTTAAATAATTAAAATTACTCCTTCATTTCATACCTATGAAATAGTTTATTAACACTTGGAACTATCTTCCAAAGCCGTAAATATTCTTATTTTATTTAGAAAAATATATCTTCTCAAGCTATGATGAATTGACTTTACTCATCGCATGTTAATTATCTTACAGCTTCCGAACCTTGAGCCTAATCATCGCGTATTGGTTGTCCTATAGTCATCGTAGGTTGATTCTCCCTAAGCCATTATTATTTTACTTTTTTTTCTTAGCTATTGTGTTTTAGCTTCTCAAAGCCAACATGGGTTAATAACTTTCCAAGCTATCACATATTGAACTTCAAGTTGCAGTCATGGGTTAACCTTCCTAGAACCTTCATATGTTAACTCCTCAGGAGCTATTTCATATTGATTCCTCAAGGGTCATCGCATATTGGTTCCTAATAGCAATCTTGGATTAATAGCTTCACTAAGTCACCACATGGTGACTTAAAATAGTCATCATGAGTTGATTCCAAGTAGCCACTGAGTTGATAGCTGCCCATCTATTATTGGTTAAGTTCAATTAGTCATTATGTATTGATTGTCTTTCCTAATCTTTGCATGTTATGACCATACTAGTCATCGTAGGTTGATTCTATAGCTTTCGAAGTTGTAAAATGGAAATTTAGTAATTAAATTAAAAAATATTTCATTACTTTATTAAGTAATTCCTTTACACTGAATCTCACCTGGTGTCGAATTCTCATTGGCTAATCTATCTCTTTATAGTTTGCTTTTGAGAAATAGGCTGGCTACATCTTCCATTTATGATTGATTATCATTATTTAATTACTTATTTTCCTAGCCAATTAATTCATATAAAATTGAACATTGGTAGGAATAATCCAAAAAAATAACCAAAAATCGAATTCATCAAGTTTTACCTCGATTTAAAATTTTTGGTCGAAATAGTTATTCTATTTATTTCTAATAACTAATTTTTCGAAATTAACCCTTTTCTCAAATTAGAAAATTTGTATAAAATCCAAATTAATTCTAAAAGCTGTGAAATTAAAAACCCATCCTTACTTCATCTCCATAAACATCATATTCCAATTTTGAATCATTTAACTCGGACTAATTCATACCTTACCCTTCAACATGATCATTTACTTTATTAAAATTTCCAAACATAGCCAAAAACTGTTTTAATCATCAAACATATTTACCATCGTAAAAGCATTTGTACAGAACCAAATCCAACCCACTGGGGTAGGGATATGTTATAGGAAAGTTTTTACTCATCTTTGATTAACAAAAACCTTATTTAAACTTCATTCTTCTTTAAAGTTGATAGCTTAATCTTTAAATTTTGATTTTTCACTTTTCATCTATAAAATGATGGTCGGCCATGATTTTTGGTTTTAAGGATTTGTTTTGGAAAAAGAAATTAGGTAGAAATGAAGTGATACGGCTAAAGGAAATGAGATTTTGCTTTTAGCTTAGGCCAATATCCCATTCTAGCCTAGTCACACCATCACACTTCCTTTAACACAATCCTTCCCATATGAAATATAAATTGTTTATTTTCAATTATAAGGCCAACATTTATCGCTCTAATTACAAGTGGTCTATTCAACTAACTTTTTAAAGAGTTCTACACCTAATTAATTATAGGAAATTCTTGTAACTACAATATTTTAACCATCTTTACATAATTTTTTATTATAATTCTAATTTAATTTCTCATATTATGGACCCTTCAAAGTATAGGGTGTTACAAATCGACATCGTTGATTGGTGCGAACCGATATGGTTCATGGATTTTGGTTTATTAGTGATTGATATAGTTCTAGAGTTAAATGAAGAATGTTTCTACAAAGAAAAAAGGTTCTATAAATGTAGTAATAGGAAGAATATTACTAAGCCTTAGTGGTCGGCATGGATGGACAAGAATGGTTTGGTATCGAGTGATCAGAACTCAATCTTGATGGTTGAGTCAATTTTGACCCGTTCTTCAGCCTAAATTTGTGGATCTCGATTTGATCTTTCTCTGAAAATATTTGGATATATTTTAGGAAATCTTAAAGGTTTATGAACCTCATTAGAGCCGCAGTCACACCTAAATGAAAGCCTTACACTTTTGGAATGGGGATGAATCCTATATTTTGTCAAGGGGAGATTTTATCAAATTTCTAGCTCGGACCTATCTTAGCATTTGAATTTAACAATTGTAATATTTTTGGAAACTAGTGGAAAATAACAATAAAATTTATTAAATTGGACATAAGTATAACGACCCTGACTCGACCTTCGAAAATCGGCACCAAATACTTTACCCATATTCAAATGCCGCAGATTCAAATGCTGAATCTGGTTCGCCGGAGCTTATAAGACATTAAATATAACAACATAGCGAAAGAAAATGAATATATCATTGATATACAATAGTTGATTACAACAATGATACAATGAATATCACATATCAACGATACATAACAGCGGAAAGATATAACAACGGAAAAGATATCTCCAACATATTCTTCAAGAGAGAATGAATCCATAAACTACATCCCAAAACCAAAGCTCCAAAACTCCAAATCGAAAGCTCGAACCACCATCAACTTGACTTAAGCAAGGTCAGTCATCTAAAGAATGAAGAAGATTTCCAGAGACTGAAGGCTACCTAATCAACACCTACTATTTGATTACCTTAAAATCCCAACTCTAGACTGCCCGTGTGGAAAATTGTAGGCATCCAGAGTTTAGGAAGGGAACAATAAACTCCGGGGCAGTCATGGGACTAGTATGAGCAAAAAAACAGTTTTCTTTGAATAAAACAATCAACAAGAAATAAAAATGAAATCCGCAATGCTTTTTGGAAAATGAAACCACCATAAGGCCTCCCCGCACACACACAATGCAAGTGCGCAGTTGAAGGAGATTTCTCCTTATGATAGTCAAACATGCTTGATACACGAAAACCATTTTGATATTATTATAGTGCATAGTGCAGAAAACATTTGCAAGTATAATATTAATCTTAGCCAGCATACGCACCACTATAGTATGCCTACTATAGCTACCATATTAGATTGCAGGTTCTGCAACTAAAACTGTACAAGGCGCGTATTGGTGATTGGATTTCCAACAAATGGTCAGGCTAAGAAACTTCCTATTGTCACATGGGTTTTCCTCTGGAGGGACGCCCCGAGAACCTACCTAGATCTCTGCCAACACAAGGCCGGATTACCTCTGTAACTAGGTAACTACTACTCAAGTATGCCATCCCCCGATCGTTTGCGACCTTTATCCGAGGATCCTCAACCACAAAGCAACAACCACAAACTAATAAATTTGCAGTAACCACATGAGTTAAGCATCTAGGCTCCATACCATGATACCCTTTTCCAGAAGGAAATGACATACCCTAAAGGGCGCGACCCTCATAACCTTGCCGCATCTTTCCTGTTTTGACCATTTCTGGGATGTGAGGTCCTGATGCAGTCTCGTCCATAAAGCTACGCTTTTCACAAAGCCATGCTTCGATCAACAAATGATCAGCAGCACTTTTCTGGTTTTACTTTGTTTACAGTTATATTTTTTAGTTTTCTGGTTTTGAGTTTGTGAAAGAAAAATGAGGCATGTCTTTCTCTCACTAACGTATGTTATTGAAAATTTTAAAAGAAAATTACTGCATGCCACTTGTTAATACATAGTACACCAAATATACACTTGTTAATTCAAATTATTAATCCTTCTACACTTGTTATTTACTTGCATTATCATTCTACAAATGTTAAAAATGTAAACATTTATGTTTAAAACTTTTATCTTTAATTAGTTTATAGAATTTGTTTTTAAACCCTTGACTTAAACTTATTTATAAATTATGTTTTATGTTTTTCTCATTTATACTTTTATGTATTTACAAAACATTCCTTTTTTATATTAACATATGTTTTATATTTATGCATTTTCTATTATTTATATTTTATACTTTATAGCTTTCAAATATCAATTCAAAAATTATTGTATTAATTTCATTAACTTCCAAATCAAAATGTCTATTTAATGTAATTTGGAAAACAAATCTTTATTAATTAGAAACTTAATGTTTTCAAATCCAATATATTTATAAGATTTTTAATTTTGAATTTCAATTCCAAGATTCAATTTAAAATAAATTTATAAATATAAATAAATAAATAAACATATATTTTATAAATATATATTTTATTCATTCACAGTCTATAAATATTTTCCAAATATTTATTTTCAACATATATGTATTTGAGTTTCAAATTCAAATTCCAGATTATACTCTAGTTATGAAATATTTAGATTTCCAAATCAAATTCTTTATTTTAAGAAATTATATATATATATTTATATATATATATATATTTATTTATTCCCATATTTTCAAATTAATTCACAACTAAATTCACAATTTAATCCAAAAATTTATTTTAATTGCCAATTTAAATTCGACTTAAAACCTGGATCGTTACAATAAGCATAGCTAAACCACTATAAATCTTCTGGTCTCATTTCACCTACTTTCCATTTGTAATTTTTTGTCATATTCTAATCTAGGATCTAAATAGTTTGGATTCTACTCAAATGAATCAAAGGTCATATCTATAACACCACACAAAATGGGAATTATAGTTCCACATCGCAGAAAAACATTATGAAGTGGGTGCTTATATACCAAAGGTTTCACCTCATAACAACATCGAGGCCTTTTAAGGAACCAAATTGCACACTTGACTTAGCCCATGAGGCAGAGATGACTAAGTTAGGGACAATATCTGCGTTAAGCGGGGTGTAGGCTATCATAGTTAGTATCAGAGCCTATCCCCAGTCAGAATTATGGATTGTATATGTTACAGCCACAACGCTTGGAGTTTTGTTTATGAGCCAACCATGGCATTGGACTCTAAAGGGGGAGATTTTAACATCCCTCAAAATGGGAATAATAGTCTCACATCGCAGAAAAACATTATGAAATGTGTGCTTACACACCAAATCTTTTACCTCATAACAACATCGAGGCCGTTTAAGGAACAAAACCCCATAATTTGGTTTGACCCATAAGGCAAAGGTGATTAAGTTAAGAATAATATCAACATGAAGTAAGGTGAGGGCTATCACATAATCCATATATAAACCTAATTGGTAATCACTTTCCTAAATCGTTGGTTCTTCATAACCTCTGTGGAGTATTAAACCATTTTTTGTTAACAACTTTCATTGTTTTCGCTGGGAACATATAGATCTCAAACTAGATCTCGCTATATACTTGGATCTGATTAACATCCTTTAGGAGATCATATTAGTGGGTCCAACGAGAAACTATGGAAAACAAACCCAATGAGTAGGCGACATTGGGAATAGCGATGCAGATCATAGTGGAGATGGTAGATCTTATACTCAACCACCATCAGATGTTGTTACATAGGAAGAGTGGGCGCAAAGTGTCATGGAAGTGAATCTAACTGTGGTTGGGCTTAGTAATGGTGATGGAGGAGATAAGGAGACAATTCAATCATTTAGGCAAGCGCCACAAGGAATGACAAATCACGCCGAAGGATCTCGTGCTTGAGACTATGATGAAGAAAATGATTCATTGGCTTGACCAGAAAAACTAGCTCATGTGCAAGTAGTGAAGGAACAAGATCGAGCAGAACCGGGTTGAATTGGCGAATTTTTAAAAAATCTATTTTGGGATCTTTGTTGGGCTTATGAAGTATAATTGACTTTAGATCCATTCTGTAATTGTTTCAAATAAAGTATTATTTGTTTTATTAAAAAGGGTTTGATTTAATTTAAGTTAAATATATTATTCCGAGCGTATCAAATACACTCATATATGTATGATGCACATGCAATAGGTAAATAATGCATATAGTTAATGTGCATGTTTATAGGTGTTGAGATTTACACCATGATAGACGCATTCATCCTTTATATGTGCAATTTATTGTCCTTTGTTATTATCTAGAATATGCATATATATATATAGTTCTCAAACTAATTTTGATATTATAGTAATAAGTTTACAATTATATATTTTTAATTAAAATTAGTTTAAGATATAAATGAATATATTTTGAAATTAAAATTAATATTTTAAAATCTAATTTTGACTTAAATGTTCAAAACCTGATATATAATTTTAAAATAAAGTATCCATTTATAAATTTTGAATTAAAACATGTATGTACTATATATATATTCATAAAATTTTATTTTATATTTTAATATATATATTTAATTCTATGTATTATATTTTTTATAAATTTGATGATATTATTAATAAAATAAATACATATATTGAAATTTATTAGTTATTTATATTCTGTCATATGGTTTTTATATTTTTTTAATGTATAATCATTGTATATATTTTAAAAGATATGTGTGTGTATGTATGCATTCATATATTTAAAATTAATTTTGAAAATAGTTATTAATTGCTAATTTACGGAAATAGATTATAATAAAAAATCAAGCCAAAAGAATATGTATTTATAAAATAATTTTAAATAATTTAATATATGTGTATGTGTATGTAAATATTCAACATGTTATAAATTATTTCAACTAACCAAAAATAGTTTTAAAATCCAAAAATAATTTATTTATTTTACAAAATAAAATGGTCGAATTAAATATTTGTTATAATAATGTAGAAATGTTTTTATAAAATAATTTGATACCCTCATCAAATCAGACAAATTAAGTACATATATTCGATAAAAAATGCATAGGATCTAATTTTCACTATCATAATGTAATAATTCTATATAGTTAAAGTCCAGCTAAATCCTCGCTAAAGCCCCTCTAAAGCTCTTAGAGCACTTTGGCTGCTATTTAGTTTAGCGCTATTAAATAATCGACCTGCTTAAACCTTGATGTTTTCCACTATGCCCGTTATATCAGAGGTTTTTAGCACCCACTTTAGAAACTTTAATACAAAAAGATTAATTTGACTAGTTCTATATAAATCAAATCAACAAACTTAGGATATAGGTTTAGATTCAAGTCCTAAATGCTTAATATAAATTAGAAATCTATTCTTTTCACCCAGTCTGAACTACATGGATCAAGATATTCTTAGATTTGTTATATAGAGGTGAATAATTTTCTTTTTTCTATAAAAATGATGTGGGAAAGATAATAAATAAACTTTGAAGATTTGATTTTATTTCTAATAAAAATTTCTTCACCTCTATTATATTTTGATATAGCCCTGCTTTATCCCCACTGTAACTTTTTGCACACTGTTACTATGAAATACTAAGCATTTTAATTCACTCTGTAATATATAACCAAAATTAGGATTAGATAATTACCTTAAGAAGCAGCCCAAAATGCACATCTTGAATGAGCGTATGACTTTGATGGCTTGAAATGGCCTCTAGAGTTTGCTACGATCTAGAGACCAATCCCATCTATGACTTTATTTGGAATTTTGGTCAAATTTTTTTTGTCTATGGCGCTATATCCTTATGGCCAGGAATAGAAAAGCATGGAGCAAAAATAATGATATGTTGTGAGTGGTTGAAGTGGAATTAAGAAGAGGTAAAATATGAGAAAATATCTCATTCTCTTACTAATTATGTATTTGCATTCCCAAACAACTTGTGAACGGTTAAACTCCTTCTCCAAAACACCCAAGGCCGGTCATCGTGCATAGTTAGACCTAAAAAAGTACTAAATTCATTTAATAAATAATTGTTCGAATAAAATTTAAATTTCCATAATATTTAACTTTTATAAGCATCCAATTAATCATCAAATGGCTTTCCAATAACTAAATAAAATTTTATAATAAATATTACATAAATACTAACTAATTTACAATAGTTATAACGTAATTAATCATGTGGTATTTCAGAATATTCATTATCATAGCTGTATGACTCTTTGGTATAAATTCAATCAATAATTAAGATCGAACGATTCAAATGTTAATGCTCACACGTCATATTAGGTAGTTATGTAACATTCTGTGTGAATTTATTGTTTATACATCTTTTAGACAAAATCCAACAATATTATTTTAAGAGGTTCCCATTAGTAACAATATTTTATACCAATTCTTTTCGTCAAACTATGTCACTTTAGGATTTATGGAATTTGGTTTTGATCAAAACTCCAATATCATCCACATTCAAGTTGGTTAGTCCAATCAAAGACTTCTTGTTTAGTAATAACAATTATTATTAACTGTAATGCTTTGCCAAAGACTTTGAGTTGATTACAATTGGTTATGATACTAATCTTATATAACCAAGAAGACAAATTCTCTACTGAATAGTATTTCACTTCAAATGCTTCAACACGGTCCCAAATATAGTTGCTCGATGGTTGTAATGCCATAATTTAATTATAATCAAAATGGAGATTTCTCATTGAAGTTTAATAGTATTCTCAAGTCGAGAGAACTGCATAATATTGTCACTTCAAAATTCTCTGTGACTTTTGTTATATTAACCAACAGAAAATACCGAGTGCGCCATTTCATATGTATCCAATAACTATTAGTACATAGCCCCTTGGTGCACCTAACAACCATGAGTAAGGCCCAATATTTGAAGAACGTTACATACTCTAGTCTCAACGGATATATCGATATCTTATCTCAAGAATCATCATCCTATTTCATCCATATTCATATATAAACTTGCTTTCACATTTAAAAATCTTTCGACTTAAAATGCACTCATTCTTAATTGAACTGCAATGTTCAGTCGACTGACCATGTGCTATCACTGAATCAATAAATATGTTTTTATGTATAACATGGACCAACCCATGGTCAGTCGACTGAGCCTGTGCATGTGAATTGTGCACTTTTTGGATTTAGTCGACTACCAGGCACTTTCAGATGACTGAATGCTGTAATAGTAAAAATTATGAACAGACACTGAAATTTCTCAAAGGTTATCTCCTTTCCCAAGTGTTGCATCCATTAGCTTTCACAAAGAACTATTACCAGAGATTGTAACTCTTGATACACTATAAATGCACTCAAGCTTCAATGATCAAATGATCTAATTTTTCTCATCTCTCTTGATCTAACATGCATAACATTCTAGATTCTATTGCTTACAAAACTTTATACAACAATTGCTTACAATTTCACTTCCATATTCATTAACCAATTCTAATCTTCCTATTATTCATACATATACATTTATATACGTTACTCTTGAGGAAAAGATTATAGGAAGGTTGTACTATAAGTGACAAATATGTGTTATCCAGAACACACAAAGCCAAGACAATCTAGTTTGTAATAAAGTCATATTCGGTTGCTCAGACGGTCCAGTCCTGTTTTATTGCTCGTGTAGTCAAGTCATGTTCGGTTGCTCCGGTGGCATAATACATGTTTCTCCAGGTTAAGTGAGGGTTGCTAGCTTTAATTCCAGAAGGAGTCTAAGATTGGACGTAGAACAAAAGTTCGAACCAATAAAAAAATTACTGGTGTCCTTTTTCTTTATTGCTATTATTATTTTCCACACTAATTATTTATTATATTCCATATTACTCGATCCTATAGCTTTGTCACTTTCAAATATTTGAAATAATATGCCATTTTTATTGTAATAAATTTCTCATAGTTACTATGTATTGTAATTACTATTGCAGAACATATCATTTAATGGTTTCCTTTTTAACATACTTAAATTAAATAATTAATTAAAATATTATAGTATGATAAGTATATAATAAAAAGAAAAGCACCATTTATTTCGACGAGATTTTATTACAGAGTTAATAATTTACAATGAATAATAGAAATTCCACTAAGGCATGCTCCTAACTCTATTAATCTCCCACTTGCACTTGGGCTAACTATTGGATCTTAATCCCATCTCTTTGATTAGTTTGCTGAGAACTCATTATGCTAATTCCTTCATGAATGGATTTGTTGTGTTGTCCTTGGCATATATTCTATCGACCATAACTTCTTTATTAGCAACATAATAAGGTAGTTCTTTCAAAGAACTTGCCTTGACTTCTTGCAAGCTCTTGGTTCCTTTGCTTTTATATGGCAATATCATTATAAAAAATGTCATTGGATTCTTAATGTGTGGAAGCACTCTTAGCTCAACTATAAATTTTGCATCTAGATCGCTTTTTTATCTATGACTGAGAATTTATATACAAGCAATTCACTATGAAACTTGGAACATTATGCAATCTGAATATACCATACCTATTACGAATATTCATAATGGTCTAACACACAAAAATTGGATGCTACAACAAATGCTAAAGCTATGAACATGTTATACTGTGCATTAGAAAAAATGAGTTTAATAGAATAAGCATATGTAAATGGCTTACGGAATTTGGCATATACTTAACGTTACACATGAAGGTACTAATAAAATAAAGCAAAGTAAAATTTCAATGCTCAAAAATCAGTTTCAGAATTTTAAAATGAAGTAAGACGAGAGTATAAATGAAATGTACTTTAGATTTCAAAATATATATCATTCATTGATAGCACTATGAGAAACTTATATAGATTTTGATATTGTTTCAAAAATCGTCAACTCTCTAATGGATGAGAGGGAACGAAAAGTCTTAGCAATCGAAGAAGTTAAAGACATTTCAACCATAAAACCTGAGGAGTTGATAGAAAATCTAATGTCTTACGAAGTTAATCTCCAGGCAAAAAGATACAGGCTCAAGATAAGAAGAATATAGCATTCCAAGCAGAAAAAGATGAATTAGATTCAAATGAAGAAGATATGGCATTCATTGCTAAATATTTCAAAAAGTTTATGAAATTTAGAAAGATCAACAAATTTAGAAATAATAAGAACAGTTCTAGCAACAATAACAACACCAACAAACTTTTATCATCTGTTCTAGAATGTTATGAATGTCACAAAAAGGACCATATGAAGAAAGACTGTCCGAAGAAAAAGAAATACAAACATAAGCACAAGAAATACAGATTCAATAAGAAAGCCTTCTCTGTCTCTTAGGACGATTCAGAATCAACTTCGTCATCAGGGAGTGACTCGGACAATGATACAGAACAAACCAACGTATGTTTTGTGGCCACAAAAGACAAGGTGAGTGATATAACTTTTGATGATTTATTGGAAATGAACTCAGAATTACTTGATAAACTAAAGGACATCAAAAGAAAGTACAAATAATCTTTTGAAAAACTGAATAGAACTGAAATTGAAGTAGATATATAAAGAGATGAGAAACAAATCTTAGAAGAAGAACTTGAAATTACTCAGGAATCTTGTTCTAATATGACATCTCAACTCTCAATGCTAAGTCAAGAGATAAAAACTCAGAAAGAAAAGAATGATGCTCTATTAAATGAAAATCATGATCTTAAAGCTAGTGTCAAGATTTTAGAATTAGATATCTCTATCCTTAAAACAAATTTAGATGATATTACTAAAAAAAAGTCTCTTATTTTAACAAAGGCAGGGAAAATCTTTCAAAAATTAAAGAGAATTCTCAACCTACTTCAAATAAAAGAGGACTAGGATATAAACAGTCTTCTAAAGTTATTCCAAAGAAAAAGAATTCTATGTATAAAAGGAATAATAATAAAATTGAAAAACCTAGCTCAAAATTTTCAAATTTTACTAAATCAATTATGATTTGGGTTCCTAAAACAAATAATTCTTTGACTAGAGATAAGTACATAAAATCTTTTATAAAAACTGTCATAAAAACAAAGATTTTATTTTTAAAAGGATTCTGAATCCTCTTGGGTTTGGCTTCCTAAGACCTAACTCTTAGGACACAGATAAAATGGTGGGTACTAATATTAATTCTGTATTTTGCAGGTACCACCTAATAAGAGAGGAAAATGGACACTAGATAGTGGTTGCTCAAAACCCATGACAGGAAAAAAGGGATGCTAACGAACATTATCTACTTAGATGGAGGTTCTGTCACATTTGGAGATAATTCCAGAGGATAAGCCATCGACAAAGGCAATGTGAGAAATAACGGTATTTTTATTTTGCCTCTTATTACAGATGTTTTATTAGTTGAAAATTTAAAGTATAATTTACTTAGTATCGGTCAGTTATATGACAAAGGATTCAATATTTCCTTTTTTGAAAATAAGTGTAGCATTTTTGATCAAAATAAAATTTTTATTTTTTAAGGTTTTAGAGATAAAAATATTTATGTTTTGAATATGAATGCAAATTACAATACAAATATGTGTTTAATTGCTAAAGCAAAAGATCCTTGGTCATGGCACAAAAGATTTTATCATATTAATTTCAAAGCTATAAATAAACTATCTAAAAATGAATTAGTAAAAGGTTTACCAAAAATGAATTTTAAAGTAAACAATATTTATGACGCTTGTCAATCAGGAGAATTATCAAAATCATCCTTCAAATCAAAGAAAATTATTTCTACTGTGCTACCACTAGAACTATTGCATTTGGATCTTTTTGATCCAACTCAAGTTCAATCTATAAATCATAGCAAATGTGTGTTTGTTATAGTAGATGATTTATCAAGATATACTTCGACAAATTTTCTGAAAAATAAAAGTGATACTTTCGAAAATTTTAAATTTTTTACAAAAAGAATTCAAAATCTCAAAAACTTAAAAATTGAAAATATTAGAAGTGATCACGAAGGTGAATTTGAAATGAAGCTTTTGAACATTTTTGTAATAAAAAGGGAATTTACCAAAAAAAATATTTTCCTAGAACACCACAACAAAATGGAGTTGTAGAAAGGAAAAATAGTACTTTACAAGAATGTGCAAGAACTTTATTAAATGTAAGCACTTTATCAAAACATTTTTAGGCAGAAGCTGTAGCAACTGTTTGCTATGTTCTGAATCATGTTTCCATACAACCACTAACAAAATACACTCCATATGAAATTTTTCATCAAAGAAAACCAAATATTTCATATTTTAATAGTTTTGGTTCGAAAGTTTTGTTTTAAACACAAAAGATTAGCTTGGAAAATTTGATCCAAAATCCGATGAAGGAATCTTCGTAGGATACTTGGAACGAAGCAAAGCTTATCGAATTTTTCAATAAAAGAACTAAAACAATCGACGAAACACTTCATGCTTCATTTGATGATAATTTCAAATTTAATAAAATTTTAGAGGATGATGAAATAATACCTAAGACGGCCACAAATACGGTTACTCAAAATAATTTTAAAGAAGATGAAAACATTGTTCATAATTTTGAAGAAGATGAAAACATTGTTCATGGTGAAAATGAAAAAAGATCTCCTCCTAGGATTTTACAAGATCACCCAGTAGGAAATTTCATAGAAGAAATTGATTAACATGTTAGAACTAGAAATCAACTTAATAAAATGAACCATGTAGCATTTCTTTATAATATTGAACCTAAGAATACAAAATAAGCATCTAATGATGACTATTGGATTATAGCTATGTAAGAAGAGCTAAACCAATTCGAACGAAACAAAGTTTGGGAACTAGTTCCTAGACCGAGTGATCAAACAATCAATGGTACTAAATGGGTCTTCAAAAATAAAGTAGATGAACAAGGTAATATAAATAGGAATAAAGCAAGATTAATTGCACAAGAATATAACCAGGAAGAAGGAATTGATTACGAAGAAACGTTTTCTCCAGTCAGACGACTTGAAGCAATACGAATCTTACTGGCCTTTGCATGTTTTCATAATTTCAAATTTTATCAAATGGGTTTAAAAGCGCCTTTTTAAATTGACATATAAAAGAAAAAGTTTTTTTTGAATAATCCCCTTTATTCACACATGAAAAATTCCCGTACCACGTCTGTAAACTTAAGAAAGACTTATACAGTCTAAAACTAGCACCTCGTGCTTCATATAAATGTGTTAAGGGCTATTTTATAGATTCTGGTTTTGAAATTGAGAAGGTTGATCAAACTCTTTTATTAAAAGAACTAAAAAAGATATTTTAATTATTCAAATTTATGTCGATGATATTATTTTTTGTTCTGCACTTAAAAAATTATGTTAGGAATTTTCTAAAATAATGACCAAAGAATTTGAAATATCACATAAGAGAGAAATATATTTTTTCTTAGTTTACAAACTAAGCAATTAGAAAATGGAATTTTTATTAATCAGGAAAAATATTGTAATAATCTAATTAAACGCATTGGTACGAAAAATACTTTTGCCAAACTAACTCCAATGAGTACAACAATATATCTCGATAGAGATGAAAATGGCAAAAGTATCGACCAAAAATTAGATCAAATATATTTGGATCATTACTTTATCTAACTGCTAGTAGACTTGACATAATGACGAGTGTTTGCTTATGTGCTCAATTTCAAGAAAATCCTAAAGAATCATATATGCGAGTAGTGAAAACGAATATTACGTTATCTAAGCACAACCATGATTTCGGACTTTTCAATCCGAAAGAATGTCCTTTCGACTTAGTTTCATATAGTAACGCTAACTTTGGAGGATGTCCGGATCAAAAAAGTACTAGCGAGACTTGCCACTTCATTGGACAATCCTTAGTCTCTTGGTTTAGCAAGAAATAAAATTGTATTTCACTTTCGACTTGTGAGGCGGAATACATTTTTGCTGCTGTAGCATGTGCTCAAGTTATTTATATGCAACAAACACTTCAAGATTTTGGTATAAATTTATCTAAATCAAATATTTTTGTGATAACACAAGTGCTATAAACTTATCTAAATTCCTGCCAATCACTCACGAACTAAACATATTGACATACGTCGTCATTTTCTTCATGATAATATTGAAAAAGATATAGTCAGGTTGGAATTTGTATCATTCGAAAATCAACTGGATGATATATTTACAAAACTTTTTAATGAAAATATTTTATTAAACTAAGAAGAGATTTAGGAATTATGTCCTCAAAAGATCTATAATTATTTTTGAAAAAGATTTCTTAAAGATAAAATTTTCTCAAAAATTTAAAGATTGGCAGACTCGAACTCAAGACCACTAACTTGATAAGCTAGTATTCTACCACTTCATTACACTATGTTTCTTACTTATACCTATTTTCAGTTTATATTACAATCTAATTACTGATTATCCATTATAGCCATTCATTTGTTTTAAGCATTTATAGCCATTCCTCCTATAGGTTGTTATTTAACTTCCTTTTTAAAACTTTGTTGTATAAATTGTCTTTGTTTTCTGATGTTTTCTATCATTCATTTTTTTTCTATTATAAGCCTCCTCTTTCTTATACTCAAGATTGTCTTTATACTTTTTCCACAATCTCTTTAAATTCAAAGTTTAACAAAGCTTCAATCTTCCTTCAAGCTCTAATAATTTTTACCATGTCTTCATAACACAACTCTGAATCTCCCTCTTTTGTATTCTATTAACCTACCCACACTAACTCTAATTTATGAACTCGTTCCTATAGTTCCGCCTTCTACTCATACCAGCTACATTCCTCCGGGGAAAGGTGCTAAACACTCTTTATTTTTTGGCTCACCGCCTACTAAAGACAAGATAGACGACATCCACCATTATCAATCGGAGACGTTGGAATTACAGCATGAACTATATTATGAGAAAAAGGTGTATGCAAAGCGCTTAAGCTTCTTATAACAAGTTGCTCTAAAATTCTATGGATCATCATCCCACAATACGGTTCATCAACCGACATCTGTCCATTTTCCTTCACGAGGGAATCCTTGGGAACCATCACTACAGCGTCCATCAGTTTTTCCAAACTCATGGGAATGCAGAAATGGATGGTCACAACTAAGGCCACTCCACGAGAAAACTAAAGTAGAGCCGAATGATTATCACACCCCTTTTTCTTCATCCAAGTCTACTTAATTTTTTTATTTTAACATTTATATCATTTTTTTGTTTTCTGTTTGTTCGATTTATAAAGATGTATGAATTTTTTAATTTATAATAAATGTTTTTTATATTTCAATTTTTGATAACAAATTGCAGTTTCCATTCTGCATTTTTCAACAGTCCAGTCAACTAACCAAGCCTATCCAATCGACTGAACATGACTTTTTAACAGTAATTTTTCTCTACGGTCAGTCGACTAACCTACATCTTCAGTCGACTGAATTTGGAAAATTTGAAGTAAAAACTCTCGAAAAGGCTTCAGCCGACTGAAACCGCAAGTCAGTCGATTGAACCCATATTTAATTTTTTTTAATACCAGTCGACTGATCATGAATATCCAATCGACAGAAACTGGTAACCGGGGTTACCTGGGGCCAAAAGGACACTTCAAAAACCTATTCAAACTCTTAAATTTTAACACTTTAACTCCATTCTATTCATGAGTCTGCCATTACTCTTCTTTTTCACTTCAAAATCAACAAAAAATACTCAAATTTTTCGCATTTAAAACCTACTTTTTGAAAACTAAACCCTACTCTACTCAATTGCACCAAAAAGGGTTGGGGACTCTTAATCTACAGTCGGCCCTCTTATTCTCATATAAGAGGATGGTTATACAATGAAAGTGCAGCATAGAGATTTGACCAAATGAAGAATTCTCATTATTTAGAAGGTTCATTTGTCAAATATCCTGCTTTTGCTCCATATGCTATACAAGAACTTACTCGTCGAACCGGTTGGGAATCTCTACTCGATTATACAGCAATAGCATCAAAATTAACCACCTCCTTGTCAAGCTATTCTATGCACATTTGGACACTCGTATGTGGTGTCAAGATTTTCCTTCCTCCTCCCTGACTTGCTCGAATTCTAATATGTCCAAATGAAGGATAAGAATTGGGTGAAATACCCGTAAATATGGAATCGCGGGATCGTACTAGTCACCTTTTCTTCTCAGATGACTTAATGAAGCTTAAGACGGTTGCGTTATGACCAAAAGCACGAATAATGCATCGCACCCTAACTCACACAATCAATCCATGATCTAAGAGTTATGAAAAAGTCTATAGACGAGATTTTCAGTCTCTTTATGCAATATGCGGAGGGCGTCCTAGAAATTGGAAGTTAGTTTTGGATGAATTTCAAACTTTCAACCAAGGACGTATGCGGACAATCCACTATGCTGCATATATTATGAGAATTCTAAAGCACTTCAATGTACCGATTCCCGACTCCGAATTCTCTACCATTGGTTCCTTGAATACAAAACCCTTAGCTTAGCGAACCTTCCTAAGCAATATCGGGACCACACTATCTTCACCCTTGAGCATTGGCTTGAAAATCAATCTTTTGGTCAAGCTCAACCTACTTCTCGACAACAAGCTTCTCATGTTCAAGCCTCAAGCTCCTCCCAACTCCTCCACAACAAAGAGAGATTAGCGAGATTTGAGAAATTGGCTCTCAAGCTAGGCCTCAAGAAGCTCTAACCATTTTATTAAGATACCAATGGCTTCTCGATCGCCGTCTTTCTCGAGTGGAGTCAAATGTATCTCGGTTGAAAAATCCGTCTCTAAGGAAACAAGAAACTAAATCACATTAAGCGTTTTCTCAACAACATTAGGGAAGCAATCTCCCATTCTCAACCTTCTTCCATATCCGTCCACGTGCCCACTTCACAAGGAAAATGACCGGCTGAACACTATACTTGGTTATTCTAATGAGGAATAAGAAGAAGAAGAAGGAGAAGAAGTTGGTAGAAAATCCAATGGCAAGGAAGAGACCAAAAGAGATGGAGAAGGTGAAAAATCCAATAAAGGTAGTAATGGTGGTGAGTAAGTTCATTTCAATCCTTGCTATTTTGATGAACTTATATGTTATTTTATTTCAAACAATGGTTATGTGGTTATGTGGTTATATGATTATGTGTTTCTATGGTAGTTATCTTAGACTAACTATGTAATATTTAGACAATGATGATGTGTTATTGTTTCGAATGTTGAAAATTCTGAGTTCTCATCATTTGTATCTTTTTCGTATGTTCTACATTATCATCATTGTCCATATGATATAAATATTTTCTTCTTTGAGAACTCTCCTTTTTGTCGATGACAAAGGGGGAGAAAAGATATCGTTTAATAATTATTTACAAGAATATATATAGCATAGATTCAGGGGGAGAAAACTTCAACATAGTTGCATGAATATATTCAGGGGGGAGAAATAGATCGACAAAGCTTGTCGAGATTCGTTCATAGCATATGGAGTTGTCATCATCAAAAAGGAGAAGAATGTTGGATCTTAGGTTTTGATTGCTGACATGACACAACAATTCACGAATCTATGACTACTACAACATCAAGACTCAATGACTCAAAGTATGGTTCGTATAGTTATATATTTTAATAAGAGCCATGAAATGTGTATGTAGAGTCTAGTCTAGTCACTTTGTTAAAATCTTTCCTCAAGAATCATCATCCTAATTCATTCATATTCATATATAAACTTGCATTCGGATTTAAACGTCTTTCCATTTTCAAATGCACTCATTCTTAATCGAACTGCCCTGCTCAGTCGACTGATCATGTGCTATCAGTCGACTGACTCAGATAATATGCTTTTATGTATAACATGGACTAGTCGAATGAATACCCATGGTCGGTCAACTTAGTCTGTGTTTGTGACCTGTGCACTTTTTGAATTCAATCGACTACCAAGCACTTTCAGTCAACTGAATCCCGTAACAGTTAAAATTATGAGTAGACACTTCTATTTTTCAACGTTTATCTCCTTTCCAAAGTGTTGCATCCATTAGCTTTTCACAAAGAACTATTACCGAGGTTGTAACTCTTGATACACTATAAATGCACTCAATTTTCAATGATCAAATGATCTAATTTTCTCATCTTTCTTGATTTAACATGCATAGCATTCTAGATTCTATTGCTTACAAAATTTTATATAACCATTGCTTACAATTTCACTTCCATATTCATTAAGCAATTTTGATCTTCCTACTTCATACACATACATTCATATACATTACTCTTGAGGAAAAGATTACAGGAAGGGTGTACTATAAATGACAAATTCGTGTTATCCATAACACACAAAGTAATGGCAATCTAGTTTGCAATAAAGTCATGTTCAGTTGCTCAGGGTATCCAGTCCTGTTCTATTGCTCAGGTGGTCAATTCCTATTTGGTTGCTTAGGCGGTGTAATACATGTTCCTTCGGGTTAAGTGAGGGATGCTAGCTTTAATTCCAGAAGGAGTCTAGGACTGGATGAAGAACGAAAGTTCGAACCAGTATAAAAATTCTTGGTTTCATTTTTCTTTACCGCTATTATTGTTTTCCACACTAGTTATTTATTATATTCCATATTACTCGATCCTATAGCATAGTCACTTTCAAATATTTGAAATAATATGTCATTTTTATTGTAATAAATTTCTCATAATTACAACAAGTTGTAATTACTATTGCAGAACATATCATTTAATGGTTTTCTTTTTAATATACTTAAATTAAACAATTAATTAACATATTATAATATGGTAAGTATATAATAAAAAGAAAAGCACCATTTATTTCAACCGAGATTTTATTAAAGAGTTAATTATTAAAAATAAATTATAGAAATTCCACTAGGGCATGCTCCTAACTCTATTAATCTCCAATTAGCATTTGGGGCTAACTATGGGATCTTAATCCCATTCCATTGATTAGTTTGCTGAGAACTCATTAAGCTAATTCCTTCATGAATCGATATGTTGTGTTGTCCTTGGCATCTATTCTACCAATCAATACTTCTTTATTAGCAACATAATAAGGTAGAACTTTCAAAGAACTTGCCATCACTTCTTGTGAGCTCTTGGTTCCTTTGCATTTATATGGCAATACCATTATAAAAAAATGTCATTGGATTCTCAATGTTTGGAAGCACTATTAGCTCAACTATAAATTTGTGCAACTAAATCGCTTTTTTAACTGCTTTGTTAAGGGTGGTACATTTATCCTCAATATCACTCTAAAAGTTACTATCATCAACATCACTCTAAAAGTTGGAATATGTATGTCCATTTATAAGAAAATTTTCATTTCCATACATAATGAATAAGTCCTTGGCATTTCTCAAATACTTAAGACTAAGATTTATGTGACGCCCCACATCTATGCTCACAATAACAAAGAGTATTAAAGGAAATACCGTCTGTTATTACGAAGAATAAGGCTGGATAGGAGCGGCCATCCGTAGTTAGGTCTTACACCTATATTGGTTATCTCGATAGGAGTGGCATATATTTTTAATTTTTTCATCTCTTATTTATTTACTCCCATCGACATACCCAATTCCAGTATAAAATGAACTACGATGGTTCATAATAGTTTAGGACAATATATATAATAATAACACAGGCAAGCTAAGTGCGGAACACAGATAATCAAAAGTCTTATATATATATATAACTGAAGTCAGTTGATATACATGTGATACAATACATATGATACAACTACATCTGTCGACTCTGGAAGTTACATATACAAGTACATTATCGTGAATAATATACATGAATATACAACATCCTATACTAAGATAACGCCTACTCCAAAAAGTATGAAAAGACTTCATAGCTCTAGCAGCAACCCAAAGCAAGATATCTACAACCTGTAATAACTCAGTCTGACCCGAGTATTAAATTCAAAAGAAAATAATACACGGGTCAGTCTAATTCAAACTCAGTTATTAATGCACAGAAACAATAATAATTAAATAACAATTAGACGACAGTCAAAATAAATTTACTTATTCGATTCTTAAATAAAGAAATCAGATAACGGTAAATATAACACATAACGGTGTTAAAAAACAAATCAACAAATTTAAATTATTGAATTGGACACACGAAATAATTCAAACAATTGAAACATCAATTAAAAGGTCAACACGGGTAGGGCTGCAGTACATACACGCGTGTACTGCCTCGCCACTACTGCATACAGAAATACGCAAAAGATCCATAAATCAAAAGCAATTAGAATATCAATAAAAGCAATACCGTGTGGCTGCAGTTCACGCTTGCGTGCGCTGCCTTTCCAGTACAGTGATGATGTACACAAAAGCTCAATGAATCAAAAGTAAATGGCACCAACTCAAATCAAAATGAACCAGATGGAACTGCAACAGTAAACACAGCATCCATCCAGTAACTATGAAATGAACAAAGTGCATATGAATGCACAATGAAAGTTCACAAACAAGTATAAGGTCAAATCCAAGCTTGAAAGCTGGATTCAACATAGGTGCAAGTGCAGCCTCTATGTAGTGAAAACAGAGTCAATGCTCAAATAGAAGCATTAGTCAGGTCAAGTGCAGCCTCTACATGACGTATACAAGTAAATGAAAAATCAATTAAACAAGTACACATGAACTACACGGCTCCATGAAACACATTACAACACCAGATGCTAACAAAGACCAGGCACCATGCAGACCGACTACAAGTAATTTGAAAATCACGTGCAGACATAACCAGTGATACCAGATCACACTAGCAACTCAATTCAACATAACAAACATGCTATAGTTCAAAATCGTGGAACCACAATGTAAACTCAAGTGAATATGCAACGTGTACACAAGTGAATGCAACTGCCATGCAATATGCTCAAAGCTCAACTAGGCACACAGCTACAAGTATGCAGTAGAAAACAAATCCAGACCAATATCATAATGAAAACTCAAGTCACAAGTGCAGACAACTTTTGAATACATTGAAATTGAATGAACCAGACTCAAGTACATCAGGTCAGAGACCAAAGAATGGCTATACACAAAAACAAAACATCAGTACACATGACCACTGCAACAAAACTCCACCAAGAATATAGCAAGTTTGAAGATAAGAATATACAGATCAGTGGAAACAAAACAGTAATGCTTCGGGATGAACACAGATGAACCATTAACAAAGTCAAAGAAATCAATGTCGAACAAATTCTTACAGGCAATAGCAAATCAATTTTTTTTATCAAGTTCATGGTCAATGCAAAGCAAAATCGAAGTCACGGCGAAATCGTCAAACCAAATCAAAGCCGTGTTTTACCAAAATTGAACAAGTCAAAAATCAAAGTCGTGGCCAACAAAGCATACCGAAGTCAAAGGAAATCAACACCGAAGCAAAATCGAAAGGCCAAGATAAATCAAGTAACAAAGAATTATACGACTTCGAATTAGATGTGAGTGAGAAAATCACTCACCTTTGCCATGAATTGGAGCAGCCATTCGAATTGAGGAAGAGTTGAAGCCATGGTCCTCCAAGGACGAACGATCGATAACAGCAAACGGCGACAATCATCTTAAAGTTGGCATTTTCGATTTTTAACGTGCCCTAGCTTTGAAACGAGGAACGCATGAGGAAGCACGAACGAGCTTCACGAGTTTTTTGAAGACGAATGGAAAGGAGATCGAGCCGCCACCATTTATTTTTCGTTTTGTTTTGATTTCTTTAGGGTTTTGAAAACGAATAATAGGTTGAAGGGGGACGGGTACCTACTCAGATAACACGGCCCAAATTAAAAAGAAAAAGGGCCAAGATTGCAATTAAAGATCGTTTAACTCTTTAGCAAAAAAAATTAAACGAATTTCAACTAATTTTTTTTGAAAGGAATTTAAACCGGGTTTTAAAAACTTCAAACAACAATCAGCTAGCAAATTGATCGTTTAATGACAAAGATAAACTAACAGCAAAACCCCGGGTTGTTACAGACTCCCCTCCTTATAAAAATTGCGTCCCTGCAATTTTTATAATAAAAGTCGTCAATAACAATTATTTTTCTAACATAAACTGGTTAAGCTAGAAAATAAAGGTCAAGAACACAAACGCCAAAGAAATCTTTTAATTTCATAAAAGAAATTCACAAATTCTCAACAAAATTTAATTATCAAAAAGATAATCAGACTACAGAAATCGCAAAACAACAATATCTAATTATCGATACGATAATTAGAAGACAGCAAAATCTAATTATCAACAAAGATAATTATAAAACACAAATCGCAAATCGCAAATCGCAAAACCGCAAATATCTAATACCAAAACGGTAATCATAAAACAACAAAGGTCTAATTATCAAAAACGATAATCAGAATTCAAATCAACAAATATCCAATTACCAAAAACGATAATCAGAAACAACAAATATTCGATTATCAAAAACGATAATCAAATATTAAATCAACAAATATTTAATTATCACAAATGATAATCAAATCTCAAATATCTAATTATCACAAGCGATAATCAGAACTCGTATCAACAAATATCCAATTACCAAAAACGATAATCAGAAACAAAAGATATTCGATTATCAAAAACGATAATCAAAATCAACAAATATCCGATTATCAAAAACGATAATCAGAAACAACAAATATTCGATTATCAAAAACGATAATCAAAATCAACAAATATTTAATTATCACAAATGATAATCAAATCTCAAATACCTAATTATCATAAGCGATAATCAGAAACAACAAATATTCGATTATCAAAAACGATAATCAAAATCAACAAATATTTAATTATCACAAATGATAATCAAATCTCAAATATCTAATTATCACAAGCGATAATCAGAAACAACAAATATCCAATTACCTGCAGATAATTGGAAACACAAATATCTAGAAATCAATTAAGATACTCTAGAAAATCAACATAAAAGGTTGGATCGATCACATCAGATGGCGAATTTTAGCTACGCCGCACGTGCATCTCAGAGTGGCCGAAGCCTACCAAATACTATAAATTTTGGCGCCCATCAGATTGACCCGAAGGTCCGCAGAGTGACCCGAAGGTCTAGTACTTGTATTTGACCCGAAGGTCCGCAGAGTGGCCTGAAAGCCCAACAACTGACCCGGAGGTCCAGCAGAGTGGCCCGAAAGCCCAACAACTGACCCGAAGGTCCATCATATGACCCGAAGGTCCAACATATGACCCCGAAGGTCCATCAGAGTGGCTCGAAAGCCAAATAAAATCATCAGAATCATCAAAACAGCAGATATTTCAATTAACGAGTCCGGAATTAACCGAAATAGCAAACGCACATGTCCCATACCATGAGTTTTACTAAATCGTTTGATTCTCTTCATCATTTCCTTGAAAGTGCAAAATTGTGTATTCAAAATAACATTTCACATTCTCAAACGGACAAGTCCGGAATTAAGAGAATCGATAAAAGGAAGGGGTCATAGTCCTCGATTTTGCTGAAACGTTTAAATCGCTTCCTCATTCTTTTGAAAGCGCAAACTGCAAGACTTCTGAAAACAATTTCATTTATTTTATAAAAGTAATAATTTACATTCTCAAACGAACAAGTCCGGAATTGAGCGAATCAGTAAAAGAAAGGGTTCATAGTCCTCGATTTTGTTGAATCGTTTAAATCGCTTCCTCATTCTTTTGAAAGCGTAGACTAAAAAATTTGGAAACAATTTTTATTTTGAAACAATTTGAAAACCCGTGCTCAAAACAGCAACATCTGTAACAATTTCGATAAGGAAATTGTACTTCTGAAAACACCGTAAAACGGATCTCAAAATCGGCATTGCGGGATAACCGCTTGAAAATCCACTTTAAAATTGACGGTTACTGAAGCCAAAGCGACAGTAATTTTTTATACGTCAAAATCTCATCAAAATAATTCGCATCAAAATATAATACCAGTGAATTTTCATTCATCAAAAATGTCAACAAAACACCATGCTTCAAGATTTAGCATAGGTATAAAAGTCCCGTTATAGAAATAACGACAACAAAATACGTTTCATAACCAAGCATCGGTTCAACGTAAAATTAATGTAGTAACGGGCAACTCATGTTTGCATGCACACTACAAATGAACAAAGAAATCATTCTATTATATCTTCAATGAAGATATTTTAAAACAGCAAAAATCTAATCAACATGTGATTAGCATCGAAGAAAACTAGCAAGAATTTCAACAAATCAAAAACCACTAGTTAAACAACATAATGAAACTAAATTCATTTTCATAGTTTGACTTTTTAAATCAAAATAATTATCAGCTGTACTCAGCGAAGCAGTCTCACTGTTTTCGCTGCGCACTCTGCTAAACAGAACACAAATCAATCAAATCATCAAAGCAAAATTTCACTTTTATTTTTAAATAAAGATATTTAAAAAAATTCATCATAATTTCAAAACCTTATTTTTGACTCAAGGCACAATAAAACATCGACAAATAGTTGTAACACATGTTCCATCTAAGTTATGTTTTATATTATGTCCATAAACCCCAGCTCTGATACCAACTGTGACGCCCCACCTCTATGCTCACAATAACAAAGAGTATTAAAGGAAATACTATCTGTTATTACGAAGAATAAGGCTGGATAGGAGCGGCCATCCGTAGTTAGGCCTTACACCTGTATTGGTTATCTCGATAGGAGTGGTATATATTTTTAAAATTTTCATCTCTTATTTATTTACTCCCATCGACATACCCAATTCCTGTATAAAACAAACTACGACGGTTCATAATAGTTTAGGACAATATATATAATAATAACACAGACAAGCTAAGTGCGGAACATAGATAATCAAAAGTCTCATATATATATATACACATATAAATGAAGTCAGTTGATATACATGTGATACAATACATATGATACAACTATATCTGTCGACTCTGGAAGTTACATATACAAGTACATTATCGTGAATAATATACATGAATTACAACATCCTATACTAAGATAACGCCTACCCAACAAGTATGAAAATACTTCATAGCTCTAGCAGCAACCCAAAGCAAAATATCTACAACCTGTAATAACTCGGTCTGACCTGAGTATTAAATTCAAGAGAAAATAATACACGGGTCAGTCTAATTCAAACTCAGTTAGTAATGCACAGAAACAATAATAATTAAATAGCAATTAGACGACAGTCAAAATAAATTTACCTATTCAATTCTTAAATAAAGAAATCGGATAACGGTAAATATAACACATAACGGTGTTAAACAACAAATCAACAAATTCAAATTATTGAATTGGACACACGAATCAATTCAAAAAATTGAAACATCAATTAAAAGGTCAACACGGGTAGGGCTGCAGTACATGCATGCGTGTACTGCCTCGCCACTACGGCATATGGTAATACGCAAAAGATCCATAAATCAAAAGCAATTAGAATATCAATAAAAGCAATACCATGTGGCTACAGTTCACGTTTGCGTGCGCTGCCTTGCCACTACAGTGATGATGTACACAAAAGCTCAATGAATCAAAAGTAAATGGCACCAACTCAAATCAAAATGAACTAGATGGAACTGCAACAGCAAACACGGCATCCATCCAGTAACTATCAAATGAACAAAGTGCATATGAATGCACAATGAAAGTTCACAAACAAGTACAAGGTCAAATCCAAGCTTGAAAGCTGGATTCAACACAGGTGCAATTCAAAAAGAAAATAAGTCTCGAGTGAAACCAAGGTCACGCAAGCTATATACTGTCTCAAGTTAAAGGCTGCGACATTACGACAACTACGAGTGATCATGCAATCAAGAGCAGACACTACTGGAACTATCTTGAAGACCAGAGAATACAAACTACAACATCAAGTACGACACATATGCACGCAGTGTACAAGTACACTAAACTGGATTGTGCTAAAGAAGAAAGCATATCAAGGCAAGCAACCTGAACAATATGGAGTGCAAACGACTACAGGGAGGATAAAATTCGAGTCTACACTTGAGCATGCAATTAAAACATGCAGTGGCGACGAATACACAGAAGTAGCACAGGTCAAAGATATAATGGCCGAAGTTTACAAAGGAAATGTACAGTCAACTCAAAGCCATATGTAGTGAAAACAGAGTCAATGCTCAAATAGAAGCATTAGTCAGGTCAAGTGCAGCCTCTACATGACGTATACAAGTAAATGAAAAATCAATTAAACAAGTACACATGAACTACACGGCTCCATGAAACACATTACAACACTATAGATGCTAACAAAGACCAGGCACCGTGCAGACCGACTACAAGTAATTCGAAAATCACGTGCAGACATAACCAGTGATACCAGATCACACTATGCAACTCAATTCAACATAACAAACATGCTATAGTTCAAAATCGTGGAACCACAATGTAAACTCAAGTGAATATGCAACGTGTACACAAGTGAATGCAACTACCTTGCAACATGCTCAAAGCTCAACTGGGCACACAACTACAAGTATGCAGTAGCAAACAAATCCAGACCAATATCATAATGAAAACTCAAGTCACAAGTGCAGACAACATTTGAATACATTGAAATTGAATGAATCAGACTCAGGTACATCAGGTCAGAGACCAAAGAATGGCTATACACAAAAACAAAACATCAGTACACATGACCACTGCAACAAAACTCCACCAAGAATATAGCAAGTTTGAAGATAAGAATATACAGGTCAGTGGAAACAAAACAGTAATGCTCCGGGATGAACACAGATGAACAATTAACAAAGTCAATGAAATCAATGTCGAACAAATTCTTACAGGCAATAGCAAATCAATTTTTTTATCAAGGTCATGGTCAATGCAAAGCAAAACCGAAGTCACGGCGAAATCGTCAAACAAAATCAAAGCCGTGTTTTACCAAAATTGAACAAGTCAAAAATCAAAGCTGTGGCCAACAAAGCATACCGAAGTCAAAGGAAATCAACACCAAAGCAAAATTGAAATGCCAAGATAAATCAAGTAACAAAGAATTATACAACTTCAAATTAGATGTGAGTGAGAAAATCACTCAGCTTTACCACGAATTGGAGAAGCCGTTCGAATTGAGGAAGAGTCGAAGTCGTGGTCCTCCAAGGATGAACGATCGACAACAGCAAACGGCGACAATCATCTTAAAGTCGGCATCTTCGATTTTGAATGTGCCCTAGCTTTGAAACGAGGAACGCACGAGGAAGCACGAACAAGCTTCACGAGTTTTTTGAAGACGAATGGAAAGGAGATCGAGCCGCCACCATTTATTTTTCGTTTATTTTGTTTTCTTTAGGGTTTTGAAAACGAATAATAGGTTGAAGGGGGACGGGTACCTACTCAGATAACACGACCCAAATTAAAAAGAACAAGGGCCAAGATTGCAATTAAAAATCATTTAACTCTTTAGCAAATTTTTTTAAATGAATTTCAACTAATTTTTTTGAAAGGAATTTAAACCGGGTTTTAAAAACTTCAAACAGCAATCATCTAGCAAATTGATCGTCTAATGACAAAGATAAACTAACAGAAAAACCCCGGGTTGTTACAATTTACAACTGCCTAATTCTTCTCACCGAGATTAGACTAGTATTAGGTTGTGCCTCCAAATGCATAAGCCACATTCAGTCTGGTACATAGCATAACATACATTATAGACTCGATTGTGGATGCATACAATATTCTCTTTATATTCTCCTTCTCTTTATTCATATAAGGAACATCCTTCTTAGAAAGGACGATTCCAGATTGTGTCGGAACATTTCCACGCTTAAAATTCACCATTCGAAATCTTTTAAGTATGGTACCTATATATAGTGATTGTGAAAGTTCCAACAACTCCTTGGATCTATCTCTATAGACCCTTATACTAAGTATGTAGGATGCTTCTCTCAAATACATAATGGAGAAGTTCTTATACAACCAAGCTTTTATTGATTGCAATAATGAGATATCATTGCTAATCAGAGTAAGTCATCAACATACATAACTATGAACACTATAGCACTTCCTTGTTATTTTTGACATATACATGCTTCCTCTATATTCTGATGAAAACTAAAATGTTTGATTACTTTATTAAAACATTTATTCCGATTCCTTGAAGCTAGCTTAAGGTCATAAGAAATTTATCTTTAAAATTTGCAACCTTGCTCTCGCTTTCACTAACCACGAAACTCTGAGGCTGTGATATTAAAATGGTATCTTCTAAATCACTATTTAAAACTTCTATTTTCACATCTATTTATTATATAGAATGTGGAGATGACAAGCATAATCCAAATGGACTTAAGAATGCCTACGGGGAAAAATGTTTCGTTATAATCACCACACTGAATTTGACAAAGTCCTTTGGCAACCACCTTGCCTTATAGGTACGTACCTCTCCATCTGCATTTAACTTTTTCTTAAAAATCCATTTGCAGCCTATGGGTTTTATCCATTCGGGTATGTCAGCCAAAGTCCAAACTTTGTTGTCATTACATTGAATCCATTTTTGATTTCACAGCTTCAAGCCCATATGTGGAGTCCTTATTGTAGTGTTTGTTGAAACGAGAGAGGAGAATCATCTTCTAAGGCATGGTCCCTTTTCTCCCCATCCACGAGAAATCCATAGTATCTATTTTGTATGTGAGATTCCCTATTAGACTTACTAATAAGTTGCGTGTTTTCGAATAGTTAGCGAATTTGATTCATCTACCGATTCAGTCTTTGTGTTAATTTTTTGGATCTCATCCAGGTCTACAATCTTACTATTAATTTCTTTCATAAGGAATTTCCTTTCCAAAAAAATAGCATGCCAAGAAATAATAACATTCTATTGCTCGATATTATAGAAAAAATATCCTATTGAATCCTTAGGATATCCAATAAATTTACATAATGTCGATTTTGCCTCCAGTTTATTGGGCTTAACGTCCTTAATGTAGGTTGGACAACCTTATACCTTCAAATACTTGAGTTAAGGTTTCTTTCCACACCGCAACTCATTAAGATCTTTGGCAAAATTTAGTAGGTGTCAAATTTAACATATGTACTACGGTTTCCAACGAATGCAATCGATACGAAAAGAGGTAGCTTATCTTTACTCATAATTGAACAAATCATATCTAATAGGGAACGATTCCTTCTTTCTGAAATACCATTGTGTTGACGATTATAGGGTAGAGTAACCTAAGAGATAATCCCATTATCTTTTAAGTATTACTGAGCTCTAGTTGAACACACTCACCTCCTCGATCAGATCGAAGTATTTTTATCTTATGTTCGTCTAGTTTTCAGAACTTCATTCTTATACTCCTTGAATTTCTCATAGACATCGGATTTATTCTTCATAAGTAATATATATCCCATTCTCAAGAAATCATCGATAAAAGTTACAAACTAATAATAATTATATTTGGTAGCTATGTGCATTGTCCCAAATATATCAGTATGTATTAGACTCAATATTTAATCAACTCTATGGTTGCTCCCACTAAAGGGGAATTTGGTCATTTTTCCCTTTAGACATGACTCAAAAGTATCAGATGATTTAGAATCAAAAGATGGTAGAAAACCTTTTCTTTTCAATTTTTACAATTGTATGTCACTAATATGACATATTCTTCAATGCAGTAGATATTAATATAAATGTCAACATTAGGCAATTATTAACAACACAAATTTGATCGAGATTAAGTACATAAATATCATTATACAAAACACCATCACATATTATTTCCACCAAACACAATATTCATAACATTGTTATTACAACGAAAAAAACAAATAGTTTCAGATAATCTTGAAATAGATATAATACCACAATAAAGCTTTTGGCATAATAGAAGTTATTTAAAATCAAATCAAAACCATTAGGCAAAAGAACACGGTAGTCTCCAACTACAGTTGCATCTGCAATAGATCCATCAGTAACATGAAGTCTCATTTCACCTTTTGCCATATGTCAACTACTTCTAAGTCCCTGTAATATGAATCTCCGATCCAGTATTTGAAATCCAAGATAATTTATTGATTACAAAATATTTTTTGATCATAAACATACTAATAGGAGCGGTAGAACTATTATCTTCCTTCTCTTTAACTTCTTTCAATCAATCCTGACAATTTCATTTCCAATGCCACTTCTTGTGATGGTGGTGACATAAACCCATGTCATTAGGAGAATTCTTTCTATTTTTCTTGTTAACACGCTTTCTCTTTTTCAAATCATTCAAAGAAAATGCCTTATCCTATATAGCGAGCATATGCCTTGATCTTTGGATTAGTACTGGGCTAATCTCAACATGTTGAGTAGCTCCATAAGGCTCACATTCTTCAGTTTCATGTTATAGGTTAGTATTAACAACTCATATTGTGGATTCAGTGAGCCTAAGATCAAGTCCACTTGTAGCACATTGCTTATAGTAAGCCTAGCTACGAAAGTTTATGAATATAGCATTTCATCAGTAAAATATTTTCCTTTACGGGAGTGCCTTTTGTCATCTTCATACTAGATAGTCTTAGTAATTTGTAACTTATGGAATAAGATTTCTCCTTAATAAAGCATTGGGGCTATTGAAGATTAGATGGACAATCGTGTTTTTACACTAATGATTGGTTTAAAGTAGGTAGCATGTAAACATGGGCTATTACACAATTTGATACCCATTTATTATAAGCAATAATTAATTAAGGTGTCGCATCGTCAATACAATTTTATTTTAGAGGTTCAAGTATAGATGACCATAAGCGTTCATACCTAAGTGCTATTTTGATTGCTCTAAGCCAATCAATGAAATTTGGTTCAGTAAGCTCGTTATTTTTTGAAAATGATTTTGGTGTAGATAATTTATGATATTTTGATTTAAGGCGATTATGACATTTTATACATAAGAATTTTTTTATATTATTAGTAATGTTAAATGCATTCTTCTAATAAGCTTCAACTAGATACTTTTTCATATTTCTCAAATATTAAAGAGAAATATAGAAGACTTTCGACTTATCTAGTGAGCGTTAGGACTCGCTTGCCTTAGAATATCGACCTTGAGTGTGCTCAACAAATCATAGTCCCACAAGCGATGGATAACCATTATTGATTTTATCATATACAACTCCAAACACATGGCTTTTGTCCTAGTCTCATCTTGACCTTGAGTTTTCTCAATAAATCAAAATAGATCATTTATTCATACCTACCATTTTGCAATGGCCTAAGTACACTGTATGTACCTTGAGTTTGCTCGACATATACATACATGTCTTACCACATCTGCCAATATATTAATAATACTACATACATTACCTTTATCTTATGTTTTCTCTACAATTAACGAGTATAAAAGACATTTATATTAATATATAAATGGTAGAGGACAACATTTATATTAAAGATTCATAATCTTTAATATGTTTAGTTAAGTGATGTTGATTTATGGAACAATGTATTTCTTATGCAATTCCTTATGACTCAAGTATCACACATTTGAAATCATGGTATACGTACTGTACATTTGTATTTATTCCTCAAACCTAAGTTGGGTTTCTTATAGTTCCACTCTATTTAATTAAACCATATTTGATTTGATTTTAATTTTGTTATTTAACTGACACTTTAATTTATTTAAGTTTCAACCATTGCATTTTATTTTATTCATCCTTAACAATTAAAAGATGAATATAGACTATAACATTGATAGTACTTTTATATCATTATACATATATATTAATCAACTTTTATAATTGATGCATAACATCATGGAACCGTGTTCCATAGTAGCAAAAATGACAGGCTCTTCCTATTTCAATATTCTCCTTCAAATAAAACCCTTCATTAACAATTCAAATACGTGCTTATCAAATTCTCATCTTTCCTTCAGAGTCGTATGCCTAAGAGGCATTGCAACTGGTTTAGCATATTTCTCAAGGTCAATATGAAATTTAATTTTTCTTCGGGGAGAAGGACCAAAAATCATTGAATATACTGGGATAGTCATTCACTACAAGTATACATGATAGATCTTCCTATGACAAGCGAATGAATACAAATATGTCTCCAAAAATGAAGTATCGGGACAATAACAAAAAATAAAATCAAGTCCATCGCCCTTCCTTAATTAAACAAACCTCCTATCACAATCCAATACTATCCTATAGTGAGACATCCAATCCATTCCCAAAATCAATCCATACCACGAAAAGTTTAGTGCATATGCATCAAAGGTACTCCACATCAAGAATGATCGACTTTAGATTTTGATTCAATATCAATAGATGGGTTGATCCCCAAAAGGATTTGACACCATAACAGATACATGCATGATGTCGGGTTTAAGTGATAAGTAGTCAACTACTGCACTTGCTATGAATGAATGTGATGCAAAAGTGTCATACAATGTATGAATAGAGGAATCATATAAAATTAGCACACCTTCCATCGCAATTTGCTTTCCTTCCTCCCGCGTCATTGGTGGTGCCTCACTAGAAGTTGGAATGACGTCCAAAGCATATGCTTTCACAATCTGACCTTCAACTTTTGAAGCTGGCAATCTTTCTTTGCATGTACAACCTAATCACAATTATAACCCTTAAACTTCTTTTGAGCTTGGTGTATTACAATCCTTAGCTATATGTCCCACATGGATGCATTTATAACATTTACTCTTCGAGAGGTTCGTCCTACAATTCTCTATTACATGTCTTACCTTCTGACACTTGTGGCACACAACTACATGTTTCTTGCCCTGTCCTCCTTGGGTCCGTTTCTTTTCCATTTTCCTTGATGGTGTCGCTGTCCATTCATTTACTTATTATGTTCCTTCACCAAGTTTCCATTCTAAGAGTTTAAAAATGTTGCTTCCGCTAATCCTTTAGATGTCACTCCATATAGTATTTGATTCAATACAAGTTCTCTCACAGGTGAATTCAATCCTTTTGCAAACTTCAATGCCATCTTCGTCGAAGTATTCACCGATTCAAATACCGAGGTACTACATTAAACTGGTTGAAATGTTCATCCACTATTAATTCTCCTTTTTTTAGATGAATAAACTCTCTACTAACAAACCCTTCTTCGTGTTAGCCATAAAATCCACTCAAAGAGCAAAGGCGTGAAAGAAGATTAGAAAAATGCCAACCCCTACTGAAATTATAGTTACAGGTTTTGGCAAGGATCATGAAAGAAGGTTCTAAAGGCATTGGAAAGGCTTTCGAAGGAGTCGCAAGCAGATACCCTCACAAGTGATAGATAATGTAAAAGCCATCGAAAAAGATGAAAAAGAAGGAACATGGCTATATTTCCGCCTCTTTCGGACCTTCCGACACAGATGGATTAGCAAAAACAGCTTGGGAACCCCTTTCGAATGCAATGAATGTTAATCTCTCATATGCGCTCCAAACCTTTCGCAACCAAAGGTTTTTCTTTTATAACAACCCTTTTGAAAGCATACCCAAGCCTTTCATACTAGTCGAGGCCAATGACATCAGGAAAAGGTTGTGCATCAACCAACAGGCATGTATTTGGAAGCTACCTACTGCATCGAAACCATTAGTGCTTCAGTATCTTCGAAGCACCCACGAACAACCTATCGACAGAGTTGAAGGGACCCCGTCTTTACTTCCGATAACAACAGGGAAACATGAAGAGAAAGGCGCAATTGAGGACCTTTCGACAACATTGAAAGCTATTTTAGAGAAAGCAGAGAGGTAATACTAAAGAATCAACAAAGGGGAAAATTTTCGATTTAGTTGTAAGGTCTGGAGAATAATAAGTAAGGCACATGGGTAAGTTAGAGGACTCAAAAGAGATTCCATTTGACCACATCAAACGCAGACGAGGCCTCTCGACCTAGTCGAAAGACATGGGGCGGCATATAAAATGGGGAATTTCGAATGGGTCGAAGGAACAGGCATGTAAGGGACCGACCTACATCAGTAAATAAGACCCAAGGGATAAAGTTTTAGGGTCCAGATTTTGGAATCCTAAACTCATTTCTTTTACTCCAATTTCTTAGCTACAACAAAATCTTTGTAATCCCTAGACCAATTTGGGGAAAAAACTCTGATAATTGTAACTCATTTTGGATTAATAAAGATGGAGAGATGGTAGATTCATTAAGGATTTCAATTATGAGGAAGATCATTATGATCGTTACTAGACTAATGATCCATTGCACATGATTCTATCTTATTCTCTTAACTTCTTTTTGTCTATGCAATACATAGGATCAACTTGGATATGTACATTCGAAACACATCGCCGTGAAACCAATATCAGACAATGGGAGTAAGAAGGCTGATGGTGTTTCGGCATTGATGAATTTATAAATTAGAAGCATCGAGGCTAAAATTATACAAAGTAACTGAATGAAGCTTTAGAAACTACAATCTGGACCTGCTTCGAGAGGATGAAGCCCTTTTCGACTGGTCGAAAAGGGCATTCCGAGTGGAATCCAGTCCATAGTTGGCAAGTGAATGTCAAGAAAGGAATTCATTTGAAAGTGTTTACCCCTACTTCATGTTCAACCCTCCCGAAGGGGTTTATCAACCAAAGGGGTAAGACCAATGAAGTCGAAAGCAGCTATCTCATTTTAATAAAACAAGCATACCTTTCGATGGGGTTGAAAGGGTTAAAGCAAACATTTCGATCTGGTCGAAAGCCTCTATAAATAGCTGACTTCGACTCTTTCAAAATAAAGGTTTTTAGTTGAATGCTTCTTCCTTAGTCTGGATTTCTTATTTAACCACCAAATTTGTTTCGACTTGGTCAATCGGGTCGAAAGGTGAGTTTTAAAAGAAGCAATTTCTTTGACCTACTAATCTTATATGACCTATCTGGTTATTCACATAGCTTGGGGATGTTGATAAGATTTATTGTTAACATTTTTGGCGCTGGAAGGAGCGCTCGAACCCCCATCTTTTTTACTACATTATAGACTAATTTTGGACCATTTGACTTGACGTAGGAAAATGAATTCTAAATGACTAAGAAAAATGGAGGAAGGGTTATCCGCACAACAACTCTAGAGGAGAATATAGCTTCGCCCTTTAATTTGGATGGGGTTATATAAGGGCAGCCTTCCTCACCAGCTCAATAGGATGAGAATACTACAAAAATCAAACACTCAAAGAAGCAGCTGCAAGAAATGCAAGAGCTCCTCAAAATGATATTATCTTAGAAATCTTCAAAAATAACAAAGCCAACTAGGGGAAACGAGGTGGTTTCGCCCAAAAGAAACTTGAAAGCCCAATCCAATGAAAATAAAAGAAAAATAGATCTAACATCCTCCAAGAAGAAGGAACCCCCATAGTCAAAAGCTAGTCATCAAGGAAGGGTGCTTGATAAATCATTGGAGTAATCCGGAAGCTCTGCGTCAAAAGAATACTTTTTGGATCAGAAAAATTATCGCAATGTTGAAGCTTATCTGAAAGATGTAGCCGAGAAGGCAATAAAGGATGCAACGAATACAAAAGGGAAGATGAATATGGATGAAAATGCCAATGATAATGAATGAGTTCCACCCTATGTAGACAAGACCATGGCAACAGTTATCCCATCTTATATGAAGATCCAAACAATGAAATACCATGGAGTTACAGATCTGAATGATCATTTAATGGATTTTGATAGTCAAATGGATTTATACAATGCATCAGGAGATGTCAGATGCCGGTTATTCCCTGTCACTCTCTAAGGAGCAGCGACCAAATGGTACAGATAGTATCGAGAGAAAACCGTCTATTCCTAGAAGCAGTTCTCTTATGAATTCTCCGCCCAATTTTGCATTTGTAAAGATCCCACTATAGATTACTAGTATACAACCCACATATGTGCATATAACAACCAAAGATGTTTACCTTGGATGGATGTGTGTTTTAAGTGAAAATGTTTATAGTCACAACACATTTCAAGTTGTTTTGTTGGTGATATCGATTCCAAATTGATAGTAAAATTCCGTTGGTAGGTATGCAAAAAGGGCAGTGAGATTCCATTGACGAATGAGGGTAATTTTGGAATTTCAAAAGGATACCGTGTAAATTATGTTGATTGGATTATCTTTATTAATAGTAGAGACAGTAGAGATACAGAAGAGATGTATACCCAATCAGAAATAGGGCATGTGAACAAATGATTAGTAGAAGGTGACAGCAGCACCACAGGGAACATTTGGCTATAAACTATTCAAATGAATCGAATTACTAAGACTCCACCATCAGTAATATAAAGTGAGTAAAAAACAATTTGTTACAAAAACACGTCCAGAAAGCAATATTTTCAGTTGAGGTAGGTTGAATACCCAAACAAACAGTAGAAAAAATTTAATCAATAATTTTTTCAACCTGTAGTTGTATGTTTATGATATGTTAAATATTCATTCAATTAAAAAACAGTCGATGGTGCTAACCACCATTGATATAAGAAGCATGGAAGCAGGCACGACATAGTCATAAAAACTCAATATATATAAGCTGATTAATTTTAATTAGTCCCGCATCACCAAAAATACCTTAATTGTTAGTTTATATAAGATAAGGGAGGAAGTAATAAGGTGTACTGTTGTGAGAAGCTTATAAAATTGTAATGAGGTTGGGAGGGTAAGTGAAGTTAAGCTGATTGCATGGTAGTGAAAAATGATATCTATGTTTTTGAAAATTTAATGATGCAGAGGGCGTTTTTGGAATTTCAAAAAGACATGGTTGAAACTAATAGATTGAATTCTCATTACCAATAGTAGAGATATAGTTTTGGCCAACATAAAGCAAAGGCAGGGAGAATACTTAGGTGAATCTCTGAGGATAGTCAATGTTGAAGCACTAAAAGCAATGGACATGAATGACCGAGACAAGCTTATCGTGGTACATTCTGGCTTAATAAATAACACCCCCATCTGGAAGCTCTTCATTAATGGGTGTAAAGATTTATAAGATTTCCACTTCCAGGCTGAGAAGTTCATTCGGATTGATAACCTTTACTATGCTAAGAGGAAAGCTATCCCCAAGAAGGAAGGGGGGAGATCTGGCCTAGACTGAGGACATAAAAGAACAAGATGGGAAGAGCCAATTGCTAATACAGTCGCTTTAAATAAGCCGTTGTCTTAAGTTTATGCCGTGGCCAAGGAAAGAGTCAACTTTCCAACCTCCTTAAAGGCCAAGAATAAATCCGAGCAAAGAAAAGGATGTGACCACTGCGCATATCACAAGGCAAATAGCCACAAAACTGATGAGTGTAGGGTTTTGGCTGGAATCATCCAGAAACCGATCTGCGAGGGTCATTTGAAGAAATTTATTCAGATTGGCAGAAAGCTCTGTTAGTCCGTAAGATGATGGTCTTGATGACAACAACTTTAGAATAGATTATAAAATATAAATACTAACATTATAGTTTAGAAATATATGTATATGTAGGATTTAACCATGCAGGTACCAAGAATGAAGATTGTACAGTATAGAGATTCAAGATATCAAGATTAAAGACTCATGAGTATCAAGAATATCAAGATTATCAAGAGTACAAGAGTTCAAGTAATTTATCTTTTAATTTATTAGTAATTTTGTTAAAACTCCTAGAAAAGCACCGGCATCTTAAAATCCTATTTAATCGTGGAATGGAATCCACTTCGAGCCTGTGAAAGAGATGGAACCCTAAGTATGATGGGACTTACGAAAAATCTAGTGGAACATTGTTTTGTATCCGCTAATCTTTTATTCAAATGTTTTTTACAAAATTATCTTGTTTTCAAAATGATTTCAAAATATTCTTTTTAAAAGCATCAAAAACCTATCCCGATTTCAAATACTTTTAGCCTCAAAATAATCTTTAATTTCAAACTCAAATTATCCATAGTTTTAAACTATCTTTAATAATAATGTATTTAACTTTTAAATATTTGTACTTAGATTTAAATATAAAATTATAGTAACATTTTGTATACATTATTCTATATATTTACTTATGTATTTTAACTATAGACAAGTATATTTATGAAGTTTAAAATAGTTTTAATATAAGATAGAAGTTATTTTCAAAGAAAAACAAACCACCAAAAATTCCTTTGGGATGTCGACATGCTCAACATGCCCATGTCGACATAGTGTCAGTTGGTTTCAAAATTTAAATTTCAAAAGAAGTGTCTATTTTTCATATCTCTTCACGAATGGACATGGCTATTGTTCTTCTATAAATAGGGGCTGTTTTCAATGAATTTTAATATAGATTTTCTGGTTTTTCACTCCTCTTCTTCTTCCACATTTCTATATACATATTCTTACCATTACTCTGTCGAAATCAACATTGAATATAACTAGTTTATTTCTGATTTGATTCTCTATCACTATCTCAACAAGATTCTCAGTGCTATTCAAAGTTATAGGCTTCTTTGCAATCAATTAAATGATAAAAGGTGTGATTGTGGCCTTGGAAATCAATCAAGCGAGATAAGGTGTGATTATAGCCTTGGAAATCAATTAGGTGAACTTGTTACCTAGGAAATCAAGTATCTCTACCTAGAGGATTGGGAATCTAGAGGGTGTACCTCGTTGCCTTGAAATCGAGGGTGTAACTGTAAAGATTGATTTTGAAAGGAAATCTGTACTTGTATGTGGGACTGGATGTAGGGTAACTCCAAACCAGTATAAAATCCGGTGTTTTCTTTTCTAACAACCCGCATATTTTACGATTATATATTTAAATATTTTATTTAAATATTTTATCATTATTCGGATTTTAGTCCGAAAAGATACTTTTTTGCATACGAACAAATTTGGACTCGGAACCACATCCATTGAGTTCAAACGCCATTTGCGATCTTTTTGAGTATAAACTTTAATATGTTTGGAGTTAGTGGAATTTTGCCACTTTTTCACTTTGGGCTTTGGGTTTGGTTTAGCCTAAACCATTTACTCTAGCTCAACCCCTTCCCTTCATAACTTTACTTTCATTTCCTAACACTCAAGCTTCATCAAAAATGGAGGAAGGAATGGGAAATTAAAACTCCAAGCCCTGGTTCGTTTGCAAATTCAATATCCAACTCTAAATTCAAAGAGAAGCCATTGATTCAAGCTTCTTGTGTAGATATTCAAGTGTGGTTGATTCCTCCTTCGCTTTTTTGCTTCTCCTTCATTGATTTTGTGTAAAGGTGAGATTTTTAACTCACATCTTGTCTATAACTATCTTTGATTGTTGGGTATGAATTCCTAACACATATTATTGTGCATTTTCTTTTGATTTGGATTGAATTGGTGAAAATTCCAATTTTTAGTGTTTTGGGTTCATATCTTTAAAAATCCAATCTTTGATGTTTGAACATGTTTTTGGTGATGCATCGAGTAGCCAATACGACCGGGTAGCCGGTAGGCGTAATCCCCTAGCGTTCTGGTCGATCGGTTGCAATTTGAGAGAGTTTTTGCATTTCAGCTCCTTAGGTCGTTCGGCATGCACAATTTGAAGTGCTCGGCCTGCAGCTAGGTCGTTCGGCCATAGGTCCTAACCCTTAGGTCGCTAGGTCGGCCTGCCTTTTTATCGTGTTATGCCGCTTCCCTCATTTAGGTCGCTCGGCTAGGTCGTCTCGCTTAGGTTGCGCCAACTTAAGTCGCTCGGCCTTGTTTAATTAGGTCGTGCCAACTTAGGTCGCTCGGCCTTCTTATATGCGTTAGGTCGTTGCTCGGCCTTGTATTGCTTAGGTCGCTCTCCTCCTAGGTCGCACGACCTTGTTTATTCATTAGGTCGTTAGGTTGCTCGGACCCTTAAGTCGCGCTTGCTTGGTAAGGTCGTTGCAACCACTAAGTCGCTCGGACTTTCTGCAACTAGGTCACTCCGTGTTAGCTCGCAGCCACTGGGTCGCGCCATGTTCTTTGGTCGCTTGCGCCTTAGGTCGCACTCCTTAGGCCGCATGATATTCATATGCCACTACCTCCTTAGGTCACGTACTCCTTAGGTCGCGTACCCGTTAGGTCGTGCAACCTTGGCCGCATCCATTAGGTCGTTCCACCCTTTAGCTTGACCATGTTAGGTCGTTTGCACTATTGAGCCGCACCATCCCTTAGGTCGCTCTCCCCTGCACTTAGGCCACTACCTCTTAGGTCGCTCATCTACTAGGCCACGTCGTGTCGTGTGGCAAGGTTATTTC